>OU611862.1:10607954-11215909 GCA_914767755.1 Agrochola circellaris
CTGCTTCATATTTTGCAATAAATTACCAGCGTCGTGTCATCGCGCTTCTCTTTCATTTCTATGCAGTCCGACAGTGACCGCGCTTTAGCTGTTGTAAGCCTCTTAAGGGTCTGCATAACACCGTTCGCCTTGGCCATACTATGCGCGTCGCGATCACGCGCGGTTTCAGCGCCGCCGCTCCGCCCCGCTCGGCGTCAAAGGGAATATTTATTTTTAGTAACAAAAATATGTAATTTGAAAAAAATCACATATTAAGATAATAAAATAGTCTGTTCATACAAAATCATATACAGAGTGGCAGAGACATCGACGCAAAAACTGATACCATGGATTCAGTACATGATTCTAAACTCCCCTACGTTGAAATTTTTCGTCGGTTATTAAAAGAAAAGCAGCTGCAATGCTATTCTGTAACCATCTCACCATGAAAACTTAGGTGAAGTGAGCGTGGAGTGAGCTGTCATTCCACAGAGATTGACACTATTGACAGCTCACTTCACCCAAGTTTTCACGGTGAGATGTTTACAGAATAGCATGGCTGTTATCATACATTTTGACCGCGTAGTAAGTATTGTAATTTACAATGAAACAACAAAATAATCGACGAAAAATTTTAATGCAGCGGGGTTCAGAATCACATACTGAATCCATCAGTTTTCGCGTCGATGTCCCTGCCACCCTGTATAGTTCATAATGTAGTAGCTGGTATCTTAAGTAGTTTGGAACTAATATCGTTTTTATGTTTTGGGTAGACATTACTTCCTGAATATATTTCATAAAGTATTTTACTACAATACTTAAATACGAGTATTCACATAAAGAATTGATGTGCCCGCGTTGTAGTTTAACATACTTACCTACATTTTTTGCATAACATATTTGCATTATTTGAAGGCGTAATAACAGCCATGCTATTCTGTAAACATCTCACCGTGAAAACTGGTGAAGCGAGCTGTCAATAGTGTCAATCCCTGTGGAATGACAGCTCACTCCACGCTCACTTCACCTAAGTTTTCACGGTGAGATGGTTACAGAATAGCACTGCAGATTTAAATGTCACTAAAATCATATACTTACATATATCTGCAACTTAATAACCTAACCTATTTACCTATTTCTGGTAACAAGCAATCAAGCACACCAATACCATTAGGTATTGGTTTAATAGGTACTTACCCGGACAAGGTCCTTAATCGTGCTCTATTACGAAAAGATAAAAAAATGTAAAGGTTAATACCCTTTTATTCAAATTTATCTTATCAGAATTACTCATGAAATGCTTATTTAGGTAATCAGTTTATAATCATGAAACATTATAAATGATTACTTAAATCAATGGCGTCTAAGGTCTATTCAAATCCTTGTTTCCAATTATTGTTATTTCCACTTAAACAAACATCAACTATGTATATGCAAGTGTAAATAAAGTTGATTTTAGACTGAGTAGTACTGTTGAAAAAGATAAAAAAAATGAAGTTGTAGCGCAAACTGAACCTTATATGTAGGCATCACAGTTGTTTTTCAATAAAATCGTGTTTGTTTACATGTTTCGCAAATAAATTGCGAATGCAGATTAGATAGTCTTCGAGTGTGGCGATACAATTATTTTATGTCCGGTGCATCTTAGGCTATCAGCCCCTTTACCACCTTAAGGCTCCTATAGACAAGCGCGATGCGACTCTGTTGGAACAATTTCTATGAAAAATTCACGGAAATTGTTCTACCGATATCCCGTCGCGCATGTCTGCCTTTAAAACCGAAATAAATTGGCAAAGTAAAAGCTGACTGCCTCATCCCGTGCGTACCTGGGCTAACTCGGTAACTTATAACCTGAATGACGTCAACATTTCAGATGACAATTTCAGCACATCGTTAGAATAAAAGCGAGAAAAATATCCTTAGTAAGCAATTTCCTTTAGATGACGTAAATTGTACAGAAGCGTGCAAAAGCCGGCGCTTGCTTCCTAGAATTTTATCAATGATTTTGTCCACAGATGTTTCTGGCTTTTTGTAATACCTTAAGAACCTTTAAAAGGCTTATTTTCATTAATATGGGCTCATATGCGGGTGCGGGAGATTTTTGTAAAGCATGCCATAGGGCTCGCATGCATGAAACCGTTTTCATTAGTCGATAGGGCCCGCATGTCGATGCTGGAGTTTTCTGTAAGGCATGCCGTAGGGCCCGTATTCGGGGAACCGTGTTCATTAGTCGATAGGGAACGATTGCGTTATAGTACGGAGAAGTTGCACCGCACGTTTGGCAGTTACTTTGAAGGCTTATTTTCATTGGATGTGAGTCTCCTACAGAACAGACAAAAGAGGTTTTATCTGTTCTGTGGAGTCTCCGCACGATTTTAACCGGCCGAAGAGTTTCATTGGTCGCTACGCCCACTTTACTCAGCCTGCGTGCATGCTGTATATCGACCTAGTTATCCACTAATAAATATGAGCCATTACAGGGTTTTAAAATAAAAACCTGTTTTTCTACTGACTACAAGTTATGTTCAAGTTTCATGTAATAGAGGGCGAACTGCAAGCTCTTTGGTCTAGAGGTCACAGTCAGAGGACAAGTGCTACTGCTGACCTCCTAAATCCAATCTACAGGTCAGGTAATGTAAATTTTTATTTTTTTATTTTTTATCATTTATTTATTTGACGTAAAAGTACCTACACATACAGAGTGACACTTAATCAAACGTGGAAATAGCCTGGTACAAAATATTGATCAATGACCATGCTAGGAAAAACCTGTGTTACAGGGGTCATCCATCCGTCCATTATATTATATTGTTATAGGGCCAATAAGATATTGACATAAGTAAGTACCTACCTCACTAATTACAGTAATTACTTAGTAGTAGGATTGCCGTCCCATCGGACTATGAGAGTGCGGACTGTGTCTGCACACACTTGTGCACTATATAGGTACCTAATATCTTCCACGCCGAAGGCTGGTTTACGCTCAGATTGGTCGCCATGGCTCAATTCGGTCTGGAGGACTAAACAGCTAAAGCGCGGTCGCTGTCGGACTGCATAGAAATGAAAGAGAAGCGCGATGACACGACGCAGGTAATTTATTGCAAAATATGAAGCAGTTAGCGATTTACAAAAAATCTATTGATTGGACTGGAAAATTAAAACACTAATATGCTAATATGTAGCTTGTAGAATAATCTGACAAAAAATCAGAATGATTGCATGTAAATTAATATGATTTTTAATCGGTAAAATAAATTTGTAGAGTCTTCATGATTTTTTTCTATCGTATCAAATTAGCTGTTTTATGTTTTCAACACAGTATCTTACTAGCATAATATATATCCTGAAGAATATCATATATTTTTCTGAATTTGTTTACTGCAGTGGATCATATAATTTTACGCATTATAAAACTTGCGTTTAGGCACGTTTAGGTCCTGTGGTCCCCTTAATGGAGTCTGGATTTGTGCCCAGTTGAAGGTAATAGTCTCGCCCTCTATTACACACACTTTAATCACAGGCAGTAGGTACCTAACTCAGACCAAATAAAAAACCAAGACAGAGCGCTGCGAAAAATACAGTGAAGCGTGACAACCTTTTACAATGACACTACAATCAAAATACAACACACAAAGTGCATGTTTACGAAACCGGCTTGACGTCACGTGACAGCGTTCTATTTTGGTTTTTTTATTTAGTGTGAGGTACCTACCTAATATGTCCGTATTTCACCTTGTGACCTATAACTACTGCTGTCTAGCCCTCGGAACACAGGTGTGATGTCATGTCATGATGTTATTCTCCCACACCACAGTTAGACATTAAAATGATACTGTAGGTAGGTATAACAAACCCATAATGTATCCTTGTTTCTCAAAACTAAACCCCTTATTCAAAATCAGTTGATCCAACCAATCAGAGCTACTATCAATATATTCATAGCGTTTTCCAGCAGTACTGTGTAACAATATTTCCAGCCATTTCTCTTCAGAGGGAATTCTGTTGGAGTTTTCTTTTTCAATTTCAAACTGTCTCTAGTCTTGGGCTCGCGAAACAAGTGCGGAAGTAGGGGTTGACACGGTATTTGTGTGGATAAGACGTAAATAAATAAGTATTGTAGGAAAGTTCTTCTCAGGGTGTGTTGGGTAGTCGCGAGCCGACTTCCGGCCACCGTAGGCGCGGGCTTGCGGACGGTGAGCAATGGGTAACTCGCCGTCCGATAGGGACCAGCCAGTCTATTCTGTAAAAATCTTACCGTGAAAACTTAGGTGAAGTGTGCGTAAAGTGAGCTGTCATTCCACGTAATGCTTGAGATTGACACTATTGACAGCTCACTTCACCTTAGTTTTCACGGTGAGATTTTTGCAGAATAGCTCGGCAGGCCCGGGTCGACGGCGCGTTGTGTTCCACGCGCGCCTCAAAGAGATGTCAGCACCAACTGGCGGGGTCCGGAAGGGCCAATGCCTGCCGGGGTTGCGGGTTTGTCTGAAAGGGATATCGCGACCCCGGCACACAGGCAACGGAAGGAACACGGGTGGGTTTTAGTCAGTAAAAGTCTGTCACGTGTGTTGGGTCTTAAAATGAGTTCTATTGCACGTTAACAGTGAGCAGGTATATAATTGAAGTGCAGAAACACAGTATACAGGGCACAAACAGGTAAAATAATCATTTATCTAAAACTATTACGAGCTTTTGGCGATCGTGACATACGCTCTCGCGTTCTTTCGTCCGCTGTCGGTTGGCCGGCACGAGAACGCGGGCGGGGGTATCGTCTCCAGTCACCACGCTTAAGAGGCTTACAACAGCTAAAGCGCGGTCACTGTCGGACTGCATAGAAATGAAAGAGAAGCGCGATGACACGACGCAGGTAATTTATTGCAAAATATGAAGCAGTTAGCGATTTACAGAAAATCTATTGATTGGACTGGAAAATTGAAACACTATTATGCTAATGTGTAGCTTGTAGAATAATCTGACAAAAATCAGACTGATTGCATGTAAATTAATATGATTTTTAATCGTTAAAAGAAATTTTTAGAGGTATCTTCATGATTTTTTTCTATCGTATCAAATTAGTTGTATTATGTTTTCAACACACTATCATACTAGCATATATCCTGAAGAATATCATATATTTTTCGGATTTTTTTTACTGCAGTGGATCATATTCTTTTAGGCATTATAAAACTTGCGTTTAGGCACGTTTAGGTCCTGTAGTCCCCTTAAGGGCGAGTCCGCACACAAACGCTAAGGCTCTGCTACAGTAGGTATTCTTTATTTATTTTGACTCGACAGGGGCTCGTGGTTAGGGGGTACCATATATGTAAGGGAGGATGCCTGTCTAGGATGCACAAAATGCCTGATTTCTCAGAAAAATGCCTGTCTGTTGTAAAAAAACTGTCTTAAAGTCTTATAAATACGCAACAGAAAGTTTTAAACACTGACATTTTATTCATAATGAAAAGTATAAACAATTAACGACTACTAAACTTTAGAATAAACGAACTAGGTACATTGAGTGATATTTTTCCGAAGACATAATTTTTTTTAGTCTTCGCGATTTTATAGTCAGTTTCAAATGGGCGGGCAGGCTTGCATGATACCGCTGAATCCAAAAATGCCTGTCTCATCTTAGGGCCGGCCGCATGCCTGTCGTACGTAAAATGCCTGTTGAATGCAGCATATGCCTGTCAGAACCCTACTCGGGGTTAAACCACACGGGTCGATAGTAGGTTAAGCTACAATTGCCTCGGTCGGTTCGTGGATGGGTGACAATCCATTACACATCGAGACCCCTCCGTGCCTCGGAAAGCACAAGCCGTTGGTCCCGGTCGTAGTCGTTATCGATAGTCTTAGTCAGAAGCCTAAAAAGTTTTACAACCAGTACTACCACGGGGTATCTTGTTACCCAGTAACTGGGTTGTGGAGGTCAAATAGGCAGTCGCTCTGTGTAAAATACTGGCTTCCAGTTGGACTGGAAGCCGACACCAACGTAGTTGGAAAACGCGAGGCAGATTATTCGACACCGTAACTTGATTTATTATTTATCTTTTTGGGTGGTAAACAAGCCGACGCGACGGCCCACCACCCGATCTACCTTTCTGTTAAAATCTTACCGTGAAAACTAAGTTTAGACGAGGTTGAAGTGAGCTGTCAAAAGCGTCAATCCCTAGTGATTCAGTTAGAATAACAGCTCACCTCGTATAAGTTTTCATGGTGACATTGTCTCAGAATAGACCAGCTGATGTTCGGTTTCGGTTTAAAGAATTTATTCTCATAAAGAACACAAGACAGTTCACTTAATATATGAGATATACAAATAAATCATGCAGTTATAAGGTGTCAAAGACTCCGTGAGTCGATAAGAGGAAAACAAAAATAATATCTTAAAAAACTAGGCCATGGCTAGGCTATGTTACCTAAGTGTTTATCACCGCAGATGGACATCAGCTGCAATAGCTACCAGCATGGGTGTTGGGTACACCCCAACGCAGGGGAGGGCACGCGGGGGGGGGGAGGGCAGCTGCAAATGTTGTCCGTTTTCAACAGATTTCTTAAGTAAAAAATGAAAATATACATCATACCTACATGTATTAAGGTGACTGGGGGTAAGATAAAAAACGGGGAAAGATAAAAAAAATACAATTACGCCGAATATCAAGGAATTCTTTTACTACTGGCAATATCGTTGTAGACACCATTTTGTCTTGCCCCTCCCCGCAGTCTGCGTCAGTCGCCAAGTGAGAGCGCACGTATGTTTTTTGTCAATTTTCCGTACGGACACATTTCCCGCGTAAAATTGAGTTTTTCCATCTTACCCCGCTTGCTGTATCTTCTTACACAGGTGAGTAACAAACATTTTGTTTCGATATTTATAAATATATTTGAAATTTTATATGCTCTATAAAGTGGTGATTAGTATATTTCACGTATTTTAAGATTTAAGGTGCCTTTCAAACTTTCCCCTGCAAAATTTAACGGGTTAAGATGGTAATATAAAACTTTCCATCTTACCCCGTTTACGAAACTCCTAGAAAAGGTCAGAGGTTCTCAAACTGAAATACACGGTGGAATCAGGGTCCCCAACATCGTAACAAAAACTTTAATCATGGAATCGGTACATAATTCTAGACATAGAAAAGGTTTGTCGATTTCAAAAAAGTCTGATGTTCTATTCATATGTGCAATACCTACACGATCAAAATGTATGATACAGTAGATTTTTTAAGGAGATGAAAAATGTCTACGCTGGGGTGTCTAGAATCGTGTACTGAATCCATGGTTAAAGTTTTCATTACAATGTCCCTAAATTTATAATGTTCTATTATAATCATCCTAAAACCATTGTGGTTACTTTTTTGCACTAAGTATACCCACCTACTGTTATGTTCTTGTTAATTTTATCTAATAATTTCCTTTGGAAAAGAATTTTTTTACGAAATTATTTTATTTAAGTTCCTCGATGGTCGTCGCACGTGCAGCTGCTGTGCATAAGGTCTTGGGTTCGATGCCCAGGTCAGGCAGTGTTGTTGATTTTCCATTAGGAATCTCTCTGTAAGAGCCGGGAGTGTAAATTAATGCCCGGTTTGTCTCTTATTACATAGGACTTTACACATAGCTGGCAAAATTTGGGTGTACTATACACCTCTGCTAACTAATTGCGTAAGTAACAAATTTTCGTAACCGATTCAGTAAAATTGGTTTCATTTTGACAGGTCAACAACATGATACTAAATGAAACCGTGTGTTTTATTTATCGACCCGACTACGACTTGACAGTCATGAGCATGATTTTTTTTTTTTTTTAATATCCTAACCTAATATTTTGAGAACCTCAGACTGCCTGCCGTTGTAACGGGGTAAGATTGATATATTTTATTTGATAAATAATTTTTTCTTGCATTTAGAAAGCGATTTTTAAATGTAACTGATTTTCAAGCTATTTAGGTTATTGGAGCAGAGGGTTTATTGATCACCACACATGCATAATGACCATGAATACGATTCTAGTCACTATATCAATCTTACCCCTTCGGCATTTCGTCTTTCCCCTACATATCGTTTTTCTGAAGACCAATTTTATTAACCTTTTTTTACATAAAATATTGTTTCAAAAAGATGTCTGTCAACATTATAGAAACAAGTTGACTGTACTTTCTTACCCAAAACATCATTTTATGCATTTCACTTGAATCCCTTTGTTTCACAACAGTTTCAAATCAACACTGTTTATCTAATCAAAAATCCATTCCAACTTACCCCCACTCACCTTACGTGCAATTTTTATTTTGATTTAATATGCGATGTTTCTCTAATAAAATAAGTATTTCTTACTTAAAAAGAAGGTTCTTTTTTTTTCACAAAAATGACGTGTTTGACAATTCCCTTCGATGTCATTATAAACGGATTCCACTGTATTACTTATATTAATTTTTTTCAAATAAAAAACAATTTTCAAAATTGGTCCACCATTGACGAAAATATCGATGAACATACATATTTAAAAAAAAACATCTAGACGAACATAGAACCTCCTTGTTGTTATGCAAGAAAAGATGCGCTTCCGAAACGTGCATCTTGAAATCTCTCTATCAGCGATACAACCATTCACATGACGTCCAGACCTACTACGCTTTGAAAACTCAACGCGTTACTGATTTTTTTTTTGGCCTGGTAACTAGGTAGGTAGGGACGTCATTTCAACGAAGTCTCTACTCGAACCCCGTATACATTTTAAATGTCAATAATAGTATGATAAGACACATTGCTATTCCTTTTCGGGCAGGCGTATACATTGGGTTTAAAACAATACTGAGAATTGAATACACTTAGTTTAAGCCATAACTTTTGGCCTATTACGCACTTGGAACCACAGAGGATTAGATCAACAAGGCTGACAAATCAACCAGCGGCGTAACACATTAAAAGTAGCAATGACTTTCATTTTGACAGTGCAACAACTTTCATTGCGTTATTTACGTTGCTGAGCAGATTGTTTTCGAACTTCTGAAGCAATGGATTAGCAATCTGTTTCAAAACGATTCAGATTGTGATTGATCGTGTATTACGTAATTAGGGTACAGATCATGAAAAAGGAGAAGAGTTTAAGTTCAAATAAAATAACCAGTCACATCCACACTAACCTCGCGAATATCAGCGCGACGCGACGTCTAAAATTCGCTGTTATAGGAAGAGCTTCGAAAAAAGACCAGCGAGACACTCTGTCTAATAGAATTTAAATTGTTACTCTTTCAGTTTGTTTATATTTTGTCTGATTTGCATGTCTTGGGTGTTTTTTGTTTAAAATGTCTTGGTGATATAGCATTTACATACTACTATTTTTTAAATTATTTTTTTGAGTGTGGGAAATTATCAAATAACTTCTCCCGCTCTGGACGGAGCGGGAGGGCGTGTCAGACCCACCCGTGTTCCTTCAGTTGCCTGTACATTGCCAGGGGCCACGGTATCCCTTTCGGGCTTTCCCGCGACCCCGGCAGGACATAACACTATTAGATGACATTCCTATTTACGTAGGTAATCATTTCTACAAATAAATATGTATGATCATTTAAATCCGGGTACCAAAAGTGAAGTACCCACGTATTTCAGGAGCAGGATTAGCTCACAGACGCGGATTAGCCTAGCCGTCGCCTAGTCGCTTATACCTTGAGATTCCTAAGTAAGTACTGGAAATAATACCTCACTGTTCTTCTAATTTACACACCGGATTTTAATGGGTTTTCACCATCATTTAAAGAATTTATTACGAAAGGTATACATAGTGTACCTATATTACATTCATTTAAAACGTTCATAACCTAATATTATTATAAATGTGAAAGGTTTTACTAGTTTATAACCTGATACCTAATTACGTAACTTATTTTCGTAATCGATTACGACTGTTTCATTTTGACAGTTCAACAACATTCATTGCGTTATTAACGTTGTTGAGCAGATTTGTTTTTCGAATCTAGCAATGGATTAGCAATCTGGTTCAAAACGATTCAGTACCCTAATTACGTAATACAAGATCAATCAGAATCTGAATCGTTTTGAAACAGATTGCAAATCCGTTGCTTCGTACGTTCGAAAAAAAAACTGCTCAACAACGTAAATAACACAATAAATGTTGTTGACCTGTCAAATTGAAACAGATTAGTCGGAATTGTCAACGAAAATGTGTTGCGTTATTAGACAGCTGGTTCTGATTGATTGTGTATGGCGCAATTAGGGTACTAGAATACTTATTATGCCGGTAGTATGTTCAGATAATTTTCGGCATCCACGCAGGCGGAGCCGCTGACAAAAGCTAGTAACACAGAAATCTCGATACTTTGTCAAGTCACAAAAACAGTGCGAAGCAAGGGCGGGTCGCTAGTAAATAGGTACAAAATAATAACGTCAAATCATGCGGGCTACCCTAAGAATTGATGTGACGTAGGCTTGCCACCCGTACTATATTATATAGTATCGTAATATATTTAAATCAATTGTACGAAAAATACTATATTATATTTTTATCGCTCATTCAATTGTTCCTCTTTTTTATAATGTGACTGGAATGGAACGCACCCATAGCGCAGCATGGGGAATTTTCGAACGAAACGCACTCACGGTCCACTCACATCACGGCAAATAAACGTCAACTTTCTGGCTGTCATTGTCAGTTTATCCTTCTTTCCATTCCTGCAACTTTCATTTTACGGAAAGATATTTTTCCGTCATGAATATAAAATGGAGAGAAGAAAGGAATCAGAGCATCATCTAATTAAGTAACAATGAATTGTTATTAATTTTATGGATCTAAATTGCTTAGATTCCTATAATTAGCCAAAGCGCAGAGTAATAACAAATACAAAGGGAAAAATAAATAATGATTAAAAATAAATGTGTACTATTTTTTTCCCCTAAATTTTACAAAAGTAAGTACTATTAATTACAAGTTTTTGAGAAATATACTATTTGTCTTCAAAAAAATGGTGGCAAGTCTAGATGTGAGTGAAACCGAAGGTACGTACTATTATATTATCTGTGCCGAAGGTAACGTTGAGTGAGCTCTTATGGACTGCCTACTTGTGCTATGAAAGTATGAAGCTAAACAATTATCTACCTATCATAGTGATCATGGGCGTACCCACGTTGGGGCAGGATGCCCCACCCTGGTCCCTGACTCGAAGCTAAAAATTTAGGTCTATTATGTAACAAATTTAATTATTCATTTGGAAAAATTCAAAACTAGCGGCCGAAACAATGCAGTATCAATGAATCGAACGTGCATGTGTTGTTATAGTTTTATCAAGAGAAATTCCTATTACCTACCTACCTACTTATTTATAGAGTTTATTTACTTCTGCCCCACCCATAAATACTGGGTACGCCCATGATAATCATAGATATATTTCGTGGTTTAGGGTCCAATCACACGTACCACAAACACACCGCATCGCAGCGATCGAAATGTCGGCAAGCAGCGGTTACGTGTGAATAGTGTCGCTGCAGCTTCTCGCAGTTGCGATGAAAGAACAAAATCAAATACTTAGTCGACGCAACGTTGTGGTTGCGATGTCGCTAGTGCACGGTCTCGCTAGTGGTTGCGTTGTGGCTGCGACGACACGTGTCCTTGATGGGGTCGGTATCGCCCATACGGTTGATTTTGACGGACAAATGAGATCCGTGTGAAATTGTGAATAAACTATTAATTTTAATACGAATTAGCGTCCGTCTTCGTGTTGTCGTTGTGGTGTTGTTGTGGTACGTCTGATAGGGCCTATAACTAGACTTCGACATCCAGAGATTTCGCATTTCGTAAAAACAACAACATTCCTAAAAAGTTTTCGTATCAATAACCAAGGAAAAAAAGAAACAAACAAAAGGCAGAATCGGTGCTTGTCATTGTCTCCGAGAATCGCAGAGTATTGAATATTGAATTAACGTCAAACGACAGTCGAATAAGGAATGTTTTGCTACGAAAATGGGGTATATTGGTCCGCGAATGCTTTGTGTGAGTGGCAGGCAGGGTCGAAATGTCAGTATTATGTTCTATGTGGATCTAAATATGATTCGCAGCCGTGTCAAATGTTATTTATAAAATTAAAATCATAAAAATGATCAATACAACTCTCTAGGTTCATGTAATCCCATTGAATTACTATTTCATGAAATCATGACATTTGACAATTTATGCTAACTTATGGAGTTGTATTGCTGATTGTAATGATTATAATTATTATGTAAAGCCATATTTGTTACGGTCGCGAATCATATTTTGATCAACATATGTACAATCTGACACTGACCTGCAAAATGGAAAAAACTCAAGAAAATTTGTATCTCTAGTTAAGGGGGATGCGCTAAGGTATAGCGCATGTCCCCTTAACTAGAGATACCTATCCAGCGCCGCACTCCACTAGGCCATTGTTCGTAACAAATGGAGAAGAACCATTGACAATTTGAAACAGAGTCTGAATCTCAGCAGTGAGAGAGCGATTAGAAAGAGAGAATAGTATCTTATAAGACTGCAATTTTTTCCTCCTCAAACAGCTTTTCGATATACATGGGTATACTGTTATTCGATCGAATTTTAAATCATTGATTGACCTATTGACAAATGATGCAAGACCATGTCAAAAAGAAAAGAATGCATTGGATGACCACTTAAACGGTAATCACTACGCATTTGCCCATTAAAAACAAACAAACATGTACTTCTAAGTCCACTAAACGGAATACCTATTTAGGGGTATGAGGAACAGGGTGTAAACTTCACTCATCCCCCATAGAAAAGGGAGAATCCTCCGACCAGACAGGTGCCATGTCTGGCGGGCAACTGCCCAGAGGTTGAAGTCGGGAGCTTGATATGTCCACCGCGCGGTAAACTCTAATTGCGCGATGCAGGATTTGAGTGACGTCAGGATGTTGTGTGACGTCAGGTCTTTGATGCGTAGTTCGCATGTGGCGATGTAGATGCCGCCACACCTACTTACTTACAGAAGTTTTCCCGTGTATTTATATTATTTTGGAAAAAGGTGCTCATTTGCCTGTAATGTAATATTTTAGGTTAAATATTACTTACAGACATTGCCCACTGTAAGTATATAATGCTTGGTTCTCCTCCCTCGCTGATGTAATGCTCGAATCTGAACTGTTAAGTTACAGGAGAATGCTCGCGGTGAGGGAGCACCTGTCAAAGATATCTGTCGATGATGGAAAGTTTTAAAACATAGCCGAATAGGTAGGTAGGTACCTACCACCGGAGTGTGACGTCAGTAGTATTTGAATGAAAACCAAAATCTAATTAGTCATTTATTTGCTTACAAATAATTAAAAAAACGTACTTTACACGTTTCTAAAGCTAAAAACAGAAATAAGATAAAGAAATACTTACCTCCTTTATTTTAAACATCCAAGGACTCAAGATTGGTTTAACATTCAAATGAACCTAAACAAAAAATACAAAATTATTTCTTCTTGTGCTTTGAGCATACCTACTCCTCAAAGTCGAAAATCTACAGAATAGTTTCATCAATAGCAAGCGGGTCATTGTCTTCACATTGCATCATTTCATCATCGGAAGTCGCCTTGAATTCTGTTTCAGTACCAGCAATAATTTCATCGGTAATGAATTCTGTTTCAGTACCAGCAATAATTTCATCGGTAATGAATTCTGTTTCAGTACCAGCATTAGTTTCATCGGTAATGAATTCTGTTTCAGTACCAGCAATAATTTCATCAGTAATGAATTCTTCAGATGAAGACGTGCCACCAGGACTTGCTTGTTCTGCACTCTCTCTACCAGACATAAAGCTCACGACACTTAAGTCTACCGGTGATGTTGTACTTGTAGATACCACTTTATCTATTCTTACATCCATTTCAGGCAAAACTTCGATTACACAACTTTCAATTTTTTTGAAAACGTTGGCAAATGGTGACTTTTTTCTTAGTCCTTTACTTTCGATATTCCAATCCAATTGTACCGCGTAACAGGCAATGCCCCAGTTTTCAAAGTTGTTCTTCGTCATCCACACAGTGATCCTATTTCTTAAACGATTTAATTTTTCTATGTCTGGATTTACTTTAGTAATTGCAATTTTAATAGGTGCAAATGTAGTAAGGTGTTTAATTTGATCAAGTGCTACTTCAAAAATGTTACTGCTTATAACTACTTCTTTAGGTGGCCCAAAATCCATAAAGATTCTAAGTAGTTCCACACAAATTTCGCTTTCCTTAGTATCAGCGCTCAGTGGTCTCAAGTGAATAAACCCAGTGAACATGTCTTGGCAAGTCATAATATGAGTAAAAGCAAAGTCTGGACTTCCAGTCATTTTTAATATATCTAGAGCTAAGCGATAGTACGGCTTTTTTATTCCCGAACAAGTGTAACAGACTTCGCTAATATTTTGAATCGCAAAATCATTTATTATGTAGTCATCTTGCAAAATGTGCTTAAGCGTCTCACTTGTAGGATGGCAATATTTTAAATGTGTTTTCCAAAAAATGTCAAAGATATCTTCCCAAGGAAGGAACACTTTGTATTTGCCATCCTCGCCTTTTAACAACAAACGTTCTTTTCCATCCGCACTTTCAACAATCTTATATTTATCTCGATAATTATTAATGTAGCTGCTATCCTGACGCGATTTCTCTTCCTCTATTTTTATGCTTAATAACAATGGATCGAGACAATTCTGACTCTTTATTGAGTTTGCTTCCGAGCTCCTCGTTGACCTATAATGGTCATGTAATTTTTCATTAAATTCAGTTTTAATTAATTCTATTTCTGAATCGCTCAAACCCCAATTATCTTCGTATTTATTGGCAATTCTTACCGGTGTATCTTTGGTTGTTGACGCCATTTTGTAAAACACTGCACAGTGAAAACGTGGTTATAACTTGAAGTCAGACGATAGAATGAAAAAATAATGATCGATGCAAACAAATCGTAGGATGTGCAACACATTTGTGAGAAAAAGAGACAAACATACAGTGGTTTTACTACGATTGCGCCGATTGCGTGTGAAATAGCAACATAGTCGACTTCGTTCCAAGTCAGAACGATTTCCTTTATAGAATGCCCAAATTACTAACAGGTACGGTAAGTTTTGGAACTAGACATAAATGTACTGAGTTTGACATTGCCTTTGCGAGCAGCGCCATTCACAACAATGTCAAGATATACTGAGCATTCTGTTTGTTATAAAGACTGACTTTTGTTTGTTATTGTTTTGAGGTTAGCTAACTTCTAAATTAATTTTAATGTTATATGTAATGAGTATACGATTATCTGACGAATATGTTAAAATATAATTATGGAAAACATTGGACCCAACACGGAAACTATGGAATAAGCAATTTAATTGTGATTGCAGTGAACGTAACAGCCGGTAAAATAACCCCTAGCTTTTTAGAATTTTATGTTATTATCGCTTTTTATTTATCTGCGGAAGGATACAACGAACAGTCTTTGGGATCCGGGCTATTGAATCAAAAAGGGCAAAAAATCTTATAGGAAGAACAAGTAATGAAAGTTCCTTTAAATGTGAACAGTCGGTCAGCCAAAGTTTAATTGGAATACGCCCCTCTATTTGATGTTCTTAATATAAAAAGGGAGATGAAATTATACAGGCACACAAGAAAGACGACTCATTGATCGAAAAGCCAACCATATTATACAGTTTTTGTTCCAAAAAGTTTGTCTTATGGAGGAACACACCTCTTTTATTATTGCATTTTGTTGTAGAAAAATAACTTAGGTAGGAGTACTACTAGGTCAGTCATTATCTAACTAGCCTTTTTGCCAACGATGTTGGGGTCGGCTTCTAGTCTAACCGGATGCAGCTGGATACCAGTATTTTACATGGAGCAACTGCCTATCTGACCTCCACAACCCTATAACTGGGTAATACCATAACCCCTTAGAAATACTAGTTGTCAGACTTTCAGGTTTCGGACTAACCGTAACAACTCACTCATCTCTTTCACAGATCTTTGATTAGTAGATACAAATTACAGCCAAGACAAACAGTTCAACGTGCTTCCAGACGGCACGGGAGTCTCTATTATTTAATTGAGGTAACTCATCGGCAAGCATAGCTTAATCTTCAATATTAGTGTAGCTGCTATCGACCCATGCAGCTGTTATTACCTAGCCATGAGCCCCTCGTGAGACCTATGTAAGTACTAAGGTTTAATAGGTAGTTAGTAAACAACATTTTGACTAATAATCTATACTTCATATTTACAGAAAGAAAGCGAATTTTGTGAGTCCGGAACCAAATAGGAGCTTTGGTTCCGGAAATTCTTTCACCATTTGAAAGGTACCTACATTATTCCACATATATATAAATATATGCTATTATAAATAATATATACAAAAAAAGTACTTGAAAATACAAATGAAATAGTATCTTGAATTCATATTCATGCAAGCCTAATACTTTTTGTTAGGTTACTGCTCAGAACTTGTGCACAACATGACATGAACAAAATCACATGCAAATTGCACCCGTGCGAAGCGGAGGTGGTTTGCTTGTAAATAATAAATTCTGATAACAGTCCCAGCAACCGAGAAGTTGTGTGGACATTGTTTGTAAAGTCATGAGCATGTGACTGACAGGATTTTTGTAATACGGCTATAAGACTAAGGAAAATCCAAAGAAATGATAACGGATTACCTTTTGGAAGGGGCAACTAGAATCAATTCTATTTTTTGGAAATTTTGTTGTTCTTATGTGCTTGTGAAATAAATTTCTTGACTTTGACTTTGATAGTTTGAAGATGAGAGTATGACCAGAGAGTGGGTGAATACTAAGATGATGACTGATTGCGATGTGTGGAATGAAATGGACATGCTGAGACAACCACAATTAATATGGGATATTATCATGGGACAACATAATGATGATAAGATACTAAAATAATTTATTGATCACTATCACTTTGTTTGATCATCATAATAGAAGGTACTTAATATAGATATTGAACACAAAACATTATTTTCTAATTATGAATTACTTACTTAATTAAAATTTACCTTTACTAACGATAAATCAGCAGAGCTAAAAAGACAATTCAATCAATTAATTGATTTTTTGTCAAAATATTAACAAAACAATTTAGTTTTTTTTTTTTATCAAGCTATTTAAATTGTTCTTGAGGTAAGTATTGATGATAAAATTGGATAATAAAATATTCCATTGCGAGATGCAATGGAATATTTTATAAAAACATAAAATAGTAGTTTATGAAACTCGCATAATGGGGGGTTATTAAGCAGTTTCATACACTACTTTATCTACTCTCATACATTGGGATTGAACCTACTAAATAAAGAATAAAGTTATCTTTATAAGGAATACAAAATTCCCACGAAATTCAGTACTTACAACAAAACGTATGTATGGCGCCTGTGCACCCAGCACATCACCGCGCATGCGCTAGAGCGGTGCTGCTGTCCATGTCTGTTCCATTTCAAAAGTTAATGGAAACTTCTTGGTGATATAACTTCTTCGATTCGCCCTGTATCGTAATAGTTTTTTTTTTGTTTTAAAGCATTATTTTGTTAGAGCAAAGTGTTCTATATATGATTCTATTTTTAAATTTCGGTATTGTGTTTATAAAGTATGTCAATATAAACTCGTTTTGAAGTTTATAATTCGAATATTACGATATGAGAGTAGATAAAACCCCTTACAAAACTGGAAATTGGGATTTTCTATTTAATTTTATACTTATTATCAAACAAGACCTAATTTTAATAAGTGTGTTTTAAAATACATATAGATAGTAACTAATAGTAAATTTAAATAAAGAAAATAATACATAATTCAATTCCATGACAGATGTCATGGAATTGAATTATGTATTATTTTTGTTTTTTTTTTTAGGGTTGGCCCCATAGTGAAAGTTGTTCATAATGATGAGTACAATGACCCCTTAAGGTGATGCAAACGAATAAAATTTCACATTGCATAGGTGATTTTGAAGGGGTGTTTGTTTAAATGTCATATCTTATTTCAAATGGAGTATAGTTATAGGACTCAAATGAAGTTTTTAATTTCATTTGCAGAACCTGTAACTACATGAATAAAAAACCGAGCTGTAACCGATGTTTCTCTTCCATTCCCGATCGCAGTATGTATTAAAAAAAGGCATAAAAACTTTTTAAACTGAATTGATTAAGCGTTCGGTATAAAAACTTCCACCATTCGTTCTTCGCGCTAGAGCGAAATAGAACGTAAATATTGTTCCTGCTACGTGTAGTTTTTAAAATAGGTAGATTCTGGGTTATTTTTGTTGCCTGTGGTCGCTTGCAGCGTGTTTTTAGTTTGCCTATAAAATAAAAATAGAATTGACCTTTTCGATATTCTGTGATGGTTTTGCCGTCAATCCAAATAACATCAGTTGCGTAGTGTTAAATATAATAAGTAGACCGTATTACGCAGCGTAGTAATCGGAATCGTTTTGAAACAGATTACTAATCCATTGCTCCGTACGTTCGAAAAAAAAATCTGCTCAGCAACGTAAATAACACAATGAATGTTGTTGACCTGTCAAATTGAAACAGATTAGTCGGAATTGTCAACGAAAATGTGTTGCGTAATTAGATAGCTGGTCGCTATGGCAATTCCTTAGGGAGACCAATTACCAGCAGTGGTGGAGAATCTATTAAATAGGTACTACTACTACACTAGATACTTACTGTTTTTACTAGTTAAGTAATACTATAAGATTACTGTTTGGCTTTCGTTCAAAATAAGTCCCATAGTTAAACAAGAAATCATAAATATCTAAAAAAAATCACCATGTCGCCTAAAAATGAGGCGAAATTACCAAAACATGGAACATAAAAACAATAATTTGGCCAATTTTAGTACATCTCGGGACTATTTACCCAAGTTATGTCTTTTGTATTTTCGTAGACTGACGCCGGTCGATTAATAATGAGAAAAACACGATGGGTAAGCGGGCAAATGGTGCTGTTACCTTATGGGAGGACATAATTTAAAACACAATGTATTTTTGCACCTTTTAGAATGTTTTTGCTGAATTAATGGATGCTGAACGGTTTTCGAGGCCCACTGCTGGGCGAAGGCCTCCTCTTTTTCCTTCCAAACCTGCTTGTGCGAATTCTGGCCATGTTGACCCTGCAAACATGATCAGATCGTTACACCACTATCCACTACATTACCTCGACGGTGATGTACTTCCTCCGGCGTCCAGTTTGTGACGATCTTTGGTGCACTCGTCCGGGTGTATTTATGCACCTTGGCCTGCCCACTCCCCCTTCTGCCTGGCTGTTTATTTTCCAACATATTATAGCCTTTTATGATAAATGGACCTAATGAATGACGAAACATTAGAAATAGGGTTTTCTTCGCCTTTAGGTAGGTACCTAGTAGATAAGAAGCTGAGATGTCCGTGCGATTATCCTACTTCCTACTATATGTAATATTAATTAATAATATATCATATTACTATACTACCAACGCTGAAATCGCGAAAAAAAAATAGGCTGTTCCGTATATTTATGTTCTTGTATCTCGTCGAAATGTAGGGAACAGCAGATTTTTTTTTACTACTTATGAACTTTCACTATGGGACCGCCGCGGCGCACAGTGGTCTGAAAATCAAGCTCCATACTCAGAAACTTAATGTCAGAAATTAATAAATAAAAATATGTTTTGTGTTTAGTATACCTCCCTATGTTTTACTAATATAGTATGAAGGGTATGAGTAGCTCCATGCGTGAGAAAAAAAATATTTTAATTTTTTTTGTATGGAATGAAACACGTAAAGTGCTTTTTTTCAAAACTGAATAGAACTGATAGGCTGGTATTCACATGAGCTATTGCACCATACACGGCGATCAAGATGACATACAATTCTTGTGCCTTTCGGTGCCGCTTTGCATGTAGCAAGCTTTGGAAATTTTGAATTTACAGTTGGTGATCTTTCAAATCTTTGATGGTATTTTGTGAAGTTACATATTGCTTTGAATATGAAAATTGTATGTAAACTAATACTCATGCAAGAAGAGACAAACATACACACACACACACACCCTCACACACTCACAAACTTTCGCCTTTATAATCTTAGTGTGATTATAAAGGCGAAACTTTGTGTGTGTGTGTGTATGTTTGTCTCTTCTTCACGCTCAAACAGCTGAACGGATTTGGATGAAATTTAGCACACATAATAGTTTATAACCGGGAATAACACATAGGTTACTATTTATCTCGATATTCCCACGGAATCGAGACTTATGCGGGTGAAACCGCGGGGTGCAGCTAGTAAGGAATAAATATGTACTAAGGATATTTTTATTTTTAAATATATGGTTAAAAGTGAAGAAAGATAAAAACATGTATTAAATAGTTAATGTATAATACGTTTGGGGGAGCTGTTAATGAAATAGTTAATACTAATACATTACAACAAAAATTATGTGCAAGAAAGGCAATAACAATAAAAGTAACGTCAAAATTGTCAATTTAAGACTACAACAACTATTTACAGCTCCTATAACTATGATATATTAAATATTACTGTTTAATTATATTACTAATTAATTATATTAATTAATTTAATTATATTCTTATTATTATTTTATTATAATTATTTGCTATAACTACTTATACAAAAACGATTAGCAGAGAGTATCTTTGCTGTCGTCAGTCCTCTAAATCCGAGTCCAGCATTGACGCGTTAATATCAATAAATTCAACATTCTCTTTGTCTAGATCTGCATCGTCACCAATAAGAAGAGATTTCATATCATCAGTAATAGGTGTATTTACTGATTTTCTCAGCACAGGTCTTATGCTGGACAGGTAGGGATCTGACGAGACAAGGAGACCATTGAAAATGTCTTCGTTTGTCGCTTTTCGACAAAATTTGCGCGAATGCTGTTCTCGGATTTTCTTGAAGTCTTTGTTTCTGGCTTCCGATGCCTCTTCAGATAATTTGCCAATGGGCATAATATTGAAGTGTTTAATAACTTCAGCACCGTGCAGTAAAAGTTTGTGGACACTCGAAGGCATGTAATACCAGCCATAGAGCTCCACATATAATTCTGCTGTTTGGCGCGCAAAGTTTTTAAACGCCTCAACATTTATGGGCTCCCCACAGGCCATCACACGCAAAAGTGTTGCAAATCTTTGGATCAAACTAGGATCCAAGCCTGTAATAGCTGCAGTATTGGCAGGATTACCAAAAAATTTCCTCGCTGTGTTTCCATCGTTTGTGGTTCCGGAACCTGAAAATTATAAATGAATCAAAACTAATCCACAACTTTGTAAAGAATAAATAGAACTAACGTTATTTGAAAAAATAAGATTTAAGAACAACGACTGTTATCATAACTCACCTTGTTTAACGATGTCTACTAGGAGGCCCATTTCATCACGAAACTTCTGCTGTATAGTTTTTTTTCTACTCTTCAATGACTCTTTGCTGTCTGCATCTCTGGCTTGCCATGTTTTGAAGTCTAGTCTATACGAAATATGGAGTAGGCACTCCATACATCTAATCCAAGCATGAAGTGTAGACAAACCATACTGATATATATCTGTTGAAACAGGTTTTCTGGAAAGAAAGTGAATTAATTAATAAAAAGATACACAGCATTACGGTAATCTGAAATATAACAAATTATTCAAAACTTACTCTGAGATCTTCTCTAACTTATTCATTTCCGAAGGGGTAGCTTTACAGATGTCACAAGTCTGCGTTGAAGTATTTGACAGTTGCGAAGTGATTTTACCATCTATCATGGTCATAAGCATTGAGTGCTTAACAGTATGAATTCCCATAATAGACGGCTCCAGTGCTACAATCTCAGCTTCAATCAAAGCCTGTTCTTCCTTAATATTTAATTTGTTTTCATTTGCAAATTTAAAATAGAGCGGTCTGCAGAACATTGTGGAAGATGGCTTTGGATTCTCCCATAACTTTTCTTCACCACAAACTAAGCGCAGAGGCACAAAAGAACACATAAAATTGCTTGAATCATCTTCACCCGCCATAGTTTGTTTGTACAAACTTTGCCCTGAAGCACCGTCAAAGCCCCACTTGCATATCAATGTTAGCTCTTTGCCATCTAGCGAAGATTCCAAACGTAGGAATTTCCCAAATCTAGCAACAGTTTTGTCCAAAATCGCTTGAAGCTTTACTTTTACCCCTCTTTCGGTAATTTCTATGGTGTCTTTTGGTGGGTAACAGTCCTTTTTCGCCTCTAAGATCGCAGTATATGAAGGATATAGTAGTATTCCTTCTTCTTTTGCACAAGCTCTTAATATTGTATACTGCCATTTTGAAAGCTTCAATGAAGTCAGAATTCCTAAAGCTTTATCAGCGGAATATATGGGCATAGCTTTCTTGGACTTCAACAATTCCTTTATCTTTGTAGCCTCTTCGGGATGCTCTGTGATCAATTTTATTATATCTGCTACATTTTTGTTATCTGCACTTAAACCAGTTGCATAAGCAAGGCTTTCAGTGCTATGCGTGAGGAGCTCTTTCACTCTTCTTCTCTTCTGTAGCGGGCTTAGCTCCGAGAACACTTTTCTTGGACTCACAACAGTTGATGTTCCAACACTGTACGTCTCCGGTTTGTATGATGTTGATGCACCCTCATTTACACCGAAGTCAAAACTGGAACATGGTTGCTGCTCTTCTAACATTAAACAAGGTGTCATCTTGTCCTTCATGAACTCAGGCCATTTTATGTCTTCTTGCAGCCATGTCTCATACTTTTTTATGAAAGTATGTCTCGTGCGATTACACGAGATCCATTTGTTCCTCAACGAACACACACGAGTCTGACAGAATTGTTTCAATTCTTTATTTTCGATTTCTGACAAATCAACGGCATTGACAAAAACTTCATATAATACACTGGGCTGTGAGAAACAGCTATTGTTAGCCACAAACATAAAAATATCCAAATTGGTACTAAAAGCTTCCATCATAACACGAAAACAAATCGAACGTAATAAGTATAGTAAAGCACAAGTGCAAAGAGCTACTGAGTGAAGTTAGTTTAAATGTCCTATTTATATTATAACTACCCTCATTAACACTCGCTGTCCCATAATGCTTATTAAATTAAAATTCAACAATAATGACGGTGATTAACAAATGAGTTATTTCGTGAAATTAATTTTGTAGTAAAATGTAAATAATCTACATCGTTTTCTAATATTTTCATTATAAAAGTCATTAGCAGGTTATTAACTAACGACAATATCAGTTATGTGGTTGGTTACTTCATTTAATTATATACCTGTGTGTTGTTAAATATATTACCTATGTGTTATTCCCGGTTATAAACTATTATGTGTGCTAAATTTCATCCAAATCCGTTCAGCTGTTTGAGCGTGAAGAAGAGACAAACATACACACACACACACAAAGTTTCGCCTTTATAATCACACTAAGATTATAAAGGCGAAAGTTTGTGAGTGTGTGAGGGTGTGTGTGTGTGTATGTTTGTCTCTTCTTGCATGAGTATTAGTTTACATACTATTTTCATATTCAAAGCAATATGTAGCTTCACAAAATACCATCAAAGATTTGAAAGATCACCGACTGTAAATTCAAAATTTCCAAAGCTTGCTACATGCAAAGCGGCACCGAAAGGCTCAAGAATTGTATGTCATCTTGATCGCCGTGTATGGTGCAATAGCTCATGTGAATACTAGCCCATCAGTTCTATTCAGTTTTGAAAAAAAGCACTTTAAGTGTTTTATTCCATACAAAAAAAAAGAAAAAAATTTTTTTCTCACGCATGGAGCTACTCATACCCTTCATACTATATTAGTAAAACAAAGGGAGGTATATTAAACACAAAACATATTTTTATTTATTAATTTCTGACGTTAAGTTTCTATGAGTATGGAGCTTGATTTTCAGACCACTGTGCGGCGGTCCCATAGTGAAAGTTATTCATAATGATGAGTAAAGTGACCCCTTAAGAGGTTTAGGGTAAACAAAAACTAAGGTTGTATACAATATGTAAGTAACAAAAACCCTGTCCGATCCGAAAAGGGCACATAGGTTACACTTACTGTTACAACATTACAAAAAAAAAAAAAGTTATTAAAATAAAAAGTTTACTTAGGTACTAAAAACGTAAATTTTAAATAGCAACTATTTAAAAAAAAATCTGCTGTTCCCTACATTTATGTTCGTTTATCTCGTCGAAATGGAGGGAACAGCTGATTTTTTTTTCGCGATTTCAGCGTCGGTCCTATAGTGAAAGTTATTCATAATGATGAGTACAATGATCCCTTAAGAGGTTTAGGGTAAAAAAAAACTAAGGTTGTATATTAGGGGAGTAAATTAGTAATTATCGTTGATATGATACATAGGATGTTTCGAGCAATGTTCTATAACATAGGTAACAGCACATTCTTTTCTACATAGCAAAACTTCACGGCCGTAGGTATTGCTCGCAGAGGACACACCAACAACCACCACAACTGACGGGGTCCGAAAGGGCCAATGCCTGCCGGGGTTGCGAGTTTGTCCGAAAGGGATATCGCGACCCCGGCACACAGGCAACGGAAGGAACACGGTGGGTTTTAGTCAGTAAAAGTCTGACACGCCCTCCCGCTCCACCCAGAGCGAGCGGGAGAAGTTATTTGATAATTTCCCAACCTCAAAAAAAAAAAAAAAGAAGTACTTAGGCAGACGCGTAGGAATACTACACCCACATTTTTCACCAGTTACATAATAAACCGCATGTATTAGGAGCTTGCCTATTGCCATACCGTTTACCGGGCACAAATTCAAACTCCGGGCTGCTACTATCATACAAGTCAATTGATCCATGCAATTTTTAACTAGGTACGTACCTAATATCAGAAAAAGAAAATTAATTAAGTACCAACTTCATTGTCCGTATAATCGAATCACAACTGTCATTATTTGACAGTTGTTGTTGTGTTGTGTTGTTGTTGTTTGTTGTTGTGTTTGCAGTTGTTGTTTGTTTGGTTGTTGTTGTGTAGTTGTGAATGACTTTATGACAGCAAATTGACGTAAGGTGTTAATTTGCTATACCTACAATTAATTTGCCTGATTGGTACTTATAAGCCCAGAATCTAACATGTGCAACTCTCAATAATTAAAACAATGCTGCTCGAAGTATCGCCCAATCAAAGTCATTTGTTTCCAACGAATCAATAGGTATCATTCTAAAACTGAGGACCGTTCTGTACTGCATGCAAATCTGGTGGTATTTGAACAACTTGCGAGGGTACTCCAAACTTCTATTGTTTCAACACATTTGTGGGTGGAACACGAGGATAGGACCTACAGAAGTGTAATTTCAAGCAAATTTTTATTTTTGATAGGTGCTAAAAATAGTTGATAAAAAGTGCTGAACCCAGGTAGGGTTCAGTCCCCCAAAACCGAGTAAAGTATTTGGGTTTTTCTATTAGAAATTTCTTAGTAGCAGTCTGGAGTCTGGATGTGTGCATGCTTGGTGGCAATTGGTTTGCCTCCTATTACAATTTTTTTCCAACGTATTTAACTGTCGAGATATGGGTGTACGTACTGTAAGTACCTACACAATACATCTCTAACTACCCCTTTGGGGAAAACAGGGGTGTTCTTGTGCTATGTATGCTATGTTATGCTCTTGATAATAAAACTTTGACGTTGTCTCCAGCGTTTATTTTATAGAAACAAATATTCTGGTACCAAAGACACAAATGAGATAAACCTGCCTCAGTTTTCACCAACGCAACGATGACATTGGTCCAGATTATTTTGTACCTGCATCGCTTTTAGTTTCTGGATGAACCATGTCAAGTTTTCGAGAAATTAATTGCCAGCACGCGTAGCATGCTGGTAGAAACAGGTTTTGTCGACGGAAGAATAGACAAAATGACAGATAAACAATCACAATCTGTCATTTTGTCTATTCTTCCGTCGACAAAACCCCTTTCTACGGTGGTCATGCTACGCGTGCAGGATTACCTATAACCTACCTTATCTCTACGTAGGTAAAATAAGCTTAGGTATATATTCTGCTTATTTTATCATACTTTCCATGTGAATGGACCTTCTAAAGTATTCTATATTCTATTTCCGCTCAATAGAACTGAAACTATAGTCGTTGATGCGGAAAAGAGATAACACCAAACGTCTATATTTGCATCTCTGTTCCGCAAGGAACAATGTTAGGTCCCTGAACTTTGAAACTCCGTGTTGAAGAGTTTTAAAAGGGACTTAAAGGCCTCAATGGTACTTACACATGTGGCCCTTGTATATGAATGAGTTTTAGATGAAAATGCGAACGAAAAGTGATTTAAGTGTGGCTTAAAATGAGCCCCAGTTACTTGGTCACTGGGTGGGTGCAGAAAGGTATTTGAGGGATTATATAAGCTTGGAAGGTGAAGGAAGATTAAGTCTCTGGAAATGAAGTTACTGCGGAAATGTGGATGCTTCTGGGTCATGCTAATTTAGTTCTTGCATAATCTCTCGTGTCGGTTTGAAACCGACATTAATTGAGTTTTTACACGACTGCCCAAAAATAGTTTTATGTTTTTAGCGTTCATGTATTTATGTGTGTTTCTTCAATCCACCATAACTTCTAAACGCCTGGAAAGATTTTGATGTAGGTATGAGTATTGTTAGGATCCTTGCATTATCCCGGGTAACTAACAAAATAGACTGCAAAAAATTCAGAAACATAACAAATACAGACTTTTGAAGATTTATAAGGTTTATTTCCGTCCAACATAAGTTATTTTTGACTTATTTATCATTTTTGGGCAGTCGTGTTTTATTACTTTTAATTACCTAAGTAAAAATTTCTTTTTTTGCAAATTCTTTTCTCTAACTATAGAGAGTGCAACTGCTGAATGTTTTGATAACTCAAACTCAAAGCATTTATTTCAATTAAACCATTACAGGCACTTTTGAATTGTCAAGGAATTGGTCAGTCAAAAATATGAAGCTAGTTGCCCATTCCAAAGCGTAGTAGGTATCTATGGAAAAGAACGGGACACTCTTTAAATAAAATAATTTGTTACAAATTATTGGTTACATCATTCATGTTTAAATTATACATGTGAGAACAATGTAGAAAGACGTGCACTTTAGAAGCGTTCGTAATACAAAGATAAAACAAAGAACAATTCAAAAATATAAATCAGCCATGGCCGCGATATTGTTTGAATCTACAGGTAGGGCAGTGGTGTGACCGTCAGACTGCCAAATCATAGGTCTCGAGTTTGAACTCAAGGCACGCACCTCTGACTTTTCGGATTCATGTGCGTATTGTATAATTAACAATTGCTTAAAAACGGTGAAGGAAAACATCGTGTGGAAACCTGAGAGTTATTTCTCGACGGCATTTGAAGCCAAGTCAGAGGCCCATGGGTGGCTTTAAAACTCTGAAACCAGGTCAGTCACTAACCATACGAAAAGAAGAAGAATCTACAGTTTGGGGAAAGTATTATTTCCAGGAATTTCTCAGTAGCAGCCCGTATTATGTTTAGCAATAGGCTCGCCTCCTATAAAATGGGACGTACTTAACTGGCGAATTTGGGTGGACTGTAGATACTGCCCACCCCTGCGGGGCATACAGGCGTGGAGTTATATGTTATGTAAGCTCTATAGTAATCCGTGGTTGCAGTCTCTACTTCAACTTCAACAAATAACATAAAACAACAGCAATTCAACATAGTTATAAAGAAACCATTTGT
The DNA here is from genome assembly GCA_914767755.1 of Agrochola circellaris. Taxonomy (NCBI): domain Eukaryota; kingdom Metazoa; phylum Arthropoda; class Insecta; order Lepidoptera; family Noctuidae; genus Agrochola; species Agrochola circellaris. The sequence continues at coordinate 10,635,656 of OU611862.1, forward strand.
TTGAATTAACTTTCACACAAGCCTGAGGTCTGCGACAATAGATTCTTTTTAGAAGGGCATAAACCTAGGTATTGTAGAGAGTGGTAGCTACAGTAAACGATTGAGTTATTGCCTGAGTAGCTTGTTGCATCCCTGCTTGATTATTTAGCTTGTGTCTTCAAGTTTTAGTGTGTTACAGACACAAATCTTAGGTGTGGGTGAGGTTTTATTTCTAGGTTTTTAAAGACAAGGCCTGCAATGATTCTGTACTGGGGGTTTTATATACCAATACTGTCGATGAAAATCTCGCTTGGATGAATAGGGACATCATACATTAGTCACTAACCTCAAACAGAAAGAAGATGACGCATTTTAATTTGGCGATAGCCAAAAGGGAGTGAATGCTCCGTTCAACCACTTATTAATTGGTAGAAAATTACTATAAATATAAAACCCTTAAATTCAATCATTCACATAAGAATAACGTACAGCCTAAACCGCTGGGTCAAAATCAATTTGCCTAGGCTTTTCTCCTTCCCATTTCCTATGTTGGGGTCGGCTTCCAGTCTAACCGGATGCAGCTGAATACCGTATTTTATATGGAGCGACTGCCTATCTTACCTCCACAACCCAGTAACCGGGTCATACGATACCCTTGATAAGACTGGCTGTCAGACTTTCGGGCATCGGGAATGATAGCCGGGACCAACAGCTTACCGTGCTTTTCGAGGCACGGAGGAGTCTCGATATGTTAAGATGGTCACCCGTCCACAGAACAACCCCGGCAAGCGTAGTTTAACCTGATGGATCGAACCGTGCGGCTGTTATTACTTAGCCACGAGCTCCTGCCGCTGGGTCTAGAAGCATACAATTTTGCACAAGAGTTCCTTAGACAACGAAACTGAGCACAAAGAAATGATTTATGAAAATTCATTCCTTAATAAAGAAGTTAAATAATAAGGGTATGGATGGCAGTTCGTCATTTTTGTCGATGTGAAATCACATCGAAGAAAATGGCTTTTATGATCATTTCTATTTATCTACTAAAGAGTTGAGGGCCAAAAGCAGGTAAGTATCTATTGCCAACAAAACTTCGACCCGCCAATACGTCCGCCATTTTCTATCCGATCATAACACTTCGGCGCCAATTATGTTCCATATTCGAATCAAAATGGCATCCAATCTAATTACATTGGCTCCAAGAATCGGGACAAACCAGACCAATCCCGATTTGATTGCTATCCGTACTGTTGTATTCGAATCCAATTTTCTTTACTGGCAATCTATTTTTTTGAGGAGAAAGATATTTTTGAGACAATGCGAGGTCATGTGATCTTTTGGAGCGTTTGGAGAGCTGATGTTATTGGTATGATGTTTTTGATTTCTTCTTTCTAGAAACATTGCCATGAAAGGAGGTCTCTAGCCTACCTACCTACGGATATTTTTTTTTTGACATGTCAAAAGTTCATATTATCTCATAATCGGAAGGTACCATCAAAGAAGTTCATAACTGACCACCGTAAGGAGTATTCTTGCTTGCAGCACTCGGCGGCTATAGAACGTGGCCGATAACAGATGTGATCATCGTGTTCACGGGATTTTATTTTCAAACTGGTTAGTTACGAACTTCTTTGATGGTACCTACTTAGGCAGATAACTGCACTGCTCTTTCCGAAAGGTATCTGTCGCATAAGCATCAAAAAGGTGAAAATAATTTCAGGAATCCACCTCATTAGCCTCGTCTGGTAGTACAAATTGAGCTCTTAAACTTATCACAAAGATCGATGTATCGATGTTAGATCGGGTAGGTACTTATTCTGACAAATCCAGTCGTTTTTAACTTAGTTTGCTGTCTGAAGATAGTAAACTTGGGAAACAAACTGCTCTTCTCCTCCTCCCTCAGCTCCTAATTCAGTACATATATCTAAACTGATCTTTATCATTGCATAGTAGGCCGTACATCAGTGCTAACATTTTGACCTTGAACTCGCCTAGCGTAGTATAGAGTTTCAATAGAATAAGAGGCCAGCTAAAATCCGGGATAGACTCCGGAACCAGGTGATCCGGCAGCGAGCCAAAGTTGTCGACATAGCTCACAGAATAAGCAAACTGAAGTGGCAATGGGCCGGCCATATTTGCCGTACCTACAACCGATGATCGTTGGGGTAAACGAGTTCTTGAGTGGAGAAACCGAATCAGAAAACGTAAGGTAGGACGACGCCCTCAGGCTAGATGGAGCGACCAACTTCGCAGGGTGGCTAATAGCGACTGGATGAGAGTTGCCGATAATCGAGCTGAATGGCGTGGAATTGGAGAGGCCTACGTCCTTTGACCCAGCAGTAGACTGTTGTAGGCTGATAATGAAGAGACCAGTTTGTACTAGTTTTAGACCACTGATGTGCGGCCTACCATACCTAACAGAGCTCAAAAGAATATGGTAGTAAAACTCTCAAGAGAAAGTTAATTCCTCATCCATTATTGTCCCAAAAACTTTATTATGCCTCATCTACCGATTCACCAAAATAAACCTAAGGTGTACCTCCACAATAATAATACTCATGAATACGGTCCTTGAGCAAATCAGTCCCTCCCTTTACGGGTCCCTATGTTGAACTAGTCATTTACACGATGTTACAACATTTATGACTCCGCCGTGTATTCAACCCCTTAGTTTTGTGCGACGTGCGAACGATGTTACTGAGGTAAAATATTATTCCCTTTTAGCTCTCTCATTTTGACCGCTTCTGCATGGTGGTAGGATACGGTTATGCGGTTTACATTAATTTCATCACCACTGCTCTTAAAACGGTGAGGGAAAACATCGTGAGGAAACCGGCATGACCTAGAACCAAAAATTCGAAATTCGTGGTAGATTACAGCCCAATCCCTCTCGAAGGAGGCCTCTGACCCAGTAGTGGGGAACATTATAGGCTGATTATGCGATGCGGTTTACGACTGGTGAGTGCTAGCCTAGAAGTAACCTATCCGCACATTACTTGAACTAATTCCTAGTCACTCTCAATAAAATGAACTTTTTAATTTTCTTTATAGGTTAAGTTCTTACACAGTTGTCTAGTTAACTCATCCTTATCTACTTGAAAGCTGTCGTGACGATTGGCTGAAATATAAAGAGAATTGGAAGAGGGGGAGACCTTCGCCACAGCAGCAGTGGAAAAAAACTGTATAGTAAAAAAAACTTAATTAAATGTGCTTGGAGTGGGTTCACGCCAATACGCAAATAGGGCTATGGGTCCAGCTCACGAAATAGAAATATAAATAAAAAAAAGAAATCATTTATTTGTGTATAATGTAGGTATATTTTCTATATTTAAAAGAGTGTCCTTGGAGTTTCTTGCCCGTTCTTCTCCATAAAGATCTACGTTTTGGAATGGGCAATTAGCTTCAACTTTCTGACTAACTGAGTGACTATTTGACAATTCAAAAGTGCCTGTAAATGGTTTAATTGAAATAAATGCTTTGAGTTTGAGTTTGATACAGATAAGATGATTTTTTAAATAATAATAGTACCGATTTATTTTACCTTACGGCATGCAAAATTTACGACCTCTCCCCGCGCTTTAACCGTTTGGCTACTGCCACTTTCAACATCATTAAGTATTAAGGTACGTCAGACGAAATCGTTCTACAATTATGGAAATCTTCACATGTAACCTCTATCTCGCTTCATCCTAACAATAAGCCCGCTGCCCCATCCCACTCTCCGGGGCATCTAAAGAAAATTTATTGTTATTAGTGTTGTACTCATTTTTACTGACACTAAACTTTGTGTAGGTATCTATAGAATACCCTAAGGAGGGTACTTCGGATATACTTTATTACAGTGTCCAGCTAACATGAGGATTATATGAGATTACGAATGTTTTTAGGGGGGGAAATGGTTAGTGTTTTGTTCTTTAGAAGCCTCTCCTTTTGACCCAAATGTTGATAAGTTATGTGAATTACCTGAATAGTACCAGGTGCACAGAAACCAGTAAGAGATTCAGTCGAATGTCTTGATTGGCGGTCTATTTATCAAACCAGGATGCCCTATCGTCTAGAAGGCAGCTAGTCTAGTGCCATTACAGTGCTAACGAAAATGCTTCCTACTCGAAATAAGGAAACGAAGATATTTTGAGTAGGAAACAGTTTTGCTGACACACTTTACACTGTAAGTATTTGTTTCAACAGTTTTTAAACGATTACTGTCCGGCCGTCGAGAGAATGCATTCCTGACACCTGTCAGTTGAACAATTTCCAGTAGTAATAAGGATCAAATTCACAAAACATAAACGTTAGTATGACACTGATAGGTGTCAAGAATGCATTTTTTCGAAGGCGTTCAAAAAATGCGTTCTTGAGACCTAATGCCTTGACACCTAATGCCTTCGAAAAAATGCGTTCCTAGTACCGCGTACCTAGTATATTGACCTACACAGCCACTATTCCATTGGTTTGAATACTGTTGAATGACTGTTGACGATGTCTAGGTAGGTTGCTGCCGGCATGCCCGAGAGATATTTCTCGACGGCATGTGAAGCCAAGTCAGTTAACCGGGTGGCTTTAAAAACTCTGACATCAATTAGTCATTAACCACACGAAAAGAAGAATACCTGTCTGAAGTGCAAAAATATAGATCTGCCATGAAAACTGTTTATTAAAATAGCCAAAAATTTTGTCTAATTCTCACTAAAAGAAACATTCCAACCTACATATTTCCCGGCATAGTTCTTCCAAAATCCCTTCCTTACAAGCTTGTACAATAATTCTTTGAAAGCCTAACATTACTTAACTCTTGTCTGCAGTACATCTTGGAGTGTTCCCACAAAACGTGATGTGATAAAGTGGATTTATGTAATGTAACTATAGGCTTGTTTCTGCGTGACATGGAGGAAAATGGCGCAGACTTTTTGTATTTTGTCTTTATTATATTACAGGAACTATAGCGAGTAGTTAGGAAAATACCGTGTATTTTTTTTCGGTTAGTTTGGGAAAATCGTATTCGGTAGATATTTTTGCTTTGAAAATAATGTTTGTAGTAATAATAATGCACATTTTACTTTCTTATTATTTAATACCAATATCTACCAAATGTATACTTAGTGATAGCCTAGTGATTTGAGCGTCGGAATATCAAGTCATAGGTCTCGAGTTCGAACCCAAGGCACGCACCTATGACTTTTCAGATTAATGTGCGTGTTGAATAATTATCAATTGCTTCAAAAACGGTGAAGGAAGATATCGTGAGGAAACCATGTCTGAGAGATATTTCTCGACGGCATGTGAAGCCAAGTCAGAGCCCATGGGCGGCTTTAAAACTCTGATATCAGGTTAGTCACTAACCACTCGAAAAGAAGAATGTATACTAACACATTATACAGGGTGGCATGGACATCGACGCGAAAACTTTAACCATGGCTTCAGTACATGATTCTGAACCACATTTTATTTTTTTTTTTGGTTGTGTAATTATCAAATAACTTCTCCCGCTCTGGGCGGAGCGGGAGGGCGTGTCAGACTTTTACTGAGTAAAACCCACCCGTGTTCCTTCCGTTGCCTGTGTGCCGGGGCCACGATATCCCTTTCGGACAAACTCGCAACCCTGGCAGGCATTGGCCCTATATTGGCCTATTGGTACCTTTTTGGCCTCGCACATGTCGTTATTATTCTGTTAGTTTTCAAATGCCTCTTTTTTGTTTCTTATTTCATAATTTATTTTTATTATTATTTACTGTTTGTATTTTCAGTGCGTGTCCAAAATAAAATGTTTTTCTTCTTCTTTCTTTCTTTCTAACGGACCCCGTCAGTTGGTGCTGACATCTCTTTGAGGCGCGCGTGGAACACAACGCGCCGTGGACCCGGGCCTGCAGTGCTATTCTGTAACCATCTCACCGTGAAAACTTAGGTGAAGTGAGCGTGGAGTGAGCTGTCATTCCACAGGGATTGTCACTATTGACAGCTCACTTCACCCAAGTTTTCACGGTGAGATGTTTACAGAATAGCATGGCTGGTCCTTATCGGACGGCGAGCTACCCATCGCTCACCGTCCGCAAGCCCGCGCCTACGTTGGCCGGAAATCGGCTTGCGACTCCTCCTGAACCACCCTGCGTTGAAATTTTTCGTCGGTTATTAAAAACGAAAACTGCTGTTTCATAGACAAGTGCAAAACCTACGTGCTCAAAATGTATGGAACAGCAGATTTTTTTAAATTACCGAGGAAAAATTTCAACGCAGGAAGGTTCAAAATCATGTACTGAATCCATGGTAACAGTTTTCGCGTCGATGTCCCTGCCACCCTGTATAGGGTGACGAGTTATGCGAACAGAAATATATGGAACAGCTGATTATTGTCTCGCGATTTCAGGTTTGGTCCGATAGTAACAGTAGTTCATAATGATGAGTAAAGTCACGGGTCTAAGTATCGGTCACTAATTACCGTCACCCTATATACTGTATAAATACATAAACACTAGTTTAAGTTTGATTGTGGCGGCATCTACATCGCCACATGCGAACTACGCATCAAAGACCTGACGTCACACAACATCCTGACGTCACACAAATCCTGCATCGCGCAATTAGAGTTTACCGCGCGATGGACAAATATACAAGCTCCCGACTTCAACCTCTGGGCAGTTGCCCGCCAGACACGACACCAGTCTGGTCGGAGGATCCTCCCTTTTCTTTGGTGGATGAGTGAACTTTACACCCTGTTCCTTATACCTCTAAATGTTTATGTATATACTAATACAAATAAAGCTGAAGAGTTTGTTTGTTTGAACGCGCTAATCTCTGAAAGCACCACTCGGACTTGATAGCCCAATTCTTTGGGAAATTTATTGCCTATTTAACACCACGCTACGCCCCTTAGGAGACGAGCAAAAATAAAAAAGTCAGGAAGAACGCTAAGCGAAAACGAAGCTCTTAACGGCGCGGGCGGGCAATGCGATTTATTTTCAAAAACTATCTTTTAAAGAGCGTGGAATTCAAACAAATTTAGAGTTATGTACGAAATTCACGCGGACGAAATGGCGGGCGAAATGCTAGTTGCTAATGTTAGAAGGTGTAATGCCGCCGTCATGTTGCTCTATAGCCAATATTCAAATTCACTGATGACAGGTTCTTCAAATTGTCTTTCTATTGAAATGTCTTGCTAGATATTAATAAAACTAATGTTTTGCTTCACAAAATGTTTTAATATATATATTATTATGCCGCAATCCTCTTTATCAGTGGTAGCAGAGCGAAAATAGAAAATTATTTATATTAATAACACAAAGTGAGTAAACAAAATGGGCTCAAATTTTCGGAGCATAGAACCGTTGACGAAATCGAACTACGATACCTGGTGTCTACAGGCACAGGCAATCCTCATAAGAAACGACTTGTGGGACATCGCGAGTGGAGAAAAAACGTTAGCGGCAACTGCGACTACCGAAGAAAAGAGTGCTTACCTAAAGGAAGACTTAAAGGCAAGGTCAGAGCTAATGTTGCTTATTTCTCCTGCCGAACTCAAGCAAATTAAGAGCTGTAGTACGTCAAAAGAAGTATGGGACAAGTTAAAGTCAGTCCACCAAAGTTCAGGGCCAGCGAGGAAGGCTACGCTGCTAAAGCAACTGGTTCTAAAGAAAATGACTCCTCAAGAAGACGTAAGAGACCATCTTAATAATTTTCTGGACGTAGTGGGTAAACTAGAAGATATGGATGTCACAATTCACCCTGAGTTACTAAGCATTATGATGCTCTATAGTCTACCCGCAAACTTTGATAGCTTTAGAACAGCTATTGAGTCCAGAGATGTCCTACCAAGTCCAGAAACCCTAAAGGTAAAAATCATAGAAGAATATGAAGCAAGGAGGCAAGTCGAACCTCAAACTTCAGAGGCATTCTATGTCAAGCCAAAGAAAAAGGGATTGTTGTGCAAGAATTGCAACAAAAAGGGGCACTCGACAGACGATTGTTGGTCAAAGAAAAAGCCGAAGGGCAACGTGAATAAAGGTCAAGAACAAAATTTCAACACGTGTTTGACCACAGAAAATTCCAAAACCAAAGATGGTTCATGGTGTTTAGATAGTGGCTGCACGTCACATATGACAGGAGAAAAAAGGCTATTCACAGACCTATTTCCTGCGAACGACACGCTAAGATTAGCTTCGGAAAAGCACACTACCGAAGTTAAAGGCAAAGGAAAAGTCGTACTTTACACCGAAAACTGCAAAAATAATTTAGTAGACACACTATACGTACCAGACTTGACAAATAACTTAATGTCAGTTAGTAAAATTACGGATCATGGCTATAAAGTACTATTCGAAAGAAATGAAGCTAAAGTCCTGAAAAATAATAGTGTTGTCTTAAAAGCTAAACGAAAAAATGAATTATACTTTCTTGAACTTGATGAACCGGAAGAGACAGCAAATTTCATGCCTAGAGCTGAAAGCGAAATAATGACATGGCACAAAAAGCTTGGTCACGTGAATGAAAGAGACCTAAAGCTGATGGTAAGAAACGAAATGATGCGAGGACTTAACTTTAAGGAAAACACACTTGAGACGTGTGAAACCTGCATCAAAGGAAAAATGACAACATTACCATTCCAAAGCCATGACGAAATATTCTCTACCGAACCGCTACAAATAGTCAGCAGCGATGTATGCGGGCCTTTCGAACATGAGTCACTGGGCGGATCAAAGTATTATGTCACATTCATTGACGATTATACGAGATACTGTTGCGTGTACTTCATGAAAGAAAAGAGCGAAGTTATCGAGAAATTCAAGGAGTATAAGAACAACGTTGAACTCTTCCATAAGAAGAAAATACAAAGTCTTCAATCTGACAATGGAGGCGAATACAAATCAAAAGCATTTGATAAATTACTCATGGAAAATGGAATTAGTCGAAGATTATCTGCACCCTACACCCCACAGCAAAATGGTTGTAGTGAGAGAAAAAACCGATCGCTCATGGAAAAGGCTAGATGTCTGATGATTGAGTCCAATATACCTACAAACTTCTGGGCAGAGGCAGTAAATACTGCAAACTATCTGATAAATAGGAGTCCAGCAAGAGCTCTAAAAGGAAGTTCACCCTATGAGAAGTGGGTAGGAAGAACACCGTCAGCAAAACATCTGCATGTGTTCGGTCATAGAGCGTTTGTATTGAATAAAAACCGAAGAGGGAAACTCTCAGCCAAAGCTGTGGAAGGAGTATTTGTAGGATATGCGAAAAACGCTAAAGGCTTCAGAATATACGTACCGGAGAAGAAAAACATAATCATCAGTAGAGATGTAAAAGTAATCGAAAAGATGCACTATGAAAAGAATCCTACTGAGATGTACAAAGATTGTAAACCGGAACAACAGGAACCTGAAACCGAAAAAATAGAAATAGAAATTAATAATAAAAATTTACCTTTTCAGAATACTGATCTACCTTCTGACTCTACTGTCCAATCTGATCAAGAAGCGTTCCAGCCTGATCCAGAGCCAACTGAATCACCCTCTACAAGTGGCAGACCACAAAGAGAAGTGAGACCACCAGTATGGACAAAGGATTATGAGCTAAATCGATGCGTAACTATGCTTACTACTGAAGAAAGCAATGACAGTTCGTTTCTTACGTTTAAAGAAGCTGTGACAGGCACCGACAAAGAAAAATGGGAGAAGGCGATACAATCTGAAATGGACTCACTAAAGCAGAATAACACGTGGGTAATAGTTGACAGGTCAGAAGCTAAAGGACACAAAATTTTGTCTAATAAATGGGTATTTCGAATAAAAGATGACGGAACATATAAGGCCAGATTAGTCGTACGAGGCTGCGAACAGAAAGGAAACCTGGATTTCGAAGAAATATATAGCCCAGTCGTAAGTCAATCTGCTCTAAAGACCTTACTAGCCGTTGCCGCATCTAAAAATTATTACTTCATGACGTTTGATGTCAAGACTGCTTTCTTGTACGGGGAACTGACAGATGAAGTTTATATGAAACTACCTGTTGGCTACAATACTGACTGTAATATAACGGAAAAAGTTTGCCGGCTGAAGAAGTCACTGTACGGTCTAAAACAAGCCCCGTTTACATGGAACAAAACTTTTACCCGAGCGATGTTTGATTTGGGATTCAAGACAATCAATACCGAAAGATGCGTTTTCGTGAACCAAGACAAATCTATAATCATCGGGCTGTTTGTCGATGACGGTTTGGTCATAGGAAAGAATAGAAAACAGATCGATGGTTTATTGAAAAAACTTGAAAACAAATTCGAAATGAAAAAGAATGAAAATCCAAGCACCTACCTTGGTATGGAAATAAAGAACTCCAAAGAAGGAATAAGGCTGACTCAAAAGAGTTATATCAATGAAATGTTGGAAAAGTATGGCATGCAAAATGCGAAGCCATGTGAGACACCTGCTAGTAACGATGCCAAGTCGATACAGGAAACTGCCCAGGAGAAGGAATATCCCTACAGGGAAGCAGTGGGAAGTTTACTGTACCTGTCTACCAGAACTAGACCAGACATCGCTCAAGCAGTAAATCAAGTCAGCCGAAAAGTTGAGAATCCATCTAAAGAAGATGTTATAAAGCTGAAGAGAATATTTAAGTATTTGGTTGGAACCAAAGATAAGGGCATATTCTTCAAGCGAAATTGCCCAATACAGGATATTGATGCTTTCAGCGACTCGGACTATGCTGGTGACCCATTAACGAGACGAAGCACTTCTGGTTCCGTTTTAATGATTGGAAATGGACCAATATCATGGGCATCAAAGAGACAGCCCATTGTCGCATTGTCGTCGACCGAAGCCGAGTATATAGCAGCAGCTGACTGCTGCAAAGAGGCGTTGTATCTGAAGTCACTGTTAAAAGAAATAATCGATTCAGAAGCAAAGTTGAATCTGCATGTAGATAACCAAAGCTCGATTCAATTGGTGAAGTCTGGTTCTTTTAACAAGAGATCGAAACATATTGATGTTCGGTACCACTTTATTCACGAACACTTCGTGAATGGACTCATCAACATCAGCTACTGTCCGACAGAGGTACAGCTAGCTGACATCATGACAAAGCCGTTGTCGAAGGTGAAGTTTGCCAGACACTGTGCAAGGCTGATGTGTGGATAGCGCCGTGCCTCAGCCACATGAGTCCACATCAGGAGAAGGTGTTAGAAGGTGTAATGCCGCCGTCATGTTGCTCTATGGCCAATATTCAAATTCACTGATGACGGTTTGGTCATAGAGCAACATGACGGCGGCATTACACCTTCTAACACCTTCTCCTGATGTGGACTCATGTGGCTGAGGCACGGCGCTATCTTAATATATATATAATTATGCCGCAATCCTCTTTATCAGTGGTAGCAGAGCGAAAATAGAAAATTATTTATATTAATAACACAAAGTGAGTAAACAAAATGGGCTCAAATTTTCGGAGCATAGAACCGTTGACGAAATCGAACTACGATACCTGGTGTCTACAGGCACAGGCAATCCTCATAAGAAACGACTTGTGGGACATCGCGAGTGGAGAAAAAACGTTAGCGGCAACTGCGACTACCGAAGAAAAGAGTGCTTACCTAAAGGAAGACTTAAAGGCAAGGTCAGAGCTAATGTTGCTTATTTCTCCTGCCGAACTCAAGCAAATTAAGAGCTGTAGTACGTCAAAAGAAGTATGGGACAAGTTAAAGTCAGTCCACCAAAGTTCAGGGCCAGCGAGGAAGGCTACGCTGCTAAAGCAACTGGTTCTAAAGAAAATGACTCCTCAAGAAGACGTAAGAGACCATCTTAATAATTTTCTGGACGTAGTGGGTAAACTAGAAGATATGGATGTCACAATTCACCCTGAGTTACTAAGCATTATGATGCTCTATAGTCTACCCGCAAACTTTGATAGCTTTAGAACAGCTATTGAGTCCAGAGATGTCCTACCAAGTCCAGAAACCCTAAAGGTAAAAATCATAGAAGAATATGAAGCAAGGAGGCAAGTCGAACCTCAAACTTCAGAGGCATTCTATGTCAAGCCAAAGAAAAAGGGATTGTTGTGCAAGAATTGCAACAAAAAGGGGCACTCGACAGACGATTGTTGGTCAAAGAAAAAGCCGAAGGGCAACGTGAATAAAGGTCAAGAACAAAATTTCAACACGTGTTTGACCACAGAAAATTCCAAAACCAAAGATGGTTCATGGTGTTTAGATAGTGGCTGCACGTCACATATGACAGGAGAAAAAAGGCTATTCACAGACCTATTTCCTGCGAACGACACGCTAAGATTAGCTTCGGAAAAGCACACTACCGAAGTTAAAGGCAAAGGAAAAGTCGTACTTTACACCGAAAACTGCAAAAATAATTTAGTAGACACACTATACGTACCAGACTTGACAAATAACTTAATGTCAGTTAGTAAAATTACGGATCATGGCTATAAAGTACTATTCGAAAGAAATGAAGCTAAAGTCCTGAAAAATAATAGTGTTGTCTTAAAAGCTAAACGAAAAAATGAATTATACTTTCTTGAACTTGATGAACCGGAAGAGACAGCAAATTTCATGCCTAGAGCTGAAAGCGAAATAATGAAATGGCACAAAAAGCTTGGTCACGTGAATGAAAGAGACCTAAAGCTGATGGTAAGAAACGAAATGATGCGAGGACTTAACTTTAAGGAAAACACACTTGAGACGTGTGAAACCTGCATCAAAGGAAAAATGACAACATTACCATTCCAAAGCCATGACGAAATATTCTCTACCGAACCGCTACAAATAGTCAGCAGCGATGTATGCGGGCCTTTCGAACATGAGTCACTGGGCGGATCAAAGTATTATGTCACATTCATTGACGATTATACGAGATACTGTTGCGTGTACTTCATGAAAGAAAAGAGCGAAGTTATCGAGAAATTCAAGGAGTATAAGAACAACGTTGAACTCTTCCATAAGAAGAAAATACAAAGTCTTCAATCTGACAATGGAGGCGAATACAAATCAAAAGCATTTGATAAATTACTCATGGAAAATGGAATTAGTCGAAGATTATCTGCACCCTACACCCCACAGCAAAATGGTTGTAGTGAGAGAAAAAACCGATCGCTCATGGAAAAGGCTAGATGTCTGATGATTGAGTCCAATATACCTACAAACTTCTGGGCAGAGGCAGTAAATACTGCAAACTATCTGATAAATAGGAGTCCAGCAAGAGCTCTAAAAGGAAGTTCACCCTATGAGAAGTGGGTAGGAAGAACACCGTCAGCAAAACATCTGCATGTGTTCGGTCATAGAGCGTTTGTATTGAATAAAAACCGAAGAGGGAAACTCTCAGCCAAAGCTGTGGAAGGAGTATTTGTAGGATATGCGAAAAACGCTAAAGGCTTCAGAATATACGTACCGGAGAAGAAAAACATAATCATCAGTAGAGATGTAAAAGTAATCGAAAAGATGCACTATGAAAAGAATCCTACTGAGATGTACAAAGATTGTAAACCGGAACAACAGGAACCTGAAACCGAAAAAATAGAAATAGAAATTAATAATAAAAATTTACCTTTTCAGAATACTGATCTACCTTCTGACTCTACTGTCCAATCTGATCAAGAAGCGTTCCAGCCTGATCCAGAGCCAACTGAATCACCCTCTACAAGTGGCAGACCACAAAGAGAAGTGAGACCACCAGTATGGACAAAGGATTATGAGCTAAATCGATGCGTAACTATGCTTACTACTGAAGAAAGCAATGACAGTTCGTTTCTTACGTTTAAAGAAGCTGTGACAGGCACCGACAAAGAAAAATGGGAGAAGGCGATACAATCTGAAATGGACTCACTAAAGCAGAATAACACGTGGGTAATAGTTGACAGGTCAGAAGCTAAAGGACACAAAATTTTGTCTAATAAATGGGTATTTCGAATAAAAGATGACGGAACATATAAGGCCAGATTAGTCGTACGAGGCTGCGAACAGAAAGGAAACCTGGATTTCGAAGAAATATATAGCCCAGTCGTAAGTCAATCTGCTCTAAAGACCTTACTAGCCGTTGCCGCATCTAAAAATTATTACTTCATGACGTTTGATGTCAAGACTGCTTTCTTGTACGGGGAACTGACAGATGAAGTTTATATGAAACTACCTGTTGGCTACAATACTGACTGTAATATAACGGAAAAAGTTTGCCGGCTGAAGAAGTCACTGTACGGTCTAAAACAAGCCCCGTTTACATGGAACAAAACTTTTACCCGAGCGATGTTTGATTTGGGATTCAAGACAATCAATACCGAAAGATGCGTTTTCGTGAACCAAGACAAATCTATAATCATCGGGCTGTTTGTCGATGACGGTTTGGTCATAGGAAAGAATAGAAAACAGATCGATGGTTTATTGAAAAAACTTGAAAACAAATTCGAAATGAAAAAGAATGAAAATCCAAGCACCTACCTTGGTATGGAAATAAAGAACTCCAAAGAAGGAATAAGGCTGACTCAAAAGAGTTATATCAATGAAATGTTGGAAAAGTATGGCATGCAAAATGCGAAGCCATGTGAGACACCTGCTAGTAACGATGCCAAGTCGATACAGGAAACTGCCCAGGAGAAGGAATATCCCTACAGGGAAGCAGTGGGAAGTTTACTGTACCTGTCTACCAGAACTAGACCAGACATCGCTCAAGCAGTAAATCAAGTCAGCCGAAAAGTTGAGAATCCATCTAAAGAAGATGTTATAAAGCTGAAGAGAATATTTAAGTATTTGGTTGGAACCAAAGATAAGGGCATATTCTTCAAGCGAAATTGCCCAATACAGGATATTGATGCTTTCAGCGACTCGGACTATGCTGGTGACCCATTAACGAGACGAAGCACTTCTGGTTCCGTTTTAATGATTGGAAATGGACCAATATCATGGGCATCAAAGAGACAGCCCATTGTCGCATTGTCGTCGACCGAAGCCGAGTATATAGCAGCAGCTGACTGCTGCAAAGAGGCGTTGTATCTGAAGTCACTGTTAAAAGAAATAATCGATTCAGAAGCAAAGTTGAATCTGCATGTAGATAACCAAAGCTCGATTCAATTGGTGAAGTCTGGTTCTTTTAACAAGAGATCGAAACATATTGATGTTCGGTACCACTTTATTCACGAACACTTCGTGAATGGACTCATCAACATCAGCTACTGTCCGACAGAGGTACAGCTAGCTGACATCATGACAAAGCCGTTGTCGAAGGTGAAGTTTGCCAGACACTGTGCAAGGCTGATGTGTGGATAGCGCCGTGCCTCAGCCACATGAGTCCACATCAGGAGAAGGTGTTAGAAGGTGTAATGCCGCCGTCATGTTGCTCTATGGCCAATATTCAAATTCACTGATGACAGGTTCTTCAAATTGTCTTTCTATTGAAATGTCTTGCTAGATATTAATAAAACTAATGTTTTGCTTCACAAAATGTTTTAATATATATATTATTATGCCGCAATCCTCTTTATCAGTGGTAGCAGAGCGAAAATAGAAAATTATTTATATTAATAACACAAAGTGAGTAAACAAAATGGGCTCAAATTTTCGGAGCATAGAACCGTTGACGAAATCGAACTACGATACCTGGTGTCTACAGGCACAGGCAATCCTCATAAGAAACGACTTGTGGGACATCGCGAGTGGAGAAAAAACGTTAGCGGCAACTGCGACTACCGAAGAAAAGAGTGCTTACCTAAAGGAAGACTTAAAGGCAAGGTCAGAGCTAATGTTGCTTATTTCTCCTGCCGAACTCAAGCAAATTAAGAGCTGTAGTACGTCAAAAGAAGTATGGGACAAGTTAAAGTCAGTCCACCAAAGTTCAGGGCCAGCGAGGAAGGCTACGCTGCTAAAGCAACTGGTTCTAAAGAAAATGACTCCTCAAGAAGACGTAAGAGACCATCTTAATAATTTTCTGGACGTAGTGGGTAAACTAGAAGATATGGATGTCACAATTCACCCTGAGTTACTAAGCATTATGATGCTCTATAGTCTACCCGCAAACTTTGATAGCTTTAGAACAGCTATTGAGTCCAGAGATGTCCTACCAAGTCCAGAAACCCTAAAGGTAAAAATCATAGAAGAATATGAAGCAAGGAGGCAAGTCGAACCTCAAACTTCAGAGGCATTCTATGTCAAGCCAAAGAAAAAGGGATTGTTGTGCAAGAATTGCAACAAAAAGGGGCACTCGACAGACGATTGTTGGTCAAAGAAAAAGCCGAAGGGCAACGTGAATAAAGGTCAAGAACAAAATTTCAACACGTGTTTGACCACAGAAAATTCCAAAACCAAAGATGGTTCATGGTGTTTAGATAGTGGCTGCACGTCACATATGACAGGAGAAAAAAGGCTATTCACAGACCTATTTCCTGCGAACGACACGCTAAGATTAGCTTCGGAAAAGCACACTACCGAAGTTAAAGGCAAAGGAAAAGTCGTACTTTACACCGAAAACTGCAAAAATAATTTAGTAGACACACTATACGTACCAGACTTGACAAATAACTTAATGTCAGTTAGTATATATTAATATTATATAATTATTAATATTATAATATCAGATAATCTTAAAGAGGATTGCGGCATAATAATATATATATTAAAACATTTTGTGAAGCAAAACATTAGTTTTATTAATATCTAGCAAGACATTTCAATAGAAAGACAATTTGAAGAACCTGTCATCAGTGAATTTGAATATTGGCCATAGAGCAACATGACGGCGGCATTACACCTTCTAACACCTTCTCCTGATGTGGACTCATGTGGCTGAGGCACGGCGCTATCCACACATCAGCCTTGCACAGTGTCTGGCAAACTTCACCTTCGACAACGGCTTTGTCATGATGTCAGCTAGCTGTACCTCTGTCGGACAGTAGCTGATGTTGATGAGTCCATTCACGAAGTGTTCGTGAATAAAGTGGTACCGAACATCAATATGTTTCGATCTCTTGTTAAAAGAACCAGACTTCACCAATTGAATCGAGCTTTGGTTATCTACATGCAGATTCAACTTTGCTTCTGAATCGATTATTTCTTTTAACAGTGACTTCAGATACAACGCCTCTTTGCAGCAGTCAGCTGCTGCTATATACTCGGCTTCGGTCGACGACAATGCGACAATGGGCTGTCTCTTTGATGCCCATGATATTGGTCCATTTCCAATCATTAAAACGGAACCAGAAGTGCTTCGTCTCGTTAATGGGTCACCAGCATAGTCCGAGTCGCTGAAAGCATCAATATCCTGTATTGGGCAATTTCGCTTGAAGAATATGCCCTTATCTTTGGTTCCAACCAAATACTTAAATATTCTCTTCAGCTTTATAACATCTTCTTTAGATGGATTCTCAACTTTTCGGCTGACTTGATTTACTGCTTGAGCGATGTCTGGTCTAGTTCTGGTAGACAGGTACAGTAAACTTCCCACTGCTTCCCTGTAGGGATATTCCTTCTCCTGGGCAGTTTCCTGTATCGACTTGGCATCGTTACTAGCAGGTGTCTCACATGGCTTCGCATTTTGCATGCCATACTTTTCCAACATTTCATTGATATAACTCTTTTGAGTCAGCCTTATTCCTTCTTTGGAGTTCTTTATTTCCATACCAAGGTAGGTGCTTGGATTTTCATTCTTTTTCATTTCGAATTTGTTTTCAAGTTTTTTCAATAAACCATCGATCTGTTTTCTATTCTTTCCTATGACCAAACCGTCATCGACAAACAGCCCGATGATTATAGATTTGTCTTGGTTCACGAAAACGCATCTTTCGGTATTGATTGTCTTGAATCCCAAATCAAACATCGCTCGGGTAAAAGTTTTGTTCCATGTAAACGGGGCTTGTTTTAGACCGTACAGTGACTTCTTCAGCCGGCAAACTTTTTCCGTTATATTACAGTCAGTATTGTAGCCAACAGGTAGTTTCATATAAACTTCATCTGTCAGTTCCCCGTACAAGAAAGCAGTCTTGACATCAAACGTCATGAAGTAATAATTTTTAGATGCGGCAACGGCTAGTAAGGTCTTTAGAGCAGATTGACTTACGACTGGGCTATATATTTCTTCGAAATCCAGGTTTCCTTTCTGTTCGCAGCCTCGTACGACTAATCTGGCCTTATATGTTCCGTCATCTTTTATTCGAAATACCCATTTATTAGACAAAATTTTGTGTCCTTTAGCTTCTGACCTGTCAACTATTACCCACGTGTTATTCTGCTTTAGTGAGTCCATTTCAGATTGTATCGCCTTCTCCCATTTTTCTTTATCAGTGGTAGCAGAGCGAAAATAGAAAATTATTTATATTAATAACACAAAGTGAGTAAACAAAATGGGCTCAAATTTTCGGAGCATAGAACCGTTGACGAAATCGAACTACGATACCTGGTGTCTACAGGCACAGGCAATCCTCATAAGAAACGACTTGTGGGACATCGCGAGTGGAGAAAAAACGTTAGCGGCAACTGCGACTACCGAAGAAAAGAGTGCTTACCTAAAGGAAGACTTAAAGGCAAGGTCAGAGCTAATGTTGCTTATTTCTCCTGCCGAACTCAAGCAAATTAAGAGCTGTAGTACGTCAAAAGAAGTATGGGACAAGTTAAAGTCAGTCCACCAAAGTTCAGGGCCAGCGAGGAAGGCTACGCTGCTAAAGCAACTGGTTCTAAAGAAAATGACTCCTCAAGAAGACGTAAGAGACCATCTTAATAATTTTCTGGACGTAGTGGGTAAACTAGAAGATATGGATGTCACAATTCACCCTGAGTTACTAAGCATTATGATGCTCTATAGTCTACCCGCAAACTTTGATAGCTTTAGAACAGCTATTGAGTCCAGAGATGTCCTACCAAGTCCAGAAACCCTAAAGGTAAAAATCATAGAAGAATATGAAGCAAGGAGGCAAGTCGAACCTCAAACTTCAGAGGCATTCTATGTCAAGCCAAAGAAAAAGGGATTGTTGTGCAAGAATTGCAACAAAAAGGGGCACTCGACAGACGATTGTTGGTCAAAGAAAAAGCCGAAGGGCAACGTGAATAAAGGTCAAGAACAAAATTTCAACACGTGTTTGACCACAGAAAATTCCAAAACCAAAGATGGTTCATGGTGTTTAGATAGTGGCTGCACGTCACATATGACAGGAGAAAAAAGGCTATTCACAGACCTATTTCCTGCGAACGACACGCTAAGATTAGCTTCGGAAAAGCACACTACCGAAGTTAAAGGCAAAGGAAAAGTCGTACTTTACACCGAAAACTGCAAAAATAATTTAGTAGACACACTATACGTACCAGACTTGACAAATAACTTAATGTCAGTTAGTAAAATTACGGATCATGGCTATAAAGTACTATTCGAAAGAAATGAAGCTAAAGTCCTGAAAAATAATAGTGTTGTCTTAAAAGCTAAACGAAAAAATGAATTATACTTTCTTGAACTTGATGAACCGGAAGAGACAGCAAATTTCATGCCTAGAGCTGAAAGCGAAATAATGAAATGGCACAAAAAGCTTGGTCACGTGAATGAAAGAGACCTAAAGCTGATGGTAAGAAACGAAATGATGCGAGGACTTAACTTTAAGGAAAACACACTTGAGACGTGTGAAACCTGCATCAAAGGAAAAATGACAACATTACCATTCCAAAGCCATGACGAAATATTCTCTACCGAACCGCTACAAATAGTCAGCAGCGATGTATGCGGGCCTTTCGAACATGAGTCACTGGGCGGATCAAAGTATTATGTCACATTCATTGACGATTATACGAGATACTGTTGCGTGTACTTCATGAAAGAAAAGAGCGAAGTTATCGAGAAATTCAAGGAGTATAAGAACAACGTTGAACTCTTCCATAAGAAGAAAATACAAAGTCTTCAATCTGACAATGGAGGCGAATACAAATCAAAAGCATTTGATAAATTACTCATGGAAAATGGAATTAGTCGAAGATTATCTGCACCCTACACCCCACAGCAAAATGGTTGTAGTGAGAGAAAAAACCGATCGCTCATGGAAAAGGCTAGATGTCTGATGATTGAGTCCAATATACCTACAAACTTCTGGGCAGAGGCAGTAAATACTGCAAACTATCTGATAAATAGGAGTCCAGCAAGAGCTCTAAAAGGAAGTTCACCCTATGAGAAGTGGGTAGGAAGAACACCGTCAGCAAAACATCTGCATGTGTTCGGTCATAGAGCGTTTGTATTGAATAAAAACCGAAGAGGGAAACTCTCAGCCAAAGCTGTGGAAGGAGTATTTGTAGGATATGCGAAAAACGCTAAAGGCTTCAGAATATACGTACCGGAGAAGAAAAACATAATCATCAGTAGAGATGTAAAAGTAATCGAAAAGATGCACTATGAAAAGAATCCTACTGAGATGTACAAAGATTGTAAACCGGAACAACAGGAACCTGAAACCGAAAAAATAGAAATAGAAATTAATAATAAAAATTTACCTTTTCAGAATACTGATCTACCTTCTGACTCTACTGTCCAATCTGATCAAGAAGCGTTCCAGCCTGATCCAGAGCCAACTGAATCACCCTCTACAAGTGGCAGACCACAAAGAGAAGTGAGACCACCAGTATGGACAAAGGATTATGAGCTAAATCGATGCGTAACTATGCTTACTACTGAAGAAAGCAATGACAGTTCGTTTCTTACGTTTAAAGAAGCTGTGAGCTAACGTTTTTTCTCCACTCGCGATGTCCCACAAGTCGTTTCTTATGAGGATTGCCTGTGCCTGTAGACACCAGGTATCGTAGTTCGATTTCGTCAACGGTTCTATGCTCCGAAAATTTGAGCCCATTTTGTTTACTCACTTTGTGTTATTAATATAAATAATTTTCTATTTTCGCTCTGCTACCACTGAAGAAAAGAGTGCTTACCTAAAGGAAGACTTAAAGGCAAGGTCAGAGCTAATGTTGCTTATTTCTCCTGCCGAACTCAAGCAAATTAAGAGCTGTAGTACGTCAAAAGAAGTATGGGACAAGTTAAAGTCAGTCCACCAAAGTTCAGGGCCAGCGAGGAAGGCTACGCTGCTAAAGCAACTGGTTCTAAAGAAAATGACTCCTCAAGAAGACGTAAGAGACCATCTTAATAATTTTCTGGACGTAGTGGGTAAACTAGAAGATATGGATGTCACAATTCACCCTGAGTTACTAAGCATTATGATGCTCTATAGTCTACCCGCAAACTTTGATAGCTTTAGAACAGCTATTGAGTCCAGAGATGTCCTACCAAGTCCAGAAACCCTAAAGGTAAAAATCATAGAAGAATATGAAGCAAGGAGGCAAGTCGAACCTCAAACTTCAGAGGCATCATCTTTTCGATTACTTTTACATCTCTACTGATGATTATGTTTTTCTTCTCCGGTACGTATATTCTGAAGCCTTTAGCGTTTTTCGCATATCCTACAAATACTCCTTCCACAGCTTTGGCTGAGAGTTTCCCTCTTCGGTTTTTATTCAATACAAACGCTCTATGACCGAACACATGCAGATGTTTTGCTGACGGTGTTCTTCCTACCCACTTCTCATAGGGTGAACTTCCTTTTAGAGCTCTTGCTGGACTCCTATTTATCAGATAGTTTGCAGTATTTACTGCCTCTGCCCAGAAGTTTGTAGGTATATTGGACTCAATCATCAGACATCTAGCCTTTTCCATGAGCGATCGGTTTTTTCTCTCACTACAACCATTTTGCTGTGGGGTGTAGGGTGCAGATAATCTTCGACTAATTCCATTTTCCATGAGTAATTTATCAAATGCTTTTGATTTGTATTCGCCTCCATTGTCAGATTGAAGACTTTGTATTTTCTTCTTATGGAAGAGTTCAACGTTGTTCTTATACTCCTTGAATTTCTCGATAACTTCGCTCTTTTCTTTCATGAAGTACACGCAACAGTATCTCGTATAATCGTCAATGAATGTGACATAATACTTTGATCCGCCCAGTGACTCATGTTCGAAAGGCCCGCATACATCGCTGCTGACTATTTGTAGCGGTTCGGTAGAGAATATTTCGTCATGGCTTTGGAATGGTAATGTTGTCATTTTTCCTTTGATGCAGGTTTCACACGTCTCAAGTGTGTTTTCCTTAAAGTTAAGTCCTCGCATCATTTCGTTTCTTACCATCAGCTTTAGGTCTCTTTCATTCACGTGACCAAGCTTTTTGTGCCATTTCATTATTTCGCTTTCAGCTCTAGGCATGAAATTTGCTGTCTCTTCCGGTTCATCAAGTTCAAGAAAGTATAATTCATTTTTTCGTTTAGCTTTTAAGACAACACTATTATTTTTCAGGACTTTAGCTTCATTTCTTTCGAATAGTACTTTATAGCCATGATCCGTAATTTTACTAACTGACATTAAGTTATTTGTCAAGTCTGGTACGTATAGTGTGTCTACTAAATTATTTTTGCAGTTTTCGGTGTAAAGTACGACTTTTCCTTTGCCTTTAACTTCGGTAGTGTGCTTTTCCGAAGCTAATCTTAGCGTGTCGTTCGCAGGAAATAGGTCTGTGAATAGCCTTTTTTCTCCTGTCATATGTGACGTGCAGCCACTATCTAAACACCATGAACCATCTTTGGTTTTGGAATTTTCTGTGGTCAAACACGTGTTGAAATTTTGTTCTTGACCTTTATTCACGTTGCCCTTCGGCTTTTTCTTTGACCAACAATCGTCTGTCGAGTGCCCCTTTTTGTTGCAATTCTTGCACAACAATCCCTTTTTCTTTGGCTTGACATAGAATGCCTCTGAAGTTTGAGGTTCGACTTGCCTCCTTGCTTCATATTCTTCTATGATTTTTACCTTTAGGGTTTCTGGACTTGGTAGGACATCTCTGGACTCAATAGCTGTTCTAAAGCTATCAAAGTTTGCGGGTAGACTATAGAGCATCATAATGCTTAGTAACTCAGGGTGAATTGTGACATCCATATCTTCTAGTTTACCCACTACGTCCAGAAAATTATTAAGATGGTCTCTTACGTCTTCTTGAGGAGTCATTTTCTTTAGAACCAGTTGCTTTAGCAGCGTAGCCTTCCTCGCTGGCCCTGAACTTTGGTGGACTGACTTTAACTTGTCCCATACTTCTTTTGACGTACTACAGCTCTTAATTTGCTTGAGTTCGGCAGGAGAAATAAGCAACATTAGCTCTGACCTTGCCTTTAAGTCTTCCTTTAGGTAAGCACTCTTTTCTTCGGTAGTCGCAGTTGCCGCTAACGTTTTTTCTCCACTCGCGATGTCCCACAAGTCGTTTCTTATGAGGATTGCCTGTGCCTGTAGACACCAGGTATCGTAGTTCGATTTCGTCAACGGTTCTATGCTCCGAAAATTTGAGCCCATTTTGTTTACTCACTTTGTGTTATTAATATAAATAATTTTCTATTTTCGCTCTGCTACCACTGATAAAGAGGATTGCGGCATAATAATATATATATTAAAACATTTTGTGAAGCAAAACATTAGTTTTATTAATATCTAGCAAGACATTTCAATAGAAAGACAATTTGAAGAACCTGTCATCAGTGAATTTGAATATTGGCCATAGAGCAACATGACGGCGGCATTACACCTTCTAACATTCCCACTGCTTCCCTGTAGGGATATTCCTTCTCCTGGGCAGTTTCCTGTATCGACTTGGCATCGTTACTAGCAGGTGTCTCACATGGCTTCGCATTTTGCATGCCATACTTTTCCAACATTTCATTGATATAACTCTTTTGAGTCAGCCTTATTCCTTCTTTGGAGTTCTTTATTTCCATACCAAGGTAGGTGCTTGGATTTTCATTCTTTTTCATTTCGAATTTGTTTTCAAGTTTTTTCAATAAACCATCGATCTGTTTTCTATTCTTTCCTATGACCAAACCGTCATCGACAAACAGCCCGATGATTATAGATTTGTCTTGGTTCACGAAAACGCATCTTTCGGTATTGATTGTCTTGAATCCCAAATCAAACATCGCTCGGGTAAAAGTTTTGTTCCATGTAAACGGGGCTTGTTTTAGACCGTACAGTGACTTCTTCAGCCGGCAAACTTTTTCCGTTATATTACAGTCAGTATTGTAGCCAACAGGTAGTTTCATATAAACTTCATCTGTCAGTTCCCCGTACAAGAAAGCAGTCTTGACATCAAACGTCATGAAGTAATAATTTTTAGATGCGGCAACGGCTAGTAAGGTCTTTAGAGCAGATTGACTTACGACTGGGCTATATATTTCTTCGAAATCCAGGTTTCCTTTCTGTTCGCAGCCTCGTACGACTAATCTGGCCTTATATGTTCCGTCATCTTTTATTCGAAATACCCATTTATTAGACAAAATTTTGTGTCCTTTAGCTTCTGACCTGTCAACTATTACCCACGTGTTATTCTGCTTTAGTGAGTCCATTTCAGATTGTATCGCCTTCTCCCATTTTTCTTTGTCGGTGCCTGTCACAGCTTCTTTAAACGTAAGAAACGAACTGTCATTGCTTTCTTCAGTAGTAAGCATAGTTACGCATCGATTTAGCTCATAATCCTTTGTCCATACTGGTGGTCTCACTTCTCTTTGTGGTCTGCCACTTGTAGAGGGTGATTCAGTTGGCTCTGGATCAGGCTGGAACGCTTCTTGATCAGATTGGACAGTAGAGTCAGAAGGTAGATCAGTATTCTGAAAAGGTAAATTTTTATTATTAATTTCTATTTCTATTTTTTCGGTTTCAGGTTCCTGTTGTTCCGGTTTACAATCTTTGTACATCTCAGTAGGATTCTTTTCATAGTGCATCTTTTCGATTACTTTTACATCTCTACTGATGATTATGTTTTTCTTCTCCGGTACGTATATTCTGAAGCCTTTAGCGTTTTTCGCATATCCTACAAATACTCCTTCCACAGCTTTGGCTGAGAGTTTCCCTCTTCGGTTTTTATTCAATACAAACGCTCTATGACCGAACACATGCAGATGTTTTGCTGACGGTGTTCTTCCTACCCACTTCTCATAGGGTGAACTTCCTTTTAGAGCTCTTGCTGGACTCCTATTTATCAGATAGTTTGCAGTATTTACTGCCTCTGCCCAGAAGTTTGTAGGTATATTGGACTCAATCATCAGACATCTAGCCTTTTCCATGAGCGATCGGTTTTTTCTCTCACTACAACCATTTTGCTGTGGGGTGTAGGGTGCAGATAATCTTCGACTAATTCCATTTTCCATGAGTAATTTATCAAATGCTTTTGATTTGTATTCGCCTCCATTGTCAGATTGAAGACTTTGTATTTTCTTCTTATGGAAGAGTTCAACGTTGTTCTTATACTCCTTGAATTTCTCGATAACTTCGCTCTTTTCTTTCATGAAGTACACGCAACAGTATCTCGTATAATCGTCAATGAATGTGACATAATACTTTGATCCGCCCAGTGACTCATGTTCGAAAGGCCCGCATACATCGCTGCTGACTATTTGTAGCGGTTCGGTAGAGAATATTTCGTCATGGCTTTGGAATGGTAATGTTGTCATTTTTCCTTTGATGCAGGTTTCACACGTCTCAAGTGTGTTTTCCTTAAAGTTAAGTCCTCGCATCATTTCGTTTCTTACCATCAGCTTTAGGTCTCTTTCATTCACGTGACCAAGCTTTTTGTGCCATTTCATTATTTCGCTTTCAGCTCTAGGCATGAAATTTGCTGTCTCTTCCGGTTCATCAAGTTCAAGAAAGTATAATTCATTTTTTCGTTTAGCTTTTAAGACAACACTATTATTTTTCAGGACTTTAGCTTCATTTCTTTCGAATAGTACTTTATAGCCATGATCCGTAATTTTACTAACTGACATTAAGTTATTTGTCAAGTCTGGTACGTATAGTGTGTCTACTAAATTATTTTTGCAGTTTTCGGTGTAAAGTACGACTTTTCCTTTGCCTTTAACTTCGGTAGTGTGCTTTTCCGAAGCTAATCTTAGCGTGTCGTTCGCAGGAAATAGGTCTGTGAATAGCCTTTTTTCTCCTGTCATATGTGACGTGCAGCCACTATCTAAACACCATGAACCATCTTTGGTTTTGGAATTTTCTGTGGTCAAACACGTGTTGAAATTTTGTTCTTGACCTTTATTCACGTTGCCCTTCGGCTTTTTCTTTGACCAACAATCGTCTGTCGAGTGCCCCTTTTTGTTGCAATTCTTGCACAACAATCCCTTTTTCTTTGGCTTGACATAGAATGCCTCTGAAGTTTGAGGTTCGACTTGCCTCCTTGCTTCATATTCTTCTATGATTTTTACCTTTAGGGTTTCTGGACTTGGTAGGACATCTCTGGACTCAATAGCTGTTCTAAAGCTATCAAAGTTTGCGGGTAGACTATAGAGCATCATAATGCTTAGTAACTCAGGGTGAATTGTGACATCCATATCTTCTAGTTTACCCACTACGTCCAGAAAATTATTAAGATGGTCTCTTACGTCTTCTTGAGGAGTCATTTTCTTTAGAACCAGTTGCTTTAGCAGCGTAGCCTTCCTCGCTGGCCCTGAACTTTGGTGGACTGACTTTAACTTGTCCCATACTTCTTTTGACGTACTACAGCTCTTAATTTGCTTGAGTTCGGCAGGAGAAATAAGCAACATTAGCTCTGACCTTGCCTTTAAGTCTTCCTTTAGGTAAGCACTCTTTTCTTCGGTAGTCGCAGTTGCCGCTAACGTTTTTTCTCCACTCGCGATGTCCCACAAGTCGTTTCTTATGAGGATTGCCTGTGCCTGTAGACACCAGGTATCGTAGTTCGATTTCGTCAACGGTTCTATGCTCCGAAAATTTGAGCCCATTTTGTTTACTCACTTTGTGTTATTAATATAAATAATTTTCTATTTTCGCTCTGCTACCACTGATAAAGAGGATTGCGGCATAATAATATATATATTAAAACATTTTGTGACTGATAAAGAGGATTGCGGCATAATAATATATATATTAAAACATTTTGTGAAGCAAAACATTAGTTTTATTAATATCTAGCAAGACATTTCAATAGAAAGACAATTTGAAGAACCTGTCATCAGTGAATTTGAATATTGGCCATAGAGCAACATGACGGCGGCATTACACCTTCTAACACCTTCTCCTGATGTGGACTCATGTGGCTGAGGCACGGCGCTATCCACACATCAGCCTTGCACAGTGTCTGGCAAACTTCACCTTCGACAACGGCTTTGTCATGATGTCAGCTAGCTGTACCTCTGTCGGACAGTAGCTGATGTTGATGAGTCCATTCACGAAGTGTTCGTGAATAAAGTGGTACCGAACATCAATATGTTTCGATCTCTTGTTAAAAGAACCAGACTTCACCAATTGAATCGAGCTTTGGTTATCTACATGCAGATTCAACTTTGCTTCTGAATCGATTATTTCTTTTAACAGTGACTTCAGATACAACGCCTCTTTGCAGCAGTCAGCTGCTGCTATATACTCGGCTTCGGTCGACGACAATGCGACAATGGGCTGTCTCTTTGATGCCCATGATATTGGTCCATTTCCAATCATTAAAACGGAACCAGAAGTGCTTCGTCTCGTTAATGGGTCACCAGCATAGTCCGAGTCGCTGAAAGCATCAATATCCTGTATTGGGCAATTTCGCTTGAAGAATATGCCCTTATCTTTGGTTCCAACCAAATACTTAAATATTCTCTTCAGCTTTATAACATCTTCTTTAGATGGATTCTCAACTTTTCGGCTGACTTGATTTACTGCTTGAGCGATGTCTGGTCTAGTTCTGGTAGACAGGTACAGTAAACTTCCCACTGCTTCCCTGTAGGGATATTCCTTCTCCTGGGCAGTTTCCTGTATCGACTTGGCATCGTTACTAGCAGGTGTCTCACATGGCTTCGCATTTTGCATGCCATACTTTTCCAACATTTCATTGATATAACTCTTTTGAGTCAGCCTTATTCCTTCTTTGGAGTTCTTTATTTCCATACCAAGGTAGGTGCTTGGATTTTCATTCTTTTTCATTTCGAATTTGTTTTCAAGTTTTTTCAATAAACCATCGATCTGTTTTCTATTCTTTCCTATGACCAAACCGTCATCGACAAACAGCCCGATGATTATAGATTTGTCTTGGTTCACGAAAACGCATCTTTCGGTATTGATTGTCTTGAATCCCAAATCAAACATCGCTCGGGTAAAAGTTTTGTTCCATGTAAACGGGGCTTGTTTTAGACCGTACAGTGACTTCTTCAGCCGGCAAACTTTTTCCGTTATATTACAGTCAGTATT
Source organism: Agrochola circellaris (assembly GCA_914767755.1). Taxonomy (NCBI): domain Eukaryota; kingdom Metazoa; phylum Arthropoda; class Insecta; order Lepidoptera; family Noctuidae; genus Agrochola; species Agrochola circellaris. The sequence continues at coordinate 10,663,834 of OU611862.1, forward strand.
GTAGCCAACAGGTAGTTTCATATAAACTTCATCTGTCAGTTCCCCGTACAAGAAAGCAGTCTTGACATCAAACGTCATGAAGTAATAATTTTTAGATGCGGCAACGGCTAGTAAGGTCTTTAGAGCAGATTGACTTACGACTGGGCTATATATTTCTTCGAAATCCAGGTTTCCTTTCTGTTCGCAGCCTCGTACGACTAATCTGGCCTTATATGTTCCGTCATCTTTTATTCGAAATACCCATTTATTAGACAAAATTTTGTGTCCTTTAGCTTCTGACCTGTCAACTATTACCCACGTGTTATTCTGCTTTAGTGAGTCCATTTCAGATTGTATCGCCTTCTCCCATTTTTCTTTGTCGGTGCCTGTCACAGCTTCTTTAAACGTAAGAAACGAACTGTCATTGCTTTCTTCAGTAGTAAGCATAGTTACGCATCGATTTAGCTCATAATCCTTTGTCCATACTGGTGGTCTCACTTCTCTTTGTGGTCTGCCACTTGTAGAGGGTGATTCAGTTGGCTCTGGATCAGGCTGGAACGCTTCTTGATCAGATTGGACAGTAGAGTCAGAAGGTAGATCAGTATTCTGAAAAGGTAAATTTTTATTATTAATTTCTATTTCTATTTTTTCGGTTTCAGGTTCCTGTTGTTCCGGTTTACAATCTTTGTACATCTCAGTAGGATTCTTTTCATAGTGCATCTTTTCGATTACTTTTACATCTCTACTGATGATTATGTTTTTCTTCTCCGGTACGTATATTCTGAAGCCTTTAGCGTTTTTCGCATATCCTACAAATACTCCTTCCACAGCTTTGGCTGAGAGTTTCCCTCTTCGGTTTTTATTCAATACAAACGCTCTATGACCGAACACATGCAGATGTTTTGCTGACGGTGTTCTTCCTACCCACTTCTCATAGGGTGAACTTCCTTTTAGAGCTCTTGCTGGACTCCTATTTATCAGATAGTTTGCAGTATTTACTGCCTCTGCCCAGAAGTTTGTAGGTATATTGGACTCAATCATCAGACATCTAGCCTTTTCCATGAGCGATCGGTTTTTTCTCTCACTACAACCATTTTGCTGTGGGGTGTAGGGTGCAGATAATCTTCGACTAATTCCATTTTCCATGAGTAATTTATCAAATGCTTTTGATTTGTATTCGCCTCCATTGTCAGATTGAAGACTTTGTATTTTCTTCTTATGGAAGAGTTCAACGTTGTTCTTATACTCCTTGAATTTCTCGATAACTTCGCTCTTTTCTTTCATGAAGTACACGCAACAGTATCTCGTATAATCGTCAATGAATGTGACATAATACTTTGATCCGCCCAGTGACTCATGTTCGAAAGGCCCGCATACATCGCTGCTGACTATTTGTAGCGGTTCGGTAGAGAATATTTCGTCATGGCTTTGGAATGGTAATGTTGTCATTTTTCCTTTGATGCAGGTTTCACACGTCTCAAGTGTGTTTTCCTTAAAGTTAAGTCCTCGCATCATTTCGTTTCTTACCATCAGCTTTAGGTCTCTTTCATTCACGTGACCAAGCTTTTTGTGCCATTTCATTATTTCGCTTTCAGCTCTAGGCATGAAATTTGCTGTCTCTTCCGGTTCATCAAGTTCAAGAAAGTATAATTCATTTTTTCGTTTAGCTTTTAAGACAACACTATTATTTTTCAGGACTTTAGCTTCATTTCTTTCGAATAGTACTTTATAGCCATGATCCGTAATTTTACTAACTGACATTAAGTTATTTGTCAAGTCTGGTACGTATAGTGTGTCTACTAAATTATTTTTGCAGTTTTCGGTGTAAAGTACGACTTTTCCTTTGCCTTTAACTTCGGTAGTGTGCTTTTCCGAAGCTAATCTTAGCGTGTCGTTCGCAGGAAATAGGTCTGTGAATAGCCTTTTTTCTCCTGTCATATGTGACGTGCAGCCACTATCTAAACACCATGAACCATCTTTGGTTTTGGAATTTTCTGTGGTCAAACACGTGTTGAAATTTTGTTCTTGACCTTTATTCACGTTGCCCTTCGGCTTTTTCTTTGACCAACAATCGTCTGTCGAGTGCCCCTTTTTGTTGCAATTCTTGCACAACAATCCCTTTTTCTTTGGCTTGACATAGAATGCCTCTGAAGTTTGAGGTTCGACTTGCCTCCTTGCTTCATATTCTTCTATGATTTTTACCTTTAGGGTTTCTGGACTTGGTAGGACATCTCTGGACTCAATAGCTGTTCTAAAGCTATCAAAGTTTGCGGGTAGACTATAGAGCATCATAATGCTTAGTAACTCAGGGTGAATTGTGACATCCATATCTTCTAGTTTACCCACTACGTCCAGAAAATTATTAAGATGGTCTCTTACGTCTTCTTGAGGAGTCATTTTCTTTAGAACCAGTTGCTTTAGCAGCGTAGCCTTCCTCGCTGGCCCTGAACTTTGGTGGACTGACTTTAACTTGTCCCATACTTCTTTTGACGTACTACAGCTCTTAATTTGCTTGAGTTCGGCAGGAGAAATAAGCAACATTAGCTCTGACCTTGCCTTTAAGTCTTCCTTTAGGTAAGCACTCTTTTCTTCGGTAGTCGCAGTTGCCGCTAACGTTTTTTCTCCACTCGCGATGTCCCACAAGTCGTTTCTTATGAGGATTGCCTGTGCCTGTAGACACCAGGTATCGTAGTTCGATTTCGTCAACGGTTCTATGCTCCGAAAATTTGAGCCCATTTTGTTTACTCACTTTGTGTTATTAATATAAATAATTTTCTATTTTCGCTCTGCTACCACTGATAAAGAAGCGTTCCAGCCTGATATCATATATATATATATATATATTCCATATCACTCACTATTAGTAGACACACTATACGTACCAGACTTGACAAATAACTTAATGTCAGTTAGTAAAATTACGGATCATGGCTATAAAGTACTATTCGAAAGAAATGAAGCTAAAGTCCTGAAAAATAATAGTGTTGTCTTAAAAGCTAAACGAAAAAATGAATTATACTTTCTTGAACTTGATGAACCGGAAGAGACAGCAAATTTCATGCCTAGAGCTGAAAGCGAAATAATGAAATGGCACAAAAAGCTTGGTCACGTGAATGAAAGAGACCTAAAGCTGATGGTAAGAAACGAAATGATGCGAGGACTTAACTTTAAGGAAAACACACTTGAGACGTGTGAAACCTGCATCAAAGGAAAAATGACAACATTACCATTCCAAAGCCATGACGAAATATTCTCTACCGAACCGCTACAAATAGTCAGCAGCGATGTATGCGGGCCTTTCGAACATGAGTCACTGGGCGGATCAAAGTATTATGTCACATTCATTGACGATTATACGAGATACTGTTGCGTGTACTTCATGAAAGAAAAGAGCGAAGTTATCGAGAAATTCAAGGAGTATAAGAACAACGTTGAACTCTTCCATAAGAAGAAAATACAAAGTCTTCAATCTGACAATGGAGGCGAATACAAATCAAAAGCATTTGATAAATTACTCATGGAAAATGGAATTAGTCGAAGATTATCTGCACCCTACACCCCACAGCAAAATGGTTGTAGTGAGAGAAAAAACCGATCGCTCATGGAAAAGGCTAGATGTCTGATGATTGAGTCCAATATACCTACAAACTTCTGGGCAGAGGCAGTAAATACTGCAAACTATCTGATAAATAGGAGTCCAGCAAGAGCTCTAAAAGGAAGTTCACCCTATGAGAAGTGGGTAGGAAGAACACCGTCAGCAAAACATCTGCATGTGTTCGGTCATAGAGCGTTTGTATTGAATAAAAACCGAAGAGGGAAACTCTCAGCCAAAGCTGTGGAAGGAGTATTTGTAGGATATGCGAAAAACGCTAAAGGCTTCAGAATATACGTACCGGAGAAGAAAAACATAATCATCAGTAGAGATGTAAAAGTAATCGAAAAGATGCACTATCCACTTCCTCGTCCCATTTAGCGACGTGGGTGGCCTCGGCGTCCTTGAACTTTTTTTTTATCGCGCGGCACGGTGTCGAGTAACATAAACAAATCTTGTAAACAAAAACTTTCTATGAAGTGATTGTATACTAATGACTGTTTCGGGAAGTGGACAGACCAGACTACACTACATAGCTTGTTTTGTAACTTTAAATGACTTTGTTTTTTTTAAATACGCCAACAAAAACAAAACTCGTATTATTTCAAAATCTAAAGCGATAACCCTATGTTTTTTTTAACCTTATATTTAGCCCAATTCAGTTTGCATCAAATGACATCATAATATTTACCATTGTTCCTACAAAGTTTTGAAATACAAATAATAATAACATGTCGCGAACTAATAATCGCGCACGCCATTGCGCTCACATTATAAAGCCGGTCATTCACGGATTTTCATTATTTATTTATCGTTTCAATGTTTATGATAGAAAGAAAAATATACTGTCACCGTCAAATCTTTAAAATGTAGATTTATTGTGCCGAATGTAAATCAGTGAGCAAAATAAATCATTACAATTAAAATAATTAAATGTACATTGACAATGTTTTCCGCGCATGGCACGCTTTATCACCGTCCCGCGCATGCGCGCGGCGTCCCGCGCAGCCGTCCGCGCTGTTGAATCATGGATATGGCGTAAACTTATATTTTCCCTACTTCGAAATCTTAACTAAATGATACAATAATGGTACCAAATTGTTCGTAAATAAACATGCTATACGGTTAAATTACAAGGAATTAAGTACAAACTAGCAATATATTAGTTTTTATCAAGTTTTTATCATGTTTTTATAAAATTACGTCAGCAATAAAAAAAAAAAAAATGTTTTCATCCAATTTATGACTCGGAATCCACATGTATTATAGATAAGTCGGTAGAACGTAAAATCACGAACAAAATGGTATATAATATTACGTATAAAACAAATAACAAATTTACGTACCAAGTTTTTATCAAAATGTCCGCTAACAGAGCGCGCACTGTTCACGGCACAGATAAACAAGTGATTTCAACCACTGCTACAATATTTATTATGCCTCTAACAATATAACGCCATCTTACGAAAATGTCAGGAATTTATATGGCTTTCTGTCAGTACAAGAACGAAAGCTGTAGCTCGGTTGAAAAAATTCAAAAAAATAAAAACAGAGTGCGCTGTCATTCAATTTCGCGCGCGAATTTCAAAGCCACTCCCGTGGCATTGGACAATCGAGCGTTTTTGCGTACTGGCAGTTGACTGCCAAGGTCGCGTGAGCGGCTATGAAAAGAATCCTACTGAGATGTACAAAGATTGTAAACCGGAACAACAGGAACCTGAAACCGAAAAAATAGAAATAGAAATTAATAATAAAAATTTACCTTTTCAGAATACTGATCTACCTTCTGACTCTACTGTCCAATCTGATCAAGAAGCGTTCCAGCCTGATCCAGAGCCAACTGAATCACCCTCTACAAGTGGCAGACCACAAAGAGAAGTGAGACCACCAGTATGGACAAAGGATTATGAGCTAAATCGATGCGTAACTATGCTTACTACTGAAGAAAGCAATGACAGTTCGTTTCTTACGTTTAAAGAAGCTGTGACAGGCACCGACAAAGAAAAATGGGAGAAGGCGATACAATCTGAAATGGACTCACTAAAGCAGAATAACACGTGGGTAATAGTTGACAGGTCAGAAGCTAAAGGACACAAAATTTTGTCTAATAAATGGGTATTTCGAATAAAAGATGACGGAACATATAAGGCCAGATTAGTCGTACGAGGCTGCGAACAGAAAGGAAACCTGGATTTCGAAGAAATATATAGCCCAGTCGTAAGTCAATCTGCTCTAAAGACCTTACTAGCCGTTGCCGCATCTAAAAATTATTACTTCATGACGTTTGATGTCAAGACTGCTTTCTTGTACGGGGAACTGACAGATGAAGTTTATATGAAACTACCTGTTGGCTACAATACTGACTGTAATATAACGGAAAAAGTTTGCCGGCTGAAGAAGTCACTGTACGGTCTAAAACAAGCCCCGTTTACATGGAACAAAACTTTTACCCGAGCGATGTTTGATTTGGGATTCAAGACAATCAATACCGAAAGATGCGTTTTCGTGAACCAAGACAAATCTATAATCATCGGGCTGTTTGTCGATGACGGTTTGGTCATAGGAAAGAATAGAAAACAGATCGATGGTTTATTGAAAAAACTTGAAAACAAATTCGAAATGAAAAAGAATGAAAATCCAAGCACCTACCTTGGTATGGAAATAAAGAACTCCAAAGAAGGAATAAGGCTGACTCAAAAGAGTTATATCAATGAAATGTTGGAAAAGTATGGCATGCAAAATGCGAAGCCATGTGAGACACCTGCTAGTAACGATGCCAAGTCGATACAGGAAACTGCCCAGGAGAAGGAATATCCCTACAGGGAAGCAGTGGGAAGTTTACTGTACCTGTCTACCAGAACTAGACCAGACATCGCTCAAGCAGTAAATCAAGTCAGCCGAAAAGTTGAGAATCCATCTAAAGAAGATGTTATAAAGCTGAAGAGAATATTTAAGTATTTGGTTGGAACCAAAGATAAGGGCATATTCTTCAAGCGAAATTGCCCAATACAGGATATTGATGCTTTCAGCGACTCGGACTATGCTGGTGACCCATTAACGAGACGAAGCACTTCTGGTTCCGTTTTAATGATTGGAAATGGACCAATATCATGGGCATCAAAGAGACAGCCCATTGTCGCATTGTCGTCGACCGAAGCCGAGTATATAGCAGCAGCTGACTGCTGCAAAGAGGCGTTGTATCTGAAGTCACTGTTAAAAGAAATAATCGATTCAGAAGCAAAGTTGAATCTGCATGTAGATAACCAAAGCTCGATTCAATTGGTGAAGTCTGGTTCTTTTAACAAGAGATCGAAACATATTGATGTTCGGTACCACTTTATTCACGAACACTTCGTGAATGGACTCATCAACATCAGCTACTGTCCGACAGAGGTACAGCTAGCTGACATCATGACAAAGCCGTTGTCGAAGGTGAAGTTTGCCAGACACTGTGCAAGGCTGATGTGTGGATAGCGCCGTGCCTCAGCCACATGAGTCCACATCAGGAGAAGGTGTTAGAAGGTGTAATGCCGCCGTCATGTTGCTCTATAGCCAATATTCAAATTCACTGATGACAGGTTCTTCAAATTGTCTTTCTATTGAAATGTCTTGCTAGATATTAATAAAACTAATGTTTTGCTTCACAAAATGTTTTAATATATATATTATTATGCCGCAATCCTCTTTATCAGCTAATAAAATGGATTTTATCATGTATGATCTGTAAATGATTACTTGAGTGTTATTATTGGCATTAAGTTATTGTGTCGGATAAAAAGACCAACTTTAAAAAAAGAACCCCCATCTGTCAAGTCTGTCCTCCGGGCGATCCACACTTAGCACCCCGCTTAGGGCTAAAATCGTTCGAATTTACGCTACGCTTACTCCGCGAGTTCGTTTTAGGCCCACAGTTCCGTCATACTCATAGCCTACGCAACAAGAAACCCCTTCAGAGTTTCAAATGAGTTACATTTCCCCAATCCCAACAGTCATGTTCATAAAACAGGACGCACACCTCTAATTTCCCTTACTGAAACTAATTAACATAGCAAGGAAATTCCTACCGAGTCTGCAAACATAGTACAATATAAAGTTGTCAAGCGTAACTCCAAAACTTACGTTATTATGTCTCCGTGTCGCCGTAAATTATTTTGAAGTTATGCTATTTCGTTCCGGGATCAGGGCGGCCATCTTGGAATTTTGCAGTTCGGCTTGTAGTGAAAGATGGCGGGAACGTGTGTGATAGTTTTGAATATAAATGTCATTGTAATAAAAAGCTGTAAAAGCGTGGCATGGCAAGCTAGAAGTTGTGAGTTCGATGCCCACCCTTTCACGTAAAATAATAATAATTTATTTATTTAAAAAGTTTGGTACAGTCTGTAACAATAAATATAATTTTACAAATTAGAGATCAATCGTAAAGAGAGTAACAAATTACAGAGTTGAACTTGGCGTCCTAGCAAGGTAACATGGTAACCTGTATTCAGGTTCGCCCACAAAAGTTCCCTCAAATTGTTACAGTTGCACATTCCAAAGCGTTGTTATAGGTTCCTATGGAGAGGAACGAGATCCCGAAACCCCATATCGATAGAATACCTACTAGATAATTATGTACCTACGTCAAAGAAAAAATTAAAATAATTGAAAGAAGTAAAGAAAAGAAAGAAAGAAAAAGTATTTATTGGGACTCGCACAGGAAATCACAAATTAAATTAAACACATTAATAGAAACATAAATAAAATTAAAAAACAAACCAAAATGAAAATAAAACCAAAAATTCCTGTACGAGGCCATACTTAAGGCTCCTATCTCAACATGATGCTGCGACATTTAAAAATAAGTGTCGCAGCGCTTGTATTCTGATAGGGCCCGCAATGATGTCACGGATAGATACAGAAATAAATAAAATAAAAAATAGATGTGTGAAAACCATATAAAAATTAAATATTGTAATGCGCATGTCAGTACCCGACGTAACATCAGTTACGTGCCTTTAGTGTCTGTGGTACTCTATGGCATCGCTGTGACAAGTAAAGAGACGCAGTCGCTGACACTGAGCAATTGCTAGTGTTCTTCCTAAAAACTACTTTTAATTGATACTTGTTTACTGGATAAAATACCTACCCAAAATAAAGACCCTGCGAGAAAAATCCCGCTTTATCATCAAATAGGCTTTAAACATTGTGCATTAAAAAACCGTTATGTTTTAATTCAGTCAAAACTTCTTAACTTATAAACTAAGTCATCATTCTCCGGCATTCCCAATTTATTTGTGGTCGGCGCAACATCTGTTTTTCTTCCATGCTTCTCTATTAGTCGTCATCCCGTTAGTCACCTCCTTTCCAGCCATATCATCTTCCACACAGTCCATCCATCGTTTATTTGTTCTTCCACTACTCTTGTAGCTTAAAGTTTTGAGTATGAATTTGGAGGACATTCATTTTCAAAACTTTCCTCACGACATTTTCCTTCTTCTTCGTGTGGTTAGTGACTAACCTGGTGTCTGAGTTTTTTAAAGCCGCCAATAGGCTTCTGACTTGGCTTCACATACTGTCGAGAAATATCTCTCAGGCATACCGGTTTTCTTACGATGTTAAGGGGGATGCGCTAAGGTAGCCCGCGAGATTCAAATTTTCTTTAGTTTTTTGCATTTTGTAGGTCAGTGTCAGGTTTTATCTTTATTAAAATATGATTCACGACCGTAACAAGTATGGCTTTACATAATTATAATCATTACAATCAGCAATACAACTCCATAAGTTAGCATAATTGTCAAATGTCATGATTTCATGAAATAGTCATTCAATGGGATTACATGAACTTAGAGAGTTGTACTGATCATTTTTATGATTATAATTCTATAAATAAACATTTGATACGGCCGCGAATCATATTTAGATCAACATAGAACATGATACTGACCTGCAAATTGCAAAAATCGTAAGAAAATTTGAATTTCGCGGGCTACCTTGACGCTTTCGCCTTAACCTTCACCGTTTTTGAAGCAAGTTATAATTATACAATACGCACATGAATCCAAAAAGTCAGAGTTGCGTGCCTTGGTTACTCGAGACCTATGAGGTGGCAGTCCGACAGTCACACCACTAGGTTATCACTGCATTTTCCTCATTCCTCCATATAATATACAATGACAAACGATTTCCACAAAACTTTTCAGTCACCGGTGCCACTTTTAGACTTCCTCAAAACTAAGTAGGTATGCGATATTCCCAAGGACAATAGGAAAAGGAATTATTGTTTAACCAGCAAAGGCCAACATTCCTTTACATACCTCAGTATATAAACTCTACCAAAATTCCACTGTTAGCTGCATTTCCCGAATGTAAGCAATTTTATACGAAACAATAATGTTTGTGTTTCAGAGTTTGAGGATTCTCATTTAATTACTGGGTCAAGAATGACGCAGATACTATACTTCTATTCTACCACAATTATTTTATTCTATTTTACTACTATTCTTGCTGGAAAGTTTCTAAGGCCCGTATTACGGAACCTCACTCAAAACTCAAGCATTACTTAAGACTCGTTTAAAGCCTTTTGATTGGTAGTTTTAAGTAATGCTTGAGTCTTGAGTGAGGTTGAACTAAACGGTTGCATAGTACACTCCCGACCGATGCATTTCTTCTTCGGTTTCGTGTGGTTAGTGACTAATCTGGTGTCAGAGTTTTATGCCGCCCACGGGCCTCTGACTTGGCTCTGAGCTCTGACCGATGCATTTAAAAGATCAATAATAGGTGGTAAAAGAGAAGAGTTATATATTATATTTGCTTAAGTAAATTGGTATTTAACCGTCACTTATATGGGTCTGGTTACCTTGCTGAATGACTCTTTTCACCATGGCACGAGATATTTTCGTATTGCTTGACGCGACACGAGAGAAGAAGAAATCCTATCCTATTCTATTAAATGAGCAATATTTGTATATATATTTGTAATCACGTTCTCGAAAACGCTGTAATGATTTAGATGAAATTTACAATATACAAAAACCCCTGTAAACCCCTTACGGGGGTGAAAAATCGATCCAGGTAGGACCCATTTCTGGGAAAATTCGTCTTTCACCCGAGCAGAGCTCGGTCGCCCACGTACTAAATATTATTCTTGATGATACTCACACAAATAACTTACTTCTGCAATTAAGTATTGTTCCAGTCTTAACTTCATAATTCAAGATACTTAGGTATCCAATATAGGTAATAGGTACCTTAAAACCAGTAACTACTTCCAATATTACAAGCATGCGGGATCATAATTTGTACAGTATTCCAATATCGTGTCTTTGAGGGGTATCTGCCTACCAACCGAGCGACGGCGACGTCCGTACGTCTAAAATGGTTGTAGTGCAGGGATGGCGAACCATTTCATAATATGTGTCCCACATTTTTAATAAAAGATATATGGCTTTGCCCATATTAAAACCACCACCATTTCCACCATTTTTCTTCATTCTTTAAATTTTGTTACTTTGGTTTTTATTTATTTATGTTTAGTGTGTTTTAGTTTAATGTGTGATTTCCTGTGCGAGTCTCAATATAGGTTCTCCACCCCTGTTGTAGGGTATCCGATACATAAACCTGCGTTCTAACAAGGTAGGTTATCTGTGGTTCTGTATCTATACGTATATGTATGTATGTGGATGTTGGAGGTGCCTTATGCGTTTGTAGCAGACATGTGGGTGATATTGGGCGGTTTTGAAGATGACCGTTGGTTTTACTTTTGTAGAGATAGAATGGAATAGAATATAATCTTTATTTTGCATAGAATATGTATCATCGAAGAAGTTCATATCTAACCATCGTAAGGACTATTCTTGCTTGCAGCGCTCGGCGGCTATAGCACCGGGCCGGTAACAGATGTGGTCATCGTGTTCACGGGATTTTGTTTTGAAACTGGTTAGATATGTAACTTTTTTGATGGTACATAATAGGTCTTAAAGCTTTGTGCAGACTAGCACGACGCGACAGCGCGACGCGACAACGGTTATTGTTATACCGTGAAGTTTTCTTAGAAATTGTATTGTTCGAGTAGCGCCGTCGCGTCGCGCTGCTCTGAACGAGCCTTACTATGTGGTTCCACATATTTTGCTTACTTATATCAGCATGCAAAACATTCTTTAATAAAATAAAACTATAAACAATAACACTCCAATTATTACTTTTGAGTTCGAAAAAGGAACTGATTCTTTTTTCTTAAAAATAGAATTTGATTACTAGTGATATCATAATTATTTGGAACTTTGTTTATAATTTAAGAATTCACTAAAAGTGTAGATCACATTATTATAGAGCCTTTTCTTCAGGAATAATTTAATGGCTCTCTGATCTGTTTAAAGGTTGTTGAAAGTATAAGACTTGTGCTGAATATATTTACGTTTTATTAAGACCCAGTCGAGTCTCCAAGGAAACGACAGGAAATTTTCTGGATACTCAGTAGATTTTCTTTGAGGGCGGGCTGCGTGTCTTTACCACACAAATGCTAAAACATACTTCGGACATAATCTTGGATCATAACTTTCAGTTTCAGTCCATCCAAAGGTGGTCTGTTAAAGATCATACTCGTATTATACTTTAAAAACGCCCAATGCGCATGATTGATTCAATGAGGTCTTGGGTTCGATTCCCACGTCAGGCAAAGGAGGGCCGGATTTTTCTATCAGGAATAACTCAGTAACAGCCCGGAGTCTGGGTTTGTGCCCGGTTGATGGGAATAGGCTCGCCCCCTAACTTAAACATAACTTGCGAATTGTTGGTGAACATGCTAAGGTACATCTTTACCTAACCCTTCGAGAAATTACAGAAGACATGTTATGTTATGTGTTCTGCTGCTCAATCTAGCCATTTTTCTTATTAACTGATAGTTTCAGCGCACGACAGCGCTGCAGCGACACAAACGTCTCGGCTCACAAACGTTTATGAGCGCCGCCGCGCTGCCAGTGATGTGTGAAACGTAACTAGATACACTATAATTAAGTACGGTATAGGTACCTCTTCAGGTATTAGATACAGGGGAATGGACACCTGTCGATCTGTACCCTAATTGCGTAATACACGATCAATCAGAATCTGAATCGATTTTGAAATATATTGCTAATTCATTGCTTCATAAGTTCGATAAAAAAAATCTGCTCAACAATGTAAATAACGCAATGAATGTTGTTGAACTGTCAAAATGAAACAGATTAGTTGTAATCGTTTACGAAAATGTGTTGCGTAATTAGATAGCTGTTGTGTAAAAAAGTCACCGTAAAAGTAAGGTGGTCTCTAAACACTTATAAAAATTTGCGTAATATGATTGAACAGCCCTTGCACTCAACCTGTCCATTATTTTCACGCAATCACATTGACGACCCAAGACCTGCGAAATATGGTGCAATAGAAATTAAACTTGCTCAAACTTTTGTTCAATCAGTATCCTATACTATTAAACGAGAAATATTGGTAACTATATCGGGACAGGGGGCCGATTGGAGCTGAAATCTTTACTGTTGAACATTTTACTGGGCGTAGATGTTGTGCGGGCGAAAAGAAAAAATCTGAAGTTGATTATTGATTTTTAGGTTATATTTGAACTTTAAAAAATTTAAAAAACGAAGCTTTGACAGTTTCTAGGCACTTGTTGTCCGTACGATGTCCGATGGTCAAGGGAGCTGAGCCATGCCACCGCAGCGCCCCTCGTGAACTAGTACGAACGTCAGGCTAGACTCTGTCAAAGCGCGCCAACTTCACACTTGCGTTTCGTTGTCAATTGACATCCCGTCCTCATAACCCTTACGATACGGCCATCTTGCTGGACACACGTTCCTGTGTGTTAATCTGTAAAGAAACAATCTCGCCAAGTATCACATAGCTCGGTCACTCCTGACCAAAGGTAAAGCCAAACACAATGAAAGTTCGACCAAAAAATTTTGCAAAGTTCAGAGCATTAAGGCTCGTGCAGACCAGCGCGACGCAACGGCGTGACGCTACTCGAACAATACAATTTCTAAGAAAACTTCACCGTATAACAATAACCGGTGTCGCGTCACGCCGTCGCGTCGCGCTAGTCTGCACGAAGCTTTACTCACTATTTGATTCCCAAAAAAACAGTGATTTTAAGAACAATTTTAATAATAAGTTATCAGAGTTTTATGAAAGTCAGTCCTAAAAATACAAAATAGCCAAATAACTGCGACCAGCTTGGAAGTAGCGCTCGCTGTCCGCTGCCGCGGCACCGCTTGCTTCGCTCGCTCGACTCGTGCGCGAACTGTGACCAACCGGTCCCAGTTCTAACCTAACCTTAACCAATTGGAAACTACGTACCTACATACACGTTCTCAGAAATGTCACTTACCAAAGTAAAGTCAGAGTCAAAAATTTTTTTGTGTATAATTAGTATTATTTAATAAAAATTAGTGTGATTATTTTCTGCGAACTCCTTTGAGTTATATGTGGACCTAAGATAAAGTGGAACTTCTCTATCTCTTATTCCACGCCGCCAATATTCCTTCAAAGATACTCTAGATCAAAGAGAAAAAGCAATGTTAATAACAGATTCCCTGCAATTTTGTAATATTTTCGTTCAAACAGTTAAGCGAAATTAATAAAAAAAAAAGCTAAGTGTTTGTCGGACAACGCTATGGGGTTCCGTAGTAGGAATATTACTCTTATTATTTCCTTTATTTTATTTTCGATACATATTATTTACATTTCTAAATATTTGTATAAAAACTAAATAATAAATAACATTTAAAAATATAAAACTAGTAGCCCATCGGCATCAGGAACAGTGTCCAAATTGCCAGTGGTCAGGGCTCTAGAGAGAGGAACCTCATCAGTATGCGTGCCGTGTCAAGGATTACTGCTTTATGCTTTGCTGCTTTAAGCAGTAATCGAGAGCCTCCTGAGGTGTTGGTCGAGCCTTTCTGCTAATATTCTTATGCCGTTTATTTAATTATATACAATTATAAATTATATTTTTAAATATTAGAATAAACGAATATAAAAAATAGTAGCTCACCGGTAATAAGTCAGCGTGTGTTTCCCTGTGACTCACTTTCGAAGTCGAAAAGAGGAGGCTTGTGTCTCAGCAGTGGGAGGATTATAGGCTAATTGCGAGATCTGCGGTCACATCTTATGTTTGTATATGTGATTGGTTGATAAAAATGAAAACAACAGTTGCTCTACAACGCAGCAATGAACATGGCTGAACTGTCAAAATGAAAAGCATTGCGATCAATATGCATTGTATGTGTGTTACGCAATAACCCCGCAGGTTTTCTGTGTTGAGCTACGGAACCTTAAAAAATCTGCCTGCAAAAGAAACTAATAGCATAAATTAAATTTCCTTTGAAAGTTTTCTATTAGCATACGTCGGATTTTTACTTGAAATGGAATGGTAGTAACGCAGTCATTTATTAAAATTCATAGCTCTTTCGAAGTGGAGTATTTTGCAGAATTTTCTTTTTTACTAAGTACCTACTAATGATTGGAGTTACTTTCAAGGATACAATTAGGAATGAAATTATCCGGAAAAGAATCACAAGCAACTTGAAGTGGCAGTGGGGTGGCCATGTTTGTCAAAGGACCGATGGACGGTGGAGCAGATGAGTCGTGGGATGGAGACCGCGTATCGACAAGCGTAGCGTGGTATGCCGCTGAGCAAGATGGACTGACGACCTTAAAAAGGTGGCTGGGACTAACTGGATGCAGAAGGCGAAGGACTGAGTGTTGTGGCGCAGCCTAGTATAGGCCTATGCCACAGCTACGGACACACTTAAGGGCATAAATAAATCGCACATGAAGAATTAAAAAATGTTTATTTTTATTAATTACATATAGGTAATAAATAGTATTAATAATAATAATATTAATTTTTGTTTGTTTAACGGTTTGTCTGGATGTATGATCTGGATTGGCGTAAAAACCGCTGAACGGATGTGGATGAAATTTGGCACACAGATAGTTTATAACCTGGAACAAATAGGGTACTTTTAATCCCGGTAGTACGTTCCCGATAATTGTAAAAAATAACTAGAAGTAAGTAAGTAAGTAAATAAATTTTATATTATATAACATTCCTCCATGTTTTAGTTTTGAATTAATAACCGTTTTATTACGTTACTTTTTCATTACTAGGTAAAGGCTTCTGCAGACAGGCGCGACGCGACACCGGTAGAATTATTTCCGTGAAGTTATCATAGAAATTGATCCAACGGCTTCGCGTCGCACCGTTACGTCGCGCCTGTCTGCAGGAGCTTTATACTAAGGCTTTTCAAACCTTCATTTCAAAACATTCCTATTCATTATGATCAAAATTGAGCACCATTAACGAAATATCTACCATAACTCAAACGCAAGGCATTCTTACCCAGCATGAGTTATTTAAAACAATTCATTAAATAAATTGTTTTACCCTAAGCGGCAATTCTCGGAGATATTAGGTCCCTAACAATTATTAAAATTATCAGCGAGGACCCTTTAAAGGAAGATTAAATTTTCGACAGCGTAAGCGTCATCTTTTATTTTTAATTGTGCTGTAGTAAGCAGTTTGAAGGAATGGAGAATTTCTATTAGCGTCTCAATTTAGGAGGATAGGTTTTGAGCTCAGAATTATTCATTCATTTTAGATGGTAGCTGTTACCAGCGATTGTGTTTGCATTCAAACTTCAACTCCCTGTTTGATCAGCTTAACAGCTTTGCATATATAATGTAATGTAGGTAGGTACTGTAGAGGATTGTAGGTTCCCGCAGACAGGTGCGACCCGACGGTGCGACGCCATTCTGGTAGAATACCACGAAGTTTTTATAGACATTGTTCTAATAGAGTCGCGTCGCGGTGCCGCGTCGCGCTGCCGCGTTGCGCTCCCGCGTTGTGCTCCCGCATCGCGCCTGCCTACGGGAGCCTTTAGCTTGCATGGCGTTTCCATGCAACCTCCGCGAGTAGTTTATATTTTGATGGCATAATATTATGAGATAAATACTATTTCGAATTTTGAAAATAACACAGACTCAGTTATAAGAGCTGACGAAACGTGACATCATATAAAATATGTAGATTGAACTATGGAAATAAGTAAAGCAAGTTATAATATAAATCCGCGTTTCATTTCGTCCCAGTACTAATTGCATCCCAATATTTGATTTAATGATTGTCTACGGTTCTGCATACGTATTTGAGATGGCAATGGTTAATTTTTACGTTATTAATAGGTACACATTGATGCGCAAATGCAATTGAAGCGATTGACAATATTTACTGCAATTGCAATTCATCGTTTCGGGGACTCTTTATTCATGCAAGCAACATAATTTTTAACCGCCTCTGTGGTGTAATGGTTAGGTCCAATCTCAGACACAGAAGTCCTGTGTTCAATTCCTAGTGGGGGCAAAAAAAATGTTGCTTATTCCAAGTCCGCCTGGCTAGCTACCACCATCTTATCTAAGTCTGTCGTAATAGAAACAATGTTGATAGCATTGTTGTGTTTCGGAAGTTAGAGGTAAGACAGCCAGTTTCTCTGTGGTTGAGGATTCCGGGTGAAGCTCGCTTCCACCTTCGGCTTGATCATCACTTACCATCAGGTGAGACGCAGGCCAAGAGCTTCCCCGCTATGGACAAAAAAAAAACATGACGAGATCATTCATTGGTAAAACGTCGAAATTATAACGATTGTTAAAAATTCAAAAATTCAAAATTCAAAAGTCATTTATTCAAACTAGGCTGATAATCAGCACTTTTCGAACGTCAAAATTACATAAGACAGTCCCCCAAAACGCCCACCCTTCACCACTTCCTAGTGCGTTAGCTGGGAAGAAGAAGTGGCGCAACAAACTCCCCAGCAGCACAGCTGTCTGTTCAGTTAGAAAGAAAAAAAAATGACTCTATATAATAGTATTCAACATACTTAATTAACCTAATTTAAATTATTATCCATATGTTAGCTAGCACACGCCAATATACCAAACAAAATCATCGAGAACTATACTCGGGCAGAAATAAAAACTAAACGTAAACAAAACTTAACGTCTTAATAAAAGCCTCCAGGCATAAAGGGCGTGCCCGCTTACATAAAGCTGTAACTGGAAGTTATAAATGATAAACTAGGACCATCGAGGTAAAATAAATAAACAGTTAATTACTAATAACAATAAATAATATGATCTATTGTCGAGGTCACTAGTTACATATTGCAATACAACTCATTAAAAAAAAACATTGTAATGAGTAGATTATGTCAACAATAAATTAAAATTAAATTAAAATAAACAATTATATGAACTCATATAACCTGTCAGTAGGTAAGCTAATTCTGGTGAAAGAACATAAAAATTGTCTTGAGTTAATCACAGCGACCAACTATTCTTATCATTTAAGTAGTCGTTGATAGAATAGTATGCCTTTGAACAAAGGTTGGATTTTACTTTCGTTTTAAACGCATTAAAAGGCAAATCTAGCAAAGAAGAGGGTAACTTGTTATAAAAGGTTATACCAAGCCCAACAAATGAGTTATGAACCTTATGAAGCCGGTGAAAAGGAACTCTTAGTTTTTCCTTATTTCTAGTGTTAACATTGTGAAAATCACTGTTCCTACTGTATAAATGTATATTTTGCCTAATATATAAGATGTTGGCGAAAATGAATTGAGATGCCACTGTGAGGATACCAATATCTTTGAAAACTTCTCTCAGAGAAACTCTGGGGCCTAGCTGGTAAATAGCTCGAACAGCTCGTTTTTGAAGGACAAATATATTTTGAATATCAGCAGCTTTGCCCCACAGCAGAAGACCGTAGGACATAACGCTATGAAAATAACTAAAATAGACTAATCGAGCTGTATCGACGTCAGTGTATTGTCTTACTTTCCTGACGGCGTAGGCGGCAGAACTGAGCCTTCCCGCTAGGCTCGATATATGTGGGCCCCACTGAAGTTTGGCATCTACTGTTATGCCCAGAAAAACTGTCGAATTTACAGATTCAAGCACCTCTTTATCTAAGACGATGTTGGGTCCTAGATTTCTAACATTTGGTAGGGCGAACTTAACACATTTCGTTTTCTTGGCATTGAGAACTAGGTTATTTGTCGTAAACCAATCCGTAACCATTGAGAGTGCACTGTTTACATCGTCAAAATCTTGTCTATTCCGGTCTACTTTAAAAATAAGAGAGGTATCGTCTGCAAACAGTACAACTTCACAGATACCCTTTAAATAGAATGGTAGGTCATTGATATACACTAAGAACAAGAATGGACCCAGTATTGAGCCTTGAGGTACACCTAACTGAACTGGTAGCCCGGAAGATTTCACACCATTAACATCTACACATTGGGACCTATTATGTAAATACGAATTTATAACGTTGAGAGCTTCGTTTTGCACACCGTAATGACGCAGTTTACGCAAAAGCGTGTCACGGTGCACGCAATCAAAGGCTTTGGAGAGATCACAGAAAACCCCAATAGCATTTTGCGAGTTCTCCCATGCGTTAAATATGTGTTTCAGCAGAGCAACACCCGCATCTGTAGTCGAACGACCTTTTGTAAATCCATATTGTTCATTATGAAGGAGGCTATTTAAATTAAAATGTCTTAGCAGCTGCTTGAGTATTAACTTTTCAAATATTTTGCTAAATGCTGGTAAGATAGAAATAGGCCTGAAATTGCCAACTTCATTTTTATTACCTGATTTAAATAATGGTATGACTTTACTATTCTTCATGAGTTCAGGAAAAGTTCCTAAATCAACACATTTATTAAAAGTAACAGCTAGATAGGGGGCTACGATGTCTATTATATTACTTAAAAGTTTAATGGAGATGCCCCAGTAATCACCAGTGTTTTTAGACTTGAGTGTGTTAAAAACATTAACTACATCACGAGGCGTTACATGTTCGAAGCTAAATATGCGACTATTTTTAGACACACTACTAAGCAAAAGGTTTTCAGCTTTAGACGGGGATGAATTTAAGGAGCGAGTCGTAGTTACAGGTATGTTTGCAAAAAACTCATTAAACGCCTCAGCTACGTCAGCTGCTTTATCAACTAATTTATTGTCGACCATAATCTCAAGTTGTTTATCTTGTTTAACCGACTTACCCGTTTCATTATTAATAATTTTCAAAGTGCTTTTAACTTTATTATTGGAATTTTTAATTGAATCGCTTAAAAATTTAGATTTTGCAAAAACACTAACCTTTTTAAATAATTTTGAATAACTTTTGACATACTCTAGGAAAGGAGTATCAAACCTGTATTTTTTCAAACCATATAACTCGTATAGTCTCGCTCTACTTTTATAAATTCCCGGAGTGGCCCATTGGTTAAAGCCAACGGAGGTGCCATTAATTTGAATAGTTTTGGTCTTGAAAGTAGATTGGTACTCTTTTTGCACAACATCAAAAAGGGCTCCATAGATTTCATTGGGATTCTCGTGTTCTACTATAGATGGTGTAATTCTATGAGCTATATTATTTTTAAACTTATTGCAACGAGTAGCTGTATAAGGCCTGCATTCTATTTTATGCGGCTTTTTATGTAATGGCATGGGGAAGCTAGCTAATAAACCACAGTGGTCAGACGTTAAGTCACTTAACACTATTTTATTTTTGGCATCACAATCACTAAATATATTATCAAGACAAGTTGAAGAAGATGCCGTGATCCTAGTAGGTTCAAAAAACAAGTTAATTAAATTATAAGACCTAAACAGATTAAGAAGTCTAATGCTTAATGGAGTAACATCTAAAATATTAATATTAAAATCTCCACATAAAATTATACTTTTATTACTTGATTTTAACCTATTGAGTGAATCCTCCATTACCGATTCAAAACTAATAAAATCACCTGAGGGAGGCCGATACACGCAAATTATAACGTATCGCTCGAGTTCAACACAAGACAACTCAATAGTGCGCTCGATGGAAAGATTAACGAAATCTAAACGTTGTTTACATTTCAACTTGTTTGAAACAAGAACTAAAGATCCACCGCGAATGGCGCTTTTCCTTACAAACGCACTTTGTACAGTAAAATTATCATCATTGATAAACACTACTTCATGTTCTTTCAACCAGTGTTCAGTCAAACATAACACCTGAACATCATAGTTCTCTATAAACAAACTTAACTCTAGCTCTTTGCCGGACAGACCCTGCATATTTTGATGAACAACATTCAAAATATGCGGCTCACCCGTTGTCGCTCCTAATAGTTTAAACTATAAGGCGTATCAAAAGTAGTGTTAGTACCACTACTAACAATAACCGGTGGTACACTACAGGTACCAGTGTCACTGTGTATATTGTATGCTAAGAGATTAGCAATTCGTCTTCTACAACTAGGTGGCAAATACATTGTATAATTTGTCAGTTTGTAATCAGTAATAAATTGATTACAATCAAAATATAAAATAGCGTCATTGTGACGACATGTCCTATTATAAATTAACATATTTAAGTTATAAATGTGCCTATTTTGCTCATCAGACAAATACTTAGAATAAGGCAAGGCACAGAAAATAAATTTGCAACTATTGGTCTCATTGAGATGTAACATCAAATGGACACATTCAATTATGTCCTTTTTCTTGACAGTTAAACTATCCCCGAATAATAAAATAACAGTGGAACTGGGGTTTATTTTTGTCAATTTAATATTATGAATTAATTGGCTAATACTGGCACCGGGTAAACAATTATTAATTACATATTGTTGCGAACACTGATTAAATATACTACCAAAACCTTGACCAAATTTGTCAGAGAATACATAAGTTGTGTTAGCCAAATTATTAATTCTATTCTCATCCAAACAGCTACCAACAGGCTGAGCCAACTTTAGAGTTAACTTTCCTCTCAACTGTGAGTATTTATATACCTGTCGGTCAACTCTGTAAAAATATCACCCTGAAACTTAGGCGAAGTGAGCGTGAAGTGAGCTGTCACTGTCACAGAATCGACCGGCTGATGCTAGGGATTGACACTATTGACAGCTCACTTCACCTAAGTTTTCACGGTGAGCTTTTTACAGAATAGCAATACTGTAATATGTATGTTTATATATTTACGCTTTATATATTTATTTAAGTATATGTTAATTTATGACGTTACACGTGTAGGTATATTTCAATATTTTAGTTTAAGACTTCGCATAATTATTTATGTTTTTCTCTTCTTGTTCACACACACAATTGTCTACATTTCTTTCTCATTTCTCCTTTCGCAGGTCTGCTGGAAGAAATTTCTTAAGAAATAAGCAGCGCCGCGCCGCGCCGAGTGCTGCAGTGCGATAACGCAGTACCTTTGTACTCATAATTATGACTATGTCGTATCTGTATCTATTTTACTGCGTGTACATAAATAATAAAATAAATCATTCTCCTGAAAAGGGGTCGACGCAGCATATCCTCTTACATAAACGTCTATCAGCAGGTCTATCTCATTATTCACCCCCTTTCTGGCAATATCATCTTACACACAAGCCATCCATCCGGTTCTTTGGTTTTCCTCTACTTGACGTATTTACCATAACCAGCCTATAATAATCCTACTGCTGGAAAACGACCTCCTCTCGGTGAGAGGGAGTGGGCCGTAATCAACCACGCGGGCCCAGTGCGGGTTGGTAGATGTCACGTCTTCGAATTTTTGGTTCTAGGACATGCCGGTTTCCTCACGATGTTTTGTCGTAATTATAGACATGAAACAAAAA
This sequence comes from Agrochola circellaris, assembly GCA_914767755.1. Taxonomy (NCBI): domain Eukaryota; kingdom Metazoa; phylum Arthropoda; class Insecta; order Lepidoptera; family Noctuidae; genus Agrochola; species Agrochola circellaris. Next base: position 10,686,109 of record OU611862.1, read on the forward strand.
CCTGCGTTAAAAAATCTTGCACATGCGTTTTTTCGGAAAAAATAAAATCCCCATAAAAGCAGAGACTTGGACATGTAACATGATTTCGTAGGTTTTTATTTATCAAACACTGGCTAGTCGGCGAGCCACCAAAACGAGCATAATGAAATAAATGTCAGAAATGTATAATTCTGCGGGCACTTTGAACTGTGGACTCGGGGGTGAACGTTTTTTTTTTCTTTGCTGCATATTTTTGGCAGAGGCAGCGTCGCGGTAGGGCCGGGCTTTTGTGTGAGCGGAAGTTTTGTTTTATAAAATGTAGTCTTATTATTATTTTGGTCTTAAGATCGAGACGGGCGGCGAAGCCGAGAGAGGCCTAAAAACGCTGGCGTGACGACCCAAATGCGTTAATCGGAGATTGATCGGAGAAAGCAACGCACAAAAACGGGGCACGAAACCTATGGGGGAGACGTTTGCCCAGCAGCGGGACAATAGAGGTTAAAAAAAAGAATCGAAGTAGGTAAGCCGGAGTGTCCTTGCAGTGGTTGCGTTGGGAGTGAGCTGAGTTGAGTTTAGGAAACGATGGTAGGTACCAAGAGTTGAGTTGTGGTTTCATAAATTGACCTGAACAGGCATACTACACCTCTTTCTGTGTTGAGTCTGTAACCTTTGCCAAGCAACATGGTCAGTTATGAAAAACTATTTCAGCTTTTTGCTGTTCCTAAAGAAATTAATTCATAGTGAGAACGCTCATGCCTCACCTTGAAATGCGAAGGTATATTTTTGGCGTTTTCTACCTAAATACGATGACTTCATCAAAAATACCATAACCTACACACAACATTCATATAGAACAGTTTATTTCTCTCTTTCTGTTGTCTTACAATCGCATACACCCACTCATTAACAAATTGCACAATCAAACCCCACACTCACACTCTAAAACAGTTTCGAGTCGCAACAAAATATTTTTAGCTCTAAAATATTTCCACTGGACGGACATTTTTGTACTAACATTCTTTTTTCGCACACTCAGCAGTTTCCGTCGCTTCGTGCCGCTTAAAATCTGAGCTTTAAAACGTTATGTGCCTGCTAAAGGGGAAGTTGTTTCGGATTTTGTAAGAGAAAATGTTGACACGTGAATAGGATACTCTTCTTATTACTTAAATTGTGCTTTTTGTTGGTGACTCCTGGAAAGTCTCGTAGAATGTCCCAATAAATGTCTATATGTCATCTTAGATAGATGTCGATATAGTTATGGCCCGCGCACTTTTTTTAATGAAAGTTAAATTAAGTCTATTTAAATATAATTACGCTGCCAGATAGGTAGGTAATCAGTAGTAGGTAATGTGGGTTGGTATCCGCAACTCCACGTCTAAGCGCGTATTTTGCGTACGGGTGGGAAAATCGGTTATTCGATCCACCCCAGCTCCTCAAAGAAGGCTAGCAACGCCTTGGTGTCACTGACAATCTCACGTAGGGTACCTGGGTTACCGAAGTACTTTGCCCTGTATGTGGCGACCACCGGGCAGTTTAACAGCACATGAGCTGCTGTCTCGTCGTCCCCAAGCAGGCTCTGCACAGCGGACTGTCTGTGACTCCTATGACAAAGAGGTGTTTATTATATGACCCATGGCCAGTTATAGCTGCTGTGAATATACGCTGCTGTTGTTTCGTTAGTCCTTCAGGAGTGCCTTCTTGGCTTGCTTGCACTCACCGTGGTTCAACCAAAGTTTGTGATGTTGGTCCCTGGTTCATTTCCTTACCAAAACGCGTTGGAACCCGAAGGGGAGTGGCTCGATGGGTTCAGGCCCCACTGGTGCCATGCTCGACCCCATTCTGGCGAGTTCGTCGGCTGCATCGTTGCCCCGCGAACCGCTGTGTCCTTTGATCCATTGGATGGTTATATTATTGAGGCTACCCACCTGGTTAAGGCGCTGGTGGCACTCGTATATCATATGCTGCCAGATTTAACGAAGTGTATCCAAAACACAACTAGGTGGTTCTGAAAACTCAAACTCAAAATATTTATGTAAATTACATCAATTACTCGTAACAAACCGATGCATTTAACAACAAGTTTTCTGACTGTCAAAGTTGTTAAGTTCCACGGTGAACTGTTATTGTGATTTTGAACTGAAGATATGCTAGAAGAGATAAGTTACGGTGAACTGTAGTTATCATTGGGCTCCAATACAACACAATAACGAATGGTCTAAATAGTGAACAATGAACGATGCGATAACTCAGTATCGCTAGACAGCGACTTATGGGCGTATCTCTAGCAATTACACATTTAGGCGTAACTAATTAGTTACGCCTAAATGTGTACGAATTATTCTGCTGTCTCTTTTTCTTTTGCTTGTGAATGAGACTCAGCTTTTTCCCATGGTTTCGAATAAATAACATGACGTCAGTAATGTTTAAGTCCCATAAACAAAGGGATTAGCCTTCTACTATTAACCGGGCACAAATCCAAATTCCTGATGGAAAAACCCAAAACTCCTAACCCAACCTGGAACTTTAAAATCAAGGACCCCTTCATTATTCGCGCTTGTGATTATAGTATTTACCATGCTATAAGCCACAAAAATATAGAAGCAACACACCCGGATATAAATGAAGAAAGCAAGAAAACAAATTTATTTGACACACAATCAATCTGCTTAGCCTTTTCCTAACAAAATTTTGGTCGGCTTCCAATCCAACCGAATGCAGCTGAATACCAATATTTTACATGAAGCGACTGCCTATCTGAGCTCCACAACCCAGTAACTGGGTAATACGATACCCCTCGGTAAGACTGGTTGTCAAACTTTAGGGCTTCTGACGACCTGTAACGACTGTCAAAGATCCACGAATGACAGCTGGGACCAACGCGTAACGGCTTAACGAGCTTTCCGAAACACGGAGGAGTCTCGGTATGTAAAGATGGTCACTAATCCACAGATCAACCCCGGCAAGCGAAGCTTAACCTATTGAATCGACCCGTGCAGCAGTTATTACTTAGGCACGAGCTCCTCGTCTTTGACACACAAAATAAAAAATATAAAAAACTTAGCTAACAGTATTGTGTGCCTCACGGGTACGCCAAATAGGCCCAGATCAGCATAAATGCCCAACAACTGGTGTCTGACGGTGGTTTTCAACTGGACCTTATGTTACAAGGACGTCTTACGGATGTAAATCAGTTTTCTAGTGAGTGTGTGTGTGTGTGTACGTGTGTGTATATAAAAACTTTCCTTCCAGGATAAAATGAAATTCCACCCGGCTTTCACAATCGACCTTCGCCTTAACAACGGAGGACGAAAACCGTGCATAATTAATATCTTTGAGCGGACACACATTGCATATTCATGAGCGAGACGCCTCAGCATAAAACTAGATTATTAGACTGTTTTCTATCATTCCTAATTGTTATTAATTGTGTGGTAATATTTTTGATTATTATGAGTATAAAAGTCTGCGTAAATCTAAGGAAGGTTACTCGAAAATCTTGTTGCTGGTTGGAAACGCCCAGGTTTCCAACCAGCAACAAGATTCAAAACATACTTACAAATATGATGTTCGTTAACTAAAAAAAACTGCCTAGCCTTTTACCAACTATGTTGGGGTCGACTTTCCTGACTGACCGGATGCAGCTGAATACCAGTATTTTACATGGAGCAACTGTCTATCTGACCTCCACAACCTAGTAACTGGGTAACACGTTACCCCTTGGTAAGAATTGTTGTCAGACTTTTGGGCTTCTGAATTCCCGTAATGACTGTCAAAGATGACAGCGGGGACTAACAGCTTAACGTGCTTTCCGAGGCATGAAAGAATGTCGATATTTAATGGATGGTCACCCATCCACGAACCGACCGCGGCAAGCGTAGGTACCCAGTGCGACTGTTATAAGTTTATAACTTAGCCACTTAAAATGACATCATTTGAAGCTGGACTAGATAGGTAGTTTGTTAGAGTTAAACCAAGGAAGCAACGACCTTAATGTTAAGTCAGGGAAATCAATTGTAAAGCAAATTGACTACCAACTTCTATTCTATTTTTATAAAATGGCAAGCAAAGTCGAGGTCGACTATTCTGCCAATGTCGAAAGTGCATTGGAAAAACAAGTGTGCATGATTAAAAATTTAAAGGAAAACAACAACTGGAGACACTAGTAAAATTCTTCGATTGATACAGTTGAACACAATGTAGATCTTGTTGGGTCAGTACGGGATTGAAACAAAACAAAAAAATATACAATCGTTAGAACGACTTCCAACTTCAATTGTCCGTCATATTCAAATCTCAACTGTCATCTTTTGACAGTTATGTGAAATGGCTATAACACGGCAAACTGACGTAGGGTGTCATTTGCGGTAATAATGGATTTCCCTGCCTGTGCCTAAATAAACAACTTTGTAAGTAGTAGGTAAGATATTTTTGAAATAGGTAACTCCTTTGTTATAACTGTCAGTATCATAAAGGACACTAGGGTCTAATGGAGAGTGGGAGATAGACGTATATAAATGTTTGCATGCTTTATTAAATTATACGCCTTCCTTTAATTTCCTAGCAAGGTTGGGTGTGGTTTGCAGACTAACAGTGATTATGTACTGAACTAATCAATCGCATCTGTTATAGTATATGTAAGATCTTACATAAAAATTAAATATTAAAAGAATACATTTATTTCGAGCAACCCTAACTCATATGCGGAGTACACACAAATACAGAAAACACAATAAAAACGATAATGAAAATAAAAATAAGAATAAAACAAACCAAAAGACCTAATATGTACCCGGCCCACTGTGGATCGAATCAAGGCTCTCGAAGACATTGGAGCCTAAATTTTAAAGTGTCGATTTTTTTCTTGAAATAGCTTCTAATAGTCTATATTATGCATAAATATATCATAGGATACAATCAGGTAGGCAAATTGGCAACGTAATTTTTTTTGCAAAAAAAAATTATGGAGCTAATGCTTATACCCCCGGAACGGAGAGAATAGCTGATATATCCTTGCACACCGTGATGTAACTATTTATTTATGATTTTTTGACATACTTCATGTAACGAGATTCAGTACGATTTTCTTTTAAAGCCCGCACCTATCCTGGAAAAATTAAGTATGTCAAAAAATCGTAAATAAGCAGAGGCCGCAGGAATCTACTGGATGCGGGAAGCACGAACCGGTCGAAGTGGTGATGCTTGGGGGAGGACTATGTCCAGCATTGGACGTGTTTTGGGCTGAAATGATGATGATTATGAAACCCGTTGACAGACTTTCAGGTTTACGGCAACCTTTTGAAGCGTGAGTAAGTAATGACAGCCGCAAGGGTAGATCGATCGATCAGGGTAGTCGAGTCAGAGGCCCGAGAGTCTGACAACTCTGAGACTCACTAAGGGGTATCGTGTTATCAGTAACTCAGTTGTGGAGGTCAGTCAGGCAGTCGCTCTATGTAAAATACGGCTGACAAGCATAGTGTGGCGGCATCTACATCGCTACATGCGAATTACGCGTTACATTGACGTCACGCAAAATCCTACATTGCGCAAGCAGGGTTTACCGCGTGATCGTCGGACAGTTGCCCACCAGACACTTGACCCGTCTGGTCAGAGGATCCTCCCTTTTCTATAGAGGATGAGTCAACTTTACACCCTGTTCCTCATACCCGTATAGTCTGTTTTGGAGCACTTCACTCGCACTGGATGTTGGATGAATCGATTATGACCCATTTCGTGAAATTATGTTTACAGCGACCTACTAAGGTACATACGCTATCTTCTACCTACCTATTATGATTGAAAGTATGTCGTATGACAACCAGGACAATTGTTTACTACCCAAATAGTGCTAAATGCATCGATCCCATAAACCCTTTCTTTATTTTGCTTCCTAAATAAGTCTGTCAAAATGGTCCAAACACTGTTCACTGGTGTTAATAAAGCCGTTAGATAACATCTCTACCAGCACCGTATCAATTCTTTGTCTATTCACTCGACTAGAACCAAACAGAGTGGAAGTGAAGAGCAATTTAAAACAATTAAACACCCAACAATACGTGGGGAAGCAGAGGATAGTCACAATAGCGCGTAGGTAAGCGTCCGAGATCATAAAACAATGAAAGGCGTACAGAATTTGACACTTGAATATGCTCAATCCGAGCACACTGCTTTTCTTAATATCTATGTCCCTGTAGATTTTACTATAGTTGTCACGCTTTAGCATAGTAACAACGGTCATTGCCCTTTCCCTTATATCTCTGCGTAGGAACCCAAATAATAAACTATGTATGGTTTTTCTTTATTTGACCATGTTTAAGATCACGATAGATATTGATTCAGGACGTTAATGGATTTTTTTTTTCAGTTTTTTAATTAAAGAATGCTAGGAAATTATGGGGGGCAATGTCCGCTATTGCCATGCTAAAATGCGACAACTATAGTAAAAACTTTTGTTACCATTGGTGCCTTGTAAGCTGTGACTAAATATCAGCATGTATGCGGTAGGTAATGTGTTTGCTTTATATATGCTCTAACATCTTACGGCAGTATTTGAAGTACCCCTACAACACATTAGTACAGATGGGCCACTCTGCAATATCATTTAAATTAAAAGAGACTCTTGCTACGACACAATAAAGTGCAATTAAGGTCGCACAGCGCTAATTACCTACAGTTATATTCACCTAGAAGTTGCTTCAATTTCTATCGCGTAACTCTTATATCTTCTGACTATCTTACGCCCACTGAATTCGACAAGTCAAGCCCGTCGCGTACCTACTTGTAGCTTCATACCTAAAATGCAGAGTGACCCATCTATATTCATCTCTGCCCCTACCCAGCCGCGTCTAAAATGTCTCCTGCCAAATCTGCTTATCCACTTAAATGTGCAGTGAAGTCGTATCCTACCTCACTTCTGAGCTCTGCGGTAATTGCGACATAAGTACAGATAGATGGCACGTCCCCTTTTGATTCAGAACACTTCATTTACACTAGTACGACGAACAAAACATTGTTATAGTGGTTTTTACTTAGCGCTACACATGGTTGGGATACACTGAGAACTTCTAATTTTAGACTGTAGTTTTTTTTTGTAATTTCGGCAAAAAGAGACCAGTTTGTGATTCTGTCGATATTTCAGACCCGGATCTAGATTTTTTTTGAAGCGGGGCAAAAACTGCCGTCTCCTGCCCTCCGCCAACCCTTTAGGGGGATGTGCTAAGGTAGCCGACGAAATTAAAATTTTCTGGAAATGAAAATTTTGTTAGCAACATACGAGTATTTTACATTTTATCAATAAGGGCGCCAAAACTTTTGTAAAAAAGAAATAAATAGAAAGATTAAATATGCTGCGCGTCTCATTTATTGCAAAGTTGCAGTGTGCTGGGTGGTGCACTTGTCTGCTTCGCTTGAATTTGGCCCGGTTTGCCCTCCCTAGATTCGGGCCTGCGAGATTCAGAGTGCTGAAAACACCAAAGTGATTCGGCCTGTCCCTGGCAAACATTGTCATAGCCATTATCATCATCACTATTCAGCTGAAAGATGTCCACTGTTGGACATAAGCCTCCCGCAAAATATTGGCTAGAAATAAGTAATAACAAATACAAGGTGTGTCAAACGTAATGTCACAATGTGAATGCGCCATAATTTTTGCAAATGGTGTCATTGTGCTTTGACATTTAGTTATTAGACGGATGGAGAATTAGTTAACAATGCAATGGAGTCATACACACCGCTCAGGAGCCTCAGGCAATGACGGAGATTTTGAAACACCCATTTCTGGGCGTTTTAGCGATTTGATCTAGCAGGCTAGGTCATCAGTTCTGGCGGTGCCAGACTTCTTCCTTTGGGGCTATTTGAAATCTTGCGTTTACCATCATAAACCACAACCTTGCAAGTCTTGAAAACCAACATTGAACAACAAATCACTAAAATGGAGCCAGATCAATTCAAAATACCGTAAAACGAGCAGAAGATGTGCATCAAATCAGAAGGTGGTAATTTGACCGATATATATTTTTTGACTTAATGTAATAAATTTAACACCTTTACATAATCTTTTCGTGAAAACAGGACCATTTTTTTTTTTTTTTCAACCAAATGGCAGCCATTTGACATTATGACATTACTTTTGCCCCACCCCTGTACTAATCACTCTGATCAGCGTTTCCTTGGTAAATAAACTGGAAAAATATATACGATATTGGTCGCACATCTGACTGAAGATACGTCGCTCATCGTCGGTCGCGTAACGCCGGAACAGACAAGTAGATAAAAAAAAAAAAAAACCTCACACCCTCAACCGATGATGCGTAAGTGCGTCGAGCGTACTAACTTAAAGTTAACGAAGTTACGCCTGACGTATCTTCCGTCAGATGTGCGACCACGCTTACCACAAAAATCTAGCGAAATCAATCGCAAACCAGTCTAACCCTAAAAAAATATTCCCTTTTTTATCCTCCACCCTTGTCCCATCCCCCGGTGTGCTCCACCCTGTCTGAGTGACGCTCAAGAGGGGAACAAAGCAAGGAGGATGTAGGTAAGATAGTGATATCATCCGCGTCATATTGAAGATTAACTGACCGGCTGAGCTATTACGGGGATTAAGTTAGGTGCGTGTCGGTCGATTCTGTAAAAAACTTAGGTGAAGTGAGCGTGAAGTGAGCTGTCACTGTCACAAATCGACCAGCAGGATGTGACAGTGACAGCTCACTTCACGCTCACTTCACCTAAGTTTCACGGTGATATTTTTACAGAATCGACTGGCTGATGTTGCTTTTGCTTTTTACCTGTTTGTGGCGGTAGATTTAGTTGATTGATTAATTTTAACTGACGATAAAAAACGCATAAATCGAACAGATCACATGTGACTCAGAATTTTTAATTTGTCTATCTGTGATGTATTGTTTTTGTCGTAGTTTTTATTTTTTATAACATTTATTTTTGTATTCATTATTTTGAGGTTTCATTTGATACCCTACATGGAATATATTCTGTTTTAGTTCATGACTTTATGTCTTCTATAGGGCACCATATTCAATTTAATGTGACGTCACATAGCCTATAAACACCTGATATAATCAAGACGCTTCTAACGATACCTCATTTGTCAAATTACGATGAGCAGATCAGAAGTTATGAGATAACAGATGAAAAACACATACATACCGGTAAAAACCAAAACCTTACTTCGCCAAACTCGGGTAAAAAAGAGCGTTTAGCGCTGCCTAAAACTTAGATAAGTACTTAGAATCTCGAAGGAGTCCTGTAAACGCTATTCACAAATCCGAACTCTAGAATTTTGACAGTTTAAACCAAATGGACGACCACTAAACTCGGAATTTTAATTCGATTCCAGATTTGACATTAGCTACTGTCATTTTGTGAAATAATGATACCACATATAATAGTGTAGTGATGAACACAAAAATCGATAAACAATCGACAATATCACAGACACATTTATAATAAATGTTACAGAAAGTGACATTGATAGCGATAGCGATGACGGCGACAATTTATAAAATAAATTATTACCATAATACATCTATCTGTTTTATTTGTCATGTTCCTTCATGATCACATTTTTTTATTTATTTCACACACAATTATAAAAGAAAAGTCTCAGATCGTTAATTAATCGTCAAAACTAAATTATCGGTTCAGAAATATTTAATTTCCTGATATACTTAGTTTACGAGAGTAAAATTATAAACGAGAAGAATCGATCTGGAAATATTCCATTTCCATATCGAATAATTTCGCAACGTCACTATTTAGTACTTGTCATAACGTTGCAACACTGAAATTGTCAAATCTGGAATCGAATTAAAATTCCGAGTATAGGTATTCTTCCGACGGCTATTTGCGGTCTGGGACAGGGAAATCAGATAACCGAAAATATGTCATTTTCGACTCGGAAGCCAGTCGAATGGTTGAATAGCTATACTAGTTCGAATACATCAACCTACACAAACCAGTTTTTGATGCTGTACAACATACTATGACACTTGATCTGCCTTTCATCAACCCTTAAGAAAGATAGGAGGTTCCTTTTTCCTTCTAAAAACCACACTTTTTCATAACGGATTTTTCTTAAGAGAAATTCTACTTGAGTTAAAAAAAATAGGTAAACTCGTGAACAACAAGTACTTACTAACTTACAAAACAAGATCCGAGTTATTCAGCAAAAAGCATTACTTCGCAAAACTGAAACAAGCTTACGTTGGTTTTTTTATTTTTTTCATAGAGTAGGGCGATGTTTCAGTAAAAGTTATGCAATAAAATGCGATGTGTAGCTACGTTTAGGTTTATCATGTACGGGTTCCTGGTTGCTTTATTAAAAGCGATTATGTTTAGCTTTGGTTTGTACAGAAACCAATATTTGTTATTGGATAGCTACCTACTCTAAGTTCTTCACGAGAACGTGACAGATTCAAATCGCAGAGTTAATAAATAATAAGCTTGTCAATACTGCCTGATTATTATTATTTTATTTAAGGAACTCACATTCTTTGCTCTCAGTGCGCAAAGGCCTCCCCTTCCATATTGAGTGGATAAACAGTAAAGAAATTATAATCCTAACTAATAAAATGTGAAAGTGTTTGTTACGCTTTCTCGCTAAAACGCCTTAACAGATTTGGGTGAAATTTGGCACATTGACAGACGATGCCGCGGGCAACAGCTAGTCAAAATTAAAAAAAAAACAAAATTAAAAACTCAAAAGTCATTTATTCAAACTAGGCTGAGAATCAGCACTTTTCGAACGTCAAAATTACATAAGACAGTCCCCCAAAAACGCCTACCCAAGTCAATATTTAATTTCCTGTTCCATCTTGCATTCTCTGAGTTTGTTTCTAGCAAATCAGATCAATCAATCATCGAATCAAAGTATGTAAACCTAAACGGTGATTTCAAACATGAATCACCCAAAACTTGCTGCAACAGTCATTTATATGACCATCATATTTTAATACACGGATTTGTGATCAGACCGTTTATTACAACATGTTACCTATTAATAGAGGCGAGGGGGTTGTGGCTAAGTAATAACAGCCGCACGATCGATCAGGTTAAGCTACGCTTGCTGTGGTTGGTCCGTGGATGGGTGGCCATCTTAACATACCAAGAACTCTCTGTGCCTCGGAAAGCACGTTAAGCCGTTGGTCCCGGCTGTCATTTGTAGATCTTTGACAGTCGTTACGGGTAGTTAGAAGCTCAAAAGTTTGACAACCAGTCTTACCAAGGGGTATCGTGTTACCTAGTAAGTAAGTAGGTTGTGGAGGTCAGATAGGCAATCGGTCCATGTAAAATACTGGTATTCAGCTGCATCCGGTTAGACTGGAAGCCGACCCCAATATATTGGGTTCCCACCTATGAAATTGGCGTTTTTTTTCTCACAAATAGAGATTGTCACTTCAATGATTTAAAATGTTCATCAATTGCTTGGTATTATATCGAATAATGACCATCATAGACAACTACCGATAGTAAAAAAACCTTATTACTTATAGTTTTCTAAACATAAAAAAATACCTTAAAAATGACTCCTCATTTTGTTAGCAGAAATGACCACTATTTGTTAACTTAGCCAAAACTTATTTTTGTCGCTTAACCTAAGTGGACTATTACGTTATCTTAGTTTTTAAACATTAGTGCATAAAAGTTTTAAAACATTAGTGTTCATGGTTGTTACATAAATTAGGAAAATGTTAGTATGAAGAATGCAACTTCTTTAAAATTCTCCTTACAAAACGCTGATTTCATAGGGGTGGGGACCTAATAGTTGGGAAAAGGATAGGCAGATGATGAAGTATTATATGTATAAACAGGAAGTCACTACTGCTAATTCTCCTAGAAATTCTCTTTATAAATTGCTAGGCTACATTATTGATTACTTAGTCATATTGTACTTTTAAAGTAAAATAAAAGCATAACGCGAACGTCACGCCTGTGATCGCGAGGTCGTACCTACAACTACATGTCGCCGGTTATGTTTAAGCCCCATGTAATAGGAAGCGACCACCATCAACCGGGCATAAATCCGGACTCCGGCCTGAGAAATTCCTGATGGAAAAGCCCAATAACACTTTCCCCGACCTGTGACGAACCCAGGACCTCATGCTCAGGAGTAGCGCTTGCGACCACGAGGCAGTGAAGTGAAATAAAACTGTTATATTTCAGCTTTCACTGGACTACCAGTCCCAAGTAGCCGTGGACTTTTATCAGATTACGTAGACAGCACTCTACAATGAGGAAATACGTTTTTTAAATGAATTTCATGAGAGATAAAAATATTTTATGGAAGAGATGTTTTGACTTTTTCGCTTCTTTTATCATTTTCAATTCACAATTAGGTTTTTTCTTGTGAAGTATAATGTAGGTAAAGATGTTCTTTTTGCAATTTATACAATGTGTTAGAAAAAACTTTCCGATTCGAAAAGGGCACATAGGTACTGTAATAAAATTACCAAAAAGTAATAAAATAAAATATTATTATGAAATATAAAAAAGTTATTGCTGTTTAAAATTCACGTTTCATGTACAAAAAAAATCCCAATTCCACTAAAAATTGGTAAATTTTCAACAGGGGTCATAAGTTATCAAACTCAAACTCAAACTCAAAGCATTTATTTCAAATAAACCAATTACAGGCACTTTTGAATTGTCAAGGGGTCGGTCAGTCAGAAAGATGAAGCTAGTTGTTATGACTTGTAGACACCTGCTAAACACGACGGGCCCCTTTTTTATTTTTTTTGGGTGGGAAATTATCAAATAACTTCTCCCGCTCTGGGCGGAGCGGGAGGGCGTGTCAGACTTTTACTGAATAAAACCCAGCCGTGTTACTTCCGTTGCCTGTATACCAGGGCCACGGTATCCCTTTCGGACAAACTCGCAACCCTGGCAGGCATTGGCCCTAACGGGCCCCGTTTCATGAAATCATAACAGTCATTTTCATGAAATCGTAAATCACCTTTACAACACCCATAGATAAAAAGACTGCAAGTAATAAATAAATAAAAAATGAGCTGAGAACGATGTTTCTGATAAATTAGGGTTTTCCTTGATCCCTTATATCTCAGACTAGGTATGAGCTGAAAACCTCATAAAATTTAAGTGCCTGACTGAGGAAAATGGCTTACGATGATAGGTTAATCGATATTATTTACAAGACCTGAACAGAAAAGTACAGAAACTCGATAAATCGTGTCAATATTTTGTAATCTTTATAACCTTAAATTACCTATTGAATAAGTGTCTATATGCTGTAGAAGAACTGTAATTTTATTGAATTGTATTTTTTTATCATGGGTTGTTAGAATTTGTTGGTTTTTGTTCATTCTAATTTATTGATCTAACTATAAATTTAGTATCATTATTATTTAATTTATTTTATCAATCAATGCTAATCTGTCTTTAATTAATTATTTTATTGTTATTATTTAAAATTTTAAGGCGTTGGCCATATTTTCTAATTTCAATGTCGAAGTACTATTGAAGAAATGTAAAGGAGACGGGGATTTCTGGGCCTGATTGTAATAAGTTGCCGTATGGTTAAAAAAAAAGGTTATATTTTTCTATTACAAAATGTGAAATATCAGCCCATTTTACAATCTGGAAATTGAGAAATCCTAAAATTAAGTTATGGCTACGAACAAAATGGAATATTGATTAAATTATAATCGACTATCGTGACCGAGTTCATACTATTTAAAAGATGCTTTTACCAGATGATTAATTCAAATACATTAATTATTAGAATTAACGTATTAAACTGTTTAAACAAATTAAATATCTATAAATATAAATGTTAAAATCGATTCACGTTTGCTAATCGATTATTGTATTTTTAGTCTATGGTGACATGTCAGTCAGTCACTCGTTTCGTATCATTTAGTGCGTGTGCGTTTTGAGTGTTTCCTCCCATAGTTTTATTGATATTTTCTTCGACCCCTGCTTTCTTTCTACGGACTTCTGATCTTACTTCTTGTACGACCCTTGCTGCCATACCGGACACGGAGAGCCTCGCTTTTACGTTGGACTTGGACTTGTTTTTTTGGATTCTACGACCAGCCTACCGATTGGATATTATCATAATGGTTCGTTGTGTAAATATACAGTGCCGCTAGCGGCACTGTATACACCTTCTATAATTGTAAAAGTATCCTATCTTAAAAAAAAACAACTACCTATCGCACAATGAGGTTATACATCGCACTTCAAAAATCAGCTGTTTTGTTACGTAACCTCACTTTAACAAAATCGCTTTTTAACTCGGCTCTCAGATTGCTAAAATCCGCAAAATTTTCAGTGATGGTTTGATAATATAGTAGCTATTAATTGACACCAATTTCATCTCTTCACATCCAGGCCCAAGATTGTATGAAAGCGTATCCGTCTCCTTTACTGTTTTGAAATATTGTTGATGTAATATATGAAATTCAAATGTAATTTATTTTAGTGTTTAAATTGTAATTGTGTAATTTTGTGTGTAAATTCAGATACAAGTTACTTGTTTTATGAATAAATGACTATAACTATGACTACGACCTAATGTCATTATCTTAAATAAATTCACGCCTTGTTCCCACGGTGGTAGTCAGACACTATAGAACACTCGTTTTACCTCGTTATACAATTATGTAAAAAAAAACCTTGTCCGATACGAAAGGGGGAAAATTATTGCTATTTAAAATTCCCCTTTTATTGTACCAAAATTACCCCAAGCCCATCATTAAAATTTTCAACAGGGGTCATAACTTAAGACTTGTAGACACCCGCTTAACGGCGGCCGGCCGCGCCCCACGTACCATAACCTGGTAAAATTCCCCGTTGAAAATGTGGCGAATTATTTTTTTCTTTTTTCCTGTAAATTACCACATAAATATACTCTCAGTACGATACCTTACAACACCCTCACGGATGGATCGGATAGGTTTTTTTTAACATGTTGTATAAATACGATAAAATCTTTATGACTGATATGATTAAAAATCTACCTATCTAATAGTAAGTAGGCTCAAAATTGGCCACTTAAAACCTTCCTGCTTACCTTAAAACTGATTATTGGTATTATTGTCAATATATACTGAATTTGAAAATCTAATTTGCAGTAATACCGAAAGCCTTCTAAAAAATTATGTCTTTGTCTAACAATGCGGATATCGGTAAATAGATAACCGTTACGGATTTTATTAGTGTTATTTTATTTCATCTGTATTGTCCCACTGCTCGGTAAATTCTCCCTATAGCTTCCCACTGTTCCTTATGCGTTCTGGTGCCATTCCCATAAATGCATCTAAATCTATACGCCAGCGTTTCCTAGACCACCCTCGACGACGAAGTCCGTCTTCTGGCACCCACTGCGTGTCGACTCGGCTCATCCGTCCCGATGCATCCTACATAGTACCATCGAAGAAGTTCATATCTAACCACCGTAAGGACTATTCTTGCTTGCAGCGTTCGGCGGCTATAGCAACGGGCCGGTTTCAGATGTTGTCATCGTGTTCAGGGGATTTTGTTTTGAAACTGGTTAGATATGAACTTCTTTGATGGTATATTGCCCGGCTAATCCCGTTTTAGCCTAGCAGACTTATTGACCATAATTCGTGGTTTGGAGCGTATCGTGGTACGTACTCGCTGAGTTTAATAGGTACCCAATACGCTACGCTCTATCGACCGACAAGGATTAGACGTTTTTGGGGGACTGTCTTATGTAATTTTGACGTTCGAAAAGTGCTGATTCTCAGCCTAGTTTGAATAAATGACTTTTGAATTTTGATTTTTTTGAATTTTGATAAAAAAACCGACCAATTGCGTGTCGGACCACGCACAATGAAGGGTTCCAGTTGGGATGAATTTATCCAAAAAACAAACTTAACATTGTAGTTGAAAAACATGTTCTCCCATACTCCGATATACGTCACGGTCAATGCTCCAACTACAAATGTGTTTGTAATCGAAAATAAAAAAATGTGTGATATACAATTTAACTATTTTCGGACTTTTTCCTTTAGATGTGCTGTGAGACCTTGGTTCCTGCCAAATTTTATGATTCTAGATCAACGAGAAGTATCTTGTAGATTTTGATTTATTTGCGAGTATCCTAAGTGATCGTAGAAGGGTTCTGGGCTGTATCGTTGATCGAAGGTTCTGGGTAAAATATACTGAAGTACTTTTTCCTTACGAAATAAGTACATGAATAAAATGAACCTCTCACATTACCAAAAGTAATGAAACAAAATATCAAATTCTCAAAATATAATTGGATCGTCTTGAAAGTAAAGTTGTTAACAGTAAGAACGTTCAATAAACGTCTATGTCAATCGGCGTATCGTCTTTCTATAATGGATGGCCTGTCGGTGCCAAGCGTTGGGTTAATCTATTATAGTGTTTCCATTGATACACGGCTTTTAAGGGGACTACAGGACCTAAACGTGCCTAAACGCAAGTTTTATAATGCCTAAAAGAATATGATCCACTGCAGTAAACAAAATCAGAAAAATATATGATATTCTTCAGGATATATGCTAGAATTATAGTGTGTTGAAAACATAATATAACTAATTTGATACGATAGAAAAAAATCATGAAGATACCTCTTAAAATTTCTTTTAACGATTCAAAATCGTATTAATTTACATGCATTGCAACAAAATACGATCTAGAGGAATGTGGCCGCTTTTCTTTAGATCGTATTTTGTTGCTTCGTGTCTCAATATAAAGCTTTATAAAAGGTATTAGAAAATTCTAGACACACTTACCGAGGGTCCTTATTAGCCGTTATTCATAATTCCTTCTCAGTCACGAGATAATATTTTTTTTAAAGAGTGGCGCTAGTGGACCTTTAGGCGCCCTCTTAACCCGACAAATGTAATATGAACCGATTTTTTCATAAGAAAAACACACTCGAAACGACAATAAATATAATCGTGAAAACCGTTGAGCGCTTACATGCAAACGGCTTCTAATAGGCGATCGTTTGGCGGGTTAAAAAGCGTGTTTTAAAAAGAATGAGTGTTCTAAATAAATACATAAATAAATAAATAATCTTTATTATTTATGAAAGTGGTTACAAATTGTGTGAAGTCCCTGACACTTGTGCTAGGTGGGTAACCTGTGTTACAAGAGCCAGGGCCTTCTCCCGGGAGTAAATACTATTGAAAACTAAAGAAAAGGAGATACTTGCGTGGATGAACTTTCAATAATTTGTGGTAATTTTACTAACCACTAAACCCCTGATAACAGACTAATTACTATGGGATTGCTACTAGATATAATTTGAATAGCCGTGCCCAAAATTCGCTTGAATAATCTTTTATCATCTGAATTTCCACTTGAAAAATGCAACACAAATATGGAACCTCTTCATTATAGGTACCGACTTCAAAGAATGGTCCTTACGGACGAGTAGGTACCTACTAATGACTTTATATAAATAGGATACAAAATAATGCATTGATTAATAAGCTCGCAAAAACAACAACACTTCATAATTTCTATGAAGGAAAATGTTA
Organism: Agrochola circellaris; assembly: GCA_914767755.1. Taxonomy (NCBI): domain Eukaryota; kingdom Metazoa; phylum Arthropoda; class Insecta; order Lepidoptera; family Noctuidae; genus Agrochola; species Agrochola circellaris. Next base: position 10,703,598 of record OU611862.1, read on the forward strand.
GTAACTATTAACATTTTCTTTTAAAATAATGCCGCGTATTCACTTAGGACAAAGTTGGATTGTGTTTACAACATTTCTTGCCGTCGGCAACATGAACAACAACACAAAACCATAGTTCTGCATAAATTAATGTTATAAAACTTTGTTTTCCTATAAATTCTCGACTTTTTCAAGACAGAGACAGAACTCAAGTCTTATTTTTAACGTTCCATTGTTAGAAAAATATCTAAAACCTATTTTCAGATTTCATCACAGTCATATCAAATCGATGCGCTAATTGCAACGCGATGCAAAATCGCTACGGAAAGAAAAGAACTTGCGATGTCACTTTCACGTAAGTAGTCCCCTATAAAACTTTCAGTTAAAAAGTTTTAAACCTTGTCCACAGTTTCGTTGACCGTGACTTTTAAAACATTTCAGAAGTCAAGACAAGTTTTAAAACTTTTTTAATATACCTATTGGTTCTCCACTGAAAAAATATCGGAACAACTAAACCAATGGAAACGTTCATCGTTTTTGATGATCGCATCTCAAAAGGGGTTAATGATAGCATCATTTTTCACACCCAGACCCTGATGTGTTGCTAGTGATAAAATGTTGCAAGTTTATATTGAATTTAAAGACTTCATTCTGATACGAACTCGTAATGTATGAAGCTTTTGCTATGCATACGTATCTACGGAAGATATTTATGTTGATTAGTCTGTAGAAATATTTAAGATAGTTTGGAAAGAACAGCCACTTTGCAGAAGGGTATTGCCTATTATTGTGATCGTAGTTGGAATACATTTTTTGCCATTTTTGGACAGGTCCACTCAAATCTGTGTGGTTCTTTCCTCAAAAGACCATTTCAGACACTAATCTACATGGTCCTCAAATATTATGACTTGACCAAGATTATGTCTGGACTTTAAAAGAGACTACGACATCTGAGTTTGTTTCGGCCTTTCTTCTCAGAGTAGTCAGATAGGAAACATCGACCTAGCTTATTTTTAATATTTTTTTTATACGACGTGTAAAAGTGATTCTGATATCCTATTTACAGAATAAACAATTTCATTTCATTTGCTGGACAAAGGACTCCTCCATTGGATAATTTTTCATACAAAATAATGTATAATCTGTAGCGTATAGTCTGTTCTGTCTGTTATCTAGGAGCTCGTGGATAAGTAATAACAGCCGCATGGGTCGATCCATTAGGTTAAGCTCATCTTGCCGGGGTTGGTCCGTGCATGGGTGACCATATTTACATACCGAGAATCCTCCGTGCCTCGCAAACCACGTCAAGCCGTTGGTCCCGGCGGCTGTTATTCGTGGATCTTTGACAGTCGTTACGGGTCGTCAGAAGCCCGAAAGTCTGACAGCCAGTCTTACCAAGGGTTATCGTGCTACACAGTAACTGGGTTGTGGAGGTCAGATAGGCAGACGCTCCATGTAAAATACTGGTATTCAGCTGCATCCGGTTGGACTGGAAGCCGACCCCAACAATAGTTGGGAAAAGGCTAGGCAGATTGGATATAGTGTTAAATATTGTACGGTGGTAGGGAACCGTTTGTGTACAAGTCCGACTCGCACTTGTTTGCTTTTTATAGTGTTTTATCTGGGAGCACTTACAATCTGTAGGTACCTAATGCTTTAAGGAGCCCAAACATACATTTTCATTATATTTGTATTCGTAAACTGTAATGTCGGTACCTACACAATTCATGCCACTGAAGTGAACACAATTACGTAACGCCATCTGCCAGCAAGACATTATCTATTGCTGCTACGTGGACTTTGACTGTTGAATATTCTCTACCACGAACTGCAGCTGATGTTCTAGAACTCTAGATGGTGTACGTAAGTCGCATTATAAAATAGGTTTACTACTACTAAACTGGTTGCGTTATTGTAACAGAAAGTTACGCGTTTTCCATGAAAGGTCAGGTACCTGACCGTTCACAGAGTACAGACGTTGTTTTATAGTCTCATTTATTGCGAGTAAGTTTTTAATACCTCTCACAGTTCTTTAAAAAGTTCGTCAAATAGTAGCAGTGAATAAATACAGTCTAAAACATCATAGGCTATCTATCAGACTGTACGGTAAGTACTGAATGCTTGATGGACCGATGACAGACTCAGATTAGAAGTAGAAGGCGTAGAACCGGGTGTTGTGGCTCAATTTACGAGAGCCCAATGTCCAGTAGTGGACAAAGATATATTGAGTTCACTGACTGATTAATTGAGGAGCTCGTGCCTAAGTAATAGCCGCACAGGTCCATCAGGTTACGATTACCGGGGTTGGTCCGTGGATGGGTGAACATCTTTACATACCGAGACTCCTCCGTGCCTCGGAAAGCACGTTAAGCCGTTGGTCCTGGCTGTCATTCGTGGATCTTTGACAGTCGTCATCATCATCATTTTCATCACATCAACGTTACGAGTAGTCAGAACCCCAAAAGTCCAACATCAAGTCTTACCAAGGAGTATCGTGTTTCCCTGTAACAGGGTTGTGGAGGTCAGATAGGCAGTCGGTCCATATAAAATACTGGTATTCAGCTGCATCCGGGTCGACTGGATGCCGACCCCAACATAGTTGGGAAAAGTCTAGGCAGATTATGACTGATTGATTGATCCTACTTATTCAAAGTCAATTCTGCAGTATAGCACTACTAGCTTACTACTTGCAATGCCAATATTCTCAAAATTTATCACTCTAGCGAGACATCAATAAACTTGAGCACGACAGTAAATGATCGTATAAGTTGATAAATTTTATTTCGCTTTTGTTTTACGTCTCATGTTCTAAATCTGCTAAGCAAGCCATTCCAAGATTAAATTCTTGGAATCCGGGTCGCGAGCTGTAGATATAAAAACTTTGCCATGACAGCATGGCGTTACTATGTGTCTTTTTCGATCTTCTAACACTAGATATAGTCTTTGAAAGGAATCTCCCTGAAAACCAGAAGCAAATACTGTAAGATTATGTTAAGGGGGATGCGCTAAGGTAGCCCGCGAGATTCAAATTTTCTTTAGTTTTTGCATTTTGCAGGTCAGTGTCAGGTTTTATGTTTATTAAAATATAATAATAAAATAATAATATATTTACGACCGTAACAAATAAGGCTTTACATAATTATAATTATTACAATCAGCAATCAACTCCTTAAGTTAGCAATAGTGTGTAATTGCAATAAACATTTGATACGGCCGCGAATCATATTTAGATAAACATAGAACATGATACTGACCTGCAAATTGCAAAAATCGTAAGAAAATTTGAATTTTGCGGTCTACCTGGACGCTTTCGCCTTAATCTACTTATTGTACCTAGTGTAGTCTCTAAACGTGTGGAACTAATCCTAAATATTATAAATGCAAAACTGAGTTTGTTTTTTAGTTTATTTATTTATTGGTTACGCTTTCACGTTAAAACGGCTGAACGGATTTGGATGACATTTGGCACATAGGTAGACCATGACCTGGGTTAAGATATAGGATACTTTCTGTCCCGATTTTAATTCTGATATTCCCATGGGATCCAGACTTATGTGGTTGAAACAGCAGCTAGTAATTAATTATGACCACTTAATTAAAATGATTGCCAAACATAATAATTCACGCTGGAAATTTGCAAGAGAGTAATAGAAAGAAGAGTTCACGGTATTCATTTATTTATTAATTCTCGGAGATTCTCGGTATCACTCTTGTTTTCCGGTCTTTTCTGTAAATATCTCTCATGTCGTGAAAACTAAGGTGAAATCAGCTGTCTTTCCATCTGATCTAGCTTTCATGTTCTGTGCTGAGCTCAAGCAACGCGTTGTAGCCAGTAATAAGACTCGCCCATCGAGGACCGCTGCCCCAAATTAGACGCATTATTAATTTATTATACATAAATCAAACGGTATTTTAATAAAATACCTATACTAAAAGATAAAAAATTAAATTGTCTTTAAAATGGTGAAGGTTTCAGAAAAATACGCTTGATAGTTTTTACGTGATTCTCAGTTTTTTATCCGCGTTAGACATAACTTTAAAAATTAATTAGGTACACTATTTAATATAAACATAATCTAAAATATTTACAGATTAAGTTATTAAAAGTATATGCTCTAATTTAACATATATTTTTTCCAAATTATTAGAGCTACTCGTTTACACGTGATCTTCAAAAAAAAAAAAAGTCAGTTATTGTCGCCTTAACGCTATTGACTCAATTCAAGATCACTTCACTTAAGTTTTTACGGTAAGATTGTGACAGACTGGATCGGCTGAAATACAATTTGTTCCTGAAATGAAAATGGTTTTAAATATGTCATTTTCTGGAAAAGTGAAAGTCTATAGTGATTTCGTGAACCAAAAGTAGGGGTAAATCCAGTATGTCACAAAGTAATTGATGTTCTGTCGAAGCTTCCTGTACTGCGTGAAACAGCGCGATATTGCGATCAGCTACTCGATATTATAAATATTTTAATAGGATAGAATTGACCTTTGAAGACGTATCCCAGCCAAGTGGATATTCTGTTGAAGATTGGAATCTTCTGTATTGATTTTGAGTAGACTATTATATGTACGTACTTAAGACGATTTTAGTACAAAAAGCCTTGAAATACCTGAAATCCTCTTATCTAAGGTCATTGTACTCATCATTACGAACAACTTTTTACTACGGGTCAACCACGGAATAGATAAGGACTAACCCTGAAATCGCTAAGACAAAATCAGGTGTACATTTTGTCGAGTTATGCGAACATACATGTATGGAGCAGGTGATTGCCTTTTTGATAAAAGTAAAAGTATAAAAATAGTAGTCTAAATGATGAGTATAATAAATAATTATAGCATTGGTTAGGCAAGGGAAATAGTTCTTCCATAGTTCAAGGTACCCAATCCCAAGTTACCCAAACTCAAAGCTCAATATTTTTTGTGTCCATGTTCTGCAATGGTCCTTGGGTGCACTAGCATAGTGCAGGTCAATGAATACAGCTACCGATTACAGGTACAGTCTGATGAATACTCATGTATGACACATCGGAATTTCGAGACCCATCTGAGCCTCAGGGAGACCGCTTATCTGTCGATCTTGATTGTCATCCGACTATGCATGACATTCGTGCAGGTGTCCAAAAGTTGGAAAATTGCGATTTCTTTATTGGCCGGTGGAAAAAGTGCCAATAGCAATGCAGTTTGATGCAGCGTTAAATGTGAGTTGTATAGTCGCGTCAGCGAGACTGGCTGTAAAGATTTTATTTCTAACCCGCTTACATTATTTCGGTGATCATCAGCGATATGTTTATGATCTAGAGTCCTGGTTCATGCCTGTGAAATTACAGTTTTAATTAAAACAACAGCAGCAGTCGTAGGTCTCGAGTTCGAACCCAAGGCACGGACCTCTGACTTTTGATTCGTGTGCGTATTAAGTCTAATTATCATGTAAGTATTGGGTTCCGACCTATAAAATTGGCGTTTTTTTCTCACAAATAGAGACCGTCGTCACTTCTATGATTTAAAATATTCTTCAATTGCTTGGTATTATATTGAATAACGACCATCATAGACAACTACCAATAGTAAAAAAACCTTATTACTTATAGTTTTCTAAACATAAAAAATACCTTAAAAATGACTCCTCATTTTGTTAGCAGAAATGACCACTATTTGTTTTAACTTAGCCAAAACTTATTTTTGTCGCCTTATCTAAGTGGCATATTTCGTTATCTTAGTTTTTAAACATTAGTGTATAAAAGTTTTAAAAGATTAGTGTTCATGGTTGTTATATAAATTAAGAAAATGTTAGTATGATAAATGCAACTTCTTTAAAATTCTCCATACAAAACGCTGATTTCATAGGTAATAAAATTTTATTTCATAGGTAAATTACCTAATATAATTATCACTTACTTCAAAAACGACGAAGAAAAACATCGTGAGCCTGAGAGATATATCTCGACGGCATGTGAAGCCAAGTCAGAGGCCCGTGGGTGGCATAAAAATTCTGACACCAGGTTAGTCACTAACCACACGAAATAGAAAGAAGAAGACAGATTAGAACAGCCTGATTAATTATCCGTATAATGAAATCACAACTGTGATTTCCCTGACTGAAGTTTAATAACATCCAAGTTTAAAGAACAACTTTGCTAACAATAGAATATTTTACAAACCAACAAATCTTCTTCAATACAAAGCACCGGCTAAAACCTAACACCAGAAATAAAATAATGAAACAATATAAAAAGGCAAGCATTAATCCCTTGATGTTGGTAATTAGCAAAATTGTTGGCTGTCTCGTAACTTATTATCAAGTTACGTCAGTACTCGCGGGCGTCTCGCGGCAATTTGTGCGAATTACGTCGCACTAGTGAACCATTTCGGTTTTGCTCGGGTTTTTTCGAAAAATATCTTATGCTTTATGGGATATTTGTTATAATATTATGGATTACAGATTATGTTAGGCAGATTTTTGACCAGATATTTAAAAAAATATAAGTTGCAGCTTGTCTCGTAAGTTATTATCAAGTTATGTCAGTATTCCACCGGTGAAACTGTTTGGCTTCACTCGCAATTTTATCGAAAAGTATGAAAATATCTTACGCTTTTCGCGATATTACAGATTATAATAGACAGTTTTGTAGTCCAACTATGTGTGAATTGTAGCTTGTCTCGTAACTTATTATTTAGTACTCGTATCGTTAACACTTAATAATAATTTGTGCAAATTGTGTCGCACTTATGAACCGTTTCGGCTTCTTTGGAAATTACCATTGAGTATACTGAAAAAGTCAACGAGCCTCTTTTGTCTTCGAAGTTAAGACATTTTTCTCGAGTTTTCTCTGAATATTTGCACATTATATTATATTGCACTCGTGGATCATTTTGGTTTAGCGCAGGGCCGGCAACGCCGACGTCGCGTCGCTGCTATGTTCAGTGAGATTTCGTTAAGTTTCCGCATAGGTACCTACTATAACTTCTTCTTTCGTTTCTATCTATTATATACTTAGCTTCATCAGCTATGTTCATTTTATTCATCAAACACACAAACAAGATAATCGTTTTCCATATAAAACTCTTCCTCCAAACACTCGTAAGCTTTTTGAACCATCACGAAGCGTGATTGCTAATACAATTGTCTAAAATTGTTAGTGGTATGCGAGGGTGAATCCAATTGTAAGCCTTTTTAATGTGCTAATTGGCTTCGGGTGACGCTAATCAGTATCCTGGCTTCAGCCATAGAGCAAGCATTAATAGAAGCGAAACTCTTAGCTCGGATTCATTTCAAATGGCAACATTCATTTGTTTTGGGTCGTAAAATGGGGAAGATGAACCTGTGTTAGTTCAATCTGATCGAACGCTGTATAAACTTACACAACAATGATATAAAGATGATACCTTAGCCGCACACTACGTCAGAAGGATCTGAAGAAGATTTAAGTGGCAACCATTTTTGACTTGGATAAGGGCGGTAAAAAAATCAAAGACATGTAACGTGACATTCACCAACCCTCACTGACGGCTACGAATCACTTCCTCACAGAATTAGGTAATTTAATTGTAATGTATTTTTTTATAGTTTTTTTTCTCTCTTTTATCAATATAGTAATAAAAGAGAAAAAAAAAAAAAATTACCTTAATCCAAACTTGGACCTGATGAATGGAATTATTTACGTTATCTGCATTATAATAACATCTTCGGTTAATTTAGAAGTAATTGATGTAGATCATTAACGTAAACGAACAACAGAAATGGACCCAATATCGAACCGTGAGGAAGGCTTGGTATGAGCGGTAGGTAATTATTTCGGCAAAATTGGCGCAATCCATAGGAAAGGACATGAGTTTCACTTCTACAAGGTTTTCTTATTCTATGCTTCATCTGTCGGGATGGTGGTAATCATTTTGCCTTGTAATTTTGATGTTTAGCGAACTTTCTGTGTGATGGAAGAGAATATTGTTTTGTGTGTGCTTTTGTTTACTTTACTGTGTTCATTTACGTAACTTGATGATTACGAAATTACGGAGGCAAAGGCGAGAGTAAAAATAAAGTTTTCTATTAATATTTTTATTAAATGGTGACTTTACTTCTTAGTAATTTACAAGATATATTAACACTTAACTACTACTACTTTACATACTAAACATAACTTTGGTACAAATTTATTGAAATTAATGTTTCAAAAGTTTTTTACTGAATCCAAAACGATGAATTTTAATACTCTATTTAAAAGTTATGTTCAATAGCGCCTTGGATTCCGACCTCAGGCCTGTCATGTCCAAACTTCTTCTGCAAGTTACCCCCAGCAACGAATCTGGTGTTATGGTCTAGTTTCCATACTCCGTCGCCAGTAAGCTTCATCTGAAATGGAAAGTTTACGTTTTAGCTTATTTGCAACAAAAAAAATCTCAGAAGATGTTTCGAACAATGTCTCATCAGCTTCATCATCACCAGAGATATTTCTCGACGGCATGTGAAGCGAAGTCAGAGGCTCATATGTGGCATAAAAACTCAGAGACCTGCCATGCTATTCTGTAAACATCTCACCGTGAAAACTTGGGTGAAGTGAGCTGTCAATAGTGTCAATCCCTGTGGAATGACAGCTCACTCCACGCTCACTTCACCTAAGTTTTCACGGTGAGATGGTTACAGAATAGCACTGCAGGTTATCCACTAACCAAACGAAAAAGAAAGAAAGATTATCATCATTTCAATCGAAATAAGTCCATTGCTAGACATTCAGGCCACAACAAAATTCTCCGATTTTTGAACTAAACACAAGAAATTCAACATAACAAAATATCACGCCTGCATTACCCCAAAGAATAGACAGGCGTATACATTATTATAGTAATGCCACATTTCACCAATTATATTTAAGTTCCAAAACAGGGGGCGAGCTTATTGCCATCAACTGGGCTGCTCCCCAGAATATTCTTATTGAAAAACCTAATGGTGCTTTTCCCAACTCTGGAATCGAACCGAGTAACTCACTTGCAATCACTAGACCAATGGCCTCATTGGCCTAGTCAATCCAACAAATTATCATTGCAAGTAACTTTTTAGAATACTTACACCGCTTCCACCTCCAATCTGCTTATGAACATCGAGGCCGGCTCTTACGTTGTCATTTGCATTGTTCCAGTTGAACTTGCTTCCTAGAACACTGCTGTCACCATTAGCACCGAGCGTTCTTTCTCCGTACGCTTGTCCCTGGAGACGACCACGCTGGTCGTTGAAGATGTCTCCCCTGTAACCGCCCCGGCCCTGTGGAAAGATAGATATTTTAGTTGGGAAATTCAGAGGGGACCGTACTAGTAAAGATCTAACCTAGCACTATTCTGTTGCGAAAAAGAGATGGTGCTATTCGATTTGTGTAGCTCTATCTGTCTCTTACACCAGAGGCAGATTATTTATCCTTATAAGAGAAGACATTTAGGAACGCAGGTCTTAAAGTAATTATGTCGCCAATGTTTAAGAATATACTGATTGGACCACAGGTATCAGTCATCTTTTTGTCTACTTATGTTTCCATCATGAAATATCTACTAGATCTATTAAAGAATGGTACAGAATCTGCTAAAGAAGTTAACCGGGTTTTATCTAAAGATGTTAAAAGAGCCGTCGACAAAGACAATCAAATATCCTTACGAATAGCGAATCATCCGTGCTGCCCAAAGTGCCAAAGACTTTGCCTCTACCAGCATTACGCTCCCACGTCGTATCCCTAGAATGACGTCCGTGCTTCGGACGAGGGTAATAATAGGCCGCATCTGGGTGGCCAACTATGTAGCCTGGGGGTGGTCGCCGGTAGTGCACTTTTGCGTGGGCGCAAGCTACTAGAGCAGCGAAGCAGAATAGAATGAGGGACTGCATGGTAAACTGGAAAAGAATAAATAGAAAAAATAATTACTGAAAGATTTTGTCTTGTTTCTGTGCAAGAAGTTTTGACTGACATAAAAGGCGGGTGAAAGAAGATGTATTGCGAGTAACTCAAATATTGGGTTACATGCTTTTTCGTCTGTATATAGATATTTTAAGAGCCATGGCTCTTCAACAGCAGAATTAAAATATCTACAAATCACCAGTTTGATAAGGCCCTATCATGATAGGGCCTTATCAAACTGGTGATTTGTAAGCGTGTTTTCAGCGAATGAACAATATTATGAAAACGCGGAGAACACCTCACCAGCTAGCTTGATTCGCACTCGCGGAGAGCAAGTTCACAAATCGTCTCGCTGCAGGCACGCTGGTGAATCGTCAGTGTGATAACACTCCTTTTGATAAAATTCCAAGAAGCATCCTTTTTAATTCTTAGAAATTCTTCAATGGATGTAAGGTTACAAGTAGTTTGAATTGAATTGAAGTGAAATAAGATAAATAAATAAAATACTCGTAGAATGTACGTATTAATTTCATACTACATCTACAGACTAATTTGTATAATTAAGTAACAAACACATACCTTTTTTTATGGTTAGATACTTCTTTACAACACAAGAAACTGTTGTATACTGTGCCTTCTTCAACCCCGTACCGATCATTTATACTAGCTTCAATATCTGAGGTGAATACCCTATTCCGAGAGGAAAATGGACTTATTTGAGATCACATGTGTCATTGTTTGTAAATAGTATTATATTTCTTAACAGAAGTGAGTATTAAATCAAAACATGATACGATAATATGTGTAAGATGCATGGCAGTGAAGAGCCAAGTTTGAGTCTTTGATTTGAGACAATGACATTATTTATAATTTAATTTTGTTTAAGAAGCATTAAATATTTTTGCAGAACAACTTACATAAATGGATAGCTATGGAGAGCCAAGTTCGAGTATTTATTTTGATCCATCACTTTAAACATACAGATATGGTTTTGATAAGTTCGCCAGATGCTAAAAAAATATCTTGCCAGTCAATTGACTAGAACAAGGATGGCGAAGCTTTTTACATCTACGTGCCATTTTTCCAAATAAATATTGAATGTTGCCATGACGTGCCAACAAACAATCTTGACATAGTGACTCCTGGAAAAAAAAAAGGAACTTTCTTAAATTATTATACAGTCATGTTAATATCAATTGTTTTATATTTATTTAAATTAAAGATCAAATTAGTCTGACTTCTGCTGTTGCCAACTAGTACTTAGTTACTAGGACTAGGACTTAGTTTTCTGAAATGATGCCGTGCCCAAATTATTATGTTATGCCTGTTAATGGCACGCGTGTCATTGGTTCGCCACCTCTGGACTAGAATAACATAACGTACCATCACGCCTGTAATCCTCGAAGGGTTAGGCAGAGGTATACCTTAGTACAACCACATTTCGCCAGTTATGTTTAAGTCCCATGTAATAGGGGGCGAGCTTACATATTACCATCAACCGGGCACAAATCCAAACTCCGGGCTGCTACTGAGAAATTCCTGATGGAAAAAGCCTAATAATACTTTGCCTTACGGACACTAAACCAACGAGACAGTCAAAATTGACTAGAATAAAATAAATAAATTAAGCTAAGTAAATATAATTATTACGTTTCAAGTCAAGGTCAAATCATATAATCAAGTAAATATTTAAAAAAAACCTGTTAGCTGTAGTTAATTAGGAATACAATCTACACCATGTACTAGATATTTTTATCTAAATTGAATTGCATTGCCCATTCCAAACGATCTATTCCCATCCAATACCAAGAGCTAATACCATTTGGTATTAGTTTATTTCCGAATTTATTTTCTATTCCCAACGAGTACCACATTTTTTTAAATAAAAAAATCTATTACTAACGAATACCAAAACGTGACTTTTTGTACACTCAGCTACACAAAGTTATATTTTATTTTCTAACATTTACATAATATAGTATCGTAATTGAATGCTAAAACTTTCCAAAAGCTCTTAAAGAAGACGCAGATTTGCAATCAGTGGTTGTTAATCAATACATGACCAATGCACCTGACGCAAAGCGACGTGCAACGGAAACTATAGCGAAAAATCGGTGGATCACATACGTTACTGACCAACTCCGTGAACAGAAAATTAGCGTTGGTCATTGTTTAGAAAAATTAAGGCTCTAACTTCTATTTGGTGAAATTTTAAAATTAAGCTGATTATTACCTACTTAAAAATGCGTAAGTACTACTTTTAAATGTCTTTGCAAAAAAAAAAAATCTGTTTTATTACTAAGCTACATAATTACGTATTTTAAAAGTTGATTATCTGTGATATTTAATAACTATTGTTAGATTGTAAGTAAATTCACAATTTTTGATGTTTTTTGCCAAAAACATTGTTACATTAAAAGTTGATTATTTGTGATATTTTATAATTTTGTTAGATTTTCAGTACTTTAACTATTCATATTCGATTTTTTGCCAAATTTTTAGGTGATTTATTATTAAGATACGCAATTATATCATCACCATAAATATAAGTCGTTTGTCTGTGATATTTTATACCTACTCTATACTTTTATATACTAGGTAAGTATCACAGTTAATTAATAAGTAGGTACTGAAAATTGCTACTATTTGATAGTTTGTATATAATATTATAATTGTTGGACTTTTAATAGTAAAATAAAAGTATATAATATCTCTAAATGTCTAAAAATGACAAAATAAAAGAAAAAATAAATATGTGATTTATATTCAAACCCTAATCTTGATTAAACATTACTTAAAATCACTCAAAGCATTTTAATTTTACTGAACCTGACTGTACCTGATTTCTTCAAACTTGTTTTGGTATTGGTTTTAAAATGTGGTACTCGTTGGGAACAGAAAATAAATTCGGAAATAAACTAATACCAAATGGTATTAGCTCTTGGTATTGGATGGGAATAGATCTTCCAAACGACAGTTTTAATTGAAATATTGTAGCTTTGTAGATACAAAACTTGGCCTTCACAGCCAATTAGCAATTCTTCTTATCTATTAATTGCACAATTATTTAACTTGAGATAAGCGGGATTTACTCTAACTTATCGTTTAAAGAACTCTTTGACGTGTTGACATGCCTACTTACCTACATTTGATAACGCCTCATCGTTAAATGATGAAAGCGGATATGACTTAAAAGGGAGTGACTATTGAGGTGACGGTTGATAAAGATGTATGGCATGACGCTAAGTTGCGAAAGCAACATACTTTCGGCAACTCACCTTAAGCGACGTAGATTAAGCAGCATAAATCGTAGCTAACTAATAACAGCCGCATGGCTTGCCGGGGTTGGTCCGTGGTCACGCTCAAGCAAGTTAAGCCGTTGGTCCCGGCTATCATTTGTGCATCTTTGACAGTACTTACGGGTCGTCAGAAGCTCGAAAGTCTAACAACCAGTCTTACCAAGGGGTATCGTATTACCCAGGTCAGTACTGGGTTGTGGAGGTCAGACAAGCAGTCGCTCTATATTAAATAGCGGTATTCAGCTCCATCAAGTTAGACTGGACAACATAGTTGGGTAAAGGCTAGGTAGATTGATTGAACCACCCTTAGTATAATGTTCCTACTGCTGAGATACAGGGCTGTCAAAGTGAGTGGGCCGTAATCTACCACGCGGGCCCAGTACGAGTTGCTGGTTGCATAATTTCTTCGAATTTTTGGTTCTAGGTCAAAACGGTGAAGAAAACATGTTTTCTTCACCGTTTTGAGAGCAGCTAAGTAGTCAATCAATCAACCCAGGCTGGGTTGATTGCAGTCCATTGCGCCCAGTGCAGGTTGCTGAATATATTTTTTATTTTTTTTGGTTCTAGGACACGTCGGTGTCTTCACGATGTTTTCCTACACCGTTTTGAGTGCAGTATCACCTTGACAATTCAAAAGTGCCTGTAATGGTTTAATTGAAATAAATGATTTGAGTTTGAGTTTGAGTTTGAGTATCAATCAAATCAGCCCAGTCCATATGTCCTGGTGGGCATAGGCCTCTCCCAGGCTGTGCCAAATAACCCTGTTCTCCAGCTTCCGAATCCAGTCTGTCCCAGCTACCTGTTTAAGAGCAGTAGTGATGGAATAATTTACACAAAGTAAAGTGTCTGTTTGGGTTCCAACCTATATAATAACTCGTAAGTCGCAGCAGGTTTCACTGAGCCAGCACTGGTCTCAATTATGCAGGGCTTAAGAGAAATGTGTTTCTTTATACAAAGGAAAAACTGTCGTTTTCTTAAGACCTGTGAAGCAATTGAGCCGGCCATCATTTCTCGTCATCAAGGGACAATCGTAAAATGGCTATAAAACTGTTTAGTGTCTATTTTATATCAGGCGTTACCTTTTTGTTACCAATTCTACACTTAATGCCGTTATAAAGCTATTTATTGCATCTTTTAATGATAAAATATTACTTGGGTTTGATGGCTCAATAGAGATAATAGCGTCAATCGAAGTTAAGCTGTGGGTATCGAGGTCAGTCTGTGGATGGGTGACCATTTTTGATACTTTGTGACCGTTTCTTGAATTAATGTTTCATTAGCGTTTTTCTTACTTATCTTTATGAAGACATTTTTTATTCGTAAATTATGAAAGTTAATAAAACAGATGTTACTTAACGGAATCCATTATTAAGATTACTTTTTTTTTGGTTAAAACTTTTTGTCTTTCATTCAGTTAATTACGAATGTCTTTTAATCTAGACTGATAGAATAATTAAATAAGTTACTTTCATTACTTAGATGGCCCAGACGACATATTTATATCTTTGGTCCAGACTTATTTCATATTATTCATGACAACTTGACATCTTTGTTACCTGTCACGAGAATGACAAACACTCTAGCGAAAAGATAGTATTTATTTATTAAAACGCACAAGTTTAAAACTTATATTTACAAATGCGGACATATTGACAAATATTAACTAAGTATATTATACAGAGGCGAACTTAGTGCCTGAGGCATTTTTTACCAGTCAACCTTAGGGCAATGCAGAGACTAAACGTGGCAGGTGCAACATAAGGGATAGACAACTCGAAAAAAAAACTTAAACATAGATAAATACATACATATAAATAGAATAAACTTTGTTAGTATTTATATCCAACTTAAATATTTTTTCTTGTTTATAAACAATTACTTTTTTAAATATTGCTCCGAACGATAGGTACAATATTATCAAAGATCCTGAATATTCATATTTGGCGATTTTTTTAAAAACTTTTTAGCTGTCTGTTCGGATATTATTTTTATTAACCTTTCATTTACAGTCACGCAATTGGTTATCCAAAACTAAATAAATATTGTACTTACTTTAATCCATCAGAATGCTTTTATATTGCTTTGTATTATTTTTTATTTATTCTTCAAAAGCATATAGTCTAATAGGTATCTATATAGGTAAACAAATAACGCTTCTGGAATGAAAAAAAGAAAGACCATAAAAATCGATACAAAAAATTATCATAATAAAAATCAACACTATCCAATAAACTACTTGTGAATTCTTAACATTTTCCCTAATCTCGTTCCAAAGAGTTTTAAACTGAGTTTAGATTTCGATAGAATTTTAAACCGGATAAAATGAGATATATCAACTTTATAACTTTTGAACTAAACGGAGCAACTCATCCGATTTGAAAGGTGCTATGAAAAATGGGATTTTCAGAAAAGCTATTGACTTGGTTTGCTAGTGATGAATTGTTTGGACGATATTGAGAGATGCATTTTTGATTGTAATGTACCTGAGCGATAACTTATTGAGGCATGCTTGTGTAATATGATTACATACGTATATTTAAGTAATAACTGGGTAGAATAAGATATGAGTACATAAGAGGAAGTCTGAAAGTGGCACCGGTGACCGAAAAGTTGTGTGAAAATCGGTTGTCATGGTATAGGCATGTCATGAGGAGGAATTAGGAAAATCTCGTGAGGAAAGTTTTGAGTATGAATTTCAATGGCTATAAAAGTAGGGAAAGACCAGAAAAACGATGGACGGACTGTGTGAAAGATGATATGGCTAGAAAGGGGGTGACTACCGAGATGACGACTAATAGAGAAGTATGGAAGAAAGGGACATGTTGCGCCGACGCAGAATAAATTGGGATAAGGGCAGGAGAATGATGATTAAAAAAATTATTGCAATGAATATCCCTTTCTAAAGCTACAGTTTCCTAGAAGACCGGTGGCCGCCATCGTGACGGCTGTCATGAAAGTGCTGGCAGCGGGGTTTGACTTGTGGTGTGATTATTATGGCAAATAAATTTATTAACTGTTTTGTATTGAGTAATGTAATTTATTTTGCATACTATTGTATAGAATCAAGTTATTTTTTTTTCGAACTGAACAGACAGCAGTGCTGCTGGGGAGTTTGTGCTTTAGCTGGGAAGAAGAAGTGGCGCACCACTTCTTCTTCCCAGCTAAAGCACTAGGTAGTGATGAAGGGTGGGCGTTTTGGGGGACTGTCTTATGTAATTTTGACGTTCGAAAAGTGCTGATTCTCAGCCTAGTTTGAATAAATGACTTTTGAATTTTGAATTGAATTTTGATTATACTTTCATAAATAACGTTTCGTGTAAATTGCAGACGCTGGCTAGCGGTCGCTTTTTTAGGAAACCATAGCTTTAGATGTATACTGGTAAAGTATTGATATCTGGGGGTGATAGATAAGTGAAATTTGCTTTCAAAGCGTTTCGTATTTCTGCGACTTTGAACAGGATTGATATAAGCTTTTCGATAGCTTACCTATGTCATTCCCATACATTTTTGAAATTTCCATCATAGTTTTCACTGATAGCATCTCATTCAGTCTAGGGCCTCTGGTCTACGTTTGTTTTTTTTTTTTTTTGAGTGGTAAGCTATCAAATACCTTCTTCCGCTCTGGGCGGAGCGGGAGGGCGTGTCAGACTTTTACTGACTAAAACCCACCCGTGTTCTTTCCGATGCCTGTGTCCCGGGGCACGATATCCCTTTCGGACAACTCGCAACCCCGGCAGGCATTGGCCCTAACGGACACCGTCAGTTGGTGATGTCATCTCTTTGAGGCGCGCGTGGGACACAACGCGCCGTCGACCCGGGCCTGGTCCTTATCGGATGGCGAGCTACCCATCGCTCACCGTCCGCAAGCCCGCGCCTACGGTGGCCAGAAATCGGCTTGCGACTCCCGACGCCGACGTCTTATGCCGACTCAGTCGGCATAAGGTGTCTTTCTCGAGTCGGGTTTTATTGAGTTTTTTTAATACATAGGAAATTCTAAGTACCCGAGTCAAAATCAAATCGTTTATTGCAAATAGGCATAGAAAATGCACTTTTGAACGTCAAAAACGAACAAGAAAATAGAATTGATTCTAGTTGCCCCTTCCAAAAGGTAGTTTTTTAGGGAGAAGAATGAAATGATATTGTTTGTTCTGTAAATAGGATATCGGAATCATTTTTACACGTCATATGTAAAAAATATTAAAAATAAGCTAGATGAGGTCGGTGTTTCCTATCTGACTACTCTGAGAAGAAAGGCCGAAACAAACTCAGAGGTCGTAGTCTCTTTTAAAGTCCAGACATAATCTTGGTCAAGCCATATGAGGACTATCTTACTATGTAGATAAGTGTATGAAATTCTCTTTTGAGGAAAGAACCACACAGATTTGAGTGGACCTGTCCAGTCAGTGCAAGCATTTGTCAGTAATCGTGGAGCTCAACTCAGACCTGAAGGAGCTCAACTCGACGAACAATACCAAAGAAAGGATATTTGTCTAGGCCGCATCAACTACTCAAACTGCCAGACCATCATTAAAACTAACTGAGAAAGAAAAAATTTATAAAAGAGAAAAAAAAAAAAACCACATAGTCATCACATTCACAATAATTAAAATAATAATTTAATAATACTTTACAAAGTAATCATGTCATTTTGAATATAGTTTTCAACAATGTCAATGTGTGTATAAAACTGGTTTATTGTGATGAATATGTAATTAAAATGTCAAGTTTTATGGTTTTCACAAGGCTTAGCAGAGCGAGCAGCTCAATCCCAAGCTTTTTTATCTTCTAAATAATCTGAAATTTTATAGTACCCTTTTTTACAAAGTTTGGTTTTAATACAGCTTTTAAATCGTTTAATGGGTAAGTTTCTAATGTCAATGGGAAGTTTGTTGTAAAAGTGTATACATAGACCTATGAACGAGTTGGCTACTCTGTGGAGACGTGTGCGATGTACAACAAGGTTGTATTTATGGGCAAGAAACTCCACCGTTACTCTTAGCAGCTTGTGTCTCTCTTTTTAGTCTGGATTTGTGCCCGGTTGATGGCAACAAGCTTACGAGCGTTTATAAAGAAAGTGGGCAACAGTGCAAATATACTTGTCAAATATTTCGATGTTTTGATTAATTGGCAATATTACTGTATGGAAAAAAGAAATATGGCTAACTGGTGAACTAAAATATTGAACATGAAATGTAATAATTAATATCGTAATACCGAATATTTAGTTTTAGATGTAAAAAAAGTGTTTGGAAACTTTAAAACTGCCTTTTTACACCTAAATCGGCTACAACATCAAATTCAGTGTTATAATTCATTATTAATATTCTTGTTCATTGGTTAGCCAGCTTTCTTATTTCCATACAGTAATATTGCCAAATTAATCAAAACAGGTTGCCAAATTAATCAACACAATCAATCAAAACAGAATTTGACAGTTATTTGAGACGTTGCCAACTTTTTGGATGAACGCTCCTACCCCCATAAAATGGAACTTTAATATTTCAGCTTAGACAGGTGATAAGTCAAGGTAAGGTCATTGTATTATCGAAGTGCTTCATCATCATCACCTGCCTAGCTTTTTCTCAACTACTTTGGGGTCAGCATCCAGTCTAAACGGATGCAGTTGAATACCAGTATTTTACATGGAGGGACGGCCTATCTGACCTCCACAACCCTGTTACTGGGAAACACGATACTCCTTGGTAAGACTGGTTGTTGGACTTTTGGGGTTCTGACGACCCGTAACAACTGTCAAAGTTCTACAAATGACAGCCGGTCCAACGTTTTAACGTGCTTCCTGAGGCACGGAGGGGTTTTGGTATGTAAAGATGGTCACCCATCCATGGTCCAACCAACCTTGGTAATCTTCTCCTTTTCGTCAGAGTATTAAAGCTGCCCATGGGCCTCTGACTTGGGCTTCTCATGCCGTCGAGAAATATCTCTCAGACATTGTTTTCCTTCACCGTTTTTGAAGCAATTGTTAATTATACAATAAACACATGAATCCGAAAAGTCAGAGGTGCGTGCCTTGGGTTCGAACTCGAGGCCTATGACTTGGCAGTCCAATGTTCACACCACTACGCTATCACTGCTATACCAACCTTGGTTATAAGATGATACTTGTGTTTTTCTGAAAATAGTTATACAAAAAACGCGAACGAAAAAAAACCTGGATGTAGAAAAAAGCTGGGTTTTATAATGGCTCGGCACAAGTTGAGAGTAAGCAGACAGTGATAGTTAAGTGCTTAATGTATCCGTGGAGAGGCAGTCGCGCCGCTTGGAAATTGAAATTGCTTAAGGTATGGTTTCGTTGGTGCGACTTTTTGGGATTATAAAACTACTTAGATATTTATTGAACCCGCACGCTTAGCATGACTGCAATAGAAACGGATTTTGTCAGCGGAAGAATAGACAAAATGACAGTTAAACAATCACAATCTGTCATTTTGTTTATTGTTCCGTCGACAAAACCCGTAAAAATCCCATTTCTATGGGTCATGCTACGCGTGCTGATTAAGTATCTCAAAATGCTACTTTATCAGTTCAAAAATTGCCGTAACGAAAAGATATAACACCAAGGTTAAGAAAGTAAACTTTTCCCGGTTAAAATTCTTGTATCTTCGATTCTGCTTATGTTACGGTACATAATGTTGGTAGATTTCCAACATAAAGTGATTTAAGTGAATTCTGCCATCCACGTGGACAAAGCTGCAGACGTAAGTATCTAATATCGACACTGCATTTGGAGATGTTTATCAAAATGCAAGTATAGGTATCTACTGCAAATGATTGATTGCTTGATAGATTGATTGATTTGATTGTATTGCTATCTTTCTTTCTTTATAATGTTTAAGTTCAATGGCACCATAAAAAAATCTGGAAATTTCATTCAAACGATCGTCATAAATATATGCTACTTTCAGTTACCAATTAAAGTTTTACAGACGCAAAAGTGCCTGTGTAAAGTCACCATACTCATCAGCATAAACCACACAGCAATTTCATTTTAATTAAACCCCGTTAATAACAAAATCGCAACAGTGAAACCAACCACTGAACAAAGTCTACTTTATGAGAGTTATTCAGTTTTAATATTTCGCTAGCGAAATAAGCTCTAATGGCGAACATTTATGATAAAACCTTTCATTAGAATATTTAAACGATTCTGTTTTATTTATATTAGTATAAGCTCGTATGAGGTGCATTTGAAGATACCACGAGGGATTACGTTTAAGTGCCTTCGGTGCATCCTAGGCCATTCCACTATGAACTTTGCTAATTGGCAAATTTTTTACGTAACAGCTCAAAGGTCTCAGAGGAGTACCTAATAGTACAACCACATTTCGCCAGTTGTGTTTATTTTATTTATTTATTTATTCAGTTCAGACAACAATATGGTCCAATTTGTTAGTAAAATACCTTATCACTAGCGTTAGTAGTACACAAAACAAGGGTAAGAAAAGCTGGTGACTGCGGCAGGATGTGCAGAGACCGACAAAGCAAGGAATATGCTACCTGACCATTCTCACCACATAGTGACTCAGAAAAGAGTAAGGGTTTTCACGATGCTATCGTCACCGACCCGCGTTCAACGCATCAGTGATGGGACTTTTTTCCGAATCAGTGCATATTTAAGTCCCATGTAACAGGGGACATAGCTATATCCCTAGGGATATAACTATATCCCAACTTCAACCATCTTATTACGACATATCTACGTCAATCAAAAATGCAACCATCTTTCAGTAAGCAGTTTTATGTTCAGGAGCTAGCATTACATTTTCACAAACCTTCAGAATCCCAAAATTCTCATCTAGAAGGAAAACAAACCAAAGATTGTAATAAATATGTAAAGAGTGAAGAGCGAGAGCCCATTAAATTGGAGCAAGCCCTCACTTAGTCACATTGAGTGTTTTCCTAACAAATTGCTTTTGAATTTAGTCCTGATATTATATTTAATGTAACGGCTGAATTTATTGCTTTTAAAATTTATAGCGTTCCAGTTTGAATGTCTTCTTTGTCTTTAGGTGTTTATTTTTAGAGCGACCTGTGCATGAAACTTGATTGCATATATTCAATAGATTTTTTGGGCTACGATTGTCTTAAAGCAGATTTACATGATGCAAGTGTCTTGCCTAAAATTTAAAGAACAAATGACTTGGGTCGTCTAAACACACACTGTTCAGACGACGCAACTTTTATTGTTGCTTCAACTTATGGTATGCCACAAGCAATTTATTCGCATCGTGCAAATCAAGCTTTATTCATTGAAAGTGGTCGGCACCACTTTAGTATTGGGTAATGATCACCACACTGTTCTGAACCAATGCAACTCCTGTTATCAAGAATCTACGATTATCGCTGAGACAACGAAGCTCGACGAGTATAACAGAAAAAATAAAGAAGTTTATTCACATACTAATTTTAGAATAAATATTACCTCTGAATGATTCAACTGTCTTAGAACCCGTATAAAAAAAAAGTAAAAAAAAACATGAGTAACCACTTCCCTCAATATCAAGCAGGCGACAGATAAGCGCTAGGCCATAAGCAAATAAAAATTATATAAGACCAACTATGGCCCTTCCCAAAATCCACTGCAATTCCAAACACACAGCGCTAGATCAGCTACGTAAACATTGTATCCTCTCTGGAGCATGTCCCATATCCGCGCTTGCCACATGACGTTTTACAAACACTAGTGTGTAATCTAGTAGTTTGTATAAGAGAAGTAGTTATAGGAAATATTGCCAAAATCATCAGCATTGACAGGAGAATTGGTGGTCAGTTACGAGGATGCACTGCATGGGCCTTTTGAGGCAATTTCTTAAGGCTAGCGTAAATTAGAGCGGGCCGCACCGAAACGCATTGCAAAAATCCTCCTTCTTCACTTTCTTACATTTTCTGTAAACCAACGCACACTTTTGAAATAATAAATAATAGTTTAAAAAAACTAAAAAACACGCTTTTTATAGAAAACCGAACTAAAAAATAGAAAATAAATTTTAATGAATTTAAATAAAGAAAATAGTGTTAAAAATTTCAATGAATATAAATTAATAATAGTGTGAATAAAAAAATATATATTTTATTTTAAAAAAAGCGTGGGGTGCATGGTGTCAATAGTTATAAATATTTTATTGACAGATATGAGTAGAGTGATTATCATTTCGATAATATCTTAAAAAGCACCCCACGCTTTTTTTAAAATAAAATATATATTTTTTTATTCACACTATTATTAATTTATATTCATTGAAATTTTTAACACCATTTTCTTTATTTAAATTCATTAAAATTTATTTTCTATTTTTTAGTTCGGTTTTCTATAAAAAGCGTGTTTTTTAGTTTTTTTAAACTATTATTTATTTTCTACTTTTTAGTTTGGATTATTTATAATAGCTTGTTTTTTTAATTTTAAACTATTGCACGACTCATGATGCGAAGCATCAGAGAGTGCTTTACGATCGAAATTTTTTTTTCGCCTTATTTAGTTTAGTATTTTATAAAAAAAAAAGTAGTTTTAGTTTTTTTTAAACTATTATTTATTTTTTACTTTTTTTTTACTTTGGTTTCTTTAAAAAAGCGTGATTTTTTAATTTTTTTAATCTATTATTTGTTTTGTAGAATTAAAATTCTCTTTAGTATACAAAAATTTGACAATATTAGAGAAAACGGCTAATGATAATTATTGGAAATAAAAATTAACACAGAGTCCTGCCTTATCGACTGTAGAGAAAAATTATAGAAAATTTTATTTTCTTACCTTATCGACTATAGATGAAAATTATATAAATTAACAAAAATCATATTTTGCAAATTGAAAAATGGAATAATTTTATCAAATTAGTGTATTGTCATCGGTCCTCAATAAATCTACAAAGTTTGAACGAAATCTGGCAGTTTAAAGTGGGTCAAAATCGCGCACAAAGAAGTCGGTTACAAACAAACATACAAACAAACATACAGGTGAAGCTATAGCGTGTAAAAATGCGTTGCATTGCGGCCCGTTGCGGCTGTAAATATGCGCTTGGATTATATTTATAGAAACTTTTTTATATTTTTAAAAGTCGATAAACGCCAAAGCAATAAATCTGGCTAGCCTTTTCCCAACTATATTGGGTTTGGCTTCCAGTCTTACCGGATGCAGCTGAATACCAATATTTTACATGGAGCCACTGCATAACTGGCCTTCACAACTGACCACCCGTAATGACTGACAAAGATCCACGAATGACAGCCGGGTCCAACGGCTTAACGTGCTTTCCGAGGCACAGGAGGAGTATAAAGATGGTATGTAAAGATTCTATCATTATTTAAATTGCGGGTATACTTACGTAATTTCATTCTGCACATTTCACTTTTCACAACACCAATAATTCGCTTACTTATTTATTATCGCATCTGCTCGACGTCCGTATGTCAATGCAGGGATCCAACAGAATATCAGCGTCAGGTATATTTGTCTGACACATGCTGAGTTGGACTCCCATTTGGTGCAACCTTGAGACGCACACCGCACTTTGTATGTTTCACTATTTTAAAGTGTGTTAGCCAAGTCATCACAATGTCTTTATTTTTTCGTTATTTTATTTTTTTGTATATTGGCACCTTATACCTAGCTATTTTCATGTATTTAGTTATTATTTAATCGTGTTTTTGTATTTTATGCTGTCTTTTGTGTGCACCAAATAAACGATTTATCTATCTATCTATCTATCTATTAGTCCACGGACCTACCCCGGCAAGTGTTGCTTAACCTGATCGATCGACTCATGCGGCTATTAATACTTAGCCACGAACCCCTAATAGACGCCAGAGCATGAACTTCAAAATACTTAAAGTTTGAATAAACCCTACCAAAATCCGCTGCAAATCCAAACATACAGCGCTGCGTCGCTAAGTAAACATCCCGTGTCCCAGATCCGCGTTCACCGCATGACGTTTTACAAACACAGTACATACTGCAGCCATCACTATCATTCTATTTGATTTACTTGTTAAATAGCGCGGATATGAGCTTACACTATTCAGGATTCGTTCAATGGAATTGATCATGTGGAATTTGGTAATCCATATTCAGCCTAGAATGTTCCCACTGCTGGGATACAGGCCACCTCTCTTCAAGAGGGCTGTAATGTACCACGCGAGCCCAGTGCGAGTTGGTAGATGTCACATGTCTTGAGGACGTGCCAGTTTTTTCACGATCTTTTCCTTCACCGTTTTGAGAGCAGTGGCGATAAATTATTTACATAAAGTTAAGCGCCGCTACAACTCGTAAATCGGGGCCGTAACCACTCGGTCACCTCTGTTCTGGTAACACGGTTGATGGAAAAAAGTGGTATTGACTATTTAGATGTTGATGTTAAAGAAACGTTGGATGGATGGGTTGTTTTAATGGTAATATGATTAGAAAGGGATAGAGAGAGATGAATAGAAAAAGAAGACACGGTAGAAATTGTGATAAAGGCAAAGATTTCTATAGTAGATTTGCCCTTCCGTGTCAAAAGATGGTCGCGTTTCTGTTTCGTTTTGACACCTCTGAGACAGACAGTGTCGCAGAGACTTGACTTGGTTGTCATGGAAACGCCATTGTTAATGTGTGAGCTCGCTCCTCTCATTATGGACGATTTTTCGTGCGACTTAGTACAGTGAGGGCAAATCTACGATTTAAATCTTTGGATAAAGACAATAAAATGGTGATGATGATGATTATTGACATAGAAAAATAGTACCTAGTGTCTGTTTATACAATATGTAAAATCCGTGTCCGATCTGAAAGGGGCACATAGGTACTGCAATTA
Source organism: Agrochola circellaris (assembly GCA_914767755.1). Lineage (NCBI taxonomy): Eukaryota > Metazoa > Arthropoda > Insecta > Lepidoptera > Noctuidae > Agrochola > Agrochola circellaris. The sequence goes on from OU611862.1 coordinate 10,728,561, forward strand.
TATTACCAAAAAGTAATATATTTTTAAATTATCATAAAAAATAAAAAGTTATTGCTATTGAAGATTCACATTTTTAATACCATAATTACCCCAAATCCATTAAAAACTAGCAAATTTTCAACAAAGGTCATAAGTTATGACTTTTAGACTCCCGCTAAACGACAGCCCACTGCAATACGCCCCCCCAACCAACCCCCATAGAAAAAAATGTGGTGATATTTTTTTTTCTTTGTTCCTTAAAATTTCCACATAAATATACTCTCAGTATGATACCTAACAACACACACACGGATCTTTTTCTTGGTCTACACCTACGATCACAAACATAACGAAATAGTAAATGGACATGACATGACATGACACTTATTCGATTTGACAAATGAGGTGTCACACAATCCGTGCCGACAAAAGAGAGAAGAAAAATCTTTTGAAATTGAACTGGCACACTCTTAGACATGATAGAAATTAGATTTAAAATTAAACGAGGACACGTAATCTGTATGATTTTTTTTGTGTTATTGGGTGGCAAATTATGTAGGAAGACGTCAGCAATACCAGAAGCACAGGATGCGTTGCTTTCCCAGAGACACGGATGAAATGTCTCATGTGCTAGTTTTTGATTCTCTTCAAACGGGGACACTACAACGCTACGAAGTGGTAAAAATACGTAATATAAAGGGTGGCAGGGACCTCGACGCGAAGCCGGTTACCATGTATTCAGTACATGATTCTCAGGCCCCATGCGTTGAAATTTTTCGTCGGTTATTTAAAAAAAAAAACAGCTGCTCCATACATTTTGACCGCGTAGGTATTGCACTTTTCTATGAAACAGCAGATTTTTTTTTCAAAGGTTCAGAATCATGTACTAACCCTTAGTAACCGGCTTCGCGTCGATGTCCCTGACACCCTGTATATAAATAAAAACCCAAAGGACAGCGGAATATTAGAGATTTTCCGTTAAGATATGACATAAAAAATCCATAGTCATATCAACGAATTTGATACGGCGCTCCGCAAATTAACATCTAAATGAAATCTAAATGAAATTCATTCTCCATATTCGGAATCAAATTCTCAAACAATACGAGTACAGCTGCATGTAACCGAAATCCTTGATGTTTCCGTTCGACGTACGTTTAGAGGAACATGCTACAATCACAGAGCGTGTTGTTTCGGAGCTGTATTCAGTCTCTATGTATAAGCTCGGGTTGGTGGTTGCAAAATTTTGTGATTAAACGAACTTTGAACGCATCGTCTAAAGAGATTAGTATTGACACTTGTACTTCCACAGAAGAGGTCGCCACTCATGCACTTAGTTTCACCTCCTTTAGATGTTTTGTCAATATTTTTAAGCCGAATACCTTTTTCTTGCCGTCATGCGTCGGTATGCCGTCAATACTTAATTCCAAAGATTTAAATCGTAGATTTGCCCTCACCGTACTAAGTCGCGTGAAAAAGTCCACACTGAAAAGAGTGACCTCGCACAATAATAATGGCGTTTCCATGACAATCAAGTTAAGTTTTTGCGATATTGTGTGTCAGAGGTGTCAAAACGAAACAGAACGAACATCTTTTGCCGCGGCAGGGCCAATCTACGATTGAAATCTTTGCTTCATTCCCATTTTAGTGCTTCCCATAAAGCACAAGATTTATTTATGTTGTTTTTTCGTTATATAATAATTAAATTATAATAAATTATTAATAAGCTGAAAAGGATGCAATATAAATTTTAGGGAAATTATCTAAACATAATTTCCCTACATAACTTTTGATTGCATTATTTGTTCAAATTAAGGTACGCTACGCCACTTCTATCATAAATATCAGATGAGCTGTGGACTAAAAGAACAACTGATTGGGTCCCATTAAATGCTAGGCGAAATCGCAACAGACCAAGATCAAGATGGCGGGACGAACTTGACTCCTACCGGTACTCAATGGCAGTGGACAGACGTGTGTGGAAAAGGGGAAAGGGAGGCCTTTGCCCAGCAGTGAGACATTACGGGGTAAATCTTAATTATCTATACCATAACGAAATAGTTTTTTTTTTAAATCTTATTGCATAAGTATTTGCTCCCGGTAGAGGGCACTGGCTCTTGTAGCACAGGCTAACCACCTAGCACAGTGTCAGAGATTTCACAAAAATTTTAACCACTTTATTATGTAATAAATATTATTATTATGTATTATTATAGATATGTAGATGGATGCCACGTGTGTCTCAGTGAGAGCGTGAATCTCAAAAATGCTACACACGGATTCAAGTTTTTAGCAACCCTTTTTTTTTGTTTTGTGTGGGAAATTATCAAATAACTTCTCCCGCTCTGGGTGGAGCGGGAGGGCGTGTCAGACTTTTACTGACTAAAACCCACCCGTGTTCCTTCCGTTGCCTGTGTGCCGGGGCCACGATATCCCTTTCGGAAAACTCGCAACCCCGGCAAGAAGCAACCCTGGGAACACGTTTAAGAGTCAGCTAGACTAATTATTAGAATCTTCTAGTCTAATGGAAAAGCTTGGAAAAAATATGCGTTTCTTATGGTACTGTAACTTATGTTAAAACACACTTAGGGATAAAAAGTCCTAATCTAAATCTTATATTATAATACCAGTGTTCCAAATTTAATCAAAATCCGTTCAGCCGTTGAGCCGTGAAAGGTTACAGACATACAGAGTAACTTTCGCATTAACTTATAATATTAAAAATATGGATAGAGCCACTAAGGCTAGTAAAATAGACGGCGTAATTCATCTGAATACTGCAATAAAGTGCTACCAAAATTATGTACCACTCTGGGTTTATGTACGTTAGCTACGTCTGTGTGAATTCTGTGAAATGGACCCGAACCACAGCTAACGTGCTTCAATCAAAGTACCTACGTCGAATGTTTCGTGAACTGTATCTGCATGAAGTTTGCGATTCAAATGGAAACTAGTACTCGTATAATGTATTGAATTGAGTGTATATTATGTTGTATAAAGTATATGTTTTAATAAAGACAAACAAAGAAAGAAAGAAAGAAATAATAATGTTTATTAGGACACAGTTCGTGAAACACAAAATACAAAAAATTAAAAAGTGAAAATAATATTTTAACAATAATAGTGTGTGCCTCGCGGCGCCAAAAAGGTTCATTTCAGCATTAATGCCAGACAGGTGCAAATGGCAGTGATAGCCTAGTGGTGTGACCGTCGGACTGCCAAGTCAAAGGTCTCGAGTTCGAACCGAAGACACGCACCTCTGACTTTTCGGATTCATGTGCGTATTGTATTATTATCACTTGCTTCAAAAACGGTGAAGGTAAACATCGTGAGAAAACGGGCATTCCTGAGAGATATTTTTCGACGGCATGTGAAGGCCCATGGGCAACATAAAAACTCTAAAACCAGGCTAGTTACTAACCCCACGAAAAAGAAAGATAGGGAAAAATAACAACTAACGAACGAGGCGATTATCTGGCGAAACGTGGGCATACTATAGGTACCATCAAAGAAATTCATAACTAACCACCGTAATGACTATTCTTGCTTGCAGCGCTCGGCGGATATAGACCCGTGCCGGTAACAGCTGTGGTCATCGTATTCATGGGATTTTGTTTAATATGAATGTATGTAAACTGGTTATACTCGTATTATATGAACTTCTTTGATGGTACACCTCTGTTTGACCCTTCGAGGAATATAGGCGACATGTTATGTGTTATGTTTTAATAGAGTGAATGTCTTGTCTTGAGCTTTAATTACATACCTGCGTAATGTGAGAAAAAGCTTTAATTTGAACGGCACACATGTTCCATATCATTCAAACGGGTCTACCCTTTATAGCAGAACTTTTTATGTCATAATATTATTTTGCATAACAGCGCATAGCATAAACTTCATTTCGCAGAAAATCGTTTGGCATACACTCATTTATAATACATTAAAAACGCATAATTTTGTAAGTCAGAATCATCTTTAGGCATAAATTTCATATCCATAATAATTAAAAAGTAGAACCATCATATTGCAGAAAGTTCACTGTCAGAATCGTCTTTTGGCATACATACATTTCATATCGATAATCATTAAAAGGCAGAACTATCATATCTCAGAAAGTTTACAGTTAGAATCATCTTTTGGCATACTTTTCATATCCATAATAATTGAAAGACTCATCTATCACATTACGGAAAATTCATAGTTAGAATAATTTTGTATTTTTAAACATGCAAACATGCAAAAAAGCACACACCATGCATGCAGCATGCAAGCAAACATGCAGCATGCAAGCAAGCATGCAGCATGCAAGCATGCAACATGCAACAGGCATGGTTTCTGTCACGGCTCCGGCGCTGCGGGGCTCCGGCGGTCCCACGCAAGCTTCTCGTCGCAGATGGTTGTAACGCTCACCACAGCAGCTTCGGCTTGCAAGCAGGCTAGCCTCAGCCGCGGCGGCGAGCGTTAAAACCACCTGCTCCTCAGCTCGCGGGCCGCCTCGCCCCTCCGCGCCTACGCGGGCTTAAATTACACTCTAGGGGTAGGGCAGACAAGACTACGTGCAGTTGGTTTTGCAGCAATTCGGTTCTGTCACTTTGTCTGACACTTTTGTAGTACAACATATTGACTTTTAAAGACAATATTTTAATTTTAATTTGAGGTTAAGAATATGATAACATTTTATAGAAATGACAATAATTATGCCTAATAAAATTATTCCAAATGAAATTCTGCCATCTTCTTAATATGCCTAGTGAAATTATTCCAAATAATCGTCGCTCTAAATAAACGTTATGTGAAACGAAATTATGCGAAATTAAGCTTTGCCAAAAGTAATTATGCCAAATAAAATTCTGCCATCTTAAAAGTATGCCTTTGTAAATTCGGACATATAAACATTCGGCCAAACAATAATTATATTAAATGATTTTTATGCCATATATGTATATATTCGTTTAAAGAAGATTATGCCAAGTGTGTTATGCCAAATAAATTTCGGAGCATCAAAATTCTGCCAGATAGAGGGAACCCCATTCAAACAGTGTACCTTACTCTGTAAGTACCAAGACCCAGTAAAACATGATGCAATTGTTTTTTTACAGTTTATAGTCAATTGAATAAAAATCGCAATTAAAATTACTTTCAAAGTTATAAGCTCATTTTGATGAGAACATTTGATAGGACTCGTAGATGGTGGGATGAGCTGGGTAAAACCAGTGGTCTTCATTTGCTTCAGTCTGATGTACCTAATTGAAAGTCAGGGAACGCCTTTCCCATGCGAAGCTGACAGTAACAGAAGTTGAAAACCGATAGAGTATTTCTTTGACACCTTCCATAGACGACGGTATACTCCACAAATGAAAGCAACATAGAAACAGCAAACAGCCAATACGGGAAACTCTATCACCGAGAGCCTTCAAATACCTACTCATCATCATCTGCGTAGACTTTTCCCAACTATGTTGGAGACGGCTTCGGCTTCGGCTTGTCTAACCGGATGCAGCTGAATACCAGTATTTTGCATGGAGCGACTGCTTATCAGACCTCCACAACCCAGTTACTAAGTAACACGATACCCCTTGGTAAGACTGGTTGTCAGACTTTCGGGCTTCTGACGACCCCCATAACGACTGTCAAAGATCCATGAATGACAGCAGGGACCAACGGCTTAACGTGTTTTCTGAGGCACGGAGGTGTCTTGGTATATAAAGATCACCCACCCACGGACCAACCGCAGCAAGCATAGCCTATGCTGATCGATTGACCCATGTGGCTGTTATTACTTAGCCAAAAGCAGTGCCGAGAGCCTCAAATACTCTTCAATATAATTAGAAACCATAGCCCGATAGGCCAGCACGGCTATGTAACCCAAATCCATGCATTTTGTGAAATGGACCCGACCGGACATGTAACATGCTTCAATCACAGAGCACACTCCAGAGAGCTGTATTTACTCTGTATGTAGGGGGGCGAGTTTCCATTGTATTTGTATGGGAAGGCTTAAGTTTACTTGACAAAACCTCTTGGCTGTTTTCGAGGCAAAGAAAGAGGAGAAATTATTCGCGTGCTTGAGTTTAAAATGCGTTTTTTGATACAAGAAATTAACAAGACTCTTTAGTGTTCCCATAAACAAAAACTAATCGTTTTCATACCAATGGTAACTATTTTCATTGCCAAACTGGGTATATAGATTCGTATGCAAATTTTACGTGCTGTGATAGCTACTTCCTTATGGGAGGTTCTATTATGCAAAGCTATGAGGTATTTGCTTCTTTATTGGTAAAGATTGACAAGAGTATTCAATTTAACGTATAACGGTCCGTAAGTTATAGGAATCGGCCTTACGCGTTCATCAATGTCAACGATTTATTTTTATAATATTAAATTGGCCCTCTAAAAACTTTATCTGTACAAGCTTAAGGTAAAAGAAAAAAAGATAGGAAATATATTTATTTATACTTAAAGGTACACAACATATAGGTACTGCAAATAAACAAAATCAAATAAAAAATGTAAAGTGTGATGTGATGTTACGATATTTTAAAAATTGGTTACGGGAACTATAGACGTTTTGAAGTATCGTTCTACCGCCAGCCCCTGTGAAGCCCCTGTGAAGGCTTGGCATATCAAATTATAAATCCGTTAGCCAAACGCGTTGTTTAGAAATAATTTCCTCACTTGAATAAATTGTAGATATTTTACATAGGTACAGGTATTCAGATGCATCAAATGATGATAATGAAAGTATAAGATCAAGACATTTATTATGCCACTAATAATTACAACATAATCCCCAAAATATCGTGCCTTATGACAATGAAAACGCACCACTTCCCGTGCAGCGCCGAGTCAACATAATGGATGAGCATTGCATTTGGCGAACGCCCAAATTTACTGCTAGATACAGTATGTACTAGTATATTATGTACCTGTCTAATGCTCCGAACTGTTCCTATGTTTTGATATCAATACGTTCTAAATGTCGGAGTATATTAATAGGAGTATATTCTTTGGGGGCGATACGAAAAGGAGTATTTTTTTTTTAATAGTTTTTCCGAGGAGCTCTTTTTATTACACCACAGATTAATACAGATGGTTCTGTTCGCAAAATCATTTAAATAAAAAGCGAGTCTTGCTACGACACAATAAAGTGCTATTCAGGTCGCGCAGCGCTAATTGCCTACAGTTTTATTCACCTAGAAGTTGCCTCTCTTTCTATCGCGTAACTCTTAGATCTTCTGACTACGTTACACTCACTGAATTGGCCTCGCAAGTCGAGCCCGCCGCTTACCAGTAGCTTCATACATAAACTGCGAAGTGGTCCATCTGTCTTAATCTGTGATTACACTAACATTTTGTGCTGGCGACAAAATGTTATTGTAATCATAATCACTATAGTCTAAAATGCACGATAACGTTGCTGGTACAAATAAACTGTACATCACGTAATACTTTCATCACAATAATCGCCCTTAAAGCTACGACGTAAAGGCAATCTGTAGTCGTTTTCACTGATATTGCTGTCGGCTGTATATCCTATATTCCTGTAAATATACTCCTCCTTCAAAACGTTGTACTTGTACTAGGCTAGGAATATTCGTCAATATTGCAAAGGCTGAGAATTAAACTAACGATATCAGACTCGCAAATCTGTGCAGCACGCTGCAGGGCTGTGATTATGTATAGCTGTGATTGCTTTTAATTTCAGTGAAACTAAAGGCATAGGCGACTTCCCTTAACTGTATGTTTAAGGCTGGCAACGCATCGCTCTGCCCATATTGCGTTCAGGTAGGTTTTGAATAAGAAGAATAAAACGTATTTATTGGTACTTGCACAGGCTTGTAAACCTCATTAAGGGGTCATTGTACTCATCATTATTAATAACTTTCTAACTCTAACTATGGGACCAACGCTAAAATCGCGAAAAAAATAATCAGCTGTTCCCTATATTTATGTTCGTATATCTCGTCGAAATGAAGGGAACAGCAGATTTTTTTTCGCGCGTTGGTCCCATAGTGAATTTGTTCATAATAATTAGTACAATGACCCCTTACTAGGTTTCTCTGCATAGTGTTGCGATATTTAAAAATAGAATGGAGATGCCTGTTTCTTCCATCAGATGGGCAGTTTATATTAATATCAGAAAATTATAGGAATCCAACCAACAGCCAATCATGTGACTATTATTAAACCACGTATAACGTCCAACCATCCCCACAGATTAATTAGAACAGTACGTCCATATTTCATTATTAATATACGGCAACATTTATGCCAAACCGATAATGCTACATAAACTGCTTTAATTACTAGGCTTCAATAGCAGCGGTTGGCATACTGAATGTTTTGTAGGCTGTAATACAGATTTTGTGTGATAGCCCGTGAATTATGCTTTGGGACAGTTTGTGGAGTGGGGAGACATGCGTTCTGGGGATTCACAGCAAACATGGACAGAATATGGACATTTGTTTGGAGGGAGAAAGGGAAAGCCTTGCCCCGAGGGAGAAAAACTATAAGTTACCTACCAAAATAAAGTATTTCTCGATTAGGTAACATACAAGGGAAAAGTAACATTATAGAATGTCATGGTAATTATAAAAACCTAACTCATCATTCATCATTTCAGCCAAAAGACGTCCAATGCTGGACATAGGCCTCCCCCAAACACCGCCACTTCGACCGATTCTGTGCTTCCTGCGGCCTTCACAAGGTCATCGGTCCATCTTGTGGGAGGCCTTCCAAAATCCTAACTAATTATTATATTATAACGTGAAGCAAAAACTTTTTACCCCTTTTTACAAAAATTACGCGGACGGAGGAGTATAAAATTTCGCACATTTAATGTTTATAATAATGGAGAAAGAGTCCAGAAAGCTAATATTTTTATATAATATACATTAGAAATAAATTAAATTAATAAAAATAAAAAAAATTGAGAGTTGTCAAGGGACACCCGGATGGAACGAAGTTCGAAGAGAGAGAGAGAGAGAGACAGAGAAACATGCGCACGCCACACAGCTTACAATAGCTTACTATAGCAAAAAGTGTCGTTACAACTTATCGTGAGAATTTTTTCCGTCTAGCCCCCTTTCACAACGCGCGATAAGGAACTTCGTTCCAAAAACCACGCACTACCATGCGTTTGACACAAGATGGCTACCTTAGAATCATGACATTTAAACGAATTATGGGCGAATTTCGACCTCTGGGCGACCACTAGTACCAATAAATGCGAAATTGAGCTTGTTTGTTCCCTTTCACGCTCAAACGGCTCAACAGATTTGGATGAAATTTGGCACATGCATAGACCATAACCTGTATTAGGACATATAATACTTTTTTATCCCGACATTTTCACGGGATCAAGACTTATGCGGGTGAAACCGCGGGACGCAGCTAGTTCCTAAGAAATGTTACAATTTTAGCAATAATAGAGATTTTGATTGCTTAACACTTAGCGGAATACTAAACGCCCCCAGACAGTCGTTCAGTGTCCTTGAACCGATTTAAAACAATAGTTAAATTATAAATGATCCAATGAATGTTGACATAAATAATAACAACGCTTGGCAATGATGAAGATAAGAACAACGACGTTGGTCTTTACAGCACATTCAAGAAGAAACAGCAAAATAAAATGAAAAACTTAGTTCTACCTAACCATAGTATAAACAAGTAACAGTATTATGTCTCCATAGAAAACCGCCGACGTGCTTCGAAATCTCAGTGTATATCAATTACGCTACAGTCTCGAGTGCGTGGCAGTTACGCACGGACCCTGAAGGTTTATCTACCGAGCGGTCGTAGGTAATTATTTCAAGGTCACTGCCGGGACATAATACTGTTACTTTATTATACTGTGACAAAGAGGAAGATAAGTACATAGACGTTGGTCTTTACAGTACAGTCAAGAAGAAATATTAAAATAAAATTAAAAACTAAGTTCTACCTAACTATTAAAATTCAGGGAAAATAATTTGTCCAAATACTTATCACAGAAACAATAGCAGGTAATTAAAAATAGAACAAGGAAAACATAACACTAAAAGCCAAAATAATCCCCGTGAAATTCTTTATACGGCACGTTTCTCGTGACTCACAGACAGTCAAACAAAACGCATCGTTTGTGAGACAAAGTGAATCCCCCTTATCAACAAAGGTGACTTCAGTTGACCTTGTTATCAGTGCAATTATAATTAGCATGTAGATTGTTTATATTAAGTTTTGTATTGGTCAGTTGAGATGATTGTGATAACAACTATTGGGGATTTTTTTGGCTTGCGTTTGACTAGTAACTGACGTAATGGTAATAGGTAAAGCCTCATACAAAATATCGCGACGCAACACCGGTAATTGTTCTACCGTGACGTTTTTTGTTAGAATCGCGCCGGACTGCACGAGACTTTATACGGGCTGGTGTCCGCAACTCCACGACAAAGCAAGTTTATTGCGTACTGATGGGAAAATCGATTATTCGATCAACCCGAACTCCTCAAGGAAGGCCAGCAACACCATGATTTTACAATCTCAGAGGGTACCTGGGTTACCAAAATACTTTGCCCAGTATTTATTTATTTATTGGAAAGGCACCTCAACAACTTACTCACTAAAACATACACATACAAAAATCACCATACAGCCGTGCTATTCTGCAGACATCTCACCGTGATAACTTGGGTGAAGTGAGCTATAAGTGAGCTGTCATTGCACCTAAAGCTAGGGATTGACACTATGGACAGCTCACTTGATGCTCACTTCACCTCACTCTTCACGGTGAGATGTTTACAGAATGGATCGACTGTTTTAGGTATTGTGAATTCGTCACTTACAGAAGTGCACCGCACTAGCAGAGAACTTAATGATTATAGGACGTTTTAGTTATCGTTAGTTGATTAGTTACAAATTACAAAATAAAAAGAAAAATGAATTATGTTCACAAATACGATGGAAAGTACAGAAATATTTGCTTACATAACAAACAAAGAAGACCTAAAAAGTAGGAAATGGAAGTGGATTGTACAGTATATGGGAACCATCGGGCAGTTTAGGAGCACATTTGTGCTGCTCACGTAATGGGAAGCGATGGTGTGGTTGGCTTATGAGCATTCATCCAAAAAGTTAGCAACGTCGCAAATAGCTGTCAAATATTCACCTGTTTTGATTAATTTGGCAATATTACTTTATGGAAATAAATTCAAAAGTCATTTATTCAAACTAGGCTGAGAATCAGCAATTTTCGTACGTCAAAATTACCTAAGACAGTCCCCCAAAACGCCCACCCTTCACCACTTCCTAGTGCGTTAGCTGGGAAGAAGAAGTGGCGCAACAAACTCCCCAGCAGCACAGCTGTCTGTTCAGTTAGAAAGAAAAATAATGATTCTATATAATAGTATTATAATAGAATATTTAAATATGAAATACTTCTACTAGTGAACTAGAATATTAATAATGAATTGCAATTGATTACAACACTGAATTTGATGTTGTAACCGTTATGTGTAAAAAATGCATTTGGTAAGTTTCCAAATACTTTTTTTACAGTTGAAACTGAATATTCGTTGTTACGATATTAATTATTGCATTTATTCATCAATATTTTAGTTAATTAAATAGCCATATTTCATAATTACATAATACTAATATTGGCAAATTAACCAAACAGATTTTTTTTACATCTATTTGCGACGTTGCCCACTTTCAGAATGCACGCTCTTTTTGCCTGGAAGTAACCTATTTAGGGACATGAAGGACTACTTAAAGTTGTAAAAAGATAAAATAATAGATAACACAACATTAATAATTAGTTGGTACATAAAGGTGTGCAATCAGGGAAAATAACGTAAATTTTCAGTATACCACAATTATAACGGTCATTCTATGACATTTGTAAGAAATGGCAAATTGACGTAGTGTGTCAATTTAGTAGGTAGGTACACAATTAATTTCCCTAACTGTACCTCAGCTAATTAGTAGGTAAATCTTGGGTGCCAATGGTCCCAAAGTTATAATCGATCTTACATCATATAACTTATTAGCTGTTGCCCGCGACTTCGTCTGCGATCGTAAAGTAGCCCATGTCCTTTTCCAGGTCATGGTCTACCCATGTGCCAAATTTCATCCAAATTCGTTCAGCCGTTTTAACGTGAAAGCGCAACAAACAAATAAACAAACTCACTATCGCATTAAAATATTTGTTAGAATACAACAGATAACTTCTTTTCTTTTTTTTTTTGGGTGGGAAATTGTCCAATACCTTCCTCCGCTTTGGGCGGAGCGGGAGGGCGTGGCATACTCTTACTGACTAAAACCCACCCGTGTTCCTTCAGTTGCCTGTACGTTGCCAGGAGCCACGGTATCCCTTTCGGACTTTCCCGCGACCCCGGCAGGCATCTGTCCTAGAAGTTCTCTTTGAGGCGCGCGTGGAACACAACGCGCCTTCGACCCGGGCCTGCAGTGCTATTCTGTAGCCATCTCACCGTGAAAACTTAGGTGGAGTGAGCTGTCATTCCACAGCGATTGACACTATTCACAGCTCACTTCACCCAAGTTTTCACGGTGAGATGGTTACAGAATAGCATGGCTGGTCCTTATCGGACGGCGAGCTACCCATTGCTCACCGTCCGCAAGCCCGCGCCTACGGTGGCCGGGAATCGGCCTGCGACTATACAACATAATACTTAACATGCTATTGTAATTGCAGTGTGTATAAATCATTACCAAAACCCATACAGGGGAATTCTTAAACACCACCTTCAGGCGTTGTAATAAATATTTACCGTAAGCAAAATAAACCAGTCTAAGCTATCACGAAGTAAAATTCACGCTTCATTGATCAGCAAAAAAAGTACAGACAATTTAACGCATTAGGTACTTACATACGTCATCCGAAATGTTGACGTCATGTTCATACGTTTTGTCGCGTCTTGTAATAAAAGTTACGGAGAGTCCCGGCTATCTTAAATTGTAAATAAAGTAGCAATGTAATTAATTAGTTTTATAAATAATGTAGATAAGACCATCCTAGTTAGGCAATTAATTTTGGCTCTGAAGGCTAAGTTCAAATGTGTGACTGTAAATTTTGTAACTATTTGATCAGTTTGGAATAGTTTTACCTACGTAGGTAACAAAGAATGTTTTACTCATGATTTTTTATCAGTTTTGGCTTTTATGAAGACCTGTACCCTAATTACGTAACACATTTTCGTAAACAATCACGATTAATGTTTCATTTTGACAGTTCAACAACATTCATTGCGTTGTTGAGCAGTATTTTTTATCGAACTTATGAAGCCTTGGATTAGCAATCTGTTGATCGCGGGAAAGTCCGAAAGGGATACCGTGGCCCCGGGCAATGTACAGGCAACTGAAGGAACAGGGGTGGGTTTTAGTCAGTAAGAGTCTGACACGCCCTCCCGCTCCGCCCGGAGCGGGAGAAGTTGTTTGACGATTTCCCACAATAAAAAATAAAAAAAGCGTACTAGTATTACATAATAATTTAATTGGACAGTCATGCACGATCCGTGTCAAGGTCATTGACTTGCTTGTCATACATTTTTGCTAGGACCTAACTATTTTCTATGTAAACATACCTATCAATGGTAGTTAGTATTTCTAATGTATCTATATATCAATGGTAGGTAATAATTGTTGTAATAATGCCTTATAGCTAACTAAGTTATTTTTTTAACCTTAGGATAATAATTGGTTGCCTAATCTGATGTTAAGTGATTGACTGTCAGTTGTTTCGGTTAACCAGCAATCAACATGTTTGATTTGATTTGTTTTAGGTTCGTCATTTCGGAAGCTAGGAGTTAGTATGTCATAAGTTAGTATATATGGCATGAGAAACGCAACAATTAAAAAAAATATTATGAGAAATATAATAACGAACGGTGAAGGAAAACATCGTGGGGAAAGCGGCGTGTCCTAGATCAAAAAAATTCGAAGACATGTGGCATCTTACAGTACGCTCTCCCTCGAAGAGAGGCGGCCTGTGTCCAAGACTGGGAATATTATAGGATAATTATGTTATTAAAAGGGATTGCGGGAATAAACAGTAAAAAACAAACATAGAGCCTGGCGAAATGTGGGTGTTTGCTACCTATTGCAAACACCTCTGTCAGTATATTGAAATAAAGCGCGCGCAATCGTTACATGTGTTTAAGAGACTCGTGAAGGAACATTACTTGTCGTTGTGATCTTGTTCTCGTAACTGTAATTATCTTTAGTCTTCATTTATTTTCGTTGCTTATATATTTAGTATGTATGTATTTATGTATCTATTATTTAGGATATGTATCTGTGTATCTATTCTCTGTGTATATTATATACATATTATTTGCACCAACGACAGCCCCATTTTTATGTCCAGGCAAATCACTGTCCATTTTTTTTGTGGTTGCCTGGAAGAGATCGCAGAAAGCGATAAGGTCGCCCATTGTATATTTTGTAGTGCTTAATTATTATTTCTTGTTATGTATTTTTGTGGTGTACAATAAAGTATATATAAATAAATACTTAAATAAATATATTTGAAAACAGGCGTGATGTTACACGGTATTTACAACTCAATCTTATCTCCGTACTACTTTGCATTCACACACACTACCGTCCATTTATCCCGTCGATTTAATCGCTCACTGTACGAAAGATCATTATGAACTGAGTCTGACTCACGTCATGTCAAATAGGTAAGTCCCCGTTCCTCTCGGCACAGGGAATTCACCTCAGATACTGAAGCTAGTATAAATGATCGGTTCGGGATTGAGGAAGGCACAGTTTACAATAGTTCCTTGTGGAGAGAACAAGTAACAGTTTTGATAAGGTGTGTATTTGGTCAGTTACTAGTAAACAATATCATGGGGCTTCATGGAGGATCATATGGGATATAGGCTCTTAATATCCAGATTAATATCAATCTTGAATTGTTAATATCACCCGTTTGGTGCTTTTGGGTTGAGTTAAACTTTTAAATTCTTCTTTAATTGCCGTTTAAAGCATATCTACAGTAAAACGCGGGTGGCCTTTGAAGACTGCCTCGACAGCGACTTCTATTTGTGGTATCATGGGTTCCAACCTTGGGTTGGGCAGTGTTTCGGAAACTTTCAGTAGCAGCTCGTAGTTCGGATTTGTGCCCGGAAATAGTAATAGGCTCGCTCCCTATTATAATGACGGAACTTTTCAAACAATGTGCTAATAAAGAGATTATTAGCACATTGTAACATTATGCTTTATGTGTATATATAATCTCTTCTTTATTATATTTGTTATGCTTTATGTATTATAATCTCTTCTTTATTATATTTCAGATCACCATGCAGTCCGCTGTTATATTGTGTTTCGCTGCTCTCGTTGCTTGCGCATACGGCCGAGGTTACAGGCTACCAGAATTAGATGAAAGCAGGTGGTTAAAAGACTTGCATTTTGAGCGTAATGCTGGTAAAGGCAAAGTCTTTGGCACTTTGGGAGGCAATGATGCTGGATTATTCGTAAGTAATTTAACGATCTATTTGTCAAAAGATGAACAGGGGTGTTTTAAAGAGCCTTGAGGCTAGAGACGATACTAATGGAAGCTCACTGCGTCGGGTCTGCTACCTAATCTTCAACTCATCGCTGGAGCTTTTATACTAATACCTTATGATTAATATTCTATTTGCAAACCTCAGCTAGAAGAACATTATAGGTACTAATTTGTTTAATATTTATTGCTCACTTTGGGGTGTTCCAAACAATGATGACTTTAACACATCATAGATACTCCATACCTAGACTGTTATGAATAATAAATGCTCACGATAATTATTTCCAAACGTTTTTCTAACTAAACCTTATTTCCACAGGGTCGAGGCGGTTACAAGGGAGACCTTTTCAACGATCATAGAGGTCGTCTCGAGGGACAAGCGTACGGAGAAAGAACGCTCGGTGCTAATGGTGACAGCAGTGTTCTAGGAACCAAGTTCAAGTGGAACAATGCAAACGACAACGTAAGAGCTGCCCTCGATGTGCATAAGGAACTCGGAAAGAGTAGTGGCGTAAGTATTGTTTTTTTTTATTCAATGATCTTAAACATTACAGAATTCTCCCCACCTGCCGATGGTGTAGTTAGATGTGTGAAAGACTTTCTAACCAGCAAAAAATATGATCGATCTGGGGAAAGACTTTAACGCAATATTTTCCATATTTCAGGCGACGCTGACCGGTGATGGAGTATGGAAAGTTGACAAGAACACCAGATTCGTTGCTGGAGGCATCGTGGAGAAGACCTTCGGACATGACAAACCCCAAGTTGGACTGGAAGCTAAAATTGAACACGACTTTTAAGTAGAATTAAAAAACTTTCTTCATTACAGTCAGTTGAGTGATTAATTAAATTTTGAGTCATATTGATAATTTCCAGTCAGATCTTTTTAGATGAGGCGTCCACATTAGTTCATTGTGTAAATAATATGTATATAGGTAACTTGATTGTGTTCGTTTCCGTGTTATTTATTTATGTTTACTTAACTCTTAGGTTAATAAGAGCCAAACTGTTTTGTATTGTAAATAGATTACTTAATTTTGTAAAATTGTAAATATTCATTATAATTTTTGTAAATAAAATTAAAAGAATAAACGACTTGCTTTTACTTACCATCATACCCCTAAGTTGTACTTACCAACATATGTAGAAAAAAATAAACCCTTAGTCTAACTAAGCTCCTAAATGAATGTAAATGACTAATTTAGCCAAACAAACATTCACCGCAGATCAATCGAGGAGCCCTTTTGACTTAGGCCCGTATTACAGAACGTCAGTCAAAACTCAAGCATTACTTAAAACTCGTTTAAAGCGTTTTGATTGGTTGAAACTAGTTTTAAGTAATGCTTGAGTCTTGAGCGACGTTCTGTAATACGGGCCTTAGCGTCTTTATGTTTGTCGTCATTAATTTAGGAGCTTATTTAGACTAAGGGTTTATTTTTTGCTTTTCAGTTTCTTTATTCGTCGACTTAATTATTGTTCGCAATTTTTTTTAAATTATCACTGTTTTGTTTCCCTTTCAAACATTATTTATTTATTTATTTAGGCCTACCAACTACTGCTTACACTTCTAACATTAAAAAAAAATGCTATTAAAACGTAATACAGGGCAACAAGGGTGCAACGATTATCTACTTAAAAGTAAAACCACATAACACATGTTTCATGTTAAGTTTACAATACAAGTAAACTTAATACTAAGGAAACAAATATTTTAATTATAAAAGCATCATGAAGGCTTCACAACAAAATCCGAGTACCACCAGGACAAACAGGTAAGAATTTTGGATTTTTGCATAGTTACGGAATCAAAGTATGAGACGATAGATCGTTGCAACAGTTGAAAAACTTGCAAAATCAAGCATATTATGGAGAGTTAGATCCCAACACCGTTCTTCTCTGTGGAGAACAAAGTGGAGTAAAAAGTCTAGACGTAATTCTTTTCGGAGCACGAACAGTGGCGGCACGTCGATTATTCCTTTAAAAAAATTACATTTACCTACAAAAATTGCGTCGTTTAAACATCTTCATTCTTTTAAAGTGTGTATGTGTATGTTGAAGAACTTCAATCTATAAATAACCACAGTTAACCTTCAAAACTTATTTATTACTATCAAAACTTAATATTATCTAAACTTATTTCTTAAAATTGATCACCACGGTACAACAATACTTCGAACGCTCGCTGCCAACCTCTATCAAAAAGTGCCCGATCTCTGCCAAGTCACCGCAACTGTCACCACCAGTGTGGCCAGTGCAATCAATTCAATATCCCAGTTTAATTTTAATCCTCATTTTCGCCGTCAGTATGGCCAGTACATTTTTTTTTTACCGTAAATCGATTTGAATAGTCGATTTTAAAATCGACTATTCAAATCGATTTGCCGTGTAGTTTTAGTTATATAAATAAAATCTTACACTCGACCATCCTGATGACGTGTATGTCCTCATACACGTATCTGGTGAAACTTTACAATATATATACATAATCAGCCTATAACGTTATAGCCTGATTAACGATACAGGCCTCCTCTCTGTGAGAGGGTTTTTAACTATGCCAACAGAAACAGTTAGATGCCAAACTATTCGTAACATAGTAAAACCGCCACACCACGCTACAGTATTTTAATATGCTACGTTCCAAACCATAGTCAAGTTTTAAGTTTAGGTGTTTGTTTTACTTTGATGAAAACCTTCGGCCCAGATATGAGCCTTGTGGGACTCTAGAGGAGACGATATATACGTCACATTGATAACCGTTAACCACGACGAAGAAAGATCTATTTGCTAAATATAAAATCACCCATTCAAGCAAGCTGCCAGTGACACTATAAGCACGCAACTTATAAGAAAGAATGTTGTGGTAAAATTGATCAAAGGCCTTACTGAAGTCAATATAAATGACGTCAGCCTGGCGACCAGCATTAACATTAGCAGCCCGAATTAAAATTTGCACCAGAACCATTAATACTTGTTGATCGTGATCCAACAAAGCCGTGCTGATGATCGGTAATGAATAGCTTTAGATGGTTTTGGAAATGCGGGCAGAGCAGTGACAAACACTTTGGCAAAAGTTGAAAGAATTGAGATGGACGTATAGATTTTTATGTGGTTATTTGTGCAGTGGCGGAATAAGTCTGTTGGGGGAAAAGGAGGAGAATTTAGGATGTTAGAGCGAGCGAACGAAATGGATAGTCGTCGAGCGCTTTGTTTAAATGAATTAAAAGTATACACCGTTAAAAAGCGCCCCACGCTTTTTGATTTAATCATTGGATATAAAAGAAGTGACAAGCTGGATTAGTACTTATATCGTAACTAGTACAAGTCACTTTAATTATTTTATAATCTTTAGTTTGTGTAAAAAGCGTGTTTTTTTGTTGTTTTTAAACTAAATTTTTATTTTTTTTACTTTTTAGTGTCGTATATTTTTATTTAGTTAATAAGTCTTAAATCAACGAAGTTATGACTAGACCGATTGACTAGTTAAGCAGCCACTAAAGAAATGCACTATCTACCTCTTGGCTCCATCATCAGACCCTCGACAACAAGTGTAATATATTGGACTCTTCAAACCGAAAAATATGAGCCCAAACTCAAGGGGTTTACTAGAAGTCGTTGAAGAGTTCCAGTATCCACGTCCTGGTTACATCATCAGATCAGCTAAGTTACTAAATTATTGTATTGTCATCGGTCTTTGATGCGTGTGCAAATTTTCATGTTAATCGAACGTCTTAAAGTTGGTGAAAATTACGTTGAAATATTCCGTCACATAGATAGATAGATAGATACAGGTCAACCCAAAAAAATAAGTTATACAAACTGTACCGTGTGACATATAAAATATTATTGACTATTCCCCCCCCTAATCACCGAAACTACTGAGCACAGAAAACCTATAAGAATTCTATGGTCTTAAAATAACATAATAAATCTCCCAATATTGTGCGTACAAACTTACATTTGCAGTTGGAATGTATCGGAGAACATGTTTTTTAACTACAATGTTAAGTTTGTCCTGGGGATAAATTCATCGCAACTACGGAACCCTGCATTGCGCGAGGTTCGACTCGTTCTTGGCCGGTTTTTTTTCTAGGTATGCATTGATTTGTTTAATAAAGCCGTTAAGCGACCAGCGTTTCTTTTGAAAGCCTTATGAATATAATAGGTTACCTGATTTTATATCAAGTAATTTATTGTTGTTATTTCGGTCAACTAATGACAGCATTTAATATAGGATGAGATAACGTTTTAGTTATTTCGGAAGGTTTGTGTTAGTCTGTCAAAAGCATGTCGCATAACAAAATTACCTGAATAATTAAGGCTGGGGTAAATGGTGAATAAACCAACATAACTGGCGAAAAGCGAGAAATACAGAAAAGCTTCTGCTTAAACCTATGTTAAATACAATAGACGACATATATATTTAGTAACTTAATCCGCGTAACTGTTCTTAAAGAATCATAAAGAGCCCTGTAAGAAATTGACACGTCTTTCACCTCAACGAGGCATCCTCAGGAAGGCGATTGACTTGTTGCGAACTCGGACCCGACGTGTGGACACGTCAACCGTCGAGCGCAGTGCGGTAAGCGTTGAGCGCGTGTACCTATGTATTAATTCGAAAACAGCCTTGATGATATGCGTTATTTACCACTCAATCTTATCGCCGTACTACTATACATACACACATACTACCGTACAATTTTATCCCTATACAATATGTAATGGCTTATTAAGAAATACGTATGACTCACGTCATCTCAAATAAGTCCCCGTTCCTCACGGTACAGGGAATTCACCTCAGATACAGAAACTAGTATAAATGATCGTTCGGGATTGAGGAAGGCACAGTTTACAACAGTTCCTTGTGGAGAGAAGAAGTAAGTTTGAATAAGGTATGTATTTGTTAATTACTAGTAAACAATAGATAGGGCCTTATGGTGGTCCTATGGGATATGGGATATTGGCTCTTATAGACATTTATTACCTTCCAATCTCGCAATGCCAACGTCACCTTGTTGGTACTATTTGGTTAAGTTCAAGTTTTAAATTCTTCTTTAATTGCCGTTTAAAGCATCTACGAGTACAATAAAACGCGGACGCCTTTTGAAGATTGCCTCGACAGCGACTTCTATTTGTGGTATCCTGGGTTTGAAACTTGGGTTAAACGCTGCCCGTTTCGGAAACTTTCAGTAGCAGCTCGTAGTTTGGATTTGTGCCCGGAAATGGCAAAAGGCTCGCGTCCTATTATACTTACGGAACTTATTAAACAGAACTGGCATGGTATGGGCACCTGCTCTGCAGCATAAGCATAATATTACAATGTGTTAATAAACTCTTCTTTACTATATTTCAGATCATCATGCGGTCAACCGTTCTATTGTGTTTCGCTGCTCTCGTGGCTTGCTCATACGCGGAGTACAGGCTACCAGAATTGGATGAAAATATTTGGTTAGAAGACTTGCGTTATGAGCGTAATGTTGGTAGAGGCAAAGTCTTTGGCACTTTGGGCGGCAATGATGCTGGATTAGTCGTGAGTAATTTAACTATCTATTTGTCAAAAGATGAACAGGGGTGTTTTTACTGAGCCTTAAGGCTAGAAAAGATACTCACGGAAGCCTAGTGCATCGGCTCCGCTACCTAATCTTCAACTCATCGCAGGAGTTATTCTCTTATTAAAGCTCGTACAGACCAGCGCGACGCGACGCCGCGCCGCGACACGAACAATACAATTTCTAATAAAATTTCATGGTATAACAATAACCGGTGTCGCGTCGCGCTGGTCTGCACGAAGCTTTACCCTATAATTAATATTCTATATTTAGAGAACAGAAAAATATGCAAACCTCAGACAGATAGAAAATATAGGTACTGAAGAGCATGATTCTATTTTGTTTGATATTTATTGTTTGTTTTGGGGTACTACGCAATCAAACACTGATGGCTTTAACATTTCACAGATACTCCATACACAGCTATTAAATTATTTCCAAACGTTTTTCTAACTACACCATATTTCAACAGGGTCGAGGCGGTTACAAGGGAGACATCTTCAACGACGATCGAGGTCGACTCGAGGGACAAGTGTACGGAGAGAGAACGCTTGGTGCTAATGGTGACAGCAGTGTCCTAGGAAGCAAGTTCAAGTGGAACAATGCAAACGACAACGTAAGAGCTGCCCTCGATGTGCATAAGGAACTCGGAAGGGGTAGTGGTGTAAGTATATTTTTTTTATAAGCGAACTTAAGCACTACGGATTATACTTAAACATTATAGATAAATGTGAGAAAGACTTCCTGTTCCCCGGCCAGAAACATTTGGAACAACAACGTCTTATAGTCAGTAAGATTCTGTCAATTCCCTCCTTGCCCAGAGTGAAAGAGACACTGAAGTATCCACATTTTAAAATGGCCGACTGTTCCTTTGGTAAAGATTCTGAAGTTAACTTATTGTTGGCTTAAACTGCTATCAAAGAGAATTTTGATTCTAATGTCAATTAGTACGAAATAGGAATTGAGCACCGATTTATCACTTTTTTATCTCAGACCGATCTTGTGTTTACTCATCTATGAATCTATGACCGACAGTAAATAAGCAGCAAAGATAAGGATCGATATGGGGCAAGACTTTAACGCAATATTTTCTATATTTCAGGTGACACTGACCGGTGATGGGGTATGGAAAGTTGACAAGAACACCAGACTAGTTGCTGGAGGCACCTTGGAGAAGACCTTCGGACATGACAAACCCCAAGTAGGACTTGAAGCTAAAGTTGAACACGACTTTTAAGTAACATTAAAAGACTTTCTTCATTACAGTTGAGTGATTAACTAAATTTTGAGTCATATTGATCATTTCCAGTCAGATCTTTTTAGATAGGGCGTCAACATTCGTTCATTGTATAACTTGTATGTATATAGGTAACTTGAATGTGTTCGTTTCCGTATTATTAATTAATTTCTACTTAATTTTTAAGTTAATAAGTGCCAAACTGTTGTGTATTGTAAATAGACTACTTAATTTTGTAAAATTGTAAATATTAATTATAGTTTTTGTAAATAAAATCTAAAGAATAAACGACTTGCTTTTTACTTAACATCATACTGCTTAGTTGTGCTTATCAACTTATAAAAAAATCGAACTGAAAAGCAAAAAATAAACCCTTAGTCTATGTAACTAAGCTTCTAAATTGGGTAAGTAATATATGATATAATTACAAAATCTCTATATTAACAAGATATAAAAACTGAATCTATAATTTTATTTGATATAATGATCAGTTACTATTTAGGGGTAATGATGAACAGGGTGTAAAGTTCACTCATCCCCTATAGAAAAGGGAGGATCCTCCGACCAGACGGGTGTCATGTCTGGCGGGCAATTGCCCAGAGGTTGAAGTCGTGAGCTTGTATATATGTCCACCGCGCGGTAAACTCTAATTGCGCGATGCAGGATTTGAGTGACGTCAGGATGTTGTGTGACGTCAAGTCTTTGATGCGTAGTTCGCATGTGGCGGTGTAGATGCCGCCACAAATATAATAAACGATTGATATACAACAAACAAATTTTTATAAGCATAACGTACATTGAATATAAAATCGTTTGATATACCACGCAAAAGACATAAAACCTGTTTAGTCTAATATGATAAAAACGCCTAGTTAAAAACACAAAGCAAAATTGCATACCTACATAACATTTATAACTTATTCTAATTATTCATAAGTTTTAGCCTGTAGGTAGCTTAACAAATATCATTGTTCGTTGTCACTTTGTGTGCAGAATCTTGCTCAGTTATATAATAATTTATTTAACTGAGCACGATTTATCAACAATAGACCCCTTCTGGCGCACGTGAACGTTATTGAAATTAAAATATACCAAATAACTTTGTATGATATGAGACGCACCCGTCAAGATGCCATAATATTACTTAGCGTATTTCTGAGTTGATTGTTTGTATGGCAGCGACTCAAAATCAGTGATTTACATTAATTTTGGAGCTATTTAGACTATGGGTTTATTTTTTACTTTTCAGTTTCTTTTCAGTCGGTATTTTTTTTGTTTCAAAGGTTTTTTTTATTTTTCACTTGTTAGCTTCCTTTTCAAACAGAACTATTGATTTATTAAGGTCTACCAACTACTGCTTACACTACTAACATAAAAAAGGGGTCTACTTTTTACAGCCGAACTTTTTGTGTCATAATATTATTTTGCATCATACATTCAAAACTCATAATTTTATAAGTCAGAATCAACTTTTGGCATAAATTTCATATCCATAATAATTAAAAAGTAGAACCATCATATCGCAAAGTTCATACAAACATGCATTCAGCAAGCATGCAGCATATAAGCGAGCATGCAACATTTAGCAGGCATGGCATGCTTTCAGACACAGCTCCTGCGCTGCGGGGCTCCGGCTGTTCTACGCGAGCTTATATCCACAGATGGTTTTTACGCCGGGGCGAGCGTTAAAACCACGCTCTTCAGCTCCTGCTTAAACCTAAAACCTGCTCCACAGCTCGCGTGCTAGCTAGACCCTTCGAGCCTACGCGGGCTTAAATTACCTACACTCTACTCTTAGGGCAGACAAGACTACGTGAAGTCGGTTTTGCAGCGATTCGTTTCTGCCATTAACTGTTGTAGCACAACATATTGAGTTATTAAGACAATAATTGTATTTTAAAATAAGGTTAAAAATGTTTTTAGAGCATTATAAGAATTTAGGATGCCAAAGCGAGCGATGCGGGCTACCTTAATATTTAGCATACGTAGCTGGCAACCACAAAGTGCCTTTTATTTATTTATTATAAGCCTGTGTTGTTCCACTGCAGGGCAAAGGCCTCCCTTCCCTCTTTCCACTTTCCCCGGTCTACTGCCTTTAAGAAGGAGTCCAAGCTCATCCCGCCATCTCTTTCTAGGCCTGCCGCGTAGTGGTTTCCTGCTATTTGGGATCCACTGAGTGGTGATTTTTATTGAACTTTGTATTACTTTACTTCGGTGAACTTTCATGTTAAAGCGGACGACATTTCGGACCGGGCAGTGCTCGGAACAAAATTTTAAATTGTTAAGTACTTCTACATTGTTAATTACTTGTTTACAAGAAGATGGACAGAAATCTATCTCGTTTTTGCTTAACCGTCAGGAGAAAATTAGGTCCAACGACAGTGAGGCTTTTTGTGGAAAAAACTGTTGCTCTCACCAAGGTTCTGGCCAAAAGCAAATTCTAAAAGGCACTGACCAGGCCCATTTCTTTTTATTCGCTTTTTATTTACTGAACATATTTTTTCCTAGTTTAGGGACTACTCCTGACCCAGGAGGGTAGGCGTTGACCACCAGTGTAATTTTTATCAGATTTATGTATACGCACCACTGTTGCCATTTTCCATTTTAAAGGGAATATGCCAGATAAATATTGACGGTATGCCATCAGGGCCCTTTGTTAATATCGAAACTTAAAAAAAAACATGAGTATGATCTCACAGCTTATAGTTGGAACTCAACAGTGCTCTGTCTCTTCGTCACACCCTCCATGACCATGTAGGTCTAAAGTTGAGATGAATGAAATAAGGCCAAACACGATGTTAATGCTGTCAACTGTGGAGGAGCTCTCTCGACTGTCTTCCATCTCCGTCATCAGATCGCCTCCGGGTCTCTGTTGTGTTAAAAGTTCATCAGAACTACATAATATGTGCCAAGTTTCAACAGAATCAGTTAACATGTGAAAATTTAGTAGGGGAAAAATCAATCAACTCCTATTTTTGTACCCTTAGGGGAAGATTTTGGTATTTTAAATGGGACCATCTTAGAGGTCTTCCAAGAAAATTTCAAAATCTATACCGATTTAGACCATTTTTTGGAAGTTCAATTTTTTTTTTTTTTTTGAGGGTGGGAAATTATCAAATAACTTCTCCCGCTCTGGGCGGAGCGGGAGGGCGTGTCAGACTTTTACTGACTAAAACCCCCCCGTGTTCCTTCCGTTGCCTGTGTGCCGGGGTCGCGATATCCCTTTCGGACAAACTCGCAACCCCGCAGGCATTGGCCCTAACGGACCCCGTAGCTCCGTGGAAGTCCTCTTAGATGGTCCCTTTGTAAAAAGTTATGCATGGTCACAGAATATACGCGTCGACTTGAGAACGTCCTCTTTATTTCGTCGGTTAAAAATACATTGCATAAATTGCATTTCTTTGTGCCCGAAGAAATCTAACGTATTTTGAATTACGTCATCAGAAATGTGGACGTCATCTCCACACGTTTTGTCGTGCCTTGTAAGATACGGTATGGAGTCCCAGTTATCACAAATTATAAATAAAGTAACAATGTAGTTATTTATATAATGTAGATAAGGACCGTCCTCTTTAGGTATTTAATTAATTTTGGCACTGAAGGATAAATTCTAATATGAAACGAATTCTGCACCTATAGGATCAGCATTGAATTTTAGAATTTCGTTCGATCGATCAAAGAATGCAGCTGCTTTGCTCATTTCGTTTTTATCTGTTGTTCTTTTTTGTGAAGACCTTGCCCTTGACCATAGGTCATTTAATTGGACAGTCACACGACCAATGTCTTGGTCATTGACTCGGTTTTTAAACTTTACTCTAAGCTGTTAGTATATTTTTTAACAACGTTGTAAGGTGAACCCCGTTTCTTTTGAAAGCCTTATGAATGTAATTGGTTGATCAGATAGGTTTCATATCAAGTAGGTAATTTACTGTTTTAATTTTTCGGTTAACTAATGAAAGCAAAGCATGTTAAACATGAGATGTAATAACGTTTTAGTTATATCGAAAGGTTTATGTTACTCTACCAAACGCATCAAGAATAACAAAAGTACCTGAATAATTAAGGCTGGGGTAAATGGTAAATACACCTACATAACTGGCGAAATGCGTGCTATACAGAAACGATTCTGCCTATCTCTATTAAGAAGCCGTGAATCCGTGATGTCATGTGTTATTTACGAGTAAATTTTATCGCCATACTACCTACTATGCATTTACACACACTACCGTAAAATTATCCCGTTACAATATATAATATAATCGCTCAAAAAGAAAGATTATCTATTATGAACTACGTCTGACTCACGTCACGTCATCTCAAATAAGTCCCCGTTCCTCTCGGCACAGGGAATTCACCTCAGATACTGAAGCTAGTATAAATGATGGGTTCGGGATTGAGGAAGGCACAGTTTACAACAGTTCCTTGTGGAGAGAAGAAGTAACCGTTTTAATAAGGTATGTATTTGTTTATTACTCGTTACTTGACATTTATTATCTTCTAATCACCTTTTTGGGACTATTGGGTTGAGTTCAAGTTTTAAATTCTTCTTTTATTGCATTTTTAAGTTGGCATTCAAATGAATTTTCGAAACCTGGGTCCGGCCTTTTTTGAAACTCTTTTGATTCTAAGGTTGGATTTCTCCCCAGATAAGTCTAATTGGCTCACCCCGTATTCGGATTTACAAAACTAAACTGCCAAAAGGGTATGGGTACTTAAAAAACTTCTCTGCTTGTCGTTCATTTATACCTATCTATAAGCATAATGTTATGTTGCGTTATTAATCTCTTCTATATGTTCCAGTTCACCATGCAATCCACCGTTCTATTGTGTTTCGCTGCTCTCGTGGCTTGCTCCTACGCTCAAGTATACAAACTACCAGGAATGGATGAAAACGAATTTTTCAAAAAATTGCAATTTACTCGTAACGTTGGAGGAGGCAAAATCTTCGGCACTTTGGGCGGCAGTGATGCTGGATTATACGTAAGTAACTTTACTATTTATTTTTTAATAAACAGGGGTGTTTTAAAAAGCTAAGACGATACTCATGGAAGCCCAGTGCATCGGCTCCGCTACTTAATATTGACATTACCGTTTAAGCTATTCCCCAATATCTACTATAGGGTAAGTATAGGTGAATAGCTCAAACGATAATGTAATTTTTAAATTTGTATTTTTTTAAATTTATATTTGCGTATAGATAATATGCTTACCTCAAAAGGATAGAAAAAATAGGCACTGAAGAACATGGTTTGATGGTTGATTTTGTTGATATTTTTTGTACGTTCTGGGCTGGTACTAAGAGAGAAATTCAGCTTTTCATTTTCAGAATGAATCACATGATCCCTTTTACGCAACGAAGCATCACTTCACAGATACCCCATGGACTCTTATGGATAATAAATGCTCACAATGATTATTTCCAGACGTTTTTATAACTAAGCAATATGTCCACAGGGGCGAGGCGGTTACAAGGGAGACATCTTCAACGACCATCGAGGTCGTTTCGAGGGACAAGCGTACGGACAGAGAACGCTCGGTGCTGATGGTGACAGCAGTGTCCTAGGAAGCAAGTTCAAGTGGAACAATGCAAACGACAACGTAAGAGCTGCTGTCGATGTGCATAAGGAGGTCGGAAAGGGTAGTGGTGTAAGTATTATTTGTTACATATGAATTTAATAATAATAATATAATATATTCTTTAATTCGGACTACACATACAAGTACACACAATCCATATAGTATTAGTAACAATGATTTAAAAACTATATTAGTAAACTTTTACAAACTAAAAACTATTAAAATTGACGTGGCCCAACACACGTTGGCACGTGCCTCCGTACCCAGTGCCTCATAAAGGGACTGTCTACTTTGTCTAATAATGTGTTCAGGATGCTGTTGGGGCTTCCGCGCAACCTACCCAATATTGACGCTGTTTTTCTCCTCATAATGGCATGAAAATCGTCAACACGGGCTTCCGCGAACATTTGCGAAGCGCTGCAGAAGCGTGGAAGCCCCATCAACATCCTGAACCCATTATTATACTGTACGCGCAGGACGTTGTAGGCTCTCTGCGTATATTTCACCCACAAGCTGCACGTGTAGAAGGTTTGGCAGTACGCCTTAATTTAAACATTACAGATTTCTGCTTACCTATCGAAGGTGTAGTTAATGAGCCAAAGCCTTCCAACCCTCTGGCCAGAAGCATAAAGAATAACAACGTTTTATAGTCAGTAAGATTCTGGAAATTGCCTTCTTACCCAGTGTGGAAGAGACCCATGAAGAATCCACATTTTGTTAAATGCCGATTTGTAACATTTAAAAATGGCTAACTGTTCGTTGGAAAAGATTCTGAAGTTAACTTTTGTTGACTCCAATTGCTATAACAAGGAGTGTTGATTCCAATATCAATCAGTGTGAAATAGGAATCGGGCAAAGAATTTATCATTTTTTTACCTCACTACGATCTTGTGTTTTCTGTTAAATGACCAACCATAAATCAATAGCAAAAATAAGGATCGAGCTATTGCAAGACTTTAACGAGATATTCTCCACATTTTCAGGTGACCCTAACCGCTGATGGAGTGTGGAAAGTCGACAAGAACACCAAATTTGTTGCTGGAGGCAACGTGGAGAAGACTTTCGGACATGACAAGCCGCAAATTGGACTGGAAGCTAAAATTGTACACGACTTTTAAGTAGTTAAACGACTTTCTTCGCTAGTGTTAGTTCAGTGGTCAACCCAAGTTGAAGGAATTTGATTAAATTCACTTGGATCATTTTCTGTGAGATCTTTCTATATGGGGCTTTCAATAGTCATAAATTTAGCCCCTTTTCTGCATTTATATTCAGTGCCAGTTAACTTTAATAACTACCACTACTACTACGTGCTAGTTAACTTTTTACTTTTTTTTGTTAATTGTGTTCGTTTCTGTATTATTTATTTCTACTTAACTTTTAGGTTAATATGTACCAAACCGTTTTGTATTGTAAATAGATTATACCTAATTGTATAAAGTGTAAATATTAATTATAGTTTTTGTAAATAAAATCCATAGAATGAAAGACTTGCTTTTTAATTAACATCACACTGCTTACTTGTGCTTACCTACTTAAAAGAACGAGCAAGCCTTACAGTAGTCGCAGAAGATGTGTAACATCTGACATCTTGGCATCTTGGCTCATTTTCGGAGAGTACCAACTCTCGGAAAATGAGTTGACACCCTGACAGCCAACTCTAGCACGGCGCGCGCTCGATGCTCAAATCAAATAGCGCGCCCTCGGCTTCCTGCTACACACTTCCGTCCCTTGTCACGAAATCACTCCCACAGACTGCAGGAAAGCGAGAGGAAAGGATGTTACACATCAAAAAATATAAGTTGTTATTATTAATTTACCGAAAGAGACTGATTTAGAAATTTTGTTATTGTTATGTTAAACAAAAGCACTATTTGTGACGGTACAGAAGCACTCAAAAATCGTTTATACCAATGAGTGAGAAAAACAGAAGCTGAAAGTTATAAATCGCAAACACACGACTGAATGACTTATTGAGTGGTGAGAGATGCTTGTTCATATCTTGTGGATGTTAAAATCATTGAACTTTGTGAGCAATACATCATTATATGTATATCATCCTATACTATTAAATGAGCTGTCTCTATTTTCACCCGAGCAGAGCTCGGTCGCCCAGGTACTGTATAATAAAATCGTAGCAAAGGCAAAACTGTACATTGAATATAAAAAAAAAAGTAATTGCTTTGAGGTGTGGGTCTAATACTACTTACTGTTGGTCGCTTTATCTGTTTGTGTGAATGTATATTTCAGCATCACGCAAATACTACCGGATAGATTCTGTTCAAATTTTGCATATACCGCATGACTTTTTTTACCGTCTCGAAAAAAATAGGGTATAATAGGTGAACGGAGTAAAAGCCTATGGCATAGAAATTTTAATGTTTTAATTTTTTTCAATAACCTAGAATAAAATTGATTTATCGATAAATACCAAGCATATAAAGTGAACTTTTCATTCCAGAACATTAAAAATAGAAAATAAAAAAGAACCCTACCCTCATACGCACCCTACTAGATGCGCGGAATTTATCATGATAGTTGGATGGTTTTCATGTTTTTTTAAGGATATTTGTTTTTTTTTTTTTTTTTTTTTTTTATTGAAAAAAATTAAAACATTAAAATTTCTATGCCATAGGCTTCTACTCCGTTCACCTATTATACCCTATTTTTTTCGAGACGGTAATAAAAGTCATGCGGTATATTTCCTATAAGTCTGGTCAGTCTGTAGGCTATAAATTATAACGCTATTGGCTATAGAGAATGAGCAATATTGCATTATGTTCGTATTTTGTTCTGTAGTTAACCGCAAATTGTAAAAAAGTCGAGCCAAAAGGTTAGAATATTGCAGATAATTTCAGATTTAAACTTTTAAAATTAAATTATTATCATCATGCTATATTTTTTATGGATATAAGCTGTCAATCATGACAATACAGAACGGCTATAGTGAACTATGACCAAAGCAATTAACTTAGTGGTTTGAAGACCGGTTTGCAAACCTGTGGTTTCAAGATTGATTCATAACTGGCGATATTTTTTGTGATTCTTTTTTTTTTTCATTTACTTTATTGTTTTTAGGGTTCCATAGCCAAATGGCAAAAAACGGAACCCTTATGGATTCGTCATGTCTGTCTGTCTGTCCATCCGTAAGTTATAGCCACTTTTTTCCGAAACTATAAGAACTATGCTGTTGAAACTTGGTAGATGTATTCTGTGAACCGCATTAAGATAACACCAGAATAGAAAAAAAACAATAAATTTTGGGGGTTCCCCATATTTACAACTGAAACTCATTTTTTTTTTACATCAAACCCATTCCTGTCTATGGATAGATCTTCGAAAATGGTATTGAGGTTTCTAATATTATTTTTTTCTAAACTGAATAGTTTGCGCGAGAGACACTTCCAAAGTGGTAAAATGTGTCCCTCCCCCCTGTAACTTCTAAAATAAGAGAATGATAAAACAAAAAAAAATATATGATGTACATTACCATGTAAACTCCACCAAAAATTAGTTTGAACGAGATCTAGTACGTAGTTTTTTTTAATACGTAATAAATCGTAAACATCGATCAAAGTTACAACGAACTACAAGAACTTTTATATTGTGTTAATTGCTGCTACGGAACCGTTCATGGGCGAGTCCGACTCGCACTTGGCTGCTTTTTTATAATAGTTCGTAGAACGTTAACAGAAAAACATGAAGTTTCGGCTTCTTCTGTCGTCTATGGTTAGGTGACTGTTAATAAGAAATGCCGTGTGTTTACAATCTATTGTTATATTATTTTAGTGACAGCCATTCATCAGGAATCATGTGTAAAAATGCATTAGTCAGTAAGGTATCAGTGTATGAGCTAGAACACCTCCGGCATGCTATTTCGCTTCTACCCAGGGTCTTGTCCATATTTTATTCACTGTCTATCTCACATTCAGACTAACCACCAGATGGTTTTATAACAATTGTGGTGCCAGTGACAAAAAACAAAATGGGTGACATAACTGACAAAAATAATTACAGACTGATCTTTGGCAAATGTCCTGGACAGGCTAATTGATAACCACCTAGCTAAGTTTAAACTTTTTTATGATGAGCAGTTTGGGTTTAGACCTGGCCTGTCCACCGAGACTGCAATTTATTGCCTTAAGCCCACGGTCAGATATTATGTTGTGGTGGAGTTTCTTGCCCATTCTTCTCCATACGAGAACTACCTTTTGGAAGGGGCGACTAGAGTCAATTCTATTTTGTGTATTATTGACGTTCAAAAGTGCCTCTTCAAAGTCAAAGTCAAATCATTTATTTCAAATAGGCCCCTGTAAGGCACTTTTGAATGCCAAAGTTTACAAAAATATTGAATTGATTCTAGTCGCCCCTTCCAAAAGGTAGTTTTCGTATGGAGAAGAATGGGCAAGAAACTCCACCGTTACTGTTTTAAAATGTGTTAAAATATTTTGCATATGTACAACATTAGTTACATAATGGTCTTATAAGCCTAATTGAAATAAATTGTTTGACTTTGTGAATAGAATACTTGCCTCTTATACCTGAGTAGGAACTGTTATGATGTCCAGTGGAAGAAGTTACATGCTGCCAATGTGTCTGTGTTGGGCCCTACCTGAACACCAGCACTGCGGATTTTTTATTTAAATTTAGCCGCGTTGGGCTGAAATAGGATAATGCATTAACCTATATATCAGTCACTTGACTTGAGTGAAGGTTTGTTTTTGTTTAATTCCACAATCATACTGCTAAGACATAATGCATAATCCTATAATGTTCCCACTGCTGGGACACAGGCCTCCTCTCGATGAAAGGGAGAGGGCCGTACGGTAGTCTACCACGCGGGCCGGATGCGGGTTGGTAGATGATGTCACGTCTTCCAATTTTTAGTTTTAGGACATGCAGGTCATTGCCGGTTTCCTCACGATGTTTCCCTGCACCAGTTTGAGAGCAGTAGTGATGAATTTACACAAAGTAAAGCGCCTGTCGGGTTCGAATCTACGACCTACAACTCGTTAGTCACCACTGAGCCACCACAGCTAAAGGTTCACACTACACTGACCAAATGATGTAGACATGAACGATCATCAGCCTCCTATTATTTAATTTTTCGATCAATCGGTTGGCGAGTGAAAGAAGTGCCGACTTCCAATATCGTTAGATCGGTTCTAATCAATATGTTTTTAAATTCTTTTTAAGGTCAGACGCTTCACTGTGAGTGAAAGATGTCGAATGAAAGACAAAAATTAAGATAAGATAAGATAAGATAAGATAAGATAATTTTATTTGTCAAAAACATGTGTAGGTTTACAGTTGGTATGTTCAAAAAATAAAGGTAAGGTAAGGTTGGTATGTTTAATAAAAAGATAAGCGTTTACTTATCCCCATCTTTTGCTTCTTGTCTAAGAACTAAAGTAATTTCTCAACTAACTATTAGTTCGTACCTACGTAGTGCTACTCAAATTAAAATGTAGAAAGTGAAATTATAGATTGACACTGCTCTATCGAAAACCCAATGAGGGGAATTCCTAAACACCACATTCACGCAATGTAATGAACCTACACTTCTTCTCCACAGGAAACGACCAATTGGAACCGTGCACCTAGCTTCTGACGTTTCATAAGTACCATGGTAGGGTTATGTGAAATAAAATATTTTGAATTTTGAATTTTTGAAGTTTGAAAGATAAAATCAGAAATGAAGTTATCGGGAATAGAATCCGGGTTACTGACAGGGGACTTGCGGAGTAAGCAAGATGAAGTGGCAGAAGGCTGGCCGTGTTTGTCGAAGGACTGATGGTCGATGGAACAGACGAGTCCTGGAGTGGAGACCGCGTATCGGCAAGCGTAGTGTGGGACGCCCCCCAGCTAGATGGAGCAACGACCTTAAAAAGGTGGCTGGGACAGACTGGATACGGAATGCAGAGGACAGGGTGTTGAGGCACAGCCTGGACCAGCAGTGGACTGCGATAGGCTGAGTTGATTGACTGATTGAACAAATGTCTATTATAGGTCGTTGGACTGGACTTGTTTTCAAAACTTTAGTAGTAAGTACCTAACTATTTGTTTCTATTATGAATTGTCGTTTGACAACACCGGTTTATTTTGAAATCCTTGTAAATGTAATCAGTTGCCTTATCTCATGTCAAAAATAATTGGTCACAGAAATTAGCTTGAGATATACACAGCTAGTTAGTTAGTTTTTGAGTGTCAAAAGCTGGGTGTTACTTTACCAAAAGCACTACATATTAAAAAAAAATGAAGGCGAGAATAAATTTTGCAAAAACCAACTAAGCTGGCGTTTAGTTGAATAAGGTAAGGTACATTTCGAAAATAGGCGTGATCAATAAATCTGCCTAGCCTTTTTGCAGCTATGTTGGGGCCGGCTTCTAGTAAAACCGGATGCAGTTGAATACCAGACCAGAAAAAAACTGTTTAATAACAGACGTGATGTTACATGTAATTTAAAACTCAATCATTATCTCCGTACGACTACGAATTCACACACATTAATCCTGTCACAAAATATTATCACTTAAATAATGAACTCTGTATGTATGACTTATATATGTGATCTCGAATAAGTCCCCGTTCCTCTCGGCACAGGGAATTCACCTCAGATAACGAAGCTAGTATAAATGATGGGTTCGGGATTGAGGAAGGCACAGTTTACAACAGTTCCTTGTGGAGAGAAGAAGTAACAGTTTTAATAAGGTATGTATCATTAGCTATACATCGTACTTAGACTGTCCTATATGATGTAGGCTCGTATGGAGATGTTATAAGATCGTCATCCAAGGGTGTCTAATGCCTATAACAAAACGTCCTTAAAGTGGCAGTGGTGGCATGCATGGGATGCCTTTAGCACCTAAATGTTTTGTTTTTGTTTCAGTTCAACATGCAGTCTACCGTTCTATTGTGTTTCACTGCCCTTGTGGCTTGCTCATACGCCCAGTTGTACAGACTACCAGGAATGGATGAAAATAGGTGGTTCAAAGACTTGCACTTTGAGCGTAATGCTGGTGGAGGCAAACTCTTTGGCACTTTGGGCGGCAATGATGCTGGATTATTCGTAAGTAACTTTACTATTTTTATCAAAAAAGAAAAAAAATGTAACCCCTTGACGGTTTGATGTGCTATGATACTCACAGTAAACAGTTTCAACTCAAGTAGTTACAGTAGTTGCAGCATCATTTTTGTTTGAATAGGCGAAGACGTGCTGTGCGCTTTAATAAATTACTTCGCGACAGATGATGCTTTTGATTGTAAAGTCAGCCCCACTAATCTTTTTGACTGGCTGAACAGTATTTTCATCAATCTTCATCTCAAGAAAGGTCATTCCTATAGCATATCTGCAGACACCTATTTACCGAGAACTGAAACATTCGGCAGTTAAGCTTATATCCATTGCTGTGGTTGTACTGGTATGTCGTGTTACAGCCATCATTGTTCTATATGTGTATAAGAGAAAACGGGTTATTACTAACGTATGCTTACCTGTCAGATGTCGGACAGCTACGGCTAGACGACAGCAATCTTATAGGTCATCCTACTTATACAATAAAATAAATAAAATAATAAACATTCATCCACTTACTGTTCGAGAAACAAAAATGAAAATTAAGAACTGGCTACTTCAATTAAACTACGACCAAACAGAAATGTTATTGCTCACAGATTAATATTCCATACTACCACATACCTCACCTACATCTAACATCCATCACACACACACACACCCTCACACACTCGCACACACACGTACACACAAACACGTTATCTACATGCATAAACACAACATGAGTTAACCTAACCCATCACTTATTTGATTTGTTTCATCTTATTTGTTTTTTTTTTCTCTTTTTTATATTTTTTATTCGCAATTTGTATAAAGTAGAAAGTGGGAGAGGGCACTGACTTCTGTAATACAGGTTTTTACCTAGCTCAGAAGTCAGGGTTTTCATAGGATTTTTGTAAAAAGTTTGTGAATAAAATTTATTATTATTATTATTTTTCCATTTGTTAACAAATCTCGGGACCATAGGGTCCCGGTCCTTTGGAAGGCGTATGAGGGGCCGAAGCCAACTCGCAGAGGCCCCTTAGATAATTTTAAATGGAATGAGGAATGAGGCACCAACCGACGATTATCCCTGTATCCCTCCTTATTATTATTATTATTTTAGGGAGTGTTTTTTTTCTCAGCTCTTAGGCTGGTTTTAGCTACATTTACGGGCCAAAGCCAAGTAAATGCAGCGTGTGGTGATTTAAGATGAGGGTGTGTTTTCTTCCTCTAACTGCATGAATTTCCTAACTATTCTACAGGTGTTTAAGATGGCAGCTTTTTGTAGGTTAATATAAACGGATTCTTCTAAATCTATTAATTTCAGGCTAATTATTATTATTATTATTATTTTTGGTTCTTTACGTTTCTTCTCATTTAAGAGAGTGTAAGAAACCTTACACACGGGTCGTGACCAAGTATGTAAAGCGAAATTTAGATAGAAAAGGTGGATGACAATGTTGAAGAAATCAGAAACTTTCGGGTGATGCGGCAGGTGTTAAGAATGGTAGCTTTTTGGAGCATGTAAAGTGTGTGAGAAGGCATCTGTAGGGTGTTAAGGCTTTGTGTGAGAGATTTTGGTATTATTCCAGTAGATGAAAGGACAATCGGGACAATATGAACGGTTTGCGCTTTCCATTGGGTTTTAATTTCTATGGCGAGATCTTGATACTTACTGAGTTTTTCGGATATGGTGGTTTGAATATTGTGTGAGTTAGGTATTGCTATATCTATCAGATAAACTGTTTTATTGGTTTTGTCGTGAACGGTAATGTCAGGTCTATTGTAATGAATAGTTTTATCTGTTATTATTGTTCGGTCCCAGTAAATTTTCTGATCCTTACTTTCTAATATTATTTCTGGTTTATATTTATAATATGGTATCATTTCGCTAACGAGTTTATATTTATATGCTAACTGTTGGTGTATAATTGCAGCGACTTGATCATGGCGGTGTTTATAATCGGTTTGTGCAAGTGATTTACAAGCTCCTGTTATATGTTGTATGGTTTCAGAGGCAGTGTTGCAATGTCTGCACAAGTCAGTCGGCTGATGTTGGTCCTTTATGATGTACTTTCTGTAATTACGAGTGGCTACTATTTGATCCTGTATGGCCAGCATAAAACCCTCGGTCTCGGGAAACAATTCGCCTCGTTTGAGCCATTCGTTCGACTTAACTTTGTCGACGTGTGGCTGGCTCAGGTAGGCTCGGTGTCTTCCGTGTAGGGCCTTTGCAGACCATTCTGCAATTTTTTGTTGTGTACTTACAATCTGTTCATTTATTTGCGTATTCCTGTTTTGTAGGTTTAGTGGTGTAAGTTTCTTATCTGTTTCCGTTACCTGTTTGTGTAGTGATGAATGTTCTGATTGGTTATGGAAGTACGCTCTGAGTGAAAGTATCTGTTTGTTGTGTAAATTGTGTATGTCTATTAATCCTCTTCCTCCTTCTTTGCGTGGCAGTGTAAGCCGTTGTATGCATGATTTTGGATGGTGTTTTCTATGTTTGGTTAGGAGTATATTGACAGTGCGCTGTAGTTTTTTGATATCAGTCTTTGACCATCGTATAATTCCGAAAGAGTATGTGAGAATAGGTATTGCAAATGTGTTGATGGCTTTAATTGTGTTTCTAGAGTTAAGGTTGCTTTTTAAGATAAGGTTTAGGCGGTGTGAGAATTTTTTTTGAAGTTCTTGTTTTGCCATCTTTTGTTGTATCTGCCTGGACTGCTTAAAACCTAGATATTTATATGTACTCTGTTCATCCATTGGCTCGATCGATTCACCTGATGTGAGTGTGTAACTGTTATTTTGGATTTTTCCTTTTAAAATTGATAAAATTTTGCACTTATCTACTCCGAACGACATGCAAATATCATCAGAAAATTGTTGTGTTGTGTCAGCTAGTTGGAAAAGCGCTTTTTTGTCAGCTGCGTATAATTTTATGTCATCCATGTACATAAGGTGTGTAAGGGTGTATTGTGTGTCATTGTTTGCCAGAATGAATCCTGCGTCTGTTTTATCAAGCAAGTGTGAGAGTGGGTTGAGTGCCATGCAAAACCACAGAGGACTTAGAGCGTCTCCTTGAAAAATTCCACGTTTTATATAAATTGGTTCTGTAGCTACAGTCGAGGAGGATGAATTAATTTTAAGAACAGTTTGCCAATTTTGCATGGAAGTTTCTAAGAATAGTTTCAGTGTTGGGTGAATTTTATACAGATTTAGGACGTGTAATAACCAGCTGTGCGGAACTGAATCGAAAGCCTTTTGATAATCAATAAACATTGTGTGAATATCCTTCCTGTTTTTAACAGCGCTGTTCATAGTAATCGCGTCAATGGTAAGTTGCTCTTTACATCCTTGGCTATTCTTACGACATCCCTTTTGTTGTTCTGCTAGAATATTATTTTTAGTTAAATGTTCGTATACTACTTCACTTACGCAGGCTGTTAAGATTTTGTACAAGGTTTGTAAACAAGTAATTGGCCGGTATTTCGCTGGGTTTATAGTGTCATTCATGTCTTTAGGTATCATGTAAGTTACTCCTTGTGTTATGTATGTAGGAAGTAAATTTGGTGATTGAATAAATGTATTTAAATGGTTATGTAAGAATGGATGTATGTAAGAGAGTTTCTTATACCAGTAGTTGTGGATGTGGTCTGTGCCAGGCGATTTCCAATTGTGTGTACGTTTGATGACGTCTATAAATGTATCTATAGGTATAAATTCAAATTCCATTTCTGGAATTTCCTGTGTTGTTTCATTGACCCAGTCTGCGCGATTATTATGGTATACTGGATTTTCCCAAATTTTGGCCCAGAATTCCATTATTATTATATTATTCTATATTGCCATCATTATTCTATATTGTTCTATATATCATGCCGTTTTCGCAACGAAATAATCACGTTTTTATAAGATTCTTCTCAATCACGAGGATGATTTCACTAAGACCTTTAATCCTCGCTCCAAAGACCTTTCTAACTTAAACTTACTTCCACAGGGTCGAGGCGGTTACAAGGGAGACATCTTCAACGACCGTCGCGGTCATCTCCAAGGACAAGCTTACGGAGAGAGAGTGCTCGGTGCTAATGGCGACAGTAGTGTCCTAAGAAGCAAGTTCAATTGGAACAATGCAAACGACAACGTAAGAGCTGCTGTCGATGTTCATAAGGAAATTGGAAGGGGTAGTGGTGTAAGTATATTTTTTTTGTAAACAAACTTAAACATTACGGATTTCTGGTTACTTACCGAGAGTCTAGCTAAATGAGCGAAAGACTTCCAACCCCCAGGCCAGAAGCATTTGGAATAACAAAGTCTTACAGTTAGAAGATTCTGACAGTTCCCTTCTTCTCCAGGGCGGAAGACACCCATGAAGAGTCCACATTATTTTTAGGCCGTTAAGTAAAATTTTAAAATGGCTGACTATTCCTTGGAAAATATTCTGAAGTTAACTTATTGTTGATTGAAACTGCTATCATAGAGAGTGTTGATTCGGAATCCGAGGAATCAGGCACAGATATTATCACTTTTTTACCTCACCACTATCCTGTCTCTACTTATATTATGAATCTATGACCAATAATTAATAAGCAAAAAATTTAGTAAACTGAGGCAAGATTTTAAACAATTATTTTCCACATTTCAGGTGACACTGACCGGTGATGGAGTATGGAAAGTCGACAAGAACACCAGATTTGTTGCTGGAGGTAACTTGGAGAAGACCTTCGGACATGACCGGCCCCAAGTTGGACTTGAAGCAAAATTTGAACACGACTTTTAAGTAGAGTTAATAGACTTTCTTCATTATAGTTAGTTCAGTGGTCAACCCTATTTGGAGACTTTTTATTCAACTTACTTAGATAATTT
The DNA here is from genome assembly GCA_914767755.1 of Agrochola circellaris. Lineage (NCBI taxonomy): Eukaryota > Metazoa > Arthropoda > Insecta > Lepidoptera > Noctuidae > Agrochola > Agrochola circellaris. The sequence goes on from OU611862.1 coordinate 10,768,334, forward strand.
TCTGTGAGATCTTCAATAGTCATTATTAGACGCCCCTTTTCTGCATTTATTTTCATTGTATAATATGTGGGTAACATAATTGTATTTGCTTCTGTATTATTTATTTCTACTAAGTTTAAGGTTAATAAGTGACAAACTGTTTTGTATTGTAAATAGACTAAATAATAAATGGTATGAAATTGTAAATATTAGTAATAGTTTTGTAAATAAAATCCATAGAATGAACGGCTTGCTTTTTACTTAACATCATACTGCTTAGTTGTGCTTAACTACTTAAAAATTAAGTTGATATTGAATTATTAGGAGAGTTGAATCGGACAAGATATTTTGACATTGTTATATTAAACAAAATACTACTTGTGATGGTAAAAATGCGCTCGAAAATCTTTAGGTTTGCATTAAAACCAAAATTGGTAAAAAAAAACCTTAGTGAAGCATTCTTTATTTCATCGAACAAGCTCAAGGTGATCAAATACAGAATTCGCCACACATTTGAACCTGACCTTCACAGTCAACATTTATATTATGTAGGTCGTTTCTTAACTACAATAATAATTGCATATTTACATAAATAGTTTAAGATAAGCGGGACTCCAAACTTATCTTAAAAGACACACTAGTTGACACGCGTAAGTAGGTATACGAGTAGTCATAGGTCCCAGACAGTATCAGTAATAATGACATTAATATTAATATTATTTATTTAGGTATTTAAATTTCTCGCACACAATAAGGTACAAAGACGGACTTCATGCCTTAGGCGTTCTTTACCAGTCAACGAAGGGTGGTGAAGAGATAAGATGGCAGGTGCTCCGATTTAGAGGAGTTAATAATGAATGAATGAATGAATGAAATGCACTGATCCCAGCGTGGTTTAACCAGACTCGATAAATCGAATGAACCCCAAGATTTGCACTAGCCCATGAAGCCTCATGTTTCATGGAACTACATAGGCCATTGCAAATCAAGCAGTAGACCGGGGAGCGCGGGTAATGGTAAGGAATACGTGCCCTTAGGATAAGGAAGGATTTGAGAGCCATACCGGATATGCATCCTAGAGTAAGCATTGGAATAGTGGAGAGACGGGTGTTAATTATCTATGGATGGGCATCTTTTGCGACGTCGTCGTTATGTTGGTTCGAGTCGATCTTCACCGGTGAATTTTGACGGGGTTGCGCTGCTTTCTCGACTATTTTCTATGACACTACTATGCTGTGTTACACGTTGCTGTTTCCATTGTCTTCGTCTGGCTACTATCCGTTTCAGGTTTCTTATAACTCTCGCTAGCCTTCTTAATCTTGTCGCGGTCTTAAGCAGTCTTCAACTTCACAAATATTTAATTAAATAACCTCCAACATTTCTTTACACAATTAACTTTACCACCTAAATAAACACAAAACTACACCTGGCTTCGAAGTTATAGGGTTTAAAATCCAATGTCAGAGTCAAGAGCAATAATATCTAAAAGGAATGCTTTGTTGGTCAACAACTAACTACCTGCGACCCTTGACTCACTCCAAATATAAAAAAAAGGATGCGCACTCGCAAAAAACAAAGCATATTGAAACACTGCACTGCACAAATAATCACACACGTATTATAGTTTAAAGTTAGTCGAACAAATTGTAAATACAGCATATAAGATGTATGGATTTATAATGAGATCCACTCATGACTTTAGGTGGACTTCTTCAGCGATCCCTGAAAGATGGAAAGACCTCACCAGATTCGCTGCGGCAGGTATACCCTCGTACTTATGCATGCACTGAACCGTACGCCTGAGATCAGGAACGCTTATTTCACCCACTATTGTACTGTTTTAGTGTATTTTTGGCGACCTAAAGTCACAACCACAGCAAAACAAAAACACTTCGATTTCGACGCCCGGCTTGTAGCTAAAACTTGCAACATGTGGTGTGCACATTTCACTAATCAGTAAAAAACTTTGGTGGAGCACAATTAGGAGCGTCCATGCGCTGCAACGTCCGACGACCGAATCCCCTCCGATTTAGAGGAGTTAATAATAATAAAAAATATTAAAAAGACAACAATTAATTATAAATAAAATAGGTACACAAGTACATAATGATATAGTTTATAAACTTATATACTACACGTACATACATATTTACTCTAAGGATACAAATTCAAAGGTAAAGAGGTAATTGAGATGAGTCTACGCTATTTGTTTTGAACATAGCTCTGCAATTTCCGTTTATATGCATATCGACTGGTGGCCGTCCTGATTTCAAGAGGAAGCGCATTCCAGAGAAGAATGGACTGAATATGAAAGGAAGAATGAACAAAGTCAGAAGTATGAGAAGGACAGAGTAGGAGAAGATTGTTGGAAGAACGCAGATTCTTAGCGTGTGAAGAACATAGATATTGGAATTGAGACATAAGACAAGAAGGAGTTGTGTGGGTGTATTACTGTCATTCGTTCCAATATTGACGTAAATCTAAAAAAAATAAAAAGGATCTCCATGATCTGTTAGTAAACAAGTGCTACTACTCTATAAAATACCTCATAGCAGACAAATCACTTCTCCAATACAGTCCCCCTCAGTCATGATGCGTTCAGTGTCCCACTGTTGTGTACCTACCTAAATTCGCTCTGTTTTTATTTTTATCTTTTTTTATAATTTAATTTCTGTGTAACTATTGTAGGCCCTAGGGCGGTATATAGCTGATCACAATTTAATTATTTAATAAGACCTGTATTATGTACATAACATTGATTGATCTATTAGAATATTTAGAGCACATCATCATACTGTCAACCACCACACTGTCAGTAGTAATGTCATTACTTGAATGTAATGTCACTACTACTGATAGTCTCTGGACCGCTTATAGATTTCTGATGACGTACCTACCGCGTTACAATTTCTTTACGCGCAAAAAGTGCGATGTTCTTTTATTTTTCTAATCAACATAGCATGTAGCTTATTAACTGAATTTAAAAAAAGAAGGAGGTGCTCAGTTCGTCGGAATCTTTTTTTTTATGTTGTTCTCGATTACTCGAATACGGCTGGACCTATTTGGTAAATTCTTATTAGGAGGGGTACCAAACGGAACCCTATTAAGATGCCTCCGCTGTCCGTCAGTCCGGCTGTCAGCGGGCTGTATCTCATGAACCGTAATAGGGAGACAGTTGAAATTTTTACAGATTGTGTATTTCTATTGCCGCCCTCTTAAAATTTGGAGAAAAAAAAACTTACCCTGGCATGTGGTGGGGTATCATTGTCTAGAACTCATCGAGTAGAGTACAAACAGGCCTGTAAAAGTTGTCAGTTTTAGACCATTTTTGTACGAGCTCTATCGCAACAACTAAACAAGTTAAGAATTTGAAACTTCTGCGTATCATGTACTGTTTATTATAATCAACAAATATTAAAAACGCCGATTTATAAGTTATTTTATTTAAATATGGGCGACTTTCTGCAACGGCAAAAAATTACTTTGTAATTCACAGTCAGTCATTATGAAATACTAATTTATATTTGCGATTTTTAAAATTTGAGTTGAAAAATATACTTCGATTAGTATTTTCATTTAACTTAACTAAAAACAGGCCGTAATTCACAGTCAGTCATAAAGAAATACTTACTAATTTATATTTGCGATTTTTTTAATTTGAGATCTAAATTTAAACTTCGTTTAGTATTTTCATTTAATTGAACTAAAAAACCGGCCAAATGCGAGTCAGACTCGCAACAAGGGTTCTGTACCACCGTACCATATTTAAATCTACACATTTTTAGGGTTCCCAAAATAAAATAAAAATAAAAAGTAAAAGGAGTTCATACAAGAAACGTCTCTTTTTCGGCGTTTTTTTGCTGTTAAAAAATACGTAGTGCACTTCGCTGGTTTTTAATGTAACAAAGCAACCCACATCAACCAATTTTATCACCAAGCTAAGGTAGGTACTGTAATCTTTGTTGCAGCTACCCTTCATTCCCAAGAGCCGTCACTCCACACTTATCTACATACATACATACTCTCACTTCTGAACTTATTTAATTATTCAACCGTCGACGCTCGGGAATACTCGTGGATACTCGGGTGAGCTCGGTAAACTGCAAAACTTTGATAATTACTAGCATTTCGAGTGGAGAAATTGTTTGTTTTTGTTGCTGCGCTGGCTGGTAAGAATGTACTTAAAATTAAAAGGAATTCATTCTGCTTGTATTATTTACATCAGGGAATAATTTTGAAACACCATCATCAGCAACAGCAGTTGAAACTGGATTGGCTCCTGACCATTGATTAGTTAGTCAGGAGAATTAATTGCTAAGCAAATTGGTTCCTAACCTTAATAATTGTCCGTACTTAAGTATATTCAAATCACAATTGATTTTCTTTGACTTTGTATGAAATGGCTAATTACACGGCATATTGAAGTAGGGTACCTATCAATTAAGAAGGTGAGCAATGGGTAGCTCGCCGTCCGCGGGTCGACGGCGCGTTGTGTACCACGCGCGCCTCGAAGAGATGTCAGCACAACTGACGGGGTCTGCTAGGACCGACGCCTACAGGGGTCGCGGGAAAGTCCGAAAGGCATACCGTGGCCCCGGGCAATGTACAGGAAACAGAAGGAACACGGGTGGGTTGTATTCAGTAAGAGTCTGACACGCCCTCCCGCTCCGCCCAGAGCGGGAGAAGTTATTTGATAATTTCAAACAAAAAAAAAAAATGGTAGGTATCAATTAAAATTCTGTTGTGTATTTCTGGATAATATTTACATAAGTACATAATTTAAACGCTACTAACATCTTAAAATAATCATAGGGTAGGTATCTAAAAATCGTCCGCATCGCTGTCGCTGTACATATATACATAGGTCAATGCTCCCGACTAAAACGACTCGTTGTTCATAAAAACGAAATATAGTTTGTGCACGGGTTCTAATTCTAGGTATTTGATTGGCCGGCGGCGTGCAAATGCACTATACTGCCCTCGTAGTAGCAAATGCAGTAATCGACATTTTTTAGATTTTCTGTTTTTGTCAAAAATAACATCTGGAGACTTTAAGCTACACGTAGTTTTTTTTTTTTTTTTTTTGTTTGGCTAGAACATGGTGAAATAATAAGGAAAAATGCAGCATTTCGCGTGAAATTCTCTGATATTGTTAGTATGAATGCAGCAATGAGCATACACCAGATTAAAACGCAGTAATCACGTATTTAGTACCAAGTTATAATGCAGTATTCATCTAAATACTGCGTTATAACTTGGTACTTACTGCATTATAAATTAGTAAGAAACGGTTCTGAAACTATTTAAATAAAATATTTAGAACCAGGACACACTTATATGTCGGCTGACAGCTTTCACCACCAAGAAAACCAATTACAAAAAGCAGGAAAGGTGTATGATTTTTCTGATTTCGTTGATTTTGTGCAGTTAGCTAATTCAGGGAAAGTCACAGTAAAAGCTATGGAAGTTTCTGACTTCTGCAAATAATTATGGATCATTCATCTCAACATAGACTTAAAAAGAGCACAAACAGACTATATTTAAAAAATATTGTTATTGTGGAGGTTCACAGAAATAAAATGAACTTGTTTGTGAAGACAGAGTAGGATGGAATATTACACGGAATTGAGTTCCTAAAGGTTAAATACTTAAAGTCATTGTCAATTCCTGATCCCTTCAAAAACGATCTTCCAAGGGGTTTAACAGAAGCAAGAAAATCTATATCTATCGTATTCTTTCTACAGTGTCCAAAATAATACCACAAAACAGATTACCGTTTTGGCAAAACCTCCACGTCAATGATCCTTCGACTGATCTTGTGAAGAGTTTAGAAGTAGAAGAATGTGATGAAACATGAAACAAGGCTTTGAGATTTAATTTTAATTAATTACTACTAAAAGACTATTACAGTGCCATTATTTAAATATTCTTTTCCGTTTAAAGAATTTAAGGCGAAAGCGAATGAAGAATGATCTCATTTATTTTATGTTACTAAATCACATGTAATAAACATGATGATAATTTTGTTCATATAATAGGTAGGTGCTAAATTTATATTTTCTATCATTTTAGTTATGCGCTATACCCAGTACAATTATATTTTATAAAGTTCCCTATGTTCCAACAAAGACTGATTAAATTATAAAATAAAAAGATTTTCAGAATTAATCATGTTTTTCCTTTTTTTTTCTCGATATAATGTTTAAAAACTTGTTTTTACACTGCATTGTGCCTTTTATTATACATATATTCAGGAAATAACTTTGCTAGTGCTTAGTGCAGTCAATTTATTTCCTAGATACAAATGCAGTAACAAACACGAGTACTGCACTTCACTTCACTACTTTGATGTATTACCAATAGAGACACAAGGTATAAGTGCAGTATTCGAGTTTCTAAAGACCTACATAAGAAAAATTTACTTCAAAACGAAACTAAACAATACTTTGTATTTTTATGTACCTTTTCCGTAACAAAACATATGAGTTTTATATCAGTTAAAGTAGAGATTTAAAAAAAACACTTTACCGCGTTTTTCTCGAAACCGTCATTTTGCAAGTACTGCATTTACTATTACGAGGGCAGTATAAGATCCCAGGTATATTTCGATAAATACCTACCACCCTACCTACCTACCTACCTAAAGGTAATTTCTACCTAGGTACTGCTGCCAATCCATGCGTCATGTTCGTGAACGAGCGCCGTCAGTTGGGACTGGTCAACTCTTGGCGGCCATGGCTGATTTTAATTTTTGAATTGTTCTTTGTATTACGGACGCTTCTAACGTGCACGTCTTTCTACATTGTTCTCACATGTATAGGTAATTTCAACATGAATGATGTAACCAATACTTTGTAACAATTTATTTTATTTAAAAGAGTGTCCGTGGAGTTTCTTGCCCGTTCTTCGCCATAGGTACCTACTACGCTTTGGAATGGGCAACTAGCTTCACATTTTTGAATGACCGATTCCTTGACAGTTCAAAAGTGCCTGTAATGGTTTAATTGAAATAAATGCTTTGAGTTTGAGTTTAATTGAAATAAATGCTTTGAGTCTGCCTTTCTGTAAACAGCTGTCATAGAGGTTTTTTTTAGGCAAAAATATTTGTGATTTTAGTTTAGGTATTGTTCACTGCTTTGTCCTGGACTCTTGGCTGCAGCAAGGAGGGTGCTACAGATGCAGCCTGCAGTTCAGACGAAAATATTGAAATGTTTCTATCAGCGCCATCTATGAGAAATATGCAGAACCGTATCAAAAACGACCAGTTGGAGTTTCGTTTTGAAGTTTCCGGATCAATCAATACAACTAAACGGTCATGCATACATGACAGCGTGTAATGCATATATTATCATGCCGCATGATCGTCTAGAGACCGCATTACAGGTACGTATAGAGGGAAAAACACGACTGAACAGAAAACCTCACAACATACAACGCCATCTGTAAATGCGTTTTTGAACTATTTACGCAACTAGCATACCAACGCATCAAGTAGCACAATAGTTACAATGAACAGCACTAGATGGCGCTGTCTTAGAGTACTTGTCAACATTTTTTTAGTGGTCGCTATGTGGCTACAGTTAAGCTAAGTTAACAATAAGTTTATGTAATTAGAAAAAGTCGAAACAACTACAGCCAACCTAGAAAATATAACACAGAGTCTTACACGGTGCAGATGCATTTTCAACAATTCCCCCATTATTTAAATATTATTGCTAAAGAATTACTTATCAGAAGATGGCCTACTTATCCTGCTTTTTAACCGACTAAAAATAGAGGAGTTCCACAATTCATCAGAATCTGTAGAAAATTGATTTTAAACGGGTGTAGGCATGACTTCGTTACGCTAATAAATTGATAACCGCAACTGATTCATTAACTATAGGTTTCTGTTTACGCCTATTAAATGGTAAAAAAATATGCCTACTATAAAAGTTTATACCTGTTTTCACTAACACTAGGCGACACCTAAAAAAAATGTGTAAACAATAGCGCTCTGTTGAATTTTCAACGCTAATATTGGCGCCGAGATTTTAAAATCCAATGTGCAATAATATCTACTTTTAGGTATCGCCTTGTGTTAGTAAAAACGAGGAAGGATTAGATTAGAGCACCTTTGGTTATTGAACCATGTAAAACACAAAATAGCAAAACAAACTCATAAGTGCCAGTAACCGGGCGTTCTTAATTCAGGACTCTTTCCACAGCTAACCACCTCCTTGGTCAAGTGGTTAGACCATCAGTCTCAGATACAGAGGTCAAGGGCTCGATTGTCGCTGGCGGAAAAAAATCTGCTCGGTTTGTTAGGTGGTAAGGCTTGTTCTGAGTCCGCCTAGTTAGCTACCACCATCATAACTAAGCCTGTCGCCATATTAACAATGTTAACAGCTTATTAGTGTTTGGTAAGAGGTAAGATTGCCCTCAATGTCGATTGGTTCCTCTGTGGTTGAAGATTTCGGGTGAAGCTCGCTTCCTCCTTCGGCCTGATCATCACTTACCATCAGGTGAGATGCAGGCCAAGAGCTACCAGAAAAAACAAGCTATTATATTTTTTTTTTAAATTTTGGACTAAGTATGGTATTTATTCATTTTATTTTGTTATTTCACTATATGCTGCACCGGTTGACGTCATCACGTCAACGCCGACTGTCGCTAAAAACCAAAACTGGGGCTCTGTCTCGCATAGGGTCGCAGCATTATGCTGAGTGATGGCCGTTTTGCGTGGATGTGACGCAATTTTTTCCCTTTTCCCCCAAATTGTTTATTTTCGTGTTTTGTTCTTTCCTTGCGTCATTTGTACCGCAAATAAACGTATTTTCTTTCTTTTCTTTCTTTCCTATTGTAAAATAAGAAACTTTTTCACGTTTGGGGGTTGTTGATAAGGGATGAGGAGTTTTGAGTTGAGCTCCACGATTACTGACAAATGCTTGCACTGACTGGACAAGTCCACTCAAATCTGTGTGGTTCTTTCCTCAAAAGACCATTACAGACACTAATCCACATGGTCCTCATATGACTTGACCAAGATTATGTCTGGACTTTAAAAGAGACTACGACCTCTGAGTTTGTTTCGGCCTTTCTTCTCAGAGTAGTCAGATAGGAAACACCGACCTCATTTAGCTTATTTTTAATATTTATTTATATGACGTGTAAAAGTGATTCCGATATCCTATTTACAGAATAAACAATTTCATTTCATTTCATTTCCTGCAAATAAATTCCTGCAGATTTAGGTGTGTCAATTAAATTGCTTATACCTTCTCAACTACACTCGAGAGCAATGAATCCGGGTCACTTAAAGAATGTTAAAAATCTCGGAAACTAAAAATGATAGGTTAATGCAATAAATTGTATTTAATAGACAATGTAATACTCCTTAAATGAAAGTAAAAAAAATATGAGTCACCATACATTTGATTAACGCAAAATTACATAAAGAAAAAAACTGCTGATCTCTCCTTAAAACAAAAATAGGAAACATGAAATTTTTGAACTTTATTACGATTTTCTTGAATTTTAATACTTCGTATTGCCTCCTCGTGCTTCCATTGCTGCGTTTACGCGGTTTGGCATGCTGTACACCAAGTTCCTTATACGATTTTGGGGAATATTCTCCCATTCCTCTGTGAGAGCAATTTTGAGCTCACGAAGCGTGATTGGGGGAGGGTTTCGTTGTTTTACGCATCTGCCTAGCTCGTCCCAAGCATGCTTGATCGGGTTGATATCCGGGCTGCGCGCTGGCCACTCCATACGAGTAATGTTCATCTCTTGAAGGTAGTCATTCACAATCCTACCTGTATGAGGTCGGGCATTGTCATGCATAAATATAGCATCCTCACCTAAATTGACCATAAATGGACCAACGTGATCATTGAGGATTTCTTCCACATATCTTACGCTAGTTAAAGAGCCGTTTTCTATGATCACCAGCTCTGTGCGACTTTCAGAAGAAATTCCGGCCCACACAAGTACAGACCCACCACCGTAGGCTACTTTTTCTTCGATGCATGCTTGCTTGAATCTTTCCCCTGGTCTTCGATACACTCTGTGTCTTCCATCGTGCTTGTAGAGCATAAATTTTGATTCGTCGGAGAACATAACTTTTGACCAATCTTCAATACTCCAATTTACGTGGCTCTGGGCATATCTTAGTCTTGAAATACGATGCCCACGCTCCAGTTTAGGGCCGTTTGCAGGTCTAAGGGGTTTTAAGTTAGATTCAGCAAGCCGACGTCTTACTGTCCATGCACTTGGGTTACTTCCTCCGAGGCGTCGAAACTGATTTGTGAGTTCAGTTCCTGTGAGAAAGCGATTTCGAAGCATGGTGTTCACCAAGTATCGGTCTTCTCGTGCTGTGGTACACCTGGTTCTGCCCGTTCCTGGTCTGCGTAGGTTAGAACCAGTTTCTTCGTAACGTCGGAGAACTCTTTGTACTGTTGACAGCGACACACCGACAGTCCTGGCTGTATCGCGCTGACTCCGGCCGGTTTCCAGCATTGTAAGTATTCTGGTGCATTCTTCAGGCGTAAGCGACATAATTTCAGCTTGAATAATGAATATAGAGCACTATCAACATGGTTTATGTACCCACATAAATGACAGATTACAAACAAAAGCAAAACCAAATGCTGTAATTTCGTAGTTCCATCTTCGAAAGTGGCCCTTTTTCAAATTTGATTTTTTTATGATATAACTTTACAATAACTAAGAAGTTTTAATACCTTCATTTAAGGAGTATTACATTGGTGCCGATTCTCTTGTACACCGAACTAAACTAACTAAACTATCACTAAAATTTCTTACTTTTGGCTATGAGAATTTTAACGCTATTCTGCAAATAAAATTCTCTAAATTAAAAAATAATTTTGACACGACTAAAACGAATTTGACAATCGCGAATCCACGTGGTACCCGATTTTTTTAGAGCCGGAGGCGCTCAGGGGGTGCAGCCTCGACGTATTTTATATGGAATATTTCACTTTTTGTATGGAAAATATGAAAAAAATATTACCAACATGTTGAGTTTTAGGTGTTTATGGGTTTTAAAAGGGGGTCGAAATTTTCATTATTTTTGCGATAGGACGTACCATTTTCGAGATATAAGCAAAAGAAAAAATAAATACAGTACTGGTTTTTGCACATGAAATCGAGATGTTGGTGTGAATTTTAGTTCATGACAACTTATTTTACCCCACACCTTTTTAATCGCGATTAAAAATTGTTAGGTTTAGTCTGGTTTGGTCTTTTACAATCAAAATTTTAGGTCAAAAACGTCAAGTTCAGAATAGCAAAATTGCCATTTTCACTAAACTAAAAACTCAGTACTATCTTAGTGCTGTCAAACTAAAATATAGTTAAGTTGTGTCACTTTAGTCCATTTCAGAATGGGAAATCGTCGTTTGACAGGATTAAACAAAATTTTAGTGATTTTTAGTTTAGTTTAGAGGCATTTGTGACAAGAGAATCGGCACCATTGTCTATTAAATACAATTTATTGCATTAACCTAGCATTTTTAGTTTCCGAGATTTTTAGGATTCTTTAAGTGACCCGGATTCATTGCTCTCGAGTGTATTTACCTATTGTTTTAGTTGTGTGGCTGAGTGGACTTTTAATATTCTGACGTACCTAGTCTAAAATATAATAATTAACTTAAGGGGACTACAGGACCTAAACGTGCCTAAACGCAAGTTTTATAATGCCTAAAAGAATATGATCCACTGCAGTAAACAAAATCAGAAAAATATATGATATTCTTCAGGATATATGCTAGTATGATAGTGTGTTGAAAACATAATACAACTAATTTGATACGATAGAAAAAATCATGAAAATACCTCTAAAAATTTCTTTTAACGATTAAAAATCATATTCATTTACATGCAATCATTCTGATTTTTTGTCAGATTATTCTACAAGCTACATATTAGCATAATAGTGTTTTAATTTTCCAGTCCAATCAATAGATTTTTTGTAAATCGCTAACTGCTTCATATTTTACAATAAATTACCTGCGTCGTGTCATCGCGCTTCTCTTTCATTTCTATGCAGTCCGACAGTGACCGCGCTTTAGCTGTTGTAAGCCTCTTAATATCACTTCTTGTTTCCTCGAAGGGTTGGGCAGAGGTGTCCCTGTTACCTATAGTACACCCAAATTTCGCCAGTTATGTTTTTAAGTCGCATGTAATTGGGGGCGAGCTTATTGCCATCAACCGGGTACAATTCTAGACTCCGGGCTGCTACTGAGAAATTCCTGTTGGAAAAGCTCAATAATATTTAGTCCGATCTGGGAATCGAACCTCATGCTCAGCAGTAGAGCTTGTGATCACTAGACCAATGAAACAGTCAAATAATAATAAATTCAAGACCAAATCATCCTTTTTCTTTTTTGAGGGTGGGAAATTATCATATAACTTCTCCCGCTCTGGGCGGAGCGGGAGGGCGTGTCAGACTTTTACTGACTAAAACCCACCCGTGTTCCTTCCGTTGCCCGTGTGCCGGGGTCGCGATATTCTTTTCGGACAAACTCGCAACCCCGGCAACACGCAACCCCGGCAAAGACCAAATCATCCTAAGGTAGAAATTCCTACAAATTACCTTCTAAAATAACCACTTTTATTAGTCTACAACCAAAAACTAATTGAAATAATAAAATCGACCTACCAGGATTATATAAGTGAATGTAAGTACCAAATGGGCGTTTAACCATTCTCTTAACTGATGTTAGGTAGCCGTAAATCTTGATCGACATAACGAGAGATTTACTGAGCAAGAAATATATTTGATATCTGTTTGAATTCTAGATTATTCGCATCTCGTTTTTGCGTTCGATTTCTCTAACATAAATCTGTTGGACTAGTGTAGTTCCTATGTTGGATGGTTGTTACCCTAATCTTTGTTGGAACTTCGAACCTGGATTTATTTTTACTTAAGTGTGCCCCTTTCTGAGGGTCTCAGATAAACTTTCAATAGATAGTGATTTGTCAAAGTTATGTAATTGAATTTCTTCCCTAACTATGTAAGTGTTGGGAAACGGAATGTGTGAACATTTCGAACCAGTAGTACTATCTGAAAAGAAAAAAATACTTGAGAATCTGCCGTCCTCAGCTAACTGATGACGGCAGATTCTCAAGTATTTTTTTCTTATTCGTATTTGTAGTAGGCGGCTACTCAGCTCTTTAGTGAGATAACTATCTCATCAGGTGACTAAGTTTAGGTACTACAGAGCACGTAATTGCCGCGTCGACAGGGTCTAGAGCCGGGAGGACAGACTAATAAAATTTGTGGTGCCGAAAGTACGTTGAGCGCCCCTCTTCAGGGGGTCTGATTCATAAGCATGAAATCCGTAGTATCGGCCAAAGTCCCGGGCGCTTCAACTCCGTTCACTTACGGACATAAGATTCGTTCGGGACCCGAACTAAGAATTAAGAGCCAGCATTCTATAAGTTGGCACCGTCGCAAATAGCTGTCAAATAATTACCTGTTTTGATTAATTTGGTAATAGTACTGTATGGAAATATGAAACATCGCTAATTAGCGAACTAGAATATTAATAATGAATTGCAATTATAACACAGAATTTGATGTTGTAACCGTTTTAGATGTAAAAAAGTTATTTGGAGGTGTCCAAATACTTTTTTTACATCTAATAAATCTAAATATTCGGTGTTACGCTGTTAATTATTGCATTTTATAATCAATATTTTAGTTCACTAGTTAGCCATATTTCATATTTCCATACATTAATAATGCCAAATTAATCAAAACAGCGAAATATTTGACACCTATTTGCGACGTGTCATTAAGAACGTGCATTATGAGAGTGGGCACACTTTCAGAATGCACGTTCTTAATGACAACACAATTTGACAGTTGTCCCTACTCCCGATTCTTCTTCTCGTCCAAAAAAATTAATCTGACAATATTATACTCTCTCCTTGTCCGAGACGGTTTAACAGTGTAGTCTACGACTTGTGCTCCGGCGTCGCCACAATATTTAAAGCTCCCATCAAAACAAAAAACTCTCTTCGTATTTCAGAACGGACCTGTCAACTTCATTACGGTTTTTGTGCACGGCGCTGTCACTACGCCTCCGCAACTAAAAATAGTTTTTTTTATGTAATTAAGTAAGTTTTAGTACTAATAATGATTTTTACAGTGATAAAATTAGCCTATTCAACTTAAAATCTGTGTAAAATAGCATTCCAAAGACGAAAAAGTCGCTAAAAGTGTAATTGGTAAGTGGGATGAACGTTCGCGTCATCATTATTTCCAACAAAAACAATAACATTTGTTGGCAAATTCCGGTAAGTTATTTATATGTATAAAAAATGCGAAGATACTAGATAGATAATAAATACTAGATAATTAGGTCTAATCCAGAATCAGTTTATGAAACAAGGTTATGTTCATGTTTACCTATTAATTTTGCTGTTCCTTCTCGTTCAAAATCGGAACCGGATATTATGCTATCGCGCGTTTTTGTCTGTCAATCAGTGTCAAAGTGAAAACTTTTCTTGAAATTTTCACCTCAACAGACACGTTTCGACAAGTTTGTCCTTTTTTTTCTCGCTTCGTTTCAAATAACGTTAAATCGCGTGTCAAAACTCATTTACAATGGGAAAACGGAAAAATAAAGAAGAAGATGCTGAAAAAATTAGACGGAAACTGAAGAAATGGCAGAAACGATTGAAGAAAAACGAAGAAACGAATAAAGATGGATGCGTTACACCAACGGATTCCCCTCCTAGAGAGAGGGCCGTCTCCATAGAACCCACAACATCGAATGTGGACATGCCTTTGGCGATCTCAGGTACATAAACATACCTAATATTCAAATAGGTACTTAGCTTCAAACGCATGGGTGGTTGAAATATGAGTATCTATTCACTACACCAAAAATATTGGCCTAAGAGCTACCACTATAGAGGGTAGACATTACTAGAGTCAAATAGTGAGCTATCACATGCAGAGGATAGACATACTATTTTGCATTAATTATTGTTACACTTCAGAGCTATCACTTAGAGGATAGACCAACTAACAAAATTGAGCGCTATCACATAGAGGATAGACAGAGTAGCATATTTTACTTTTCATATATCAAAAATACACGTATTTGGCTGGAGTCTATTTATTTTTTTTGGCTTACACTGCTCATTAATCTTCCAGACGATGAAGAAGTGGCTGAAGAACTTCTCCTGGCCTTGGGTCCTGAAGGTGCGGATACCAATGAGATAAGTGAGCCAATACATCCACAGTTAGCATCAAGATGGAAAAACATTATGAGAGAAGGTTTAAAAAAGGAAACCAGAGAAGAAATCACTAAAAAGTATCCTGACCCAGAAAATTTCAAAACAGCAGCACCTTCCTTAAATCCCGAAATCAAGGCAATCATGTCCGAAATCTCGATAAAAAGAGACAATAGGCTCGTAGTCAGGCAGAAGCAAACTGGAAAAGTTTTAACAGCCATAGGAAAAGCTATGACAAGTGTCATGAAGGGTAACATTAACTCGAAGCAATTAATAGAATACCTCAGTGATGCAGCAAAAATAAGTACTGACATATACCATCAAGATTTGATGTCAAGAAGGTATTTTGCACTCGCAGGCACCAGTTCACTGGTTAAAGATGCCATTAAAAACGAAAAACCAGACGAGATGTTATTTGGAAGTGCTTGCTCTGAAAAAATAAAATTAGCTCAAACAATTCAGAGAACTGGAGCTCAGATAAAAGAAAAGCAGAAAAACTTCAGAAGCCCGCTGCTGTCTCAACAAAAACCCCGCAGCGGGCAGTACCAGCACCGTCAGCCAGTAAAGCAGTACCCGAGACCATACAAGAAGAGGCAGATACAGCAGAGGAAGCGGTCTCCACCACGCAAACAGCGTCACAATTAGAGGTACATGCAGGCAAAACTAGGTTTTTTAATTTGAACTGGACAAAAATTACAAATGATCCAATTATCTTGCAGTGGATTAATGGCTACGAAATACCTTTTGCTTCTGTTCCACCTCCAAATGAAGCCCATGTGCAAAATTGGTCAGCAAATGATAGACTAGTTATTCAAGAAGAAATTAAGAAACTTTTGTCATTAGGTGCAATTTCTGAATGTTCATATACAAACAATCAATATGTATCCCCAATTTTCGTTGTACCAAAACCAAACGGAACATACAGGTTTATACTTAATTTAAAAGGCCTAAATAGGTACATAAACACCCAACATTTTAAATTAGAGGATTATAGAACAGCTTGCAAGCTAATTTCAAGAAATAGCTACATGACTAAAATTGATTTAAAAGATGCTTATTTCTCTATCCCCATTTCTGACCATTCCAAAAAATATCTTAGATTTAACTTTGAAGGCAAATTATACCAATTCAATTGCTTACCCTTTGGATTATGCACTGCTCCATTAGTATTCACTAAAATTATGAAACCCATTGTTACATACTTAAGAGACAAAGATATAATAATGACATATTATTTAGATGACAGTTTATACATTAATAATTGCAAACATGCATGTGTTCAAAATGTTTACTCAGCATGCAAATTACTTCAAAACTTAGGATTTGTTGTAAATTATGAAAAAAGTATTTTAAATCCTAGTCAAGTATGCGATTATTTAGGATTTACTCTAGATTCCAGAGATCTATCAATTTCAGTACCTAAAGAAAAACAAATTTCAATTCTTAAAAAGTTGCATAACTTCAAATTAAAAAGTGTTTGTAAAATCAGAGAATTTTCCCAACTTGTAGGTTCCCTAACTTCAATATGTCCTGCTGTCCCTTACGGCTGGGTATACACAAAGTTGGTAGAAAGAGAAAAGTACTTAGCATTGCAAGACTCCAATGAAAGTTATGATGAAAAAATGTCTCTTATAAAAAATATTTATCCTGAGTTACAATGGTGGATAGAAAATATAGACAAAAAGAACTTAATTAAACAGTATAAATTCCAATCGGAAATTCATACTGATGCATCTCGTACTGGCTGGGGTGCTGTCTGTGAAGGAAAAAAGACTTCTGGGTCTTCGTCGTTCAGAGAGCTGGAGTTTCACATAAACTATTTGGAATTAAAGGCTGCCTTTCTAGGGCTTCAGTGCTTTGCTAAGGATCTTCAAAATTGTGAAATATTACTCAGAGTGGATAATACAACAGCTGTAGCTTATATAAATAAGATGGGGGGTGTTCAGTTTAAACATCTTAATGATATTACTAGGGAGCTATGGCAATGGTGTGAGAAAAGAAACATTTGGATTTTCGCATCATATATTAACCCGCGAGCACTCGCGCTATGAGCATTTTACTCACAGTAAATTTAAAACACGCGCCATTTTGTCAAAATTATTCGTACGTACATCGTTCATTTGGTAGCTGAGTTTCGTTCCGTCCCCCACCCCTGTATGCAGTTCACTTCTCGCCAGTGTGCGCCAGTCAATCGGACGAGGTGGTTTGTTGCGCCGTGTATCATCAGGCGGCGTTTTGCTCATCGCGCGGGTATCGACGTAAGTACTTTTTTTTACTCATGACTTTTTTTTTTTCATCTTAGCGACAGTTTTACTGCTACTTTTATGTAATATTATGATTTTACATTACTTAAATAGTAATCTTTTATGTATTTCTATTATAGATGGATCGTGATCGAAGGGATGAACATGTTTTGGCATGGTTGATGGAGGAAGATTTGGAGCACAAAGCACCGAGCATAGTCGTACACTATGTGATATGTGTAAAGCTCGCGTATATGACGAAGATTAGTTATTTATACTTAGTAAAGTTTTTTTTTTTTTTAGTTTTTTTTTTGTTTAATTTTTTTCGTCGGACTGCCTTACAAGACTGGCAAATTAGTTCCTATGATTGTTAATTAAAATAAAAAAGATTAATATTGTTAACTTTTTGAATATATATTTTTTAGAATAAATAATATGTATTTTATTTAATAAAATATTTTTTTATTAATATTTTTTGGTAAAACTTGCATTTATTGACATTCATAAACGTGAGCAAAATGCTCTACACGCGAGTGCTGATGTAATTTCTTGAGGCGCGAGTGCTGGCGGGTTAATACTAAAGACAATTTCGAAGCAGACGCTGAGTCTAGGAAATTAAATATAGAATGGGAGTTATCTCAAACATGTTTTGATAAAATCAGAGAAAACTTAGGGGAGCCTGAAATTGATCTATTCGCGTCTAGAATAAATAGCAAATGCGAAAGATTTGTTTCATGGAGAAGAGACCCAGAAGCTATAGCAGTTGATGCATTCACTTTGGACTGGAATTATAATTTCTTTTATGCTTTCCCACCTTTTTCTCTAATCTTAAAATGTGTCAATAAAATAATAACAGATAGAGCCGTAGGCATTTTAGTCTTCCCCTATTGGCCTTCTCAGCCGTGGTTTCCGCTCATTGAACCACTTCTAGTCAAAGATTTACTTATTTTCCCACCTAACAAATTTCTTTTGACTTCCCCTTACAGAGAACCCCATCCCCTGCACCGGCATCTTACCCTGGCTGCAGGGCTGCTATCAGCGAAGCATTTATAAGGCGTGGAACTCCGAACTCTGCTCTTGAGATAATGTTAAATTCCCTTTCAAACAACACAATCAAACAATACAACTGTTCTCTTAAGTCATGGTGGAAGTTCTGTAAAACTCATAACATTGAACCTTATCAAGGATCTATACCTTTTTTATTAAAATTTCTTAGTGAAAACTTTCATAAAGGAATGTCTTATGGTTCATTAAATACCACTAGATCTGCTCTCTCTATTTTAATGGGACCAAGAATTACTTCAGATGACAGATTAAAAAGGTTTTTCAAAGGGGTATTCAGACTGAAGCCTCCCAACCCGAAATATAGTGTCACTTGGGATCCAGGTATGGTGTTGGATTATTTAGCATCCAAGTATCCAAATGAAAGTCTATCATTAGATATTTTAACAAGAAAACTAGTAACAATTCTGGCATTAACATCAGGGCATAGAGTTCAGACACTATCACTATTAAAAATTAAAAATATAAAATTTTTAACTGATGGAGTACAAATAAAAGTACCTGATAATATTAAAACTTCAAGTAAAAGCTCACTTCAACCCTGTTTACATTTAAAATGCTATACTAGTAAACTTGAAATTTGCCCTGTACAGACAATAAGGGCTTATTTAAATGCTACTAAAAATATTAGAAAAGAAATAGATAACCTAATAATTACATACAAAAAACCATACCATAGTGCCTCTTCTCAATCTCTAAGTAGATGGATCAAAATGACTTTGAGTGAGGCAGGTTTAGATACTTCTTTATTTACTGCACACAGCACCAGGCATGCTTCTACTTCAGCGGCAAGTCGGGCTGGTATTAGCATAGATCTCATTAGAAAGACGGCAGGATGGTCAGGGACATCCTCAACTTTCGCTAGGTTTTATAATCGACCAGTAACAGAAGACCCCCTAGCTTTCAGTAATGCGGTTTGCAGTACTATAAATAGAACCTAGTACCTAATATTGTTATTGTGAGTCATGTATTCATTCTTTAGGATACTTATAATGTTTGTAATCCCAAATAATAATTATCTTTCTTTGATTACAACAGCCTTTCATTCACAACTTAACTTTAAACATCTACACTGTTAAACCGTCTCGGACAAGGAGAGAGTATAATTATGAGATTAAACGAACTTACCTGTAAGTGAAGTTCTATCTCAATTATACGAAGCTCCTTGTCCGAGACGGGACTCCCTCCCAATGTTATTTCTACCCTCCCTAGCATACCTTTGTTGTTCATGAAATGCGCTTTAAACGAAATGAAGTTGACAGGTCCGTTCTGAAATACGAAGAGAGTTTTTTGTTTTGATGGGAGCTTTAAATATTGTGGCGACGCCGGAGCACAAGTCGTAGACTACACTGTTAAACCGTCTCGGACAAGGAGCTTCGTATAATTGAGATAGAACTTCACTTACAGGTAAGTTCGTTTAATCTCATAATTGTACTGACGTACCATCTACTGTCGGGCGGGCCCATATCTTCGTTGAAGGACTTAGCGAGTAGACCCCCTGTAGCAGACGCCATTCAAAGCAGCATCAGTTCCTATACGTCATTCGTGTCGTAGTTTAAGTAAACGGTGACCAGCTTGGTTATTAATACCTATAGAAAGTTTTGACAATGCTGCTTTTAGCAACTGCAGCGGCCGCCGTGCACTGTGCTAACCTATTTATGTCGCCAATTAGCAGCAATACGGTTGTACCTGTGTGTTTCAGTAATGAGGGTTCTCATGAAAATTCACGCCACTTTCGACGATGAATATAAACGATATGATGACATTCAACATTCGTTTCATTCGTTCGTTCATCATTCAATCACGATTATAGAACAAAAATTTAAAGACGCTTTGACAGTTTTGACACCTGTCAAAAGTGTCAAAGCGCCTATATTTTCTATCTGACGTCTCAGTGCTGTCATATTCAGAAAACCCTAATTTTAATAACACACACAATATTAAGAACAGATATTACATCAAGTGAACACTTTTACTACTTATTGCTTACCTAACTAAGTACTGTAACATAATGTAATCGACATTCACAAAAAAGAAAAAGAAGTTTTGAGTCATTCGTTGCCACTAAAATTAGAATATTCAAATTAGATTGAGGCTATTTTTAAATAAACAAGCTGTTTTTAAAACAAATTGGCCACCTAAATTACTTCCGTAGGTGTCAAAATTGATCGGGTTCTTGAATGTCAACATACTTTAATTACGAAAGTGGTTATGGGATTCAAAAAGAAGATTAAAATGATTACCTATTGTCGTGATGGCAGGGCTCATGATTTGAACCCTGGCCAGTGACGATTGACTTAGCTTTTTTTTAAATTCAATAATGTACTTGAAGATAAAGCACTACTATAATCACTACTGAGAAATTTTTAGAAGAGGACATGCTGCGCCGACCACTAAAGAAACAATATCTTCTAAATGATGAGCTACTGAAAGAGATGTGTAGAAGTAGCCAATGGTGAGCTGACTATGCATGCACGCTGAGCATGACGATTATAATCCTTTTAAATCTTTGACATCATCAACCTCCTGTGAAGGAACAGATCGTGTAGAAATTTAGACAAAACTGTGATTTTATCTTTGTCAATTTTTTCTTTTCAAGATTCTGTAACCGAAGAGTGCCAAATGGAACCCTAACCTAGCTATTACTTTTTACATTACAACATTCTGAAACAATAATAATTACCACCAGACAAACGGAATTGGAATTGAGGATTGGAGCAGACGACGCGTCCGATACGCATGAAGTAGTATTGAGTTCTCACGTTTTAGGTAATTAAATAATTGAATTACTTTATTATTTAACAACTCTAATTCCATTCGGATACAGAGAAAACTGATAACATTTTTTTTTGTATCGGTATGAGCGGTTTTTTTAATTTTATTTTTTTAGGTGCATCGTCTTCACATATAATTATGTAACTAATGTACCTACACATACAAAATATTGTAACACTTTTTAAAAGAGTAACGGTGGAGTTTCTTGCCCATTCTTCTCCATACGAAAACTACCTTTTGGAAGGGGCGACTAGAACCAATTCAATTTTTTGTAAACTTTGACGTTTAAAAGTGCCTTACAAGGGCCTATTTGAAATAAATGATTTGACTTGACTTTGACTTTGAGCTATTTCCGCTAGATGGACCGATGACCTTGAAAACGTGCCTGGGACAGACTGGATGCGAAAGGCGGAGGACGGGGTGTTGTGGCGCAGCTTGGGAGAGGCCTACGCTCAGCAGTGGACTGCGGTAGGCTGAGTTGATTGATGAGCTATTTCCATGGTTTTAAAATACAACAGCATCATCATCATTTAGTCGAAAGATAAACAGTGATAAGCATAGATAAGCAGTGATAACCTAGTGACGTGACGTGGCACGAAGGAATCTCTCTACGTAAAGATGGTCACCCATCCACGGACCAACCCCGGCAAGCGTAGCTTGACCTGATGGATCGATCCGTGCGGCTATTATTACTCAGCCACGAGCTCCGCAATCTGCTCAATCAGCTTTAAATTACTAATGACACGATTTTCGAGCCGTGAGTTTCTATATAGCCACCACGAATGACACTGCCACAAGATATACACTGCTCTGTTGCCAATTATCCACAACGCGGCCCATGAATGGCTTCGGGTATTGTGACTGGCAAGACGCGATCTTCAGACGAAGAGAATGTAATTCTGTTTGCTGTGAGGTACATTTATGTCAAGTGACGGGCAAAACCACATCGGAACTCAACCGTTGTTGATATGATTGACAGGTCGTTGAATAATGTTTCGCTGTTCACTATTAAGGCCTATTCAGATATACGAGCAATATCGCTGACACGCTCGGAAGCGATACTGGGGGACTACTCACTAAGCACGAAATCTGTTGTATCGGCCGACGTTACGGGCGTCTACTATTCCGTATCACTTACGAATATAAGATGAGTTCGGGGCCTGAACTAAGAAAGAATGACAACACGATTTGACGGTTGTCCATACTCTCGACGTGCCCGACCGAAAAATTGAATTTGACATTTGTTTTGACGACGGATACCACTTGCGGACGGGCCCGTATCTTTGTTGACGGAGTTAGAGAGTATACCTGCTGGTTCGCCTTCAGCACACTAATTGCGTAACGCACTTTCAGTCACAATCCGAGAGTTTTGAAGGATATTGCTAATCCATTGCTTCATAGGTTTGGAAAATTCGTCTGCTCAGCTACGTTAATAACGCCATGAACGTGGGTGAACTGCCAAAATGAAATACATTGCGATTAATTGTCAATCTTCCCAGCTGGTTAGTCACTTTGGACCAGTATCGCTACCGAGCGCGACAGCGATATCGCTTATATCTGAATAGGCTTTAATAGTGAAGAGCGAAGCAAATTATTTAATGTCATAGGATATAAAAATGCTAAAATAAAAAAAATCACGCGGATGAAGTCGCGGGCAGAAACTAGTTATTAATACTTTCATTTAGCATTTATTTATTCTTAAAAAGGTAAAGGTATGTTTAACTTTCATTACTTCGATTCTCACTGAAATAATAATACAGCTTAATTAATCTTCTTTCGACTTAGGATCCATAGTGAAATGGAATTTACCGGATGTTACAGTACATTATTTGGTAATCAAAAAAGCTCGTTCTTTTATTTATATTTCATTTCTTTTTGCTCTTATGAGACGTTTTTTTACAGCTTTCTAAAAAGGCGGAGGTTCTATGTTCGTCTATACGCTGTTTTTTAAGTATCGATATTTTCGTCAATAAATTGTCGCCGATTTTAAAAACTCTTATTTCGTTGGGTAGAGGAAGCTTGCGCGATGGTCCCATATAAATTTTATTAACTTTGCTTGGGAAGTTTTAGAGTTTGCTTCAATAATACGTATTTTTCCCACTTAGTCTATGTAGGTGATGTTGTAATAAGTTCCTGTCACTGTTACAGGTATTCGAATTTGTGAGGGGTTATTGTTTCTTTTTGTTAAAAAGCTTTTTGTTTTCACTTTTTAGATATGGTACCTAACCATAACTAAAAAGTGAAAACAAAAAACTTTTTACAAAAAAAAACCACGTGAAATTTCACTTCAAAACCAAAGCGGTGTCTTTGATTTTGAATTTTCGTTTTTTGTTTTTGAATATAAAGTAATTTTTCACTTGGTAATGTTTTTTTGGAAGTCGGTTATTGTATTTATCATACTGTTAAATGTTCCATTCATGGCGGTGCGTGGAAACGTAAAATTTTCTAATAAAAAGGTATGTACATGAATAAGCACCAAGAGGTCTCCGAATTTCCTATGAATCCTGATTGATTTGAAATTAAATCCCGAGCCTTCGTGACCTACTCACTAGACGCAAAGATACGACAAGAGATTGCTTCAAACTTAGCAGTTTAATATCGTATCAAAAAACAAATTATTATTGAGAGGTAAGCAAATACGTTTATTCGGATAAAATGTAATCTAAAGATAATGTTACTTTGTTATTAGAGTTCGTTGAACTCGAACTGTTTTATTTTTTTGTTAGCACTTAGCAGCAATATGAATTTAATTTGAATTGTATGTAATCGTCATCTTAATCTAACATAATGGCATGGGGCGGGGTAATATGGGGAATAAAATCATTTATAGGGATGAAAACCCCCAGCCCTCAGTGGGCCCTATCAGAATACCAGCGCTGCGGTATTTATTTATTTTTTAAATATCGCCGCATTATGCTGAGATAGGAGCCTTTTTGGCCTCGCACAGGTCGTTATTATTCTGTTTTTAAATTCTCCTTTTTTTGTTTTTTATTTAATATTTATTTTTTATTTTTTATTATTACTTACTGTTTGTATTTCCTGTGCGTGTCCCAAATAAAATATTTTTCTTTAAAACATATGACTATCATTACATCATCACCATTATTGATGTCATATGACTATCATTACATAAATCATCAGCAGCCTATGAAAGTCCACTATTGGATATAGGGCTCTCCAATACCACGGCATTTACTTTAACTTGAGCAACTTCGTCTAGGCGGTGCCTATGAGACACCCTGTAACATCTTTGTTACACTTAGATAGCCCGAAGGCCTCCTACCCTATTACACTAGCCGCTTTGTCGCCTCCACTGAAAAACGGTTACGGCTAATTAAATATGATCAACCCATTGCCACCTTCAGCTTGATCTTAAATACTCTGCAGTTCTATTCTGCTCAAATCTCACCGTGAAGTGAGCTTGAAGTGAACTGTCATTCTACCAGTTGCGCTATTCTGCAAACAACTCGCCGTGATAACTTGGGTGAAGTGAGCTTGATGTGAGCTGTCTTTGCACCTTAAGCTAGGGATTGACGCTATGGACAGCACACTTCATGCTCACTTCACCTCATTCTTCACGGTGAGATGTTTACAAAATGGATCGACTGGTGACACTATTGACAGCTCACTTTAAGCTCACTTCACGCTCTCTTCACCTACGTTTGAACGGTGATCTGACGGAGTTGACCGCATGTTCTGTAACGATCATTAATTATAAAAGGTACTTCTCATTAGCAAATAATCACTTTAAATGATAGATGGATTGTTTATCTCAATTTGTTGTTATTAGCTTTTAATGAAAGACACAACTAATCCATTTCACAAAGCCACTCAGTAGTATTTTACGACGTATTTTAGTGCTTAAAATTATTTGAAATGTATCGCACGGAACCTTTTTAAAATGTATGGTGTTAATTCGTTACGAACCTATTGTTTAATTACGTTACGTTACTAATAAGTTTAATATTAATTAGGAAGTAGTTTTATTAGTGAGAGCACTAACAATTCTACAGGGTCAAATTAAATTAGCTAGAAAAACTCCGCAGTCGTGATGGGAATCGATCTATAAACTTGATAAAACAAAAAAGTCATTGATCGCAGTTAGTGAAGTCAGTTTTAAAAACTAGTTTTTATTACATTTATTCAAAAAGAGCTAGTTTATTCTTCGTAAACAGGGACTAATATAGCTCTTTAATCCCTAGGGACTAAAAGTGATTTGAATTTGGATTTTCGATATTGTTAGTAAAAGTTCCAATCACCAAAGAGATCAATCACGAACATTTTATGAACAAAAAACAGGCTGGACGAAGGAAACCGCGCGCGAGCTAAGAAAAAAAATTGTTTCTGAAAAAATAAAAAATACCGCGGAATGCATTCCGCCTTTTTTCATAATTGTTTATTCAAATTCGATTTTACGTTTTATAAAAACATTGTGTGTCGTCAAGTAGTGAGAATGAAATAAATAAACGTAGGTGCTTATTCATAATTTCCACTTACTTATTTTCTCATAGAGGGTGATAAAAAAAGAGTGTCCACCTCGGAGCAACATTATTGAATCCCTCGCTGCGCTCAGGATTCTACTTTAGAATCCTCCGCTCCGCTCTGGATTCAAAGAAACAATCTCGCTCTATAAAATAGTTGTTTGCTCCCTAGGCAAACAAACTACGTTTTTTTTTGTATAACCTTCACAGACGTGGTTGGTATCGATACCTAAATACGATAAAACAAAAGAAAACCAACTTTCTCAACTCATACTTCAAGGAACAACAATAGCAGCGGTCTTTGAGCTCCAAAACAAAACTCCAAATCTTTATCGTGTTTAGATATACCCATCACGTCTACAGAATTTCGCTAGCTAATTTAATTTGACCCTGTCTTGTGATTTAGTTTACCCGAGAACAATTGTATGCTATTATGTACCTATATTTGACACCAAGCAACATTGCTCTGTTAAATAGGTAATAGGTAGGCACTTATGTAGTATCTAATACCAATCTAGAGCATTTTGTGAAGTCACTGTTGATGGTTTATGAGTTTGGTTTTCAGAGAAACAATGTATTGGGTCCCCACCTATGAAATCAGCGTTTTGTATGGAAAATTTTAAAGAAATTGCATTTTTCATACCTACTAACATTTTCTTAATTTATATAACAACCATGAACACTAAAATGTTTTAAAACTTTTATGCACTAATGTTTAAAAAGTACGATAACGTAATAAGCCACTTAGATTAAGGGACAAAAATAAGTTTTGGCTAAGTTAAAACAAATAGTGGTCATTTCTGCTAACAAAATGAGGAGTCATTTTTAAGGTATTTTTTATGTTTAGAAAACTATAAGTTAAGTTTTTTTTACTATCGCTAGTTGTCTATGATGGTCGTTATTCGATATAATACCAAGCAATTGATGAATATTTTAAATCATAGAAGTGACGAGGTTCTCTATTTGTGAGAAAAAAAACGTCATTTTCATAGGTGGGAACCCAATATGTATTCTTATTTATTTTAATAAAGAGCTACAGATACCTAGGGGAAAGCGCTATCTGGAGGCAACATTTAAAAGTAACATACATACTTATAAAGTGTTCAATTTTCGATGTAATACAACTGACTGTTCTTCTCCATAAAGATCTACGTTTTGGAATGGGCAATTAGCTTCAACTTTCTGACTAACTGACCGACTATTTGACAATTCAAAAGTGCCTGTAAATGGTTTAATTGAAATAAATGCTTTGAGTTTGAGTTGCTGTGTTCCGTTTTGAAGGGTTAGAGTAAGGTGCCATACTTAGAGGTGCATGAGAGTTCCAGCTTTGTCTTTATTAATTTATTTTCGTTTAGAATTTATTCCAATTTCACTATAAGTAAGTATAAAGAATTATCTTAGTTAATCCGGAGGAAGGTGATGGCATTCGTGATACGGGGTAATCCCAGTACGAGTGCCAAAGCACTCTTTTGACACCTAAGTGCACATTGTATAAGATCAAATTTGTTTTAAGGAGATTTACTGTTTCCATTCTTCCAGTAATAAAGACTTCTTTTTTTTTCTAAGATGATTACGCACCTGGGATGCCTCTAACTGTTACCTTATCATAAATCATCATGTGGGCTGTGAACTCGTTAGCCACAAAATTATTTTCAAACTTATACATAATTTTAACGTCGATGAGCAGTGGTGCCCAGTGGTAACAGCCGCGACTTACGAGTTGTAGGTCTCCGGATCGAGCCCACACAGGCGCTTAACTTTGAGTAAATTATTTCATTACTACTGCTCTCAAAACGGTGAAGGAAAACATCGTGAGGAAACCGGCATGTACTATAACTAAAAAATTCGGAGACATGTGACATCTACCAACCCGCTCTGGACCCGCATAGTGGATTACGGCTCATTTCTTCCCACCCAGAGGAGGCCTGTGTCCCAGCAGTGGGAACGTTATAGGCTGATTATGATATTTTAACGTTTAGGTAATATGTAGAAGCATCTCACAAACATATAAAGCCAGTGCAACTACAACATAACCAAAAATTCGGAGACATGTGACATCTACCGAGTCGCACTGGGCCCGCGTGGTGAATTACGTCCCACTGAGAGAGTCACCGACAGGAGGCCTGTGTCCCAGCAGTGGGAACATTATAGGCTGATGTCGAACTGTCGGTGGTCCGGGCGGCCAGATGGGCGACACAACGCAACGACGAAATAATCTGTAAGGTATAAATATGAAGGGTCCCCTACGATCGATGCCTGCCGGGGTCGCGGGAAAGTCCGAAGATACCGTGACCCCTGGCAACGGAAAGGCAGCTGAAGCAACACGGGTGGGTTTTAGTCAGTAAGACTCTGAGATCCCACTCCGCCCAGAGCGGGAGAAGTTTTATAGGCTGATTATGCTATTTTAACGTTTAGTAATAGAAGCATTTCCCATACATATGTACATAGCCAGTGCAACTACAACATAATGTAGTCTGTGACATAACACTTCCTTTTGTCTTAGTTACAGTCGGATAAAAATGAACAACAAAAGAATATGCGCTTGCCTTATAATAATGAACGGACATTCTTTCTATCAAACTATACAGGTAATATTCTGTAATGATAATGTTCTGTAACTATGCAGGTATAAAATAAATTAGAAGGTAGGTACATTAATAATGTCAATATGCACTCGATACTAGACGAAATCACTTTCTTTTATGTTGCGTATCTACTTTCAATAAACCTCTTGTAATAAGAGCAAATTGAGGATTGGGAGCTGGCATCAAATTGCAAATCGTGTTTTTTTTTCTGCATAGTTAGCGTGTTTGACAACTATCTCACTTCATGTACAGTGCAGCAAGCCCGTCTGGCCCGGCGACGGCGGCGTGGTCGGTGAAAATAACAGTACACAGTACAGTTCATCATTGTACCTACAGTTTTCGAACAATCAAATTGACAATACTCGATTCGCACCTAGTATATAATTAGTTTATTTATAGCTATGGGTTGCACTTACTGATTGTGACTGTCGCAAAAATTTAAACCAAAGTGCTATGGAATACTGAGTTGAAATTTTGATTAAAAAATCGTTTGAATCGTGCCAGATGACGATGATGATTTGTAACCTTTCAGTATTTTACTAGTTTCGGAAAACATCAACGTCAGTCTTCGACGAAGAATTTCGCTGAAGAAAAGACTTCCACGCCCAAGGAGCCTACTAATTGTAAAATGAGGAAGCGATGCGTTTCTACATGACCACGAAGTAAATATTACCATAAGGCCCTATTTCATATAACTGACAATGAAGGTATATTTGTCAAAAAATTCATTTGACACATTTTATCGACAGTCAACAAGTGCTGTTTATGAGCGTTTACCCTAAAAGTTGGCAACGTCGCAAATAGCTGTCAAAATTTTTCCTGTTTTGATTAATTTGGCAATATTACTGTATGGAAATAAGAAATGTGGCTAACTAGCGAACTAGATTAGTAATAATTAATTTAAATTATAACATTGAATTTGATGTTGTACCCGTTTTAGGTGTAAGAAAGGCTAAATAATTGGTGTTACGATATTAATTATTGGATTTCATAATCAATATTCTAGTTCGCTAGTAAGCCACATGTCTTATTTCCATACAGTAATATTGCCAAATTAATCAAAACAGTGAAATATTTGACATCTATTTGCGACGTTGCCCACTTTCAAAGTAAACGCTCTTAATATAGCAGAACATGTATGATAGAAACTTGTAAAGGCTTCTGCATGCCATGGTGAAAAAATCCACGATTGACTTCCTAGTGCCCAATAACGCTTATCCACCGTCATCCTTTTGAAATCTTCCTGAAATTACCTAATGCGATCACTAATCCATTGTCGGAAACGTGGGTATTATAGCATAGTCACAAGCGTTCATTGAAACGACTAGTAGGAAATGTTTACAGTTACGATACATTTGATAATGATAGGGAGCATAACGTGATTAGCTTGGAGACCAATTACCAGTGAGCAACACGCACGAATGAGCTAAGATGGGTTGTTAATTAAATGAAGTATACGAGTATGTTTTTTACTGCCGTAAATCCAAAGAACGTGATGTGCAGGTCTGTTCAGTGAGATTCTAAGTAAAGTAAGCTTGAAGCACAGGCTTGAAGTGAGCTGTAATTTCACTTAAATTAACACTATTCACTTCAAGGTCACTTCACTTAAGTTTTAACTGTGAGATTTGTACAGAATAGATCGGCCGGTCGATTCTGTAAAAATCTCACCGTGAAAACTTAGGTGAAGTGAGCTTAAAGTGAGCTGTCATTTCTAGAGATTGACACTATTGACAGCTCACTTCACCCAAGTTTTCACGGAGAGATTTTTACAGAATAGCAGCACGGGTATAGGGATCGGGATCGGCTTCGGGTTCGGGTGGATCGGGTATTGGGATCGGGATCTGCCGATCGATTCTCCTGCCGAGCTGTCAATAGTGTTAATCCCTAAGCATCCTGCCGGTCGATTTGTGACAGTGACAGCTCACTTCACGCTCACTTCACATAAGTTTCACGTTGATCTTTTTACAGAATCGGCCGACTGGTTTGTGTTTGGGTAGATCGGGTTCGGGATCGGGTGGATCGGGTATCGAGATCGAGTTCGGGATCGGGTCGGGGATCGGGATGGGTCGGGCATTCTTGCGAAGAGACTACAAATCGGTAAGTCGTGCAAACGTAAGGTAGCACGGCCTCAGGGAATGTGGAGCAGTGATACGAGCAGCTTGGCAGCTTTGTGAGAGTTGCCGATAACACAATTTTTCCTTAGGTGTTTGGATGACATGACTATATCTTTATTTGAGCTTACTGGCTTTGCAAGCTATGTCGGTAAATCCAGTTCCTTATAAGTGTCTTAGCCAATAGTCATCACAATGTCTTTATTTTCTTCTTTATTTTATTTTTTTGTATATTGGCACCTTATAGCTATATTTATGTATTTAGTTATTATTTAATCGTGTTTTTGTATTTTATGCTGTCTTTTGTGTGCACCAAATAAACGATTTATCTATCTATCTATCTATTTTATAACATACGTAAGTCTCAATTACAGTCGTTTGTAAGTAAGTCCAGCTCACCCTGGCCAGTCAGTACCGCTTCCACACTTTCCGACAATATACTTTTTGCACTGCCAATGCTCTAAGCTCGTACCGACACAATTATTAGAATCAGAAGAGATGAGATTAGAAACGGTGTTGATCTTCTTCTTTTCGTGTGGTTAGTGGCTAACCTGGTATCAGAGTTTTAAAGCCGCCCATGGGCTTCTGACTTGGCTTCACATGTCGTCGAGAAATATCTCTCAGGCATGCTGGTTTTCTCACGATGTTTTACTTCACCGTTTTTGAAGCAAGTGATAATTATACAATACGCTCATGAATCTGAAAATTCAGAGGTGCGTGCCTTGGGTTCGAAATCGAAACCTATGACTTGGCAGTAGGTATGACGGTCACACCACTATTCACATCATAGGTGGTTATATACGAGCCTCATCATCGCATTGTTTTTTATGTACACTTTAATATATTAGTTCGCCATCGTAACTAAAAAATATCGTCAGATGAGTCACAAAGCCGGTTTGATCCTGGAACCCTTTCAAATCGAAAGCTCTAACGAGTCCGAACTAAGAACTAGTTCCTGAACGGCGGCACATAACACAAACTGCGCCAAAAAATGAAAAAAGTAAAGGTAATTGGTACCAAAGAAGGTACGGCAGCGGTATGTGTATAGAGTTGGCGATACCATACTTTAAATTTAATTTTGGTTGAAAATTGAAGTGTTTTATTGCGTCAATGTTTAGATAATTTACAGATGCTAATGTTTTATTTCTTTATTTTTATTAACGAAAGTATAACGAAAGTTAATTTGTTTGATATTAACTTACGTATGATCAGCAAAAATAAAAAAGATAAATGTATAGGAAAGTAAATTACCTACTGTGAAAATATTATATGAAAGTAAATAATAATTTATTGTACAGACATTAAAACAAACTTCTGTCTATTTACCAACCTTTGTTGCTTTTGGCTTTCATTTGCTGTGTATTTATACCTTTTTTTTTGACTAACTTCTCCCGCTCTGGGCGGAGTGGGATGTCAGAGTCTTACTGACTAAACCCCACCCGTGTTCCTTCAGTTGCCTTTTCGTTGCCAGGGGTCACGGTATCCCTTTCGGACTTTCCCGCGACCCCGGCAGGCATCGGTCCTAGGGGACCCTTCGTATTTATACCTTACAGATTATTTCGTCGTTGCGTTGTGTCGCCCATCTGGCCGCCCGGACCACCGATAGTTCGACATCAGCCTATAATGATCCCACTACTTGGACACAGGCCTCCTCTCTGTGAGAAGAAGTGGGCCGTAATCTACCACGCGGGCCCAGTGCGGGTTGGTAGATGTCACACATATCTTCGAATTTTTGGTTCTAGGACATGCCGGTTTCCTCACGTTGTTTTCTTTCACTGTTTTGAGAGCAGTGGTGATGAAATAATTTATACAAAGTTAAGCACCTGTCTGGGCTCGAATTTGAAACCTACAACTCATAAGTCTCGCCGCACTGGGCCTTTATTGGGTACCTAAAGGAAATTTTTGAATAGTAGGTAAATGAACCGAGATCTATTTTGTACCTGTAATAATTCATTAGTTTCCCTTCCACGTATAATTTGCCAGCCTTTCAAAGCAAGAGTGAACAGGCATCTTCTGGGCTTGCTCGTTCCATTAAAGACCTCATCCATCACTTTCCATCAGACAAGATCGAGGTCAAGAGCTGACCCATATCACAATAAAAAAAATAAAAAGTTTGGTGACAGCAACTAAGATGAAAGTTTTCCGGGTTTAATAGTTAAATATTGTTTCAGTTGGACCGGCTGGACTAGATAACAAAACAGCTATGGTACCATAAATTCGGAGAAGGCCAGAAAGGACGAAGGTTTCTGTATATTAATCATTACATTTCAATCCAAGTCCAATGAACCAGTGGTCTCCAGCTAAAATTCCGGGCAATCGAATAATTTGTTATGGGACAAGGCTTAAACTTGGAATTTATTCAAATGATTTGAATCGTAAATTTAGCGCGAAATTATCAAGGCCCCTTGTATTTGACCATCTTATTTATATTCATTAGTTTGTATAGATAATGAAACTTTGATTACCAAGGCCCGAGGATATTTTGGTTCACGTATTTCTCTTGAACTTAATTACTTAGCTGGCTTTTCCATTTTCAGCGAATTTATGGCTGGATCCGTGATTGATTTTGTTTTAATAAGTTTGTTCATTTTGATTGCGTATTTCATTTAAATAAGGATTGCGTTTTGGTGGGCACTGCTTTTTCTGATGGCACTGGTGAAGTTGAGTAATGACTTGACTGTACTTATATTTCATTAAGGTCTGTTTTAAAGTGTCAATGTAGAAAAGACACTATTCAAAAGATAAATGAAACAGAATACATAATTATCTGTAAAAAATAAGCTTACTGAAACTTATCCCGGAGTGTTCAAACAGGCCGTTAATTTAATATTTTAAAGCGATTTCCACAATTAATATCTGGTCAAAAAATAAGTACACAATTAATATCTGGTCAAAAAATAAGTACACAATTAATATCTGGTCAATAATAAGTAGGTACACAAAATATTACATGCACGATCAAGGACAATTTATTTCGACGCAAATAATATTGCTGTAAGAAAAATATGTACCTCCACAAAAGACTAATGAGAGCTTAGTGACGATATTTTTGGAAAAAAATGAGTAAATTGCTGTCTACTATGTAAGATCAATGAATCACGTGGTTTGACTATAATTGTATCTTATTTTTTTCGTCTAGTAAGTCATTATTGTATCTAATACGTTGAGAAATGTTTTAGTGAGTGTTGTCAAAACAAGTTGTAATCATTAAATCTACTTCTATTATTGACTGTCGTTGTCAATTTATAATAACAAGAGAAATAAATAAAACATTGAACATTGAACGCTAAAGAAGATATGTGTCTGGAAAATATAAGTACTATTTTTGGTACGACTAAATAAATTGAATGTGGCTTCAAGTTTTTGTTAAAAATATTATTGATGTATATAAACATAAAAAAACCGGCCAAGTGCGACTAGGACTCGCGCACTGAGGGTTCCGTACAAACCTGTAGGTATATAAGTAAAAGTTATGGTATTTTTATTGCTAAATGAAATCCATAACATTACATTGTGGAAAGCTGGAGGAGCATAAATTTAAGACAAAGGTATCGTTTCAGTGATCCTTTATTTTATATTTACACGGTTTTAAATTTTTTTCATCCTCTTTTTTAAGGTTTTCTGAATTTTTCTGTTACCTGTGCTGCTATTGCTTCTTACCAAATTTCAAGATTCTATGTCAACGGGAAGTAGCCTTTAGGTTTTGATTCCCTTGCGAGAAGTTGCGAGTTTCAAAATATGCGGTATAAATGGTTATACCTTTGCGTTTTTGCGTTGACTTAGTTTTTTTTTTTTCACTGCTATTTGCTATTCACGGCAATTAGATACTAAGTATTAGAAAAGGGTAGTAAGTTGAAAATTATTAAAAATATTTTTATTATATGATGTAACAAAAAATGTATACTTTTCGCAATTTTTCCTTTATCTGTGCTATAAGACGTTGCTTCTTACCAAATTTCAAGATTATGAGTTTACGGGAAGTACCCTGTACCCTTGCGAGTGTCGAAAATTTGCAGCATTAACGGCTGTATCTTTTGATTGCGTTAGCTTAGAAGTTTGATTTTTTCACAGCTCCAAGGGAAAGTACATTTGAGTATTTGATATGAATTTCAGCTAGATACCTTTACGTGTTCCTGAGAAACAGGGTCTTGACAGACAACAAAGTGAGGGATCCGTTTTTTCGTTTTGAGGTACGGAACCTTAAAAAACGTATTTTTTTTCGATATCATAGTTTTTTTCGCACTGAAAAGAAATATGATTAATACCAAATTCCATTAAAATCAATCAACACACAAATTACAAAAAAAAAAATCTAAAAGATCATAATCAAAAGTACTCGGTAACAACCACTCTATAGAATTCCCTCCACCTTTCTACGACACTCCTCTCTGAGACAGTCACTTCCGGTCTCTATAAAAATGTTTGTGCATTTGTCTGAAGCTATCACTGCAAGCTACGCCGGCTGATACGCCATACCAAGCTGTAGAAACATGAAGACTTTTGTAAGTGATCGATATTTTTTTTGTATAAAGTGATAGAAGTGCGTGTTGTGACTCATAGATGGCGGTAGTGGATTTTGGATTTTTTGTGACGGATTTTCAGTGAACAATTCGGATTATTCTAAGTACTACAAAGATAGCTAAATATTTAATATGATTAAGTAGGTTCTGTTTTTGTGAATAATTATATTATCAAAGTTCAGTGTTCAATATTTTCTCAAATTCGTTTCTAATTTCGGTAGCTCAAAATTGAAGCACCTTAACAGCCAAAATACATCATCGCTATCTTATTATTTAAAAATAGTTATAAAAATTATTTAAAAACTGTGACTAGACCACGAATATACCAAAATCTACAATAACTCTAAATACCAAACTTAACAAACAATGACTGATACAATTCAAAAACAAAGTGCTTCCAAAAATTAACTAAGAAACGAACACAAAGTCGTGACAAAGAATCAGACATATCAAAGCCACAGAACTGATAACTACTAAGGATGTCACAAAACAAACCACAAACATTTAAAACATCACGGTTAAACCACCACATTCATTCCTTTGTATAATAAAATACTATTACAATAGACTTTTGATTACAATCGAAATTACAGTTTTGTCACGATAAAGATATCTTATTGTTGCCAAACGTTTTTGTTACGTGTAATGAAGGCAATCATTACAACCATCTCGGTAATGATTTAGCAGCTGGCGTAATTAAAACTGTGGAAAAGATTCTAGATAGCACAGAATTTAGTGTAGATAATGATACAAACACTGTTGATAATCGTGGTCTAAGTGTTGAGTTGGGGCAGAATAGTATCCAGGATAAAAGAAAGGATGCTAGGTTAAGTCTAGAACTATATAATGTGAGATAGGCCATAGCCCAATTTATTTGAGATCAGTGCAACAGATCTCTTTTTCCATTTATCTCTATCAGTCAGTATCTCAGAATATCTAAGCTATCTTAAGACGAGACAAATATCAAGTTAGATCTACCTGTGAATTATATCAACAGTAAGAGAGAAGATATCTTAAACTAAATCCTAGTAAAAGAATACCGGCAAATGTTAATACAGATACTTAAATAGTTTCGATGAGTCATATTAACATGGAAGCAAAAACCATTATACAGAAGTTAATTGAAACAAGTCAACGGACTAGTATTAAATTAACATAATCACATCATCAATCAATTTTATAGTTTGGAGCAGACAACTTGTAATGTAATTTTATAGGAAACTTTCATTTTGCTACCAAAAAACAAATTCAACCACCATGTTCCGATACAGATAGAGTTCAAAGTCCAATGGCTTTTAAGTTTTAGACGGTATACATTTTTCGGTTTTATGGTAATCAATGTCTGTCTTACATTGCGCTGCCCTTTAGAAATATAAAACTTTGTACTAGATATTAACAAACTGGAGATTAATATCGAACTTCGTTAAAGGCTAGTTCAATATTGTTCTTTTGAAGGATTTCTACTTAGTCTTTTTCAAAGTAGTTTTTGGCAAACTTTTAATTAAGGTCTGTCTTTGTTTAGATT
Organism: Agrochola circellaris; assembly: GCA_914767755.1. NCBI lineage: Eukaryota > Metazoa > Arthropoda > Insecta > Lepidoptera > Noctuidae > Agrochola > Agrochola circellaris. The sequence goes on from OU611862.1 coordinate 10,804,864, forward strand.
CGTTTTTAATAGCATCATTAAGTTTTCAATGAAGAAAATGATGACCAATTAACTAAACTTATCTACCTTGGGGGACACCTTCAATTAGAACTTTTTGATAGCAATCACTATTATTTTATAAGAAAGCGTGTAACTTTCAGAACTTTCTCATAACTTTTAAGAATTTCGGTACAAATAATGCCAATAATGATTGTGCAGATAAACTTTAATCTTATTTACAAATCGGTGCATCGAACTTGGACCGGTTTTGCAAGGAATAAGTAAAAGGGATAACACCTTCACTATCTCTAAAACCAGTTTTTGAGACACATAAGCTACCTTTCGCTTTCATTATATGCGTTTTATCCTCCATGTTTTGCCTTTAAGAGATTAGTAGATTTCCAAGCAAAATTATCTCTTACGGAATCCATTCAAATATATATTCGTTGGCAGAGTCAAACTTCACAAGATATAAAAAATGTAGCAGATGCTAACACTCTCCCAAATGAAGTTTACTGAAATAATGTACTCTTGGCCTTATCTCATTAGTGAAATGTAAATGAACTATAGCACTGGCTTTCATAGGCCCAAAACTTCCAGCACTTATGAGTACAGATAGCAGGGATCTACTACCTCGTAAACCTGGAATTTCCTTAAGATAATTTGTGACAGCCATAACTTGGGCTATTCCGTCCCACATAGACATAGCTTCACATATAACCTTGGCATTCTTCCCTTACATTTTCCGCCTAGTTACCTGTGCTTTTCACGGGAATATATCGTCCATAAAGTTACCCAAGTTCTTAGTATATGAAGAAAATACTCTGATTTATTATACGTATCTTATACTAGGTTTTTTGAAAGACAAATAACCGTCGGTAGCTTGTTTGTTCGAGTTTCTGTTGTAATAATATTGTTCTAAGAAATTAATACGTTGTTCTATCGCAAATAGTTTTTTTTTCTTCTAGTAAATTCATATAGTGTGTCAAGTTTGATCTCCGACCCGATCCCTGTTTTCCGACCACTTCTAAGAAATTTTTCATCATAATCTTATTAGATTACTTGTAAAAGCTGCTTCTCATCTATCTGATATTAATCATCTTTTATGAAATTCACGGTTACTGAGGCTTATTTCTAAGGCACACACGATTAAGTTTTCTTAGATACAGCTATATTTCCATCAGACTTATCAAAGTCAAGTAAAACATGGAATGCAGTTTTTTGCAAGTCCCTGTTATCAGTCTCTATAAAGTCTTTATACACTCACTCAAAGCACTTTCCCGCAGTCAAAAGTCGTCTAAATCCATTCGACTATCCTTTGCCTCATATAGCACCCACGTTGGTATTATTCCAAACTTTTGTTACCCATTTAAACAATTTCAACACCTCATTTGGCGCACCTTATTCGTCTGATCGTGTCTGCTGGCAGAGTGCCCGAAACTACTTCGTGGGTTTATTAAAAAGATTCCTTATGAAGTGGGTTGGTAGAGATTATTATGCGGATTTTTTTGCCATAATTATTATCTTTAAAAATAAAGTTTCCTGTTTTTAATTTGGGTTCTGATAAATCTTTTCGATCCTAGAGAAGTTGACAATCTGTTATAGCTTCAGATGAAGTAGATATTGTTATTGTTTTCGTAAAGAACAGCATTCCCATTGACACCAAGTCATTAAAACGACGATGAGTAGTAGTAGCCTCCGCCTGTCTGCTAAAAACAAACTGTGATCTGTCGTCTGCCAGGCTTTGTCAAGCGCGATATTTATAGTATTTTTTCTTATATCCATTGTTTATATTGGGGTTTTAATAAATACATCTTTAGAATATATTTAAATCTTTCTAGCGTTTTCAGCAATAAATTTCAACAACACTAGAATAAAGAAGAGAAACGTAAGACTAAAAAAACTTGAAATTCGAACTTCTCAAGCAGTATTGTCTCATTCCACGATATGTATTTACAACTAAAACAAGCACGGCAATCAAACCGATAAAGCAAAGTTCTTACTCTCAGCATACAAAAGTAAGTAGGTACGTTGAGAAATTCTACGCTAGAATAACTCGGATACTATTTCTGCCTTTTTTGCTCTCCGCTAAGGAAATTGCAAAACCGATTCTGACACAATTTCCTTCCAACATAATTCGTTATTTATTACGTTGTATTACATAAATATCACATTTTGTTAAATCTGAAAGTTCAATGGCACAAAGGAATCAACAAACCGTGAACGAAAGGTTTTTGTATGAGCCGTTTTTTGTTTCCGTTCCAACGATTGCATAGTAAGGTGTGCTTAAAAGAATGTTATGCAAATTCTTCTATGTATAACGTTTTTTTCGATTTTGTGACATACTTGAGTAATTCAGGTAGACTGTCCTTTTGTAGTTCATCGGAACTTGCTTTGATTTTCAGATTCAATACATTTTTTTTCTGCTGTGTCATATTTCTCGGAATATTTGCTTAATCAACCATGGATACATGAGTGAATATTGCTTCCTTATTTATTGAAAAATATTCGTCGATTTATATCTCTGCTCTTCAAATAATACGGCATTGTTCGTGTACTATTTAAGTACTTTCTTTCGAATTTTATTGTTAAGTGCCATAGTGTAGTATTTTTCTGCGATTCTAATAATCCAAGTATCTATGAGAATTCACACAATTTTATTGCTACGTACATTTAGCATCATAACACGTGAAAAGTATCAAAGGATGAATCTTCTACCAAAACAATCTACTGATCACATGGACTTTTTCTCAAAACACAACCTAACGCTAAAAACACAGAAGCTAGTTGTAGTAAACCATTTGAGTCACCAGAGAAAGACAAACAGTCAACATAACACGGATACGGAAACACGTAATGTAACAGCAGAGGTGAACATTAAAAGATCATTAAATCGTCCACTGTTACATCAATGTTTGCAAACCCTGATTGCTCAAAGAAATATACTACACGTAATGTTAAGATAGAGTGTTTGTCTATAGATCTAGCGCGGTCTATAATTTTGAACGTTATGCAGGTAGATAATATCATAGACAGTCAGGGTATTATGAAACTTGATCTAATAAGTGTGAAAGGATTTCTAATTAGCAAATTTCGTAACTAGTCTAATCACCGAACATTCTAGCAATATCGTCTTTTATTTATCACAAAACATACGGACGCTTAATTTTTTATATGGCACTTATCTTACTTAGCTATCAAAGATTAAAATCTCAATCCTTCAATTTTCAATCCAATGGAGTACTTATTAACTAAAGATCCAATGGTCCATTTTTTAAGCCAGAATCTTGCTAAAGTATCACAAAAACAACCGGACTTACAGACCTAATGACTAGAATATCAACTCGATTAGAAGACTATCCGCAGTAAAAATAATACAGAATCAGTAGTAATGTTTTTATAGTCACCATTTTTTGCTACAAAAACCGTAATACAAACAAAACCACTTCAAGTAACGAGAACTCTTGTGAGTATAGAATCAATTAATTTGACAATGAAGATGTAGGTAGAAAGGCAGTGAACGTACAGTGAAAGGAGATTGTATGACACTGTAGACATCTATTTTTTTAAACATGTTATAAAATAGAGCGATTTTGAAAGTAAACTGTGCTAATGTAACAAGATCACGCTTACATTGTATCAGCGTCATTATTATTAGCTAGTAAACCGCCCACTTACATTGGGATTCCCAAATCATTGATGGATGCTTTAGTAACGTGGATTTGTAGTACTGTAGCTATTGTCGCATTCATTGCTACCGCGAATGATTTCCTTGTTGGTAATATCGTTGGTTGCTGTAGTGATACCGTATGTGACACCCAGGGGAAGAAATATCATCATTTATTTAGCACCACCTACGCTAATACTCGAACGTTAATCAATCATGAATATCTCTGTAACGTACATAACAGCTGTAATTTTCAGTGTGACTTATCCTCTAAAATAAATTATGTGAGTTTATCATTAACAAATATTGGTATGACCGAGGTTTTCTATAGCTTATTCTACAAACATATTAAAATATGAACTCTTGTAAAATCTAAATTGAATAGCTACCAAATCAACATTTTTTACCTTCAATTTGTCTAGTGAATACAACAGAAAATTCCTGATTAAATTCAGATAAGTAGGCTGTTATGCTGATTAGAGAACAAAGTAAAGCATGCAATTTGATTATAATATTCGTTTCGGTGTAATGGATAAAATGATGACTGAAATAAAGTAAATTGAATGTTTTTTTTTGGATATTACCGAAGTGGTTTATAGAAATAATTTAGATAGATAAAAAGACCTGGGTCAGAGCTGAGCTTTTGATTATCAATAGTTATTACGTATTTAAGATTAACCCATATTGAGGAACATACAAAACTATGGGATCTGTGCAATTTTTTTGGTAAATAGACACGAGTTTTAATTGTAACCAGTCAAAACCAGGCTGTATCAGAAAAAGAGTTTCAACTGTATTTTCCCACTTTTGTCCCAAAAACTCGTCAAAAAACAAAGCGGATATTTAATACAATTACACTCTACAGCGTTTATTCGAGTCAATTCACGAAATAAGCCTTAAAAAGATTACTCCAGATGTAATTGTGAAAGTTGTTTTCAGTATTTTTTATCATTCCAACTTCGTAATTAAGGCGGTCATTCAGTCCAAATTGGCTGTTAAGACACCGGTTGTTAAGCTGATTTCCTTCTTTTGTGTATAATTATCCTTCTGGTTATGAAATCTGCTGTTTGATTGTACTAAATGAGTTGAATGGTCATTCTCGGTCTTTGAAGTCTGTTTTAAAATTATTTCAGTTATTTTGGTAACGCGTTGAGGTTTCTTTGAACTCAGATAGATTGGGAATGCTTTTGAGTTGCTATTCACAGGTCAATAATAAATTGAAAATGTCGCATAAAATTATTTTATTGCTTATCTACTTTGACGATTTTACTAGATATACGTACGTATACAGTCACGCTGTATAGCATATTGAATTGAGTAGGTAGGTATTCATATTTTTAAACCTGACTTAAAGATCTCAACAAAAAAGTAATGTTATTTTAAAATAAAATAAACAAAACACTCGATTTATCATGTTTTTCTTCTTTCCAGGTGTGTTTGTTGCTGGCAGTTGCCTCTTGCAAGGCCGGGATCGGCTACTCCAACGAAGTTGCAGGAGTTGGTGGTCAGGAGGGCAGTTCAGGGTACGAATATTCAGCACCAAGCGGCGGCGGAGGCGGAGACTTCTCAGGCGGACAAGTGCACAATCTAGCTGGACTTGGCGGACAAAGCTTTGGAGACAGCGGCGGCGGCCATGATTTCTCAGGTGGCCAATCCCACACTCTCGCTCTAGCCCAAGGACACGACGGAGGACAAGAGTTTAGCGGATTCGGTGGCCAATTCCATGGTGACTTCGGAGGCGGCAATGGTGGTCACGCCCAATTTGCTGTTCATGGCGGCGGAAACCAAGGAGGTCAGGATTTTAGCGGTGATTCGTATCTTTTAGCAGCTCAAGAATCTGGTCATCAGGGACAAGACGATGGTGGTTCTCAGGGTGATGGCGGACACAATTTTGGTGGCCAAGTACAAGGCGGACATAGTTTTGGGGGTCAGGGAAATGGCGGACATGACTTTGGTGGCCAGGGACAAGGTGGACATGACTTCGGTGGTCAGGGACAAGGTGGACACAACTTCGGTGGGCAACAACAGGGCGGTCACGGATTCGGCGGCCAAAGCGAAGGTGTGCATGGATTCGGTCCCGGCTCCTTCACTCTTCACGATGGTGGTCAGGAATACGGACACGGAGACGGTCATGATTTCGGCGGTGCTGAAGCTATCCCTGTGGGCACACACGTTGATGAAGAGCACCCCGTCGAAGTACCCAACTACAAACATGTTACGTTCGCCATTCCTAAGACTGTCCACATTAATGTCCCCAAACCTATTCTTATCGGTATACCTCATCCTTACCCAGTCAAGGTTCCCGTCAACAAACCTGTTGCTGTACCCGTTGAGACTGAAATCTCCATCCCCATTGAAAAGGTTGTGCCTTACCCTGTAGTCAAACACGTCCCCTACCCCGTTGAGAAGCACGTGCCAATTAAGGTCGAGAAGACCGTCACAGTGCACGTGCCCCAGCCTTACCCTGTTAAGATCCCCGTGTACAAAACCATCCACCACCATAAGGATCATTAAGGAGTAGTTACGAGTAGTGTTCTTTGGAGGAATTAACAATTTTGCTTCTAGTTGGAATTATGATTTCGATATTTTTATTTGTTGACTCATGATTTTCACAACCATAAGTCTGATTATATTATTATCATGTGGAAAGTATCGGAGATAAAGACATTATGTTGACTCTATTTTATAAAATTTTTGAAAAGAATTGTTAATTTTTTCAATGAACTATTTTAATTGAGTGCCTTGTAAATAAATTGTTGTTAATTTTAAGTCATTTTCAACTGTCTTCATGTTGTAGTTGATTTATTTATTGTATGTTGTTGTTTTTACTGTTGTTATTGTTGTTGTATGATGTTGATTATACGTTTACGATTGTTAAAGATTTACTTTGATGTCTTTATTTATTATTCCTGTAATTTTGAAAGGAGGTACAAACCGAGTTATTGATTTAATCCGACCCTCGTCAATTGATTATGATGATTAATTTAAATTGCTCCAAAGCCATTCTTCTTTTTTCTAGACATAATACCTACTCTATTAGATTTGCTTATTATTAATACTCCTTTAAATGATTATGACTCAAACAGCTAAAGAAAATCGATATGACCTTAGTAACTAAAATCAATGACTGATATTATACTGCTTGTGAATCACACAAACACCTTTCATTAATTGCAGAAATTTTAGTCTAGGAATAAATCGCACAGTGACATCATAGAGTAAAATACTTATGAAGGGGCTTTATTATGAAGTTAGTGTCAAAGCCAACATTGATTTATTGCGAAAAAGAAACAGTTCTATATATTTACTGTATGGCTATCTCTCTTTAACACTATAAATACCTAAAATATTGAGTCCATCTCAAACAATATCATCGTCATCATATCAGCCGAAAGATGTCCGACTGCTGGTCATAGGCCATCCCCAAGCACCGCCACTTTGATCGGTTCTGTGCTTCCCGCATCCAGCGGATTCCTGCGGCCTTCACCAGGCCCTCGGTTCATCTTGTGAGAGCCCTCCCAACGTCTTTCGGTACGCGGTTGCCACTCCAGAACCTTTCAAACATTGTGTCATACATAAATTGAGGCAGCCCTAGCAAGTCTCAATGGTTCTTGTGTCGGAGCTGTCTCAATCTTTCCGTTAGTGGAAGCTTGACAATTATGAGAGTATTATTAGAAGATTTAAAGAAAAACGAGCAAGCCTTACAGTAGTCGCATATGATGTGTTGATTCCCGGCCACCGTAGGCGCGGGCCTGCGGACGGTGAGCAATGGGTCGCTCGCCGTCCGATAAGGACCAGGCCCGGGTCGAAGGCGCGTTGTGTTCCACGGGCCCCTCAAAGAGATGTCAACACAACTGACAGGGTCCGCTAGGGCCGATGCCTGCCGGGGTTGCGGCAAAATCCGAAAGGGATACCGTGGCCCCTGGCAACGTACAGGCAACTGAAGGAACACAGGTTTGTTTTGGGGCCTCGTCAATGTCGTTTCTGAGCAACACTAACACCGCGCGCGCTCATTGGTCAAATCAAATAGTACGCGCTTCCCTGGCTTCCTGTAATACACTTCCATCCCTTTTTACGAAATCACTCCCACAAATTTATAATTTATTTTAGATTTTGATTGCAGAAAATCGAGAGGAAAGATGTTACAAATCAAAGAAAAAAAAAAAAAAGAAAAACATTAATTTTGCACCTTTCAATGTGTGAGGTATGTGTACAGTACGTTTTAGATTATCCTGATCAAAATGTTTAAAAAAAATTCCATAGATAGTTTTAATAAAACATCTATGGTTTCTTCATAATTATGTTACAGATCTTAACCATTCGAATATTGTTTTTTTACACTAGAGTGATCATGGTTCTAAAATGTCATAGTACGCCTTCTGAAGCTGTCAAATGTATGAGCGATGAACCACTGTTTGTAGTTATACTGTGGTATCATTTTGGAAACTCCTTTCAACCAAAGGCTGAAGAACGCATGGAAAACTACCTTGCACGTGATTTAACAAAGGTGGCAGTAGAAAAGAAATAAACAGAACTTAACAAAAGCAATTGTAATGCAGAACTGAGTATAAAAAGTTTATGTAACTAAGTTAGTACATAGATTATCGCAGAAGATCTGCTCCGGACATCGAGCGGAAACTGGCACACGCACAATTTCTAGGCGCTTACATACATGCACTTCGGACTTTTACAGTCCGGTCGTCAAGAAACTGCGTTCTTGACACCTGTCAGCCTCATACTAACGAATATGTGTTTTGCGAATTTGATCCTTATTAGTACCTACTAGAAATTGTCCAACTGACAGGTTTCAGGAAAGAAAGAAAGAGAAAGAAAAAGTATTTATTGAGACTCGCACAGAAAATCACATATTAAACTAAAAACACACTAAACATAAATAAAAAACAAAGTAACATTAAAATTTAAAGAATGGAAATGAAGGAACGTATCCTCTCAACGGCCGAACTGTAATCGTATACAGTAAAGCTTCGTGCTGACTAGCGCGACGCAACAGCGCGGCTTGACACCGGTTATTGTTATACCGTCAAGTTTTCTTAGAAATTGTATTGTTCGAGTGGCGTCGCGCTAGTCTGCACGAAGCTTAACTTGACAGTTGAAGGGATACTAAATACAAAAAAAGGTAGTGAAGTGAAAAAAGAATGAGCGTTAGTGAATGAACTTTGTAAATGGATAGTTGAATTTAATAACTTAAAACACATTATATTCATCAATATATAATATAAGTTAAACAATGGGTAATTAACGTTTTCACTTTTTTTTTAAGTCAATGAACCGAAATTAAATTTAACGCTTTACGATGTAAAAGTACAAAATTAAAGCATTTTGGTCGTTTTATAAGGTCGTGCAATATTCCAAAAGAACACACGTTTTTAAGGGTATATTCAAATTCAACTTATTTTTTACTACTGGTTCTTACAGCAAATTCATTCATTTATTCAATGCCGACCATTATTTTGCTTCGAACTATCAAGTGACTGAGTACGATTCAGTCGATCCATTCTGTAAACATCTCACCGTGAAGAGTGAGGTGAAGTGAGTATGAAGTGCGCTGTCAATAGTGTAAATTCCTAGCTTCAGCTGTAATGATAGCTCACGTCAAGCTCACTTCACCCAAATTTTCGCGGTGAGATGTTTGCAGAATAGCACGGCTGGTATAGAAAATTTCAAACTGTCTAAAACAAATGCTAATCACGAGTACTCTTGCACTCGCTGTACGTGCGTTTTCACTCGTTGGGTAGAACTGACCTTCTGTAGTATTCTGTGGAAGGAATTCGCTTCCTGCAATTTCAACATAATGTGGCTGTTGTTACCCTTTGTGCCTGATCAACACTGATGGAATAAAATTGTTTATTACGAAAACATGTTTGTGAATTCAGCTGTATGAGCAAAATAAACTTCATTTGGAGGTAATTGCTATAAAATGTAACGTAAAAATGTTTTGCTGGGTGAAAAATGGAATGTAAATATTATCAGGTTATGTGTACATAGCGATTAATGGTGGAGAAGGAAATAAATAAAAATAATGCAGATGAATTAAGCCTCGTGCGCACGCGCGACGACGCGACGGCGCGACGTTAACGTGAATTTTTCGTAGAAATTGTTTTTCTAGACTCGCGTCGCGCCAGTCTGCACGAGGCTTTAAAGTTGACTGCTAACAATGAATTGGTTAGAACCACATCACGGAGGCACCTCGGCTGCCGATGCTAGAGGCGGCATTGTATTGTAAACTAAGCGGGTCACGATTTACACCCGATGTCTTGGTGATGGTGGCGCGTATGTTGGAACATTTAGCTCCCTTTAAAATGGTTGAGCTGAATGGTGCTGATCCATGCGTCATGTTCGTGAACGGGCGCCGTCAGTTGGGACTGGAAATTTCTAAGCTGCCATGTATTAAAAAGAAAAAACGTTGAATTTTTTTTTTGTTTCTTTTTGTTGTACTGTGGACGCATTTAACGTATAAAGGCCCGTGCAGACCAGCGCGACGCGACGGCGCGACGCAACACGAACAATACAATTTCTAAGAAAACTTTACGGTATAACAATAACCGGTGTCGCGTCGCGCTGTCGCGTCGCTCTAGTCTGCACGAAGCTTAATGTAAGATATTTTTTTTAAATCATTCTGACATATAATTATAAATTCAATATTAATGATATCGTAACTAATATTTTTGCGTAACAATATAATTTAAAAAAATGTCCATGGAGTTTCTTGCCCGTTCTTCTCCATAGATACCTACTATGCTTTGGAATGGACAACTAGCTTCATATTTCTTATTGAGCGGCTCCTTGACAATTTAAAAGTACCTCATTAAATATAGTTCCTTGCTCTTGTTTTATGTTTATCATTTTATATATATATGTGTATTTATATGTATAAGTTTATGCTTTATGTATTTAATGTGTATGTAAATGGCACACCACTGACTACCTACAGTATTGTCTCTCCTTCTCACTTTAATCCATCCAAAGGTTGTCTGTAAAAGATCGCTTTTAGCGATAATAATTCCGCCCATTGTGTCACCCTATGTAAAATGTCTAAATTGGTTTCTGTAATTTGTATGGTGTGCATAACACCGGCTGTCGCTGAAAACCAGCGTTGGGGCTCTGTTTCGCATAGTGTCGCAGCATTATGCTGAGCGATGGCCGTTTTGCGTGGATGTGACGCATATTTTCCCCCAAATTGTTTATTTTCGTGTTTTGTTCTTTCTTTGCGTCATGTGTACCGCAAATAAACGTATTTTCTTTCTTTCTTTGTAACAAAGAATATTCTATCTATCTAATTGAAATAAATGCTTTGAGTTTGAGTTCACAAATGACGTATAAACTGACGGCTTGGAATGGTGGTGGTGGGGAGTTGTGCACTTAACGCACTTTCGTCGCCACGAATTTTACTGCCATCTGAAGACACCGATGAAGACCGGCGCGGCGATTCCGTGCTTTGTGGCCAAAACCTACTTACAGTCCGGCCGTTGAGAGAATGCATCCCTGACACCTGTCAATTGGACAAGTTTTAGTAGTAATAAGAAAATTCGCAAAACACATTGTCGCACCCCCGGTGCGAGACTGTCACTTATGCAAAAATTGCAATAATGAGTTAAATATGTAATAACTGTCCTAAAGCAATACAATATTGAGTGGTCATTATTAATTCAAAAGTAAGTTAAAAGTTGACGTTGTAGTAAAAGCTATTCATCTTGTTTAAATCTTGAAATATAATTATTTTTTGTCAAAGTTTTAAATGCTTCTCCTGAAAAATTGCATTTTTGCATAAGTGACAGTCTCGCACCGGGGGTGCGATATTCGTTAGTGTGAAACTCATAGGTGTCATGAACGCATTCTCTCAACGACTAGACTGTAGTGGATATGAGGTTTCAAGTTTTATGCAAAGATCCTTACCTATTATGATATTCTAATAGGTATTATGTCTCTAACATCAGTACCGACGTCAGAAAGCAATGAGTTTATTAGGAACCTATTTAATATTCGATTCACGATTTCTACTCGTATCATTAGCATCTCACACTTATATAATCCTCCCTCAAAACCAATTATTACCTTAAACTCCTAAATTGCACTAATAAGCTAATAAACACCCAGTAAAGGCTTGGCTTAATACCTACTAAAAGCTATTATCATTGTATCTAGTTGCCAAGCCTTGCATGCCATAGCCGAGTACAGCCGAGTGCATCCGAGAACAAGCCTAGTACGGGATGTGGTCGCGATCCAGAGCGCGACTGCCTGATACCAAAACCCAGTAACTACTTCAAACAACATTTTCTAGGAGAGCGCAAAAACAGCTTACTAGTTGTTTTTATTGTTAATTTTCTTTTTTACGTGCAGTTACATTAACAAGACAATTTCTTCAAAAACTTGCTAGGTTTTGCAATGGTCTAAGTGAGTATAGTTTTTATTGGTTTTTAGATAGTATTTAGTACACTTAGGTACTAGTTTTAGCGGTATTAAAATGTCCGTTATTGCTAAGATTTTAACGCAGGTGTTTTTTACGAAAGTAAAGATTTTGATAGTTCGTTCGTTGTTTTTTTTTGAATTTTTCCTTAACTGTGTTTTAGTATGGAGCAGCCGAGCGGCCTACAGTGCAAGGAAAATTAATTTCTCAGCGTGGGTGGGACATGTTATATTACCTACCTCCTCAGTCACTACGAGGTTTAAGCATGGAAGTGGCTTATTCATAACTACAGTCCGGCCGTCGAGAGAATGCGTTGTTGACACCTGTCAGATTCATACTAATGAATGTTTTGCGAATTTAATCCATCCAATAGTACTGGAAATTGTCCAACCGACAGGTGTCAGAAACGCATTCTCTCAACGGCCAGACTGTACGGTGCTATTGTTGGTAATTGTGTCATGGTCTTTCCAGTTTTGAAGAATTTCCTGTTTAGAATAGGAATCTTGAGATTTTAATACGATATGAACTGATGCGTGATTTGGAGATATTGTTAGAGGTTATCAAGAACCGCCTCGTTGGTCTAGGTTTTCATCATCGTTTAGAGAATTTATTCCGGAAGATTTGTGTGTATAATGCGTTAATATTAAAGTTAAGTTTACCTAAGAAATCTCGATATTTTGCCAAGTCGTAAACACCGTGCAAAGCAGGAGCGGGTCGCCAGTTTTATAGAAAAATGATGACACTGACAGCAGCTCTTGAACGCCATTTAAATTTGCTGATCTCGTTCATTTTCATTGGTGAAATTCGCCTTCTTCGACTCATGTTAAGGGCCGTATCCAGTTAGCTACTTCCTTGTTTGCATCATAATATTCCTTGAGATATCTGACAGAGCATAGGATGTGCTAGTAATGATGTCGAATGTAACTCATATTAGATTTCCAGCTATATTTGAATAAAAATTCAAGATAGGATAGTTTTGTATTGATATGATTGCAGCTCAAACGGAGATAAATGTTTTGAGTGTACAGAATAAAGAAAAATAGGAAAATACTTAATAACGAAAGATATAATTATTGTTTAAAAGATGATAATATTTTAACCGCTTCTGTGGTCTAGTGGTTAGACCATCTGTCTCAGACCCAGAGGTCGGGACCTCTGGGAATCGAACCCGGGGGTTCGATTCCCAGTGGGGGCAATTTCTGTTCGGTTTGGTTGGTGGTAGGGCTTGTTCTAAGCCCGCCTGGCTAGCTACCACCATCTTATCTAAGTCTGTCGCCATAACAAAAAAAAATACAGTATTGTTGTGTCTGTGTGTCGGTAGTTAGAGGTAAGATAGCTAGTTCCTCTGTGGTTGAGGATTCCGGGTGAAGCTCGCTTCTACCTTCGGCCTGATCATCACTTACCATCAGGTAAGATGCAGTCCAAGACCTTCCACGATGTGGATAAAAAAAAAAGCGTAATAGCTATAAAGTGTGTGAGTATTAAGATGAATAAAAAGAAAATTTCCTGCGATTTCAAATCAATTTCTAGCAGACGATGATGAAGATTGCAGCTCAAATACAGGGTCAAATTAAATAAGCTAGCGAAACTTCGCAGGCGTGGTGGGCATCGATATCTAAACATGATCAAACAAAAAAGAAATCAATTTGATGAGTTTTTGTTTGGGGTCATCAACCGCCGGAAGTGTCGACACTTCCAAATGTTGTTTTTTTTTTTAATCAGTTTTTCTTGTGTAGACTTCACAAACATGATGGATATCTAAACAGTGTCATGTTTACATATCCATCATGTTTGTGAAGTCTACGAGTAAGGTATCCTAGAATATTTGTTTTCTCATTTTTATTTTACCACTTTGTAGGCGTGATTAATATATATACCCATGTCAAATTACAGTTTTCTAGTACTAACAGTCTCTGAGCTAAGCCGCGGACAGACAGACAGACGGACATGGCGAAACTATAAGGGTTCCTTGTTTACTACGGAACCCTAAAAACAGCAATGGGTACAATAATACAAAATCACGAAGTATAAGTAGTCTATGTACAAAATAAGTGTAAACATGATTTTTAAATTTTGTTGAATTAGAATTGTACAAGTTTTCATCAACTAAAGATAAGAGATAGCGGCTCTGAAGTAATGTTCACTATAATTCGCTTTGGTGGTTTTCTTAACAATAAACTGATAGCCCCAATACAAATGTCTGCTAATCTCTGACGATCGCCGTGTTTTTGTGATCTGTCTGTGTTTATGTTGAGCGAAAGTTCGTCCGTCTAATCCTTAATTGTGACCAGAAAGTGATTTTGTGAGTGGTTGTATCAAAACTGAGATAGGACTTCAGTGTACTGATAAGTTTGAGATATGATTTTTCTAGTTAATTATTTTGGTACATAGTAATAAAAAGATGAATACGAGTACTAACTTGTATTTCAGTTATCAATTCTTGAAATAAACATTAAAATACTACAGAATCTACAGCGATATGACCGTGGTGGTCATAACGCTGTAGATTTATACACATCCTATACATAGCTATAGCTATAGCATACCAAAAGTGTAGTTCTAACTGTGAATATCAGATGGCGCTAGTTTCTTTACAAATGCAAATTACAGCGTTCCACGGAACAAGATCGGTCTCTATTTCAGTATATTACAAAGTGCTCTGTGGTGTATTCTAAGCCGCTATTTCTAATTTATTCGGCTCTCGGTCAAAATATTTTTTTACAAAATTCCAACAGTCTTGAGAAGTGCACCTTACCACCGTGTATTGTTATTACTTAGCCTCGAGCCATTCTCTCCATCTTAGCAGTGTACGTATTTCTTTGCCCATGTATGTAGGTAGGTACCTCACGACAAAGTCGCACAATATCAATAAATGAAGCAATAATTCTGGCAACTGAAACTGAAACTCGAACAAAAGCTCGTTCGTTCACCTACCCAAGTCAAGTCAAGTCAAATCATTTATTTCAAATAGGCCCTTGTAAGGCACTTTTGAACGTCAAAGTTTACAAAAAATTTAATTGATTCTAGTCGCCCCTTCCAAAAGGTAGTTTTCGTATGGAGAAGAATGGGCAAGAAACTCCACCGTTACTCTTGCCAACTAAGCAAGTAGGTAGTAAGTTATATTTTACACGTTTAAAATATAACTTCCAACATTTTACTATTAATACTCGTAACATCCTAAGGGAACAAAATGATGATTATGTTTTCATTCAAAGCATTGCATAAACGCAGACATTTCACATTTGCATGTGTCGAGTTCAGAGAACCTTGTTTTGTCTCTTGAGACATAAACTTCAGGCCAAATGAAATAGGACACGAAAAATAAGAGGGGTTTTTTTTAAGTGAAACTTCTTAGGCGGAGAATCGATAATTGGACGAGAATTGAGAGTGAGATTTCAAGGACGCGTCACGTTTAGGCACATTTCGTTACATGATAGAGTAGAAAAATATAACTTTCTCTGTCTCTCACACTAAATATCTCCTACTCTTTATTTTTTAAGAAGTTTCACTTCATTTACGTGTCCTGTGCCGACCGCGCAATTTTATAAATATTTTTAAGTGTATTATATGTATTTGCAACACTATTGTAATTTTGACGCACGCAATAAAGCGCAATTTTTTTTAATATTTACAAAATAATTGTATTATATTATTATGTGTTTGCAACACTATTGTAATTTTGAAGTTTTTTCTTGTGATTTAAAAACAATTCCCACACTAGGATATACGTAGAATATCGGTTGCTTTTACAAACAGAAATCTCAAATTCTCTAACACCCGGTCCGGGGAAATCTATCTGTACGCCATACAAATATTAGGTTTAACCGGATGCGGTCTGCACACAAGCCAATTCCAACGATCCAGATTTAGTTCGATTTTAAGTCTGTTTTGAACTTTAAATACGAACGGGAAAGATCTATTTAGATTTCATTTATTTATTTAACACAATAATGACAGATTTTGGGATACAATGGTTTGGGCAACCTTATTACTAAAAGAGATTTACACAGTGAGATAATTTTTTGAAACGTACAGTAACAGTACAACTATTTACGCCATACTATGGTGCTAAGTAGGTGTATATATTACAGACTAAATGGGTGATTATATCGTCCTCCAGTGTACGTCTGGTGCACTCAGTAGCTCAGAACAGCTGTAATGTGGAGTAAACGGTACACGTTTGTTCCATTTTATTTTCTATTTTACAGTTAATAAAAAACAATGGTTATTTTCTTTGAGAGTTCATAAACTACTGTTTTTGATGGCTCAATTGGAGTTTGGCATCTGCGCTGTAGGTAGCGAGATCTCCACATGAAACGAATGATTATAATAATTATTATGGCTAACAGTCAGTGGTTGTAGGTCTGGGTGAGCATTTGTGATTTTAATTTTACACAAGGTAATGAAAATATTCTCGACCCGCTCGCACCACAAAATAATTACTAAAATTTAGCGCTTAATGAATTTGAAACATCGTTCTGTTTCTGACAATCGTTTGAATATGATAGAGACTGAGAGATGTTTTAAGTGTTAAAGGCATTAAGTGTTTTTTTTTTTTACTCAAAAATATTTCTCTATTTAGTGTGTCCTTAATTTGTCCGCCACTGTACCATAATGAGTACACAGACGCGTATGCACTAAGTAGCACTTAAGATCGCAGAAACCAGGGAGATGGGTTGAACGTGACTGCAAATTAATAATGAGACATGAATGGAGCATAATTTTACAACCAATGTATGCAAGTTTTGGTACTAAATGCGTCAATTAATCAATCTGCCTAGCCTTTTCCCAATTATGTTGGGGTCGGCTTCCAGTCTAACCAGATGCAGCTCTATACCAGCATTTTACATGGAGCGACTGCCTCTCTGACCTTCAAAATCCAGTTACTGGGTAACACGATACCCCTTGGTTGTCAGATTTTCGGGCTTCTGACGACCCGTAACGACTGTCAAAGATCTATAAATGACTGCCTTAACTTAACGTACTTTCCTAGGCACGGTATGTAAAGATGGTACTCATCCACGGAGCGACCCCGGCAAGCGTAGCTTTTCTTGATGGATTGACCCGTGCGACTGGTATTACTTAATCATCACCAGCTCCTGAAATACGTCTCAAGTAAAAAGGTTTTTTCACACCTCTTCTTGCAACAATACTAAGAGACGGTCCTATCAGAGGGAATTAACAGCTTCTTACAATATACGTACCTACTTGAAGATCTGCATTTTACCCGGAAAATAAAATGCTGTTTTTCTCCCGTGCTTTTCCGTTTCAACAGAAAAGTTGAAAGAAAATCGTTTGACTTCGTATAAAGAAATATAAAGAAAATACGTTGATTTGCGGTAAACATGACGCAAAGAAAGAACACGAAATAAAAAAAGAAACAAGTTGAGGGAAAATGTGCGTCACATCCACGCAAAACGGCCATCGCTCAGCATAATGCTGCGGCCCTATGCGAGTCAGAACCCCAGCGCATGGGCATGGGCTGAGGAGGTATGAAACTTATGTGACTAAAAGAGTGATGAATATTAATGTTGATGGATGGAGAGGGAGAGGGAGGCCAAAGAAAAGATGGATGGATTGTGTGAGGAATGATGTGATAGAGAAGAGAGTGAATGTGAATGATAGCGTGGCGGTTGACAGGGGAGAATGTAACAAGAAAACGACCGTTTTGGCGACCCTAAGTTATATGGGAAAAGGACAGAAAGATACGATGATGTTTTCCTCGAGAAAAACTCAACATGTAACAAAATTTTGAGTGATAAAAGTTAGTTTTGCGCCCTACTGCAAGGGGGGATGGATCTATACAAGATGTTCCTTTTGATATCCTATAAGTTTAGGTATTAATGAAACCATATCAAAGAAACAACTGGCATATGAATTATAAAAAATGAAGTTTATTGAGTTTTTTTTCGTTAGTCACGTTTATTTAAGTAAAATATCCTTACGTGAAATATAAAAATAAAAAAATAATAATTAAGACTATTTTTGTTCATAAAAAAAAAATTATAACGTTGTATTTTCTTTATTTTAAATATGAATGATTGATTTGAATGAAAATGAAACTCGTACTTATCAATGAAACATAGATACACAAATCGAGAGTCACGCGTTAGAATAAAAAAAAATAAAAAATATGTATTCCTGTTGATTCTTTGACATAGTCTCATTAAAAGAGTTATGGCATATCAAAAGGAACATCTTTTATAAGCCTACATCACGACTGCCCTGGCCGGTGGCCATAATTTTCAAGTTTATATAGAATAGCCCTATTAAATAGCCGACCAACTCCTAGGTCGACCTGCGGGACACCGAACAGAGCAAAAAAAAATTGTTAAACATTTCGCACAATTCATAAGGTGTTTACACTTGTGTAACCCCAGGTGCAATGACCTCTTACAAAACTTCAAGAATAAACGAACACGAACACACCGAAAAACAAAAGGTTTTTGCCCCACAACAATAATAAATTTCTCGTACACGGAGACAAAAGAAATAATGTTAAACACATGTCCTTACCACGAGAAAATGAAGAAAATTCTCACCTTTTTTTCGTGTAAATAAGTGTATGTAGTTTAAGTTACTGTTGGCTTAATATGAGAAAGAAGGCATGATAAACTAAGGGATAGTGATGAGCTAATTCCATGTTGTGTTTTTGACATTAATAGGTTGAGTTGAAAATCGAATTTGATTTTCAACTCAACCGGTCATCATGTTGATCTCGTGGTCGCAAGCCCGACTGCTGAGCGTGGGGTCCTCGGTAAAGTGATATTCGGCTTTTCCATTAGGAATTTCTTATATTTATATATATATATTTATATATACTTTATTGTACACCACAAAAATACATAACAAAAAATAATAATTATGCACTACAAAATATACAATGGGTGACCTTATCGCTTTCCGCGATCTCTTCCTGGCAACCTTAGAATGGACAGTGATTTGCCTGGACATAAAATGGGGCTGTCGTTGGTGTAAATAATAAGTAGGTATACAATATACTAGAATAGATACACAGAGACATATCCTAAATAATAGATACATAAATACATACATACTAAATATATAAGCAACGAAAATAAATGAAGACTATAGATAATTACTGCTACGAGAACAAGACAACAGCCTGTCCTGCCAGTTCTTAGTAACAGCCCGGAGTTTGGAAGTTGGCGGTGTGTCCCGGTGCCTCGGAAAGCACGTAAAGCCGTTGGTCCTGCGCTTGATCTCTCTGCGGTCGTGTCGGATTGCCGTCCCATCGGACTATGAGAGTGAGGGAAGAGAGAGTGCACCTGTGTCTGCGCACACACAATTGTGTAGTACTACCTACTATAATACTATAATACCTACTATAATATCTCCCGCGCCGAAGTCTAGTCTCCGTTGAGATTGGCCGCCATGACCGAAATACGGTCCGGAGGACTATACAATGCCGCCCATTGGCATCTTCTTCTTTTCGTGTGGCTAGTGACTAAAACTCTGACCTGTGGTCAGAGTTTTTAAAGCCGGCTCTTGGCCTCTGCCTTGGCTTCACATGCCGTCGAGAAATATTTCTCAGGCAATGCCGGTTTCCTCACGATGTTTTTCCGTGACCGTTTTTATAGCAAGAGATAATTATACAATATGCACATGAATATGAAAAGGCAGAGGTGCGTACGTTGGGTTCGAACTCGAGACCTATGACTTGGCAGTCGGACGGTCACAGCATTAGGCAATCACTGACTCAAAACACAAAAAAGCTCGAAAAACTCGATCATGGGCATGTGACCGCCAGTATTTTTCTGAATATTCATGGTTTTTTTTTAAATTATGGTTAAAGGGGGTCTATCTTTAACATTTTTCATGTTATTCAATTTTTTTTTTTTGAATAGCGTTTGTGACCTTTCTTTAGTTTTTTTGTTATATCTCCAATGTTAGTGGCTCGATTTGGATTCTGTTTATTATTTCTAAAAGCTTATGAGTTAAGCATTGTAAACATACTTAACATAATAAGCAGACTCACGCCTTTTCCGATGGGGGTAGGTAGAAATTATAATAACAACTATAATATCGTCGTTTTTATCTATTTATCAAGTCAGTGTAAGATGATGTCCCTATAAGTGTCAACTGAGGTTTCAAAAAAGGGATGAACAACAGAATACACTGTGAGATTAAAAAAGAGTAAAGCAAATGAGCCATGTACCTTCTGCTGATACTTTTAGAAATACTATGAGATATAGGCATCATGATATCACGGACATCTTAATTGAAATTGGATAGTATAATGAAAAATACCATTCAATATTCTGCGCACCCCAAAACATTCGATTAATATGATCGGCTAAAAATAAAGACAATAGGAAATTCGAAAGCGTCCTAATCGAATAAGAAAAAAATCGGTAACATTGCAGACGATGTCGTTATTAGATTTTCGTGAATGAAAAAATTGCAATCGTTCCCGAATCGATTTGAATAAATTCGGAATGCTCTAGTTGGAATGTAATTATTGAATACAAATGGAATATTTTCTTCTACGTTTTATTTTCGATGGTACGCCAGCGCCAGATTTTTATTATTTTTGTCTTTTCGTGCTTCTGTTCTTATACAGAGAATGAATGATTATTGATTGGTGGTCCCTCTTGTTCACTATTTGATGAGATGACGAATTTTAGAATTTTTGGTGATGTAAGCGCTTACCATAACGCAGTAGAATGTAGGTCATGCTATTTTTAAACCTGCAACCGATTGCTTAAGAAGCATGTCCAGTACCTTCGGAAAACTACAGTTATTAACGAAGCGCTATCAAAAATAGATAAGAACTTCACGCCTAACCAATAGCCCTAACAATACATTCTCTCAAGCCATTCTAAATCGAATGATACACTCGACGCGATGACGCAACCAAGCAAAAAATAATCGAATAACTCGAATACAATATCGTTACATCACTATGGACGTAATTCTTTGGTTAAAACGTAATACTTTATTAAGGTAATTAGGCCGGAATTATTTTGTGTATTACATCTGGCTGTCTGTGGCGTCTTGTTTCGAATAATTTAGTCGAAACAATGAGATAAATTGACGAGTTTCGGTAAGAAACTGTCGTTTTTTTGCGACTGAAATTATTTCGGTTGAATTGTGTTCTTTGTTTGTCGATGGACATTTTGGTTTAATCATTTTTCATTGAATTAATGCTCCAACGAAATTGACCTGAAATAAAAATATTGTTTTCTTTTAGTTCCTGTTTAAAAGAGACTTAATAAATATCGGCGAAGCTATAAAGTCAGGGAATTTTAATATTATAAGTAAGGCAAAATTATTATAAGTAAGTTCAAATACCAAGTCATATTCAAATCACAATAATTTCGTTTGACAGATATATACATATAGTCCTCCAAACTCCAGTCAATCTCATCGGGACTGACTGGAGTCTGGAGGCTCGAGACTAACCTTTAAAAAAATCGGCTGTTCCCTACATTATAACGAGCTATGTGAACATAAATGTATGGAACAGCAGATTTTTTTTTACGATTTCAGGGTTGGCTCCATCATACGGTGGAGGTCTGCCCAGCTTGGGCGGAGCACCGCCGTGTCCTCACGGAGGCGATCGGCGGCGGCGATCTCTCGCGTCCGGCCCTGGTTCAGGCCATGGTCCGGAGCGAGAGTGCATGGGAGGCCGTCACCTCCTTCTGCGAAGCAGTAATGCTCGCGAAGGAGGAGGCGGAGCGCGCGAGGGAGAGGCAAAATGCGCCCCCTCGCGCCCCTAGTCGCCGCAGGAGACGCCCCGGGCGTCGGGAGTCGCGAGCCGACTTCCGGCCACCGTAGGCGCGGGCTTGCGGACGGTGAGCAATGGGTAGCTCGCCGTCCGATAGGGACCAGGCCCGGGTCGACGGCGCGTTGTGTTCCACGCGCGCCTCAAAGAGATGTCAGCACCAACTGACGGGGTCCGGAAGGGCCAATGCCTGCCGGGGTCGCGGGTTTGTCTGAAAGGGATATCGCGACCTCGGCACACAGGCAACGGAAGGAACACGGGTGGGTTTTAGTCAGTAAAAGTCTGACACGCCCTCCCGCTCCACCCAGAGCGGGAGAAGTTATTTGATAATTTCCCATCCTCAAAAAAAAAAAAAAAAAAAAAAAGGGTTGGCTCCATAGTGACAGTTGTTCATAATGATGAGTACAATGACCCCTAGAGAGGATGCAAACGAATTAAATTTCACATTGTATAGTGCACAAGTGTGTGCGCAGACACAGGTGCACTCTCTCTTCCCTCACTCTCATAGTCCGATGGGACGGCAATCCGACACGACCAGAGAGAGATCAGGCGCAGGACCAACGGCTTAACGTGCTTTCCGTGGCACGGGGGTATCACACCGCCAACCTCCAAACTCCGGACTGTTACTAAGAAATTCCTAATGGAAAAGCCTAATATCACTTTACCCGGGAATTGAACCCCACGCTCAGCAGTCGCGCTTGCGACCACGAGATCAACATGATGACCGGTTGAGTTGAAAATGAAATTCGATTTTCAACTCAACCTATTAATGTCAAAAACACTACATGGAATTAGCTCATCACTATCCCTTAGTTTATCATCCCTACCTCAAAGGAGGTAGGAGTTAAGCTATTCCTAATGGAAAAACCCAGTAACACTTTGCCCGACCTGGGAATGTAACTCAGGACCGATATATGAAATATCTGTAACACGCCAAATTGACGAGTGAGTCAGTTTATTAAACAATTCATTTCCCTAACTGTACATGAGAAACTTCGGTCGACGCATCAGCCATCTTTGGTGTCTCAGTTGGATAGTATCTACCCATGAGATGAAATATCAACTTCAACATACCACTGACTATATAATCAGTTAAAATATCATCCCTTAGTTTATCACCGACAATCCTACAATTTCCAACTCCTCACCCTTCAGTAACCATAATCCTACAATGTCCAGCACGTTACAACGTTACACACACAAACAGACTAACAATAATAAGGCCGGTTTCTGTCAGCACAAACGTGTTATCTGCCCTGATTCCTGTGAGCCAGTCAGTGTAATTCACAAAGGCTAGGTTTCGCCCTAAACATTTATTAGGGAAACTGGTTACGGGTCTAGCTCCTTTGTAGTGATTCAGGAAATGTAAACGGGATAGAGGGCGTAAAATTTATGATGTCAAAGGTGGTTGTTTGATTAGAATTGCAAGCGTAATTTGGGTTTATAGCGATTTTTGAACATACAGCAAAATGCATCCTGTAGTCTGGTTTAGTCACTTGACTAAACTCAATTACATGCCAGAATAAGGTCGAGTTATCTCACTGCCGGGGTCGCGGGAAAGCTCGAAAGGGATACCTTGGCCCCTGTCAACGTACAGGCAACTGAATGAACACGGGTGCGTTTTAGTCAGTAAGAGTCTGACATGCCCCCCGCTCCGCCCAGAGCGGGGGACGTTATTTGATAAATTAGTATGTATTAATTTAAAATAAATAATAGTACCATGTATTAATTTTCAAGTTATCTATCCCTTATGTTGCACCTGCCATGTTTTATCTCTGCATCACCCTAAGGTTGACTGGTAGAAAATGCCTCAGGCATGAAGTCCGCCTTTGTACAGTATTTTTTACTTGTGCTGAAGTTTTAATAAATAATAATAAAATAAATTACCACCTAAAAAAAAAAAAAATGTCTTAACTAAAATAAAAATAAAATAAAATATTGTTCGTAACGAACTGTTAAATTGTACTCGTTGTATTGTCCGAATAAGTTCCCGGAGTCTGGATTTGTGTGCACTTATGGTACTTAATAGGTTCGCCCCCTTTTACATGGGACTGCTGCGGGTAACAAACTATCTCACACGTAAAGTTGCCATTTTCGGGCACTCAACTCCTTAACATTCCACAAGAACACTCCAAAAAACTTCCGAAATCTCACGTGGAGTGGAGAGGGTGGAGTGGTAAAAAATATTGAATGAAAACGCGCGGAGTGATGGAAATGGAGTGCCCGTGAATGGACCTTTATTCACAGACAATCCGAGGCCCTAACACGAACTCGCGGAGTAACCGTAACGTAAATTCGATCAAATTTTTTATCGAAAGTACAGATATTCAAATTCATTTATTTAGCTTATACAAAGTTCTTAAATATACAACGCTATCCTGTAGCATTTTGGTTTAAATGTTATCGACAAGCACAATACCTACTATCACCCGTAGATATTAATAAAGTCTTAAAACTAAGTAAATAATATTATATGCAAAACGAACACTTACTTTCAATTTTAAAATCGTTCGAATTTACGTTACGTTTACTCCGCGCGTTCCGGATAGGCCCACTGATTTATAAAGATACACTCAGCTTATATTAATAATAAATAATAAAAATGTTTATTTCGACCAACAAAGGATCAATTATTAGGCTATAAATAGAGGTATTGAGGAACAGGGAGGAAGGTTCACTTTATCCTCTATAGAAAAGGGAGGATCATCCGACCAGGGTGTTGTACTGCCTGACGATCACAGAACATAATACTCTTTAACGAAACCGACGATTGAAGTCGGGACGTTGCATATTATGTTAGTCGTGCGGTAAACTCTGCTTGCGCGAAGCAGGATTTTGCGTGATGTCAGTGTGATGCGTAGTTCGCATGTGGCGATGTAGATGTAGGTCCCAAGGAAACAATTTCAAAACATACAATTAAAAACACTTCACTTAAAAATATTAGACTAACTAAACAAACTTGACCAATCAAAACAATAAAGAAAACAACAGATCGCTATCCATTGAACTTCACAAACACTGAACTGTTGAACCGTGTTGTAGCCCCAAGAGGCGTCACAGATATTTGAGAACCACCGACACAAAATAGATAGGTACAGAAGGTCCGCTCCATACAACGAGCGAAAACTCGCGCCCGAACAGATTAAGTAAAGTAAAATTTATTTGCATAGATTGTTGTTAGTTACTTAAAATAAATTGTTACAATTTTTGTTATATTTTTCACGTTAAGCCCCGTGCAGAGTGGCGCGATGCGACAACAGCGCGACGCGACACCGGTCATTTTTATACCGTGAAGTTTTCTTAGAAATTGTTTTGTTAGAGTCGGGTTGCGCCAGTCTGCACGAAACTTTATGCCTTCATACAAAACGGCCGAGACGACGCGCTTCGAAATCTCAGTGTATATTTGTATATCAGTACGCAACAGTCTCGAGTGCGCGGTAGTTATGCTGGGCTACATTGTCTTGTTATCGCGAACTAAACTTCGCAAGCTCTCTCTCGTACACCGCTCGACGTCTCGCTGACCAACAGAGAGCGCGTGATGTATAGTTCGCGATAACTCGACAATGTAGCCCCAGCATTACGCACGTATTCGAAAGATTTATCTACCGAGCGGCCGTAGGTAATTATTTCAAGGTCACTACCGATATACAACCTTAGTTTTTGTTTACCCTAAACCTCTTAAGGGGTCATTGTACTCATCATTATGAATAACTTTCACTATGGGACGGACGCTGAAATCGCGAAAAAAAAATCTGCTGTTCCCTGCATTTAATGTTCGTATATCTCGTCGAAATGTAGGGAACAGCTGATTTTTTTTTCGTGATTTCAGATCTGGTCCCATAGTGAAAGTTATACTGTAACTTTATTATACTATGACGGCGATCTAAAAACAAAAAGGCAGTCCCTTTTGCTATACGTGAAGCGTGTCTATAGGTGCGTGCGTTGTCACTCGTTGTTTGGAGTCGACCTTCTTATCTTTTTTGTGCCTCTGACGTAGCTCTCGCTCTATTTATCTGACAAATCGAAAAAATCCTTTTCCAACATTTTGCGAACAAATTCCCTGAACGCGTCTGGGGTTCGATTTTATTGGACCGCTAATCGTTGGTGCTAATAGATTTTCTTTTTTTCAATTTGGTTGCTCGAATTTTGGCGTTGGAACAGCGTTTACTTATTTCACGGATTTGCTTTTATAAGAGTTTGTATTAAAGGATTTGCTATAGCGACTGTTTTTCCGTGACATAATAATCAGCCCTGTATTATGTGAGCGGTAAGGCAGAGATGTATTATATTAGGCCCCCACCTATGAAATCAGCGTTTTGTATGGAGAATTTTAAAGAAGTTGCTTTTTTCATACTAACATTTTCTTAATTTATAGAACAACCATGAACACTGATGTTTTAAAACTTTTATGCGCTAATGTTTAAAAACTAAGATAACGTAATATGCCACTAGATTAAGCGACAAAAATAAGTTTTGGCTAAATTAAAACAAATAGTGGTCATTTCTGCTAACAAAATGAGGAGTCATTTTTAAGGTATTTTTTATGTTTATAAACTATAAGTAATAAGGTTTTTTTTACTATTGGTAGTTGTCTATGATGGTCATTATTCGATATAATACCAAGCAATTGATGAATATTTTTATTCATAGAAGTGACAAGGTTCTCTATTTGTGAGAAAAAAACGCCAATTTCATAGGTGGGGACCCAATATAAAACAAAACAGTTCGGCGGTTATGTTTTAATCCCATGTAATATAATGTGTGAAAAAATGTCCTTGTCATCTAAACCAGCTATATTTTTTATTAAGGACTAGTTGTACCTGGCAGTTTCACCGGTATAAGTCTCGATTCCGTGGGAATATTGGGATAAAAATATAATATTATACTAATCACGCCGACGAAGTGGTTAAATATTGTTTTTATTTTTTTTTACGGGACCTCCCCTTCACTTTTATTTTCTCGTCTTTCCCGTAGTGGGGTCTTTGGATTTTTTTTTTACGGTACCTCCCCTACACTTTTATTTTCTCGTCTTTCCCGTAGTGTGGGGTCTTTGGAAAGGTCTTTCAAAAATGTTACTGTGTGAAAACCATTTTTGTATTCAGGGAACCGTTAGCGAAATATTAAGTTTTAAGTGCAATTTTTTGTTAGAGTCAAGTGTGTCCCCCTCCTGTCAGCTAAATGGTTGTTTCTGAATATAGTAGAGTAGTAGAGTAGTAGTATATATTACGAAGTTAAAAGAAAACTATCTCAGCTAAGTAGGCTCTACAAGTTAACGAGTAATAATTGACCAACTTACACTTCCAGTTGTAAAAAACATGTTTTCCCATACATTCATTATGGGAGAACATGGTTTTCAACTACAATGTTAAGTTTGTTCTAGGTATAAATTCATCCCAACTACGGCACTCTTCATTGTGCGTGGTCCGACACGCACTTGGCCGGTTTTTTACATAATTTCTCCAGTAAGAACAATGTAGCAACGCAGTTATCTCGCAAAAATATGCGTACTTACAAAAAAAGGAACAAATTTGTTCAAAAGCCTTCCATGAAAAAATGTCCTCGCCAACCCTTTGTTTTGTCCACATTAGCATATTTCGTTCATTTGTAAGGGGTAACAACCCTGGCAATGAAAAATTCTACATTAAATGGGAGTGTGAAGTAGGTAATTCATTTGTTTTTTTTGACCCTCAGTTTTTGGTGTCACTTAGTTCCTTCCTTATGTATAATTCGGCGAGTTTTATTTTCGACGTTTCCTGAGAATTTCCCCTTTTTGCTGTTGGTTCTAATGATAAGTATGCTATGGATGTTTCAATATAAAAGGCTTTTTTCAGTCAGCCCCAAAAAGCTTGTCCATTATTATACATACTCCATGGCTTTTCCTTTAAAAAATCTGTTTTCTTCGAAATATACCTACCTATTTCCTCCCCGGTATAAGTTGACGTTGAGAAAAGTATTGTTGATATTCAACCTTTTTGAATAAACATTATTTAAATTCCGGAGGTATGATTTGCCTGTTTTAATTTTCTGTTTTGAAAATAATATTATTTACAAATTATTATCTTTATAACGTTTGTTTACAAAGCGCCTACTCTCTTTCTCAAAGCAATTTTGATAGAGAGTGTCTTATTGCATAACGTTTTTCTATTGTTTTTATTATTTGTAAGCTACGCCATGTATTATTTAACCCTACTCCAATATTGTGATTGTACAAAAACAGAGGATTGACATCGTTGGCAAATTTCTATTTCAGATTTTTCTTTAAAATCCACCCCTTATTCCTACAAGATTCTTAGTATACGAGGCGCAATAAACAATTTGTATTAGTAGACAATCAAGATATTTATATTAGTGCGGCTCAAAACGTTAATAAGGCGCATTTTTCTGAGCATAATGTAGGTAACTCTTATCTTGAAATGAAAACAGGCCAAGTGCGAGTGGGACTTTTGAACTTGGCTTCCGTACCATAAAAACTAGAGGCCATAGTAACATGTTTCGTGTAAAAAAAATTACTGGCTACCTGTTACGATTAAATGCCCTGATGAGATAGGCGGCGTCGGCATTGTATTAGGGCATTGACATACGTTGGTCCTACATAATGTTCCCACTGCTGGGATACAGCCATGCTATTCTCTAAACATCTCACCGTGAAAACTTGGGTGAAGTGAGCTGTCAATAGTGTCAATACCTGTATGACCGCTCACTCCACGCTCACTTCACTTATGTTTTCACGGTGAGATGGTTACAGAATAGCACTGCTGGTCTCCTCTCTTCGAGAGGGAGTGGGCTGTAATCTACCACACTGGCCCAGTGCGGGTTGGTAGATGTCACATGTCTTCGAATTTTTGGTTCTAGGACATGCCGGTTTCCTCACGATGTTTTCCTTCACCGTTTTGAGAGTAGTGGTGATGAAATTATTTACACAAAGTAAAGCGCCTGCCTGGGTCCGAACCCACGACCTACAACTCGTAGGTCGGGGGCCGTTACCACCGGGCTAGCTGTACTCAAACCAAAAAATTATTCTGCGCAATAGAAACGTTCCCCAAAAACCTAAAGAACGTAACAAAACCAACATTGGCTAAAAATTTGTCTACAATAGAAAATGCAACCAAAATCGTCCAACAAATTAAACTCTAATAAACCACTGTTTTTCACTGCCGACCTTCAACAAGGAACCAACTCAAAAATACTATCCAAACTTTCTACTTCAGCTTTCAAAAACAGTTTAATATTTTCCGGTTTTTTTGTATCCATTGGTAGGTACACTATAAACAAGTACCGTAAAAACTTCGCTGACTAGTTGCGAACTCGATAATAATTTTTCTGGATGCTTCCACGCTTGGTTTGAAGTTACAGAAGTTTGTATATAGTATGAGTGGGTAAACGAGGGACCTCCGTACTTAAGTAGTAAGATTTAAGTATTAATAGATTTGACAGTCGTTACGGTAGTCAGAAACCCAAAAGTCTGACAACCAGTCTTACTTTGGTAAGACTGGTTAACAGCCGTACGGGTCGGTCCATCAGGTTAAGTTACGCTTGCTGGGGTTGGTCCGTGGAATGGGTGACCATCTTTACGTACCGAGACTCCTCCGTGCCTCGGAAAGCAGGTTAAGCCTTTGGTCCCGGCTGTCATTCATGGATCTTTGACAGTCGTTATGGGTCGTCAGAAGCCCGAAAGTCTGACAACCAGTCTTACCAAAGGGTATTGTGTTACCAGTAACTGGTTTCTGAGGATCAGATATGCAGCCGGTTATGTAAAATACTGGTATGCAGCTGCATCCGGTTAGACTGGAGGCCGACCCCAACATAGTTGGGAAAAGGCTAGGTAGATTGATTTGTTCGCATTTATTTATTTCTATAATTATGTAACCATGTGATCATATTCGTACCTACCTTTACTGTATTAACTAGATTAATATTAGAAAACACAATTATGTAAACTCTGTTATTATACAACGAACTATTTAATATAGGTATTAGCTTGCGTGTTCTGTATTGAGCTTACGTAACGCGTCGTACGTCCAGCCAGTAATAGGACTCGCCCATCAAGGAGCGCTGTCCATAATTAGACGCATTATTAATTTATTATACATAAAACAAATGGTATTTTAATACAAAACGTATACTCATTCTAAAAGATCAAATGAAAAATACGCTTGATTGATTTTGCGTGATTCTCAATTTTAATCCCCGTTAGACATAATTTTACAAATTAATTTCACTATGTAATATAAATATAATCTTAAATATGAAAAGATTAAGTTATTAAGAAAATGTTCTAATTTAACATATATTTTTCCAAATCAACACTACTCGTTTAGACGTGATCTTCATTATAAAATCATTAAAAGTCGGTTATCGTCGCCTTAAAGATTTTTTCTGTTAGTGAACAATAAGACCATCAACAATTTGACGTATTATTATGTCCCTGGTTTCCCTGGTTAAACCAGTCAGCCTGTATATCTGGTAATAAAATTCGTATTTACGTTAGATCGTTGGCGGTTGTTGTTTTTTACACTTTCTTACCCTTAATTTGTTTTGGATGAGGGTGTGGAAGGGGCGAGCACTTTTCTTTTTCTGTAGTTATGCATAATAGATGCTTGTTTTTCGAGGGAAGATCAATCTGGCTTTTCCCAACTATGTTGGTGTCGGCTTCCAGTCTAACCGGATGCAGCTGAATACCAGTACTTAACATGAAGCGACTGCCTATCTGACCTTCACAGCCCAGTAACTAGGTAATACGATACCGCTTGGTAAGACTGGTTGTCAGACTTTCGGGCTTCTGATAACCCGTAATGACTGTCAAAGATCCACGAATGATATCCCAAACCAACGGCTTAACGTGCTTTCCGAGGCACGGAGGAGTCGATGTAAAGATGGTCACCCATTCCAGGGACCAACCCCGGCAAGCGTAACTTAACCTGATGGATCGACCCGTGTGGCTGTTATTACTTACCCGCGAGCTCTTCTTGTTTTTCGAGGGAAAATCCTGGTCATACCAGGATACCATACCATACCATACCATACTAATACCTAAACTTCCCAAAGGTTTTTGCATATTTAAAGTATGTTGCAATCGGGACTCAACAAAAATATGTTGCAACCGGGACTCAACAAGGGGTATCGTGTTACCCAGTAACTAGGCTGTGGAGGTCAGACGGGCAGTCTCTTCATGTAAAATACTGGTCTTCAGCTGCATCCGGGTACACTGAAAGCCGACCCCAACACAGTTGGGAAAAGGCTAGGTAGATTAAGCTGCAGTGTACATATCTATCAAGTACGACCACATTTTGCAAGTTATAAGTCGGAAGAGCCCGGGCCTTTTTATTTTACCCGAGCATAACGCTGACTTTGGTTTGTTACAACCCCCTAACTGTGACCACGTGAACACAGTTAGAAGGGTTTTTTGGCACGGGTACATAACAACTTACTATTTAACTAATAATAAAATGAATCACATTAAACACCCAGTGCTCTTCCTCCTCTCTCCTACTTGATCTACGCTGTGCCCGACAGGGTCCATAATTGCGACTAATATAAATATTTACCTACCAACTTTATTCATTATGGTACGCAATAAAGAATTGAGAAAATTTGTCTAATTAATTAATAAAACTAACGAAATTATACAGTATGTTAACTAGAGGGCGTTCCCGTTAACCCGTAGTAGTATAGCTTAATGGTAGGTTGGTGAATAGGTTGGTGGGTAAGTTGGTAGGTTGGTGAATAGGTTGGTGGGTAAGTTGGTAGGTTGGTGAATAGGTTAGTGGGTAAGTTGGTAGGTTGGTGGGTAAGTTGGTGAATAGGTTGGTGGGTAAGTTGGTAGGTTGGTCAAAGTCAAAGTCAAAGTCAAATCATTTATTTCAAATAGGCCCCTGTAAGGCACTTTTGAACGTCAAAGTTTACAAAAAAATTGAATTGATTCTAGTCGCCCCTTCCAAAAGGTAGTTTTCGTATGGAGAAGAATGGGCAAGAAACTCCACCGTTACTCTTTTAAAATGTGTTACAATATTTTGCATATGTACGTACATTAGTTACATAATTATATGTGAAGACGATGCAAATAAAAAAAATAAAAATAAAATAAAAATAAAAATACGTTACATACCACAATAGGTAAAAAGAAGAATTAATAAAAATGAAACAACGAAAGATAAATTAATTACTTATGTGATAGATGCATGGTTCTCACATATTTACAAACATTGTAAAAGTAGACGATTTTCTTAAAATTGTACAATTAATAAGTCAGTGTGTGAGGAAGTAATCACAGAATGTAAAATCAATGTCATATAATAAAAATAATAATTCATACAACTTAAATTAGCAACCAGTTTGATTTTGTCTAGATTCTAGATTATCCTATGGAGCAGGACCAGCATGTTTCCAAGCATTCTTATCTTGGATATAATCCTCTAATTTATAATATGCTTGTTTACAAAGTGTACTTTTAATATGAGTTTTAAATTTTCTTTCATTTAATTGTAATATATCACAAGGTATTTTATTGTAACATTTAACACACTACCCCATAAAAGATGAAGATACTTTAGATAATCGGAAAAACGGTTGATCTATTTTATCTTTATTTCTAGTATTAAAATTATGTCTATCGCTTATTTTATTAAAAATATGTAGATTTTTTCTTACATACATAATATTTTCATAAATGAATTGGTGAATAGGTTGGTGGGTAAGTTGGTGAATAGGTTGGTGGGTAAGTTGGTGAATAGGCTGGTGAGTAAGTTGGTGGATAAGTTGGTAGATTGGTGGTAGTTGGTGGGTAAGTTGCTGGGTTGGTGAATAGGTTGGTGGGTAAGTTGGTAGGTTGGTGGGTAAGTTGGTGAATAGGTTGATGGGTAAGTTGGTGGGTTGGTGAATAGGTTGGTGGGTAAGTTGGTGAATAGGTTGATGGGTAAGTTGGTGGGTTGGTGAATAGGTTGGTGGGTAAGTTGGTGAATAGGCTGGTGACTAAGTTGGTGGATAAGTTGGTAGATTGGTGGTAGTTGGTGGGTAAGTTTCTGGGTTGGTGAATAGGTTGGTGGGTAAGTTGGTAGGTTGGTGGGTAAGTTGGTGAATAGGTTGATGGGTAAGTTGGTGGGTTGGTGAATAGGTTGGAGGGTAAGTTGGTAAATAGGTTGGTGGGTAAGGTAGGTGGGTGAATAGGTTGGTGGGTAAGTAGGTAGGTTGGTTAATAGGTTGGTGGGTAAGTTGGTGAATAGGTTGGTGAATAGGTTGGTGGGTAAGTTGGTGAATAGGTTGGTGAATAGGTTGGTGGGTAGGTTGGTAGGTTGGTGGGTAAGTTGGTGAATAGGTTGGTAAGTAAGTTGGTAGGTTGGAGGGTAAGTTGGTAGGTTGGTGGGTAAGTTGGTAGGTTGGTTAATAGGTTGGTGGGTAAGTTGGTAGGTTGGTTAATAGGTTGGTGGGTAAGTTGGTAGGTAGTTGGTAGGTTGGTGGGTAAGTTGGTGGGTAAGTTAGTAGGTTGGTAGGTAAGTTGGTAGGTTAGTGAATAGGTTGGTGTAGTTGGTGGGTAAGTTAGTAGGTTGGTGGGTAAGTTGGTAGGTTGGTGGGTAAGTTGGTGAATAGGTTGGTGGGTAAGTTGGTGAATAGGTTGGTGGGTAAGTTTGTGGATAAGTTGGTAGATTGGTGGTAGTTGGTGGGTAAGTTGGTGGGTTGGTGAATAGGTTGGTGAATAGGTTGGTGGGTAAGTTGGTAGGTAAGTTGGTGAATAGGTTGGTGGGTAAGTTGGTAGGTTGGTGGGTAAGTTGGTGGGTTGGTGAATAGGTTTGTGAGTAAGTTGGTAGGTTAGTGAGTAAGTTGGTAGGTTGGTGGGTAAGTTGGTGAATAGGTTGGTGGGTTGGTGAATAGGTTGGTAGGTAAGTTGGTGGGTAAGTTAGTAGGTTGGTAGGTAAGTTGGTAGGTTGGTGAATAGGTTGGTGGGTAAGTTGGTAGGTTGGTGGGTAAGTTGGTGGGTAAGTTGGTAGGTTGGTGGGTAAGTTGGTGAATAGGTTGGTGGGTAAGTTTGTGGATAAGTTGGTAGATTGGTGGTAGTTGCTGGGTAAGTTGGTGGGTTGGTGAATAGGTTGGAGGGTAAGTTGGTGAATAGGTTGGTGAATAGGTTGGTGGGTAAGTTGGTAGGTTGGTGGGTAAGTTGGTGCATAGGTTGGTGTGTAAGTTGGTAGGTAGTTGGGTAAGTTGGTAGGTTGGTGGGTAAGTTGGTGGGTTGGTGAATAGGTTGGTGGGTAAGTTGGTAGGTTGGTGAGTATGTTGGTAGGTTGGTGGGTAAGTTGGTGAATAGGTTGGTGGGTTTGTGAATAGGTTGGTGGGTAAGTTGGTGGGTAAGTTAGTAGGTTGGTAGGTAAGTTGGTAGGTTGGTGGGTAAGTTGGTAGGTTGGTGAATAGGTTGGTGGGTAAGTTGGTAGGTTGGTGGGTAAGTTGGTAGGTTGGTGGGTAAGTTGGTAGGTTGGTGAATAGGTTGGTGGGTAAGTTGGTAGGTTGGTGGGTAATTTGGTGAATAGGTTGGTGGGTAAGCTAAAAAAAAGTTTTTTAACAAAATTCTCACAAAAAATATTAAATTAATACGTAAAACAAATTCTCTGTGCACGCGCACTTGTGTTTCCACGTTGAATGTCAAGTGCATGTGTACAGTGTTTCTATGTTGTGTGACTGGCGGCATTGCCACGTTGTATGGCAATGCTTAGCCTTTGGCCATGGTAAAAACCACCCCTTGGGTCACGGGAAGTGTGTCAAATAGCCGTTTTGAGATTTCATTAAAGAGGCCATGAGCGCCTGGACCCTAGGGTTACCCAAACGGCTCGAAAATATAATTACCAATTAGGTTATTATACTTACGCCGCTTGAGGTTTTCCGCAGCCGCAGTCGGACAACCAGCAGGTCACGCCGTGCCAGGAAGATGGGATGGCGCAAGAGTTTCATCAAAATCCATTCCGATCAATTAGCGATTTCCGAAGAATTGTAATCATCGGAGTTTGATTTAAGTGTAATCACTTATAGAGCCTTTTTTAATCACTTCCACGAAAAAAATAACGGAGCGAGTAAAAAAATAACACTGAAGTCAATTAAAAGTTTTCATTGGCCTAGAAAAAAAAACACTGATTATATTTTTCCTAACTTTTGGAATAAGACCCAAAACTTCAGAAATCCTTCTTGGAATTTGGAAGTCGACCTAAACAATCCGTCAAGTATTAAGTACTCTTTGGGATCTTAAGCTTTAAGTAAACCTCACTTTCTGGTTACTAAGTCAATCTGATGATTTAAGGCTTCGTCAAATAGAACGCGTACTTGGCGCCTTATTCGAGAAGCCTTTACTGCAGATTTTTAAGTGACTGCAGTGGGTATTAATTGCGTAAGACACTTTCAATCACAATTTGAAGGATTTTGAGTGAATTTGCTAATCCATTGGTTCATATTATTGTGTTTGAAAAACACGTCTGCTCGACAACGTAAATGACGCTACGAATGTTGATGAATTGTCAAAACGAGAAGCACTGCAATAGTAACTAGGACACGCAATTATCCTGCAAGCTGTCCTACTGAATGGATAATATTTTCACCATGGCGGTATGTCTATTAATCTACCTACTTATTTTCAGTTTGTGCACGAGGAAAGAATAGGAACGCTTATTGTGGAGCCAACAAGGACATGGCTCACCTGATGGTAAGTGGTTACCAGGTCTTGGAACTGGTACCAAAAGGACAGGTTCAGTAGGTTCGGTACCTGGGTATCGGTTCCTGATGGATACTGATGGTCCTCCACCTTAGAAATACCACAACAAATCACACACAAATCTCATATTTGTACGAGGAACCTCGTACGTTTGGAACCTTAAAGTTATTATTATAATGCTTATTAACTATTAATAACTATCCTTTTTACTTATTAACTTCTGTTTTCTCACTCTAACTTACGGAAATGTTGGTTTCGTACCGGTACAGTACCGATACTGATAAGTAATACCAGTAGTTCAGGTACTACGTTTGGTACGGGTACCAATAGTACAGGTACTACGTACTCTGGTACCAGTATCACACCAAGACCAATGGTTTTAATTGTTACAACTACCTTTTACTTATCTTTTGATAGTATAAGGAATTTCTTCAATTTATTCTAGTTAATGGCATTCCAAGAAGAAATAACGATCAGGCCAGTGACCTATCAGTACCGTTCTCTGTGTAAACAATTTGTAAAACAATTCGGGGCCCACCTTGTGCCTGCTGCTAAGTAAAATGAGGATGATTTACAATTTACGTCTGAGACGGGGCTTCGAGAAACGCGATTGAATTCAGAATTCGTAGGTGGTATTGTACATTTTCATTACAAATGCCAATAAGTTGGACTGGACTGAGTACCTACTTGTAGTAAAAGATTCGAATTCGAAAACCGGTTACAAAAAACCAAAATTAGGTACTAATTTTTTTAATCGCTTTTTTTCGTTTTTATAAATCACGGTAGGATCTCTAAATTATGTAATTTTTTTACCTACATAACAATAGGAACTAATGTTATTTATCAGCAGAAAAGAATATATTTTTTTTGTTTATAAAATACTTGAAAAAGGGCCTCGGTTTTATTACTGTTGAAATTACATAAACGGTGATAAGGCTGTGGAATAGTTTCCACTAAATTGCAACTCTGAATAAAGTGCAGACTTTTTTTTAGCGTTCAGGTAGGTACAGAACGCTGAAAAGAAAATCAGTACTAGGTCACGACTTATGTAGCTAGTTTAAGGGTTAATACAAAAAATGCGGCAGTGCTTTTTGCACGTTAATAGTTGTTAAAAAAAAACAATTATCTACAAGGTTTAAGGCTCGTTCAGACTAGCGCGACGCGACTCGAACAATACAATTTCTGAGAAACTTGACGGTATAACAATAACCGGTGTCGCGTAGCGCTGTCGCGTCGCGCTAGTCTGCACAAAGCTTTATACTCAATCCGATATTTTTCCGCCAGATTTTTTTTTTCATGTTTACTACTTAAGTTTTCTATATAAACTTATCCAAAACCAACACCATTTCCTGGTACCGGCCCATAATAATATTATTAGCAAAAACTTGTTCTGAATAAAGCTTATAATATTACTTTCAACCAAAGATTTCAATCGTAGATATGCCCTGCCGCGTCAAAAGATGGTCGCGTTTCAGTTACGTTTTGACACCTCTGACACAGACAGTGTCGCAGAGACTTGACTTGGTTGTCATGGAAACGCCAATGTTAATGTGTGAGCTCGCTCCTCTCATTATGAACGATTTTTCGTGCGACTTAGTACAGTGAGGGCAAATCTACGATTTAAATCTTTGCTTTCAACCAAACACCGATTACTTTCACAATCGCTACCTCACTGTCCCCATCCAATGTTTAACATTCCCGGCTAGCGTTGACAGAAATTGGCCCCTACAAAATGAGAGTGATAATTTCAGCAGGCCGTGACCTGAGTGACAACTCAGCAGATTTAATAACGCGGAAGCCCGCTCCCACATTTACTAAATTAGCTTTGGTGTAAACGAAGGATGTAGATTTTCGAGGATATCAAATAATCTTTTGTTTTTGTTGTGATTGTGATTTGTGTGAGTTTCAATCCCTAGCATCAGATGGAATTACAGCACACTTCAGGCTCACTTCACCTTAGTTTTCTCGGTTAGATTCTTACTCCCCCACCACCAGAAAATTCTTGGATTTTTAGGGTTCCGTACCTCAAAAGGAAAAAACGGAACCCTTATAGGATCACTCTGTTGTCCGTCTGTCTGTCTGTCAAGACCTTTTTTCTCAGGAACGCGTAAAGGTATCAAGCTGAAATATCATATCAAATACTCAGGTCTATTGTCCCTTGGAGCCGTGAAAAAATCAAACTTCTAAGCCAACGCAATCAATCAAAACCTACAGGGTACTTCCCGTGAACTCAGAATCTTGATATATGGTACGAAACAACGTCTTATAGCACAGATAAAGGAAAAATTGCGAAAAGTATAAATTTTTAGTTACATCATATAATCAAAATATTTTTAATAATTTTAAACTTAATACATACCTATAGGTTTGTACGGAACCCTCGGTGCGCGAGGCCGATTTTTTTTCCAACGGGCAACACATAGGCAACTGAAGAAAAACGGGTGGGTTTTAGTCAGTAAGACTGACGCCCGTCCGTCCAAAGCGGGAGAAGTTATTTAATATCCCACAAAAAAAAAAGGATGTAAATGTAAATAAGTCGGAGCCAAATATACCCGCCGTAAAAACAGGCCAAGAGCTAGATGCGTTCACCCACTAAAGGTTCCATACATCCAAAATACATATTATAGTTTACCGTCTTTTATTTAGCTGTCTTGATGGAAGTCATAGTAACATGTAGTCTGTGAACATTTCAACTGGATACCTGCTAGGGTTATAAGATACAGTTCTGCATGAGGCTGTGACAGACCGACAGGCAGGGGATTAGACTCTAACAAAAATTTGCAATAAAGCCGCTAAAGGACCAGCGGGACCGAATCTGTGCCGGACCTTGAGTGATAAAGGACCGCTGGCACCGAAAAGGTGCCACTATGCGTGTCAATTTCGGCGCCAGCGGGGCTTGCCGGTTGTGGCCGCTGGCACCGATTCACTGACCTTATTAGTGATATCCTCCAAAAAGGTAGTAAGGAGTGTGGATCTTTAATATCTGCCTATCCCTTAAGGAAAAACGCGTGATTTTACGCATGTAATTTTGTAAAACCACTAACATGATTACACGCCAAACATTGAAGCTTAAAACAGCTCAAACTTGTCAATAAAACATTATGTATGTACTTAAACATAAACAAAATAACAGAGACTTTTTGGGAATAATTCCCCCAGTCACTGTACAATACTGTTGTGTTCTTAATTATAAATCCGGATATCGTAGGCGTTTCATTAATTTGTTTTTAATGAAATGGCAATTTGGCCTTAATTTGACCTTTTTCGTTTGTTTCCTGTTCTATTTTGGGCATAAGAATAGATTCCACAATTTATATTGGATAAATCCAATGTCATCATCTCTAGCCTTTTACCAAATATGTTGAGGTCAACTTCCAGTCTACCTGAATGCAGCTGGATACCAGTATTTTACATAGAGTGACTGCCTATCTGACC
Organism: Agrochola circellaris; assembly: GCA_914767755.1. Lineage (NCBI taxonomy): Eukaryota > Metazoa > Arthropoda > Insecta > Lepidoptera > Noctuidae > Agrochola > Agrochola circellaris. Next base: position 10,843,802 of record OU611862.1, read on the forward strand.
TCCAAAACCCAGTGTAATACGATACCCCTTGGTAAGACTCGTTGTTAGACTTTCGGGCTTCTGACGACCCGTAACAACTGGCAAAGATCCACGAATGGCAGCCGGGACAACGGCTTAACGTGCTTTCCGAGGAGCGGAGGGGTCTTGGTATGTAAAGATGGTCACCCATCTACGGATTCATGTAACGAAATGTGCCTTAACGTGACGCCTTTGATTATTTGTATGTCTTGATAGAATATCGCGCTGCAAAAGGACTAAAATAAACAGGCCAACTTTTTATGCTTACACTTACGTCATTGTGCTGTCATTGTGCTTTTCTAGTGTTCGTGCATTTAGCGGCTAACTGTTGGACGCTATTTTTTTTGACTGTGTATGCAAATAGATACCGGAATCCAAAAAATTGATTAAAAGGTGCCTAATTAATATTATCACTTCAACAAATAATATTGATTATGTATTATTTATGTTACAAACTTACTGTAACATAAATAATACATAATCAATATTATTGAATAGTATTCAGTTAATATTTAACGCGAACAAGTCAACGTTTTATCTTTTACTTATAACTAAAACCATTTCCAGTATGTTCGAAAACATTTAAGTGTCACATTGTATCTTTGAATGTAGAGGACTTTGGGACAATGATAATGTGAATCTCCTCTCCTCCTAGCTACGAGTATTTGTCTAGATATGTTTATATCTTTGCGTGACACTGTTAATAATTCTCATCCAATTATTGAATTTTACTCAGTTACTGTCATGGTAGGTACAGTGCGATGTAATAGGAGAAGCAGAACAAAAACACGTCGTAAACCACAGGGAATCAGTTAACTTGGACAAAAATAAGCGGAAAATTGGAGTGACGTCACAGCCGTCAGCTGACACCGCTTGTTTCATTCATCAGTGTTAAATTAATTTGTAAAATGGATGTCACATTTTGGTATTGCAGGTGTTCTTTATTTTATAATTTTTTTAGGGACGGGTTATAGAATTGTCGTCTATAGGTGTTGATTTCGTCGGAACTTAAGTTTTAAATAAATTCTGCTCTCACTGAATGCGAATACACACATTAGCAAAACTCTATTATAAATAAATGCTTTTAGTATTTTTTGTCGGCCCCGTGCGAACATGTACCGCGAGCAGAAGACGGAGAACCCAGTGTTCTATATAAAGCGATTGGTCGCGCGGCTACACTATCTTCGCGTTCTTATATCACTTAACATTTGTTCGGAAAATCATTTGTGGGAAAACCGGAAGGCAGCCTCTATTGGCGCGACGACGGACGCGTTCCGGTTCGACGAACAAAATAAACGAGACAGTCGGTGTTTGCGCTACGATCGCTTTGGTAAGGACACGGCTTTTCCCAATGGAGCAACCATGCACTTAGCTTTGCAATTTTTTGTCCATTACTACTGCTCTAAAACCACATTACCATTTTCCTCCACCACCACAGAACTCTTGAATAAAATAATATTATTAGTGGCTTTTGTGTACACGATAACAAATCTGAATAGGTAATTGTAGGTAATAGCAAACATGTAATTTCGTTTAAAATAGGTTTTAATTTTAATTTATATTTTATATAGATTCTTTTCTATTTTGTGAATGTGAGAATACTGTAGGCTTAGTGGACTGTAAATTTAGTGACCATCTTCTATTTTGTTAAATACCTGGTACCTGTTGAATGACCTACACCATCCACCCTACCTATTAATATTGTTATTGGAAAATATTGTAAAGGCCAATTATTTTTAAAAGAGTAACCGTGGAGTTTCTTACCGGCACTTCTCCATAGGAAACGACCAATTGGAACCGTGCACCTAGCTTCTGACGTATCATAAGTGCCCATGTAGGTTTATGTGAAATAAAATATTTTGAATTTGAATTTGAATAAACATTATTTTAAAGGTATTAGAGCTGACAAAAGACTGTTAAATTTAAGAGCTTTACCAACATATGGGGTACATGTAAAAGCTTTGGAAATCTTTTGTTTTCAGGAGTTTAGGTGCGAAGGTTAATCTTGAAACAACTGAACGAAGGTAAATGCGGTGGAAGCTTAGGAAATATGTGTGGGGTAATGTGTAAGGCACGTACCAGCATTTGAGTAGATCCGGTTTGTTGCGGGTCCATAGAAAAAAATACTTATTTTTATTACCTAATTATGGCATTTTTCGAGAACATCAATTAAATTTTAAAAATTAAGGCCGTTTACCTATCTTTGATTTACATAAGAGATAAAACAAATTTTCTTAAATGGTAATATTTTGTCGTTTATACTTTTATGAAACCCACTACTTTTATTGGAATTTTTAGTCTGAGTGGATAAGAAGTCGAGTGAGTAAACTATTATTTTCTTTTCTTATTAAAAATGCAGCCAAGTATTTCTGGTCGTAGTTTTTTTAAATTTTTTTATAGTGGCTTTTACGCATAGTCTTTTGTCCCTAGATAGGAATACAAATTTTAAGGATTATTTGAGATAACCAATATTGAAAATGGCCTCTATGAAAATCTTAATTTAATATATTTTGTATGGAGCATCGCCAATTGCGTCACCATAACGAAAACCAATTAATTCAGTGGGATTTGCGCTCGGTTTCAAATTGCGAACAATGCCCATTTGAAAAGCCATGGGTTTACCAAGAGAAAATTATCTTGAATGGGAACAACCTGATTTGGGTCCAAAGGTACATTCAGCAGTAGAATAGAAATAAAGGGAAATATTCTAATACCATTGAAAATTTTCGTTTATGAATTAAAATATATAGGTACCTATATCTAAACTAATATTATAAAAAGAAAAGATTAGATTTTTTGTATGTTTTTTTGTAACGAATAAACTCAAAAACTACTGAACCGATTTTAAATATTCTTTCACCAGTAGAATGCTAATTATTATCACTGAGTAACATAGTAACGTATATATTTTATCAAGATTTCACGCGGGCGAAGCCGGTGGCGGAAGGTAGTAAAATAGTAATAGTAACAGTTTAACTCAATACATTTTTCTGGTTTCCCTTCACCGTCTGTCAGTCAGATTCATAAACTTGGTAAATACATTATGACATGAAAATTGCTACTAACTAGATTTGAACCAATGAAAAGCCCTTTTCTAGAGCATATGATGAGGTTGCCTCATCATATGCTCTAGAAAAGGGCTTTGACACATCCTCATTTCTGCATGACAAAAGCAGCTAATAATGAGCAATTTCTACTTAATAGCGCGTTCACGTGTGTGAAAACTTTTGTAGTAAAGGCATGCTATTTACGAGTTTGTTCAGCCACTGCTATTGCCACTGCCTCCTGCTATTTTAAGCATGCAATTCATGAGCGTGTGTGTCAATACCTTTACAGCCAGTAAGTAAAATCCGTGCTTAATTATTCTTTCTGTCTAGTCTGTCTGTCTGTCCGTCTGTCACAGTCAATTTGCTCCGTATGTAGTGAACCGATTAAGTTGAACTTTGGTACACGTATGTATTGCTGTGACCCAAATACGGACGAGTAACGTAAATAAATGAATTTTGAATTAACTTTTGGGGAGCAAATTAGAAATTAAAATAAAAAAAAACGTGTGGCACTCGAGGACTGCCGCGGTAAAGCTATTGCATAGCATATATTCAAAAATAAGAAGATAATATTGTTGATTTAAAATATTTTTTTTAAAAAATACCCCTATACCCCCCCCCCTAAATCGCAGAATTTACACAACCGTCAATGACGTCTGCCCTCACGCGTCTGCCCGCGTTCGGGTCGCGCACTCGGCGATCGCGCGTCATTGCCTAACCCGCCCCTCCACCCTCGTTCTGCGCGCCCGCCGTCGACTCATCGCAGGTCATTCTTATCGTTCTAACTTTTAAAATATTAGTCCAAATTACTTAGTGTAAAAGACAAATTTTATCTACATTAAATACCGAAAGCGATGAAGGTATTTATTTTGATACGAATTAACTAAATACTCTAAAATATGCAACTTAAAAAAAGTATTCAATTTAAATGTATTTATAGCTCACTATTTTGGCTATAATGGCTTCCACATAAAAGGTAGATATATGCTGTCGCGGACTTTTATTTAGAACTCTTTAAGACAAACAACCCCACAATACATTCTTTTCATGTAACTCCAGCGGTTTAGGCAGCGCACGCAAAGATAGATCTCAGAGGGCAGGATTTTTTCCGACTTACTGGATACTTATCGTTATATTATGGCTAAATCACATAAAATCTTTATAAATTGTAGCCTATGTGTTATTCTGATATATAAGCCACATTACTGTAAAGTTTCATTAAAATCCGTTCGGTAGTTTTTGCGTGAAAGAGTAACAAACATCCATCCATCCATCCTCACAAACTTTCGCGTCAGGTTTTTTTTTTCGTTACGGAATTTCTACATTCGGTCGCCGCGCTCAGAGTCTCCGATAAAAGCTATGCAATAGCTTAAAAAGTTTTGCAAACTGTACCGTGTGACATATCAAATGAAAGGGCTTGTTGTGGGGATCTCAAATACATTTGTATTATAATTTTAAAATAAATACTTTTAAAGATATTTAAGAAAATAGATGAAAATTTACCATTTGGCCCTTATCTCCGTAACTACTGAGACAAAAATGATGAAAAAAATATAGATAATGGTTCTTTACTTATAAATTACAGGAAAACCCATAAGAAGTCTATGGTCTTATAAAAACATTGTAAATCTCTCAATATTGTACGCACAAACTTACATTTGCAGTTGGAATGTATCGGAGAACATGGTTTTCAACTACAATGTTAAGTTTGTTATTGGGATTAATTCATCCCAACTACGGAGCCCTTGATTGTGCGTGGCTCGACACGCACTTGGCCGGGTTTTTCATATAAATTTCTATCAAACACCAGACCACTAAGGCTACATCTCTTTGAGAACATCGCTGGAGGGCAAGAGTTTTATCTAACGGACGAGCAGTGATATTTATTCGAGTGTAAAGATTACAGAATTATTCCACTAAGATCGTTTCACTTGATTTTGGAGTGGCCGGTCTATGAGGCCCAAATTTAATTAACTCTATGTCTTGTGTTTTTGTTTGATATGTTTACCGCCAGTATTGTAAACTTCGTGTAGACTTTGTTGCTAAGCCTCGTTTACACCGGTCTATCCTGTAAAAATCTCAACGTGAATACTTAGGTAAAGTGAATTATGGGCTGTCATTCCACCAGCCGACCTATTCTGTAAAAATCGCACCGTGAAAACTTTAGCGAAACGAGCTAGAAGTGAGCTGTCATTCCACCTGCTTGATGACATACTTGAGTGATCATATTGGATTGACACTACTGACAGCTCACTTCACCTAAGTTTTTACGGTGAAATTTTTACAGAATACATCGATGGATGCTAGGAATTGGCACTATTGACAGTTCATTGAAGCTCAATCTCAATCAATAGATCGGCAAGAGAGTTTTTGACCTTTCAAAGGCTAGAATGTTATTGTTGATGGCGCTCGAGACACCCTAGTTGTGTAAATGAGGCTTAAGAGTATAATTCTTGCCGTAATTAAACGTTTTGGTCGTGCTCAAAGGAGCATTATTTCGCGTTTAATAAAGAAGTAGGTACCTGGTCGACCGAGCTCTGTTTGGGTGAAAATAGATAAACATATCGTCCAGGTATACCAAATTAGTACTTGATCGATTTTTCACCCCTGTAAACCCAATTTTGCAACTTTCATCGAAATTGTTAGAGCCGTTTTCAAGAACGTAATTACAAATATATTATATACAAATATTGCTCATTTAATAGTATAGGATAATTGTGTATATGAAGCGAGGTGTCATCTTCGTCCACAGCCTATTGCAGGCCACTGTTGGACATTCGCTTCTCATACTCCACCTGCTACCATCCACCCTGTGAAGACTGTTTGACTCATAGCAAACGTTTGCAAGATACTTGATTACTTCCAAACACGCCCAAATGGCTCTGTTATCATTTACTTGAAGCCGTATCTATGAATATTTTACTTAAAATTCGCACTAAGACAAAGGCTCTAATTTTTCTTTGTCCACAAAGATAAGCCAGAAACTTTCACCAATAAAAAAAGTTCCCCAACTCACAGACCGGCAAGTTCTCCTATCAAGATCTTCCCATATAAAACTAGTATAAAGGATTCACCAAGATATTCCTTTTGTGCAGTAGATAGTCCCAAGTTTGAAGCCTGGTTGCATACGTAACGAGAACATTTGTGCAGTCGGCAGTACGTGACTGAACTACTTATGTAGCTGAGAAAAGTAGAAGTTGTAAAATGGAGGTATCGGATTTAATGGTGTGGTCAGATAGTGATAGCCAGGTATTATTCGACGACATAATCCAGCTTAGCTTGGTAAAATGTCTCGGGAATCATGATATCTGTATAGGTACTTACATTATAAATGATTTCTATTTGTTAGACGAAAGCCACTAAATGGATGCCTGTGTTCTTAGTGTTTTTAGTTAAGAGTCGTTTTATTTTCAAACTCAAACTCAAAGCATTTATTTCAATTAAACCATTTACAGGCACTTTTGAATTGCCAAATAGTCGGTCAGTTAGTCAGAAAGTTGAAGCTAGTTGCATAGTTACATAGTCTACTTCGTAGTAGAGAACCATTCTTATGTAATTTGACTTGTACGGGGACAAGCTACAGCCGCTAATTTATTGTTCTAAAATCTAGTTTTTAATTAGTAAAATAAAAACCATAGCAGCATTATTATCTTAGTTGTACGTCGCATCTGCAAGGCTTGGTAGGTTTTGCAAGGGAAAAAGGTACCAGCTAATCAATTTCATCAAATGGGCCGTCAGATTCCCAACCTTTCACATAAAAACTTGGCCTAGAATTTCAGAGTGGAGTATTTATATACGCTCGATAAAAGAGCTCAGAAGTTAAAAAAGACAGACGATATGAACCATAAAACCAGGTCACACATGATATTTAGATCAACTGAACTCGAACACCACTTTAGTCACCCATACACATACAACCTTGAAGGTCGATCACAGTCAATTCAGCGTTCCCACAATTTTTATTCCATCTAGATTTGAACTCTGCAAAGATTTGACAAATGAAAGCTACGCAGTACTAGAGAATGTCGGCGGGAAAAATACATTTTGGCCAATCAGGATTCTGGCCACGTCGTTTGAGAATGTCAACTGAAGCGGGTGACGGAGGAATTTCATTTCTACCCGCTATCGAACATCTGTGACTCGTCGAAACAAAAGATACGCCATTGTCGCCACAGAGTAACTAAATGAGTATCAAAACAAACATAATATTAGCGAGGAAAATATATTATATAATACACACATACGTAACACCACGCCTTGCTTCCCCCAAGGTATAAGGGGATATCATATTTATAATTTTATAATGGAGAATAACTTTTGTTTGAACTGAATATCTTTAAAAAATGAACTTTTGTTTGAAAAAATATCTTAAAAAAAAAAAACAGAGTCATCAGATTTAGTGAGTAGCAGTGGTGGCCCAGTGGTAACGGCCGCGACTTATGAGTTGTAGGTTGTAGGTTCGAACCCTGACAGGCGCTTTACTTTGTGTTGATTATTTCATCACCACTGCTCCCAAAACGGTGAAGGAAAACATCGTGAGGAAACCGGCATGTCCTAGAACCAAAAACTCGAAGACATGTGACATCTATCAACCCGCACTGGGCCCGCGTGGTGCATTACGGCCCACTCCCTCTCACCGAGAGAAGGCGTGAGTCCCAGCAGTGGGAAAATTATAGGCTGATTATGCTTATGCAGATTAAGTGAAAGCCCACAGTATCTTCGTCAGATTTGCCTATTTAAGTCGATTTTGCACGAGGACCACGAACGACGAAAAAATAAATTATAACTAAAATAATAAATTGAATTGAAACAGTCGGTCGATTCTGTAAGAATATCAACGTGAAACTTAGGTGAAGTGAGCTGTCACTGTCACAAATCGACCGGCAGGATGCTAGAGATTAACACTATTGACAGCTCACTTCACCTAAGTTTCACGGTGATATTTTTACAGAATCGACCGGCTGTTATCCAAGAACGACAATTCCAAAAATTTTGAGCAGTCAGATCCGCTGCTTTACCAAATTTGCAGTCTGGCAGTTTAATTACGGTATGAGTATATTTTCGTAAAGCGACGGGCATGAAATGAAACAAGTGCTAGTAAAGAGACATTACGAATTGATGGCAGCAGTCCTGTGTTGTTTTGCCTGCCACAATATTGTTGCTACTCGGTGTCTACTGCAAACAAACGCTGTGGTAGTGGCCTGAAAACGATGAATGTCAGAATGCAGAAATGTCACGTTCCGAGATGCTGTGGACGCAAATTCCGCCAATCAAAAGTCACTGACGATTGGTAAAACGGTTAAGTTAACTAACTGCGACAAACCGAAGGCCAATTCTCCTACGTAAAAAACGTTCACATTCTAGTCGCAATCTGTCAAACTTGTCAAAAATTTTGATAAATTAATTGTATTTTTGACAGATTGCGAATGAGATGGTAATGTGAACGTTCTCAAAAATTACGGGAATGGCCCCTCTGATAGACTGTGGTATTTATTAGTACTTGTGAAAAATAAACCTTACCAAACATTTTTAATAGAGTTCATGTCAATAATCCAATGATTTGCTGGCAGGAAAAATCAGGAAAAAGGGAGAAATACAGATGTTAAGTTATGTTATGTCCCCAGAAATTATTATTCAGTTTGCGTACTAAATAATTAATAACTTAGCCAAATAAAATAGGTGTCATCAAATTTTTTATCGTCATCAAATACTTTTAAAAGTAATAAAGTCAACATTCTGAAGGATCAGCAGTAGATTCCGTATGCATAAGCGAATTATTACAATTTTTTATAGGAAATAAAACACTTGTTTGTATATTCTATACTACGAGTAGTATAGAATACACAAACAAGAGTTTTATTTTGTTATTTTTAGTTCCTTTTTTTTCATAATTATAATTAATTTAGCCCTGACTACAGTTACGTTTGCCTTCAGTTTGTAAATATCTAAGTTGTAATCTGTGAAAAATGTAGTGAGTAGTGTATGTCTGTTTATTTTTAATACACTACTGTTAAGAGCGTTTATTCTGAAAGTTGGCAACGTCGTAAATAGCTGCCAAATATTTACCTGTTTTGATTAATTTGGAATTAATACTGTTTGGAAATAAGAAATGTGGCAATTTAAGTCACTAGAATATTGATTATGATATGCAATAATTAATATTGTAACACCGAATATTTAGTTTTAGGCGTAAAAAAAGCATTTGGAAAGTTTCCAAATGCTTTTTTACGCCTAAAACGGGTACAACATCGAATTCAATGTTACAATTGCATAACATAATCAATATTCTAGTAACTTAGTTAGCCACATTTCTTATTTCCAAATAGTATTAATTCCAAATTAATCAAAACAGGTAAATATTTGACAGATATTTACTACGTTGCCAACTTTCAGAATAAACGCTCTTAATTTTCCTTACAAAAATAATAATAAAAAAAACCTGTGACTCGATTGCTACCACTGAATTTTGCAGTCAGGTGATTGGTAGTACTGTTCTGTCAGTCGCCATTTTGAACTCTATCAGTATTGAAACTAAGACTGCAAAATTCAGTGACAGACTGTTTCAGACTCGTGACGCGTTACGAGTCAAGTTATAATGAACGCGCCGTAGTGGCCAATTCCAAAGCGTAAGGAATATGGAGTATGGAGAAGAACGAGCAGGAAACTCCAAGGACACTCTGTTTAATTAGGTAAACTTGGAATCGGGCCTTGAGTAAATGAAAACAAATTAAAGGCATAATATTCTTCAAATAGATCGGTTTAATCTATAGATTTACTAACAAGCAAAAAATAAAATAATATCCGAAAATATTACGAATGTTTATAACATAAATATCGTGTAAATGGACAATGTTTAATATCGTTGTGGAAACACATTGTTTTGTGTTTATTGGGATTCAAAACATTTGCTCATTTTGTCTAGAGCTACAATATTGACTTACCGTCAACTGAACTGTCCTGTGATACCTAATTAGCACGAGTAAATAATACTAACGCTAGTAGCACACCTCCGCCGCGAAACCGTAACAGCGAAACCGCAGTAGTTCAATTCAACTGGCTCGCGTCATGTTCCGCTACTCGAATTTCGCGTAGCAAAACATGACGCGAGCCAGTTGAATTGAACTACTAGGGTTTCGCTGCTATCGTTTCGCAGCGGAGGTGTGCTCCCGGGGTAAAAAGTGCGTATTTAACTTGGATTTGATATTAAGCTGTTCAAAAATTTGTTTTTGCCAAACAAATTAGCCGCTTTTATTACCAAAAACTTGCATTACTATTAAGTTTTGTTTCATGTTTCCACCCGTTTCAGCTTGATAAGCCTAGAGGAAGTTAACTGACCTAGCGGAATAAACGCAACGTTTTCGAACGCTTTTGAACGAAAACACAATTTAAAATACTCAAGAATACTCAAAATCCCATCCCACCCATACCATCCCATCTCTCTAGAATACTCTCTCTTTTCTCATACTCTCTCTCTCTTTTTCTTTTCTTTGTTTTCTCTTTTTTAAATTCTCTTTGTATGCATAGAATAAGAAAAAAAATCTATAAACCATGTAAATATATTATTTATATACTTGGTATACAGAATTTTTTTCGTATTTTATGGGTGATTATAGTAATTGTGCTTGACACAAACATTTCCACTAAAATGCTGTATTTTCATTTGAAAATTCCTTCGAATTTTCGTAACGTTTACGTCGCGCGTCCGTGCTAAAGGCATCTTGTCATAAACAATTGAATTTTAATAAAATTTCGGTAAAACAGTAGTACCTACATACGTTGAAAAATCCCTTTTACTTCCCGTCCTTGACTACGCTGATGTCAGTTATCTCAATCTCACTGAGGCATAACTAGATAAACTTGAGCGACTTCAAAACTTTTGCATAACATTTTTATTTGGCCTACGCAAATAATTATGATCACATTTCTAAATTTCATTCAAAGCTCAAGGGCTTCACATACGTCTTCGCCCACATCTTATTTCAGCTCTACAGTATTGTGTTCAATCCTACAACCGCCTTTTATCTTAAAGAACGTTTCAAGTTTCTTCATGACACACATAATAGATATCTGAGGTCATCGGAAAACTTGAGATTAGAAGCCGATGCATTCCACCAGCTTTCATGTCAAGTCTTTTAAAGTTCAAGCAGTACGGTTATGGAATGCCTTATGCCAATCTTTGTCCACTATATAAAATTCTGGTAAATAAACACTTCCTGTCTCCTTAAACATCATCATTATACAATGTGAAATTTAATTCGTTTGCATCCTCTTAAGGGAACAGCTGTTCTTTTTTCGCGGTTTCAGGGTTGGCCCCGTAGTGAAAGTTGCTCATAATGATGAGTACAATGACCTCTTAAGAGGACGCAAACGAATTAAATTTCACTTTGTATTATAGTTCCTTGCTCTTTTTTCATGTTTATTATTAGATAGATAAGTATATGCTTTATGTTTGCATGTATTTATTGTATATGTAAGTGGTACACCACTGACTACCTGCAGTATTGTCTTTCCTTCTCACTTTAATCCATCCAAAGTTTGTCTGAGATCGCTTTTAGCGATAAGACCGCCCGTTGTGTCACCCTATGTACAATTTCTACATTATTATGTAATTCTTATGGTGTACATAATAAATAATATAATGTCTATCTATCTACATGTAGAGTTAAAACCATTGCACCATTTGATGTAAAGTACCTGACATTTCTTCAAGTACCGCACAAACTATTTAACGTGAAAGAGGATTTTCTGTTTCCGTTAATGGAATTCTCGTGTTTGCTATTAAGTGATGACACCACAATTCTCATTTGTTGTGAAACTATAAATGTATGGTCTGTTCCAAAAGTATGTGATTAAAATGTAAATAAACGGACCAGAAAACGTACCTGTGGATGCCAATTTTTAGTGCCACTTTCTGCAGTTTCTGCCACGTGTTGCTTTGATTTGATTTATTTGATTATAATTTGAATACTTAAGCCTGAAATTCTTATTGAGACAAATTGAGGTTAATTTTATAACTTCATTTCATCGACGATTTTTCAATTACTTACAATTTATTAATGTTACTAAACATAATATTATTGGAAGACATTGTGAAAATAAAGTCTTCTTAATAGAGATGAATATATTTCTAATGCCCTTTAGTGACTGAACGCGTAAGAATTTTAATCTCAATAAAGTTTTTGTTTTCATTTTCATCAGATAATTTTGGAACAGACTTTAACTGTAATTACCATGTATACTATGATACAGGGTAATTATTGTACCGCGTACTGTACTGCGTAACGGAAGACGTAGCATTGGAAGGCCTCCCACAAGGTGGAACGATGAACTTGTGAAGGCCACAGGAATCTGCTGGATACGGGAACTGGATGTTGGATGCACTGAACCGGTTGAAGTGGCGGTGCTTAGGGGAGGCCTATGTCCAGCAGTGGATTTCTTTCGGCTGAAATGATGATACTATGATAGATGTGAAGGGCTTGTAATAAGTCAAAAAATCTGACAACCACTTTTACCAAGGGCTATCCGTGTTACCCAGATGTGGAAATCAGATAGGCGGTCAGTCAAGGTGTGCGTGTCGCGGTTAGTTTGAAGATGGGTTACCATTTTTTTCTAAACATGAACCTTCTCTGCCCTGTAATCGTAACAGGTAGTCAATAGTGTGGAAGTCTGTCAACTAATCAATCTGTAGGTTTAGATAATAATATAAGATAATCGCATAACTTAGTAATTAGGTTGTACAGTAAAGCAAACATTCCTGATTATAATATTATCTAGTCATGCATTCAATGATGAAAGTGCAAACCCATACTAACTACTTAAGGGCCTACCGCTAGCATGGAAGGCCGTCATTTCCTTCTACGAAGCAGTAATGCTCACGAACGCGGGACGCGCGAGGGTGAGGTAAATTTCGCGCCCTCTCGCGTAGTCGCCGCAGAAGACGCCCTGGGCGTCGGGAATCACAAGCCGATTCCCGGCCACCGTAGGCGCGGGCTTGCGGATGGTGAGCAATGGGTAGCTCGCCGTCCGATAAGGACAAGGCCCGGGTCGACGGAGAGTTGTATTCCACGCGTGCCTCAAAAAGATGTCAGCACAACTGACGGGGTCCGCTAGGACCGATGCCTGCCGGGGTCGCGGGAAACTCCGAAAGGGATACCGTGACCCCTGGCAACGTACAGGCAACTGAAGGAACATGGCTGGGTTTTACTCAGTAAGAGTCTGACACGCCCTCCTGCTCCGCCCCGAGCGGGATAAATTATTTGATAATTTCCCACACAAAAAAAAAGGGCCTGCAGCTACTTCGATTCCGGTATTTCTGGTTTCGTGTGGTGCCGGACGGAAATAATAGTACCATCCCATTTCTTCCCGTGGGTGTCGTACAAGGCGACTAAGGGACTCACTAGAGAATGGGTAGCAGCGTTCTCTACGCATTTTAACACCGTACTGCGATCGTCAACCCGCCTGCTATGCGTGGCGATTATGGCATTTGGGGGAGGCCTATGTCCAGCAGTGAACGTCGTTTGGCTGAAATCATGATAATGATGACAGCTACTCAAAGTGACATTCAGTCTATACTAATATTGTATATAGGGGGTAATCTCCGGAACTACCATTTGGATTTGAAAAATTGTTTTTGCGTTTGATAGTCCAATTCTTGAGGAAGGTTATAAGCTCGCGAACAAAGTCGCGGGCAGAAACATTATGATGAAAAATTCGAAAATGTATGGAATTGATATAAGTTACCTAAATCAATCTTGTTGAAAGTCGTTGTAGAAATACGAAGCGGTTTGGAAGCGATTGCTACTTGTCTAGGCCCTCTGGTTAGACTAAAACCCTTATAAAAGCCTTTTATACGTATTTTATATATTTATGTGGCATGATATAATAATCATTACTCATTCGCTTATTATGTCTATAGAAAATGGGTCCTTTACCGTTTAGCGAATTAACATGCCGATATTATAGTTATAATCTTATCTCATATTGAACGCGGCTTATTCTGTAGTGTTTGACGTCATCGCTAATGTTTTACCATTACATAAATCAAAGCTTTTAAAAATAAAGCTTAGTGGTGTTCCGAAGTTATCGTCGGGTCATTGTGACTATATTTTTTATAATAAAATGTAATATTCAATCTCAAATAGTGTTATAGTGAATAACAATATTTTAACAACAAAAAAAGACAGAAAACTAAGCAGTTAAAAAAAGCGATTTCTAATTACATTCATAGTAGGTATACAAACACAAAAATTCAAGTAATTGTTTAAAAGCCTACAAGAAACGGTACATCAAATTCACAGCATCAAAGAAATGTATAGAGACATATATTAAACGAGAAATAACCTAAAAGTTTTCAAGTCAATGTAACTTCAGGCAAGCGTCGTACATCATATAACAACAAAACAGAATAATAACAGTGGTCAAACGCGAGCCAATTGTTAAAAAAAAGAAAACAGAATGAGACCGACAACTCCTCAGGATATACTAGAATTACCCGGTGATGAAGAAGATAGCACAGCTGCAGAAGAAATTAAAAGATTCCCAGAGGTTATGCTAACAGTATTAGGCATATTTATCGCTATAAAACTTACTATTTGCGTTTTTTATGGAGTATACAAGTCATATAAGAGAATAAGGAATTGTCTTCGAAGAGCTGATGATACAATAGCTCGTAATAACCCTTAGATGAGAGTCAATACGGTTATCAAGACTATTGAAGAAGAGTCATCAGTTAATGAAAGGAGGGTCCATAAGGGGCAGTATGTAGATACCTGCAAAATTCCATGGCAGTACATCAGTCGCAAGCGTTGCAGTGGAGGACGGTGCAATCAGGATGAAAGGCTAACAGGCCTGTTAATACTTACAGGGAGAGGGGAGTATTGTAAATACGACTCCCGCTTCTCTGGCCAAAAGGATGTTGGAAGAACGACGTGGGGCTTCAGTCACTAAAGAGTCCGACAAACCTCCTAACCTTGTCAGTGAAAAGGGTATATTTTATGAAGCATCTAGCAAGGTCTTTTGCAGTCTCC
The DNA here is from genome assembly GCA_914767755.1 of Agrochola circellaris. Classification (NCBI taxonomy): domain Eukaryota; kingdom Metazoa; phylum Arthropoda; class Insecta; order Lepidoptera; family Noctuidae; genus Agrochola; species Agrochola circellaris. The sequence continues at coordinate 10,858,893 of OU611862.1, forward strand.
AGCATCGATCTTCACATAAATGGCCAAAAGGCTAAAAGTGTTTAGTGGTGTAAAGAATGAACAATAAGTTTTCACGTACATATTTTTAAGACTGTTGTGTATTGAAAAGTGACACTAAATACAACGATTAAAGTGAAGTTATTACTGAATTTAAATTTTATTTGTTAAGTAAATAAAGGGTGGCGATTTAGCGACCTGCATCCGTCAAGGCGGTGATTCTACCCGTCATTCTAAAATAACTTTCGCTATGGAACTCATATCGAATTCGTGAAAATATAAAAAGAAAACCTTAACAAGTCAGTAGACATATAAATCGATGCATGCATGAAAAGTTTTTTTTTACGAATCGTATATGAGTTTCACAGCAGAAGATATTTAGCATGACTGGTAGAATTATATATTTGACGGATGCAGGTGACTAAACGGAGTGGCGTTTAATTCAGAATTACTTAGTAGGAAAAGAAATACAGCTGAGCAAAATCTTTATAGTAAGAATTAATGCCCCGCCCGAGGTTAGACAAAGCCAAGCTAAAAATCGACCCACGCAGTAGGCTTGCATGATGGGTGATCCTTCTTCTATAATATACCTACAATAAACTTCCAAAAGTAATATTCCAAAGTGTTATTGTAGCAGTACGGCTATTATCTACTAAAGTTTTTCTAGCGACTGAAGTTGAAAGTCAAAGTCAACTCATTTATTTCAATTACTGTCCGGCCGCCGAGAGAATGCGCTCCTGACACCTGTCAGTTGGACAATTTCTAGTAGTAATGAGGATCAAATTCGCGAGACGCAGTATAAAACTGACACTTATATTTATATATATAAACTGACATTGTCATTAGTATGAAACTGACAGGTGTCAAGAACCCAATTTCTCGACGGCCGGACTGTAGGCATATAATGCACTTTTGAATGTCATTTACAAGAAAATTGAATTGATTCTAGTTGCCACTTCCAAAAGTCAGTTGTCTATAGGGAAGAATGAGCAAGAAACTCGAAAACGTTTTAAAATGTTTTACAAACTGAAAATGCTTTCTCACACAGTATATACAAGGGTACAAAATGGCTAAATGTTCCTTACATTGTATGTAAGGAACATTTAGCCATTTTGTACCCTTGTTTTCTCCCTCAAATATGTCTATTATAATACGCGCCAAAGGAGATTGTTCTAGACCGCCCTATAACCAACAAACATTTGACGTGTACGTTAATTTTAATTATATTTTAATATGCTTTGTAAAAATAATAAATTCAAGCGGACACTGTTTAATTCTTAATAGGTTTTTAAAAGTGAGCTCATTGATTTTATTACCAACTAAACCCGCCATCTTTCAAGGAATTGTCAATGTGAATGTCACAAAAGATTTGATAGTGTCGCTCTCGCTCATATTACATAAATATCGATATCGACGACGATGTCCATAATATCTAGTGATAAATAATGGGTGTTCGATATTTATCACTTCCAAAACATTGAAAATGTGCAACATAAAAGTTTTTCATGCATATTTTTTTCATGGAATTAGTTCCGTGAACATTTTAATGGAACTTATGATGAATATGGCCTAGCACGATTATGATGAAAATATAATTAACAAAACAAACTCACAAAATGTACTTACTAGTCGAATGACGAGGGATTTTCTGTCAAGTGAGAAAATATTAGTTCAAAAGAGGCGTTGGTAAAAAATACGTCACTGTCTCTGGTTTTTGACATCAAATAAGCTTTCTTATTAACGGATCTTATTTTTGTTATCAGTAGCCAGTAAAACAAAGACGTATTTTTTACCCACGCCATCTATTGAACTATGTTTTTTCACTTGTCAGAAAATATCTCATTGAACGATTACAATGTCATTTACGACGCAAATCTAGTGAATTGTTCTCATAACGATTCCACGACTTCAATAGACATATTTTTACTTTTTAAGGACTTAATTTTTAAATGTCGCAACCTAAAACGTTTCACATTGTTCGTTGGGAACAAAATATTTTATATTAGCATTAATTTAATGTGAAGTAGAATCATAGCAACAACGTGTTTATGTTTGCAACGGAACAAATTAATTTACATTTGACATAATTGATCTGTCATTTTGGTCTACTAAATTATAACCACAGATTAAATAGGTGGTCATTGATAATCGATATACAATGCTCGATCTTCGAGAGAGCATCTCTACGTCACTACGTCAGTCGGTTCGTCTCACGCGCTGTGGTTGTGTTGTGTTGTTGTGACTACCTACCTATTTGGCGATTTCTTTTGGCGTTTTTGATTTTGTTTGTTTAACGGACTACGATTTGGATTGCTTTCAACGTGACCTGGCTTCGAATAACTGATTCTGTGATCTGCTTAAACGACACCTTGGCATTTTGACAACGGATAACGGACTTCGCTTACGAAATGGAAAGTGGATTTTGTATCAGCTGTGGCTCTGCTGGTGGTTCTATGTTGTTGGAAGATGAACAGATTCGTCGATATATTCAGGAAAGGGCTCCATCACTTTCGGTAAATAACTGTTAACGTGTATTTAACATAACGACATTTTGTATTGTAGAAGACATAACGTGTAATATTTTTCTAAATTGTTATTTATTTTTGTTTAAGCTGTTAGTGCAATCATACATATATACCTACATTTTAAGTACCTATACGTTCTTTCAGATTCAAGCAAGTGATATTATATGCACAATATGCTGGACTTCGGCACAACAAAGCATACAACCAACATCTGACAACATTGGTAGAAATTGTGCAGTATGCCATAGAACACTGGGACCTCGAACTCGTTCTCATCAAGTTATTGCTCTGAGAACTGACACACAGCACCATATTAATATCAAGAATATTATCACAGAAAGATTAATGCCATTGGAGGTATTTTATTGTCTAATTCTGATAAACTACTTAGAAATATCTTATTGACATACCAGCTCAAAATGTACTTTTTATTTTAGATACGTGCTTCTCACCATATTTGCCATCCTTGCTGGCAGAGAGCAGATCGTGCTGCCAGGCATTATTCAGAACCGTCGTCATCTACACATACTACAACAAGAAGCAATCCCTTGCGATGTGCCAATTGTGGGATCAATTTAATAAGATTGAGAAGGCACATACTAAATGACGATGCCATTCTTCTGCATATACAGCAACGTGTTGCACCGCAAGTGGTCAGTTTTTTTTCCTATTTTAATGTCAAATATTATGCATGTTAAACATGTCATGCTGCTAGTCCCTGTCAGTGTAAGTAGTATGTAGTCAACGCATCTTAGGACCTACATACATAATAATAAATTCACTGTGTAATTTATACTATCATTCCTATTAATTATGGATATGTGGAAACTGAATATTCTTACGCCATTTCAACAAATTAAACATATTTTGCTTTACAGGTGACTGCAACTGATTACATTTGTGATGCCTGTCATAATTTACTTCGTAGTTCAATGGGAGCCTCGCAAGATGCACATGACTCTGAAAACATTGGTCATCAGTACATTTGTTTGACATGTGGAGTGTCACTAACTCAAAGTCGAAGACACTATATAAATGCAGAGATTAATCATCATATTGTTGATATTGTACGCAGTTGGATCCAACCACGTGAGGTTAGTATATTTCATTAAATCATTACACAAACGTTTTTTAATTAAGGTGTAACCACACACCTCAGAGCAGCAAGGCAAGAATCCGTTCTGTATCAACCAGTAACATTTACAGATGATGTTACTCATTATCACATGCAGTTAATAAAATATTTTTATATTAAAGTAATTACCCTGACATCTGAATTCCTAAGCTATAATTTAAAATTATGTTGTCACTTTCATGTTATTTTCATTAGAGTATATGAAAATTCTTTCTTACATCCTTATCTTTAGACATTTATTTTTAGATGAATCTAGTAATCATTAACATATTTTTCTTTTTAGATCGAAGCATCGGATATACTTTGCCATAGGTGCTATCAAAGAGCAGATATAGCAGCAGTCAATGCTATTTTACCACCTGTAAACAATGTGATTCCACCGGAGGATGAAGCAGTAACCTTGCCCAATTTCTGAAGAGCATCAGATACACATAATCGATGCATATTTATTGGATGTCACAGCACTTCACAAAAATTAGTGCCATTTGTGTTAAGAGTGAGACTTTTTAGAGACCACAACTACTACATACCACCAGAGTGTCGCATATGCGAACAGCATCTGGTACGGCAGCCCTGGTCAGAGTTACTAGATGTGGAAAACATCAACCGTCGATTTAAGGCTTCACATATTGAAGATTTTGTCGAGTTACTGAAGAATGACAAGTGTGTGATAGATTTTGAAAATATTGATTCAATGGACGACAATTTGGTGTGGTACTGGATTGGACGTACCAAACAACAATTTATGGAATTGCTCACAGAACTGCCAGATTTTAACCAGCGGGCTACATCTCTTGGTGCATATTTGATGAAAATTCGGACTGGTGATTCTGATGAGAGGATCTCTACTTTATTAGACATACCTCGAAGCACCCTTTCAAAACTTGTAACAAAAGCAAGAGAAATAATGACTGAACATTTTGTGCCAATGCATTTGGGGCTACCGCACATATCCAGAGTGGATGTTGCAGGAAGAAACTTGTATATACCGGAATCTCTGTTTGGCAACCCTGGAAGTGACTTAGAAAATAGAAAAGCTATTGTAATAATGGATGGAACTTATATATACGTTCAAAAGAGCAGTAATTATGCCTATCAAAAAAAGACATATTCACTTCATAAATATAGGAATCTTGTAAAGCCATTCATTGTAGTATGTTGCGATGGGTACATAATTGATGTTCTAGGCCCATATGCTGCCACAAAATCTGATTCTGATATAGTAAAAGACGAATTTGAAAACCCATCAAAACCCATGAGACAATATTTTAGAAATGGTGATGTAATGATACTTGACCGTGGCTTCCGTGATAGTATTTCACTTTTACGATCATTAAATTATTCTGTGCACTATCCTTTATCGTTAGAGTCAGGTGAACATCAGCTGAGCACACAAAGTGCAAATGAATCAAGAAAAGTGACGTTATGTCGCTGGGTGGTGGAGGTGGTCAACGGGCGTTTCAAAAGAGATTTTAAGCTGCTGCGACAGGAGTATTTCAACAGAGCATCAAAGAATTTAATGAAAGATTTTAAGGTCGCAGCAGCTTTAATAAATAAGTTTCACCCGATTCTAACAGATAGGGAAGATGCCAGAGAAATTATTTCTATAATTCAGGAAAGAATGTTTATGTCTAATGTTTTAGCAGATTTTGTGGAAGAAAATAATTTAAATAGGCGACGGGCTCATTTTGAAAATATTTCTGTAGATAGCGAAAATCTACAAGAATTTCCACAAATTAATTTAAATGATTTAATTCTTATCCCTTTAGGTATATACCAAATTAAACAGGCCCGATCATATTATGGTGAACATGTGCGACAGAATGGTTCCTATATTATTGAAGTGTGTAGGGAGGTCGACCAAGACCTGATTACTAACTTAGAGTCAGTCACTTCCAGTAGCAATATATTGCTTGTACGTGGCAGAATACAAAGCCGACATATAAGCAGTAAGACATATTTTGTTTATATTTTGCTAGACAGAAGTCAAGTTGGAAGACAATCCATAATACAATATTGTTGCAACTGCATTGTTGGGCGCAGGACCATAGGATGCTGCGCTCATATCATGACCATTATATGGTATTTAAGTTATGCCCGATATGAAGGCAACATCGCCCCACCTGCACAATTCTTAGACAATATTTTAATAGAAAATGTAGAAGAAAATTAATTAAACTGAAATAATAAAAAATAAGTGTTTTATTTCTGCCATGCTATTCTGTAAACATCTTACCGTCAAAACTTGGATGAAGTGAGCTGTCAATAGTCTCAATCCCTGTGCAATGACAGCTCACTCCACGCTCACTTCACCTAAGTGTTCACGGTGAGATGGTTACAGAATAGCACTGCTGTTCTTAACTAGAGCATGTCATAAAATGTATATGGCTACTTACAAAACCTGATGATGGTCTGGTCGGAGTATGCGACTGACGACAGGATTCATATCAACTGCATAATTAAAGTGCTTCAAATCATATTCTAAAATCTGTTAGGTACCAATCACTACATAAAATGAAAAGGGATTTATACAGATATTCAAATGTTAACTTTTTCTCAACTGATGGTTTGCATAGAGTGGGAAATAGGTATGTAAGAAACTATACCTAAACAATGCTTCTTGTACGGCTGACTTGGTTTAATGAAGTAAGTAGGTATAATTAATCACCCCAGCTTAAAGTAAACTTCTACCAATAAATAATAACTGTAGCTAAAAGGCATAATAAAACTGTAATTACAGTATTATTTTACTGTATTTGAAGTTTAATGCTTTGTAGAAACCAGAAATAGCGATTTTAGAAGGAATTACTTAAGTTTTTGTTTATTAAAAATAACCTCAAAATCAATTTCTTTTTTTTAAATAAATCTGTTCTCTAAAGTGTCCGTCAAGAAACTTTGTTCTTATGGGCTACTAAGGGCAATTTACAAATAGAAAATGATTTTTTCTATGCTGTTGGCTCCAGGGCGAACAATGTATGGGCGTAGAACAATCTCCTTTACAGCTAATGATATATTAATGAACCCGGTAGTTGGCAGAGCCGTGACAATTTCGCGGTAATGAGAATCGTATAGGTAAGCTTATATGTGTGACATATGATTTGCAGCTCTAGTAATGTGATAATTATGTAAATGGTTTCAGGGATATTATGTTTCAGTGTATATTGGCTAATTTTAGAGGTAGCTATGGCAAATTCAAAACAGGGGTTAGGAATGGTTTGAAATGTGTGTTCGTTTGTGAGCTCTAACAGCCAAAAAAACTGAGTTTCAAAATCGGTCAATCTTGTTATAAAAGACTATTGTGTCTTTTGTATCGTTTTCCATAAAACATGAGCTATATCAAACTCAAAGTATTTATTTCAATTAAACCATATACAGGCACTTTCGAATTCGAAGTCAAGGAGGTCATTGTCAAGGAGCGAATATTCCCGATTAGTAACACCTTATCGTCAACATGGTTGACGATCGGGAAAATTTTTCATTCGTTCACAGTGTTGACAAACGGGACCTTTTTAACACGCTTTTATTAGGTCGACCTGTATGTATGTAACTATGTAATCAAATCTAAGAAAACTAATTTAACCATCTTCTAAAGATCGTAGCGTTATGAAAATTGGCAGTTGTATGTGAGTTTGATGACAATACAATAACATGGTACTGTCGAGCTGATCTGATGATGGAGCCGGAAGATATGAACTGGAACTTCATGATGGATGATCGTATCATAGCCGTGTTTGGACTTGTTAGAAAGGTCTTGTAATGAACGTTAACCATGATTAGGTTTCAAGGTCTGATGATGAAGCCGGAAGATAGGCGCTAGCATTCCATGATGAAATATCGTATCATAGCCGTGTTTGGACTTGTTAGAAAGGTCTTGTAAAGGTGCACGTAAAAGCGTGTTTTTTAGTTTTTTTTAGACTATTAATTTATTTAGATTATTCCCGATCAGTAATATGTCGTTATCACTGTTGAAAGTCGGAAAAAAAGATCCGTTCGTTCACAGTTTTGATGAACGGAACTTGTTTACCCTGAATTAAAGTTATTTTCCAATTTGTAGTGATTTTTACACGACTGCCCAAAAAGGAGTGTAATTAATTATTGTAAATCGATCAGTCATTCAGAAAGTTGAAAATTGTTGTTCATTCCAAAACGTAGATCTCTATGGAGAAGAGCGGGCAAAAAACTCCAAGGCAGCAATAGGTATTGTACTTATCAAAACTACACACAGTGGAATCCGTTTATAATGACATTGAAGGGAATTGACAAACACGTCATACTAAGCAGACGTCATACAAAGCATTTTTGTGAAAAAAAAACAACCTTATTTTTTTAGGTAAATATATTTATTTTAATAGAGAAACATAGCATATTAAATATAAATAAAAATTGCACGTAATACATGTAAGTATGTATGTATATTTTTCATTTTTAACTTAAGAAATCTGTCCAAAACGGACAAAATTTATCAAAAATGGGTCATAGTAAGAGACATGTCACTGTAAGCGATGTCTCGAAATCATTATATCCGAGTTTATTACAAAGATAAGTTTATAAGAAAACCAAACTTCGTTGTGTAATTACGTCATAATAGGCGGTTGGTCAATATAGGCGGAGTCATAATAAACGGATTCTACTGTACTTAGGTATAAAGAATTATGGAAACTTTTATCACAAGATTCAACTTCGAAAGGGAAATGCTGAAAAACTACTAAAAACCAAGGACTCAACAAACGATCTGCCTAGCTTATTCCCAAATAATGTTGGGGTCGGCTTCAAGTCTAGCCAGGTGCAGCTGAATACCAGTGATTTTCATGGTCAGACTCCATATGTGACCTACACAACCCAGTTACTCCAAAAATCATTAATTCAAAGCAATGTTAGTATTCTATTTATTTATTAAAACTTTATGCATGAGTAAAAAAATACTATACAAAGGCAGACTTAATGTCTGAGCCATTTTCTACCAGTCAATTACGCTGCGGTCCCACGGCCCGCTTTCTCACAGGCCAGATCGTGCCAAGCCGACAGGCTGTGGGAACCGTCGATCCGATGAGGCCTGTTGTGGGAAAGCTCGGCATGGGCCGCGACAAGCTTCAACAGGCGTGGCCGTGCGCCAGGCCGCGATGGGTCTTGACTGGCCGTGGGAAAGCAGCTTAAGGGTTATACAGATAAAAAACATGGCAGGCAAGTTAAAAGATATGTAGATAGCTTGAAAATAATTATAAAATAGAGATACTAATATACACATACTTACATGCATTTATACAATTAAACTTTGTCAAGAAAAATAACGACCAGTTAAGGAGAAAACGAATCCAGCAAATCAGCGGTGGGATGTTTCTGCCAACTTCTTACGAATGTAGTATTTTATGAGTACGCATAAGCATAATCAGCCTATAGTGTTCCCACTGTTGGGACACAGGCCTCCTCTCTTCGAGAGGGAGTGGGCTACAATCTACCACGCGCCGGCCCAGTGCGGTTTGGTAGATGTCACATCACACATGAAGGGCACAGGGAAAGAAAGATCATTGTCAGATACACCTCATTAGGAGATAATAATAAAAAACTGATTAACTAATTAATGCACTTTATTAAAAAAAAAAAAAAGCTTATCTTAATACTATGATAACAGGGCATTACTATGTATTATATTTTATACCTATTACATATGCCTTTATATAGTTAATATTTTTTATAATTCATTCTTCGGTAAGTTAGTATAAAAGTCTTGAGCTTCAGACTTGCAAATTTTTTTTAAGCAAGCTACGTCTTTATATTTCTCCTTTGAAATTGGAATTGGATTTACTCGTAAATACAGTTTTTGTAATTCATTCATATTAGGCAGCACAGTTTGGTTACGCTTTACACAAACATAGGCACCATAACGACCACTGTACTGATCTGATTTTATCAGTATTTGATGAGGTGCTTTATTAGTGATTGAAAGCTGCCGTACAGGTCGTGAGGCAAATGGACATTTATTAAAAAAATAGTTTTTAAAAACCACTATCGGCAGACATTATATCTAATATTATTTCTATCAACGAATAAATATAATCTTCAAGAGCAGATAGAAAGAAAAGCGCGCATAATGAATTGAATTGTCACTTGCCTGACAGGACGAAACGTCAAGCAAAAAAATATCAAAGTCCATAGACAATGATCTTTTTTAAAACAACAGGGGTGACTACGACCTTTCTTTCCTACATCCATACTAGCTTTTAAAGGCTCTTGTGTGTAAACTGATCTTTTTATTCGTTTTCGGGTTATAGGGCCTTATAGTTCAGTAGTTTTTCTACTAGATGGCATTGTTATTTGAATATTGAAAAAAATTGACAATGATCCTTCTTTCCCTGTACCCTTCACATGGCTTCGAATTTTTGATTCTAGGACATGCTGGTTTACTCACCGTTTTGAGAGCAGTTTTATTGAAATTAGTTATACAAAGTAAAGCGCCTGCCTGTGTTTGAATTCACGACCTACAACCTACAAGTCGCGGCCGTTACCACTAGGCCACCACTGGACCACCCCTCCTCATTTTTTTTTTCTTATCCATCTTTTGTTCTATCACTTTAAGGGTCCACCTCAGCTCAAATTCGCTCCTTATCTCGCTCGCACAATACTGCTCGCGGCCTGAGTGAAAGCGAGACTGAACAGCGGGGTGAAGGCTCCAAGGCGCCAATCGTTTAGGTAATTCCTTTTTACGGCGGAAATAATGGTAATTAAATAACATAGTATTTACTTTAAAGTTAGTTCAGTTATTATGCAAAGTTTTATGATCTAATTTGAAGTATTTTTTTTATACCAGCGCAATAGTGTTTGTTTTGGAAGTAAAGGCTTGTGCAGACCAGAGCGACGCGACTCGAACAATATAATTTCTAAGAAAACTTCACGATATAACAATAACCGGTGTCGCGTCGCGTTGTCGCGTCGCGCTAGTCTGTACGAAGCTTTACTATGAATGTTTTTTTTATCGAGAAACTTTTATGTAATCGTGTTTTCGTCAAACATAGTACTTAACACCGATATAACGGAGGATCATGCTAAGCAATTTGAGGTATTATAGACTCTTAATACATCAAAACTATACCCAAAATCACAGATTAAACTTAATTGTCTCAACATCAACGTTATCAGAATAACGCCATCTAATCTATCCTTTGATACAAACGGTTCTATAGGTAATCAATTAGCATCATCAATTCGTCCGCTCTTGCTTCAACATTAAGGTTATTACGTACTCTATATTGGTATAAATGTCTATACGGATTAAGGTAAGGGATTATCGTTTGAAGTGGTTTGAGTGAAATTATGTCTGACAGGTAGGACTAAAATTAACAATTTGTCGTTTAAATGACGGAGGTGCTATGATTAAAAATTCTTTAGCAACAAAGCCCCATTACTTATTGTCAAGTTTATATATTAGAATACCTCATGTTGTTGAAAATATTGATCAGTCAGCAGTAGTAGTGGGTCGGATTAGGTTTCGCCTGACGTATAATATGGTCAATACAACGATCTAATAAGAGACGTCACCCAAAAACCAAATAGACACCACCACCAAAAACGAAATGTTTAAACTGTCCTATGTTGACTGAGAGGGTCCAAATTTATACCTGTCGATTGACGTGGATGATTAATTAACAAGTCCCATGTAACGACTTTGAGGAGTCATACAGAGGACAATATTTTAAGTGTCATCCTCTTTTTTTTTTTTTAGATGTTGGGAAATTATCAAATAACTTCTCCCGCTCTGGGCGGAGCGGGAGGGCGTGTCAAACTTTTACTGACTAAAACCCACCCGTGTTCCTTCCGTTGCCTGTGTGCCGGGGTCGCGATATCCCTTTCGGACAAACTCGCAGCCCTGGCAGGAAGTGTCACCCTCTGGAATTCCGCCAAAGAGCAAGTAAGGATATCCAGTCGCAGAGAGACGCTGTTGAGTAACAGTCTTTATATTACCGGCTTAGAGTACATAGTTTTATCATCATCATTTCAGCCGAAAGACGTCCACTGCTGAACATAGGCCTCCCCCAAGCACCGTCACTTCGACGGGTACTATGCTTCCCGCATCCAGCGGAATAAAGTTAATTGTTTAGTTTTATGTACCATCAAAGAAGTTCATATCTAACCAGTTTCAAAACAAAATCCCGTGACCACGATGACCACATCTGTTACCGGCCCGGTACCATAGTCGCCGAGCGTTGCAAGCAAGAATAGTCGGTGGTTAGATATGAACTTCTTCGATGGTACATGTCGGAGGAGGGTATGAGTCTCTCTCGTTATCAGGCATATTTTAACTACTGTGGGCGTACTAATGGGTAGTGTTGGTTATTGCACAATAGAAAAAACCGTTGCAGTTCACATCAAATTATAATTTACAATAACTTTACTCACACTAGCATTTCACACACTGTAGGTACACGACACAACTATTCGAAACGCGGGACAGTTGCTAGACTGGAGGTTCTGTTCTCTAGAACGGTCGGACGGCAAGTGCGCTCGCCCAGGCGCCCCTCCATTAGCTAGGCTCCGTCGTAGCACGAAGTTAGCCGAGTGTTAGTGCTGCCACTACTCGGGTCACGTGCTGCGCTTCGTTTAGCGACCGTACTAATGACCGTCTCCGACATACATATATCCATGTTAGATTATTCTTTTCTTTTATTTTTTTACACCCAAGGAGTGTAATGTTCCAGAATTATTAGAGGCAACACTACTTATTATTCCATTCTAGAAGTCTATATTTTAATAAAAAGAGGGTAAGGGTTTGACTGGTTAATATTTTTACCGCTGCACGAGTTAAGCTCATCCATCACGCACATCGAAGATAATTATACTAAGTGGACTTTTGGATGGGGCAGTAAAGCTTGAACTGTTGTAGCTACAAGAAAACAGTCTTAGGAGACTGTCCTTAACTCTATGAGATATTTTTAAATGCATCCACAGATATAGAAAAAAAAAAAAATACAGCAAGAAAATGGGCAGTTTTGACAAAAAACTTTTTTTGATGTCATTCGATCCTGCTTCATATAAAGATCACCACCACCCTTATACAGGGTGGTTTTATAGCACTTATAGAGACTTTAAGGTAAAATATGTATAAATTATGATGGGATGTGATGTGTCGATGGGGTTGCCGCGTTACTGCAGTGCTGTTCACAGAGGCGAGAATAGATCGCTTTCACGCCATCATGCGCAAGAGTTGCGCTTCCATTATTCCAGCATCCCGAAAACTATAGCTGATAGGTGGGACAGCCCCCATACTGGGACATTGGATACGCCTACATGCCACTGTGGCGTATTAATTAATAGTTTTTGTTGTTATACTAACACTAGTTTCTAAGTCGTGTGTATACTAATCAAATGGACTATATTTATGGGTCCGTTTTTTTTTAAATTTAATTATGTTCACTGTGTGTGTTGGTCCATTAAATTGTACGGTGTACGGTAAATATTTTATATCTTCAAAGTGAGTGATAACTTTATTCATACAGTACATCCGAAGGAAAGAATAACCTACAGTGCGTTCATTATAACTTGCCCCGTGACCCAATTGGTAGCACTGTTCTGTCAGACGCCATTTTGAACTCTATTTGTATTGAAACTCAACCTCAAACTCAAAGCATTTATTTCAATTAAACCATTTACAGGCACTTTTGAACTGTCTAGGAATCGGTCAGTCAGAAATATGAAGCTAGTTGCCCATTCCAAAGCGTAGTAGGTACCTAGGAGAAGAACGGGCAAGAAACTCCACGGACACTCTTTTAAATAAAATAAAAAAATTGTTACAAAATATTGGTGACATCATTCATGTTGAAATTATACATGTGAGAACGATGTAGAAAGACGTGTACGTTAGAAGCTTCCGTAATAAAAAGATAAAACAAAGAAAAATTAAAATCAGCCATGGCAGCTAAGAGTTGTCCAGTCCTAACTGACGGCGCCGGTTCACGAGCATGACGCATGGATCAGCACCATTCAGCTCAACCATTTTGAAGGGAGCTAAATGATCCAACACATGCGCCACCATCATCGAAACTAAGCTTGACAATCAAAGGTGTCAACACGACGGGCAAGGGACAAGTTATAGTGAACAGTCTGTACATTTACCACCCATTCAAGAATTTCGACGTCACTGAACATTCCACTTTTCAAAAAGGTAAGTATTTACATAAAACCATAAAGCAAAAGAGAATTTTCTTTGAAGTAAAACTGTCATGTCAGCATTGACGTTAGAGTATTAACTTTAATATTGGGAGCTATGTGAAATTCAAAGAGATGATAGAAAAACTGTGTTTTAAATGAGAAATGCTAATTCTTTACGTCGTAACAATCCTTTTGGAATGTTTGCATGCCACCAGTGAGTACTATTTGCTTGTAATTCGACTGTCCAAAAAAGGAGTGTTTAGTGACGCTACTTGACGGCTACGTAGGTATGGGAGTAGTGTTTCACCGGCCGAGTAAGTAAGTGATCATTTATTTACAAAAAAATTTTAGCCCAGATAACATCAGTGTTGTTACAATAAAATATGGGTATGGCTATACAGATGTGTAAGTAATATTTAGGGGCCCTTCAAACTAGGAAAATCCTGTATCTTGAACGAGTTCTTTTTTTTTTTTTGTAATTTTGAAGTACTGTCTGTATGTGTATTAACAGTCCTTCAACATTTAAAATGTCGTGTGATAAGGTGATTATGAAGCATTTCGTAAAGAGTGTCTCGTTGGTATAGTGGCCTCAAGCAGGTGTGCTGAAGTCAAAAGGTAGTTTGGTATTCCCATATGGAATTTCTCAGTAGTAGCCCGGAGTCTTGTTGTGTCATGTTGACAATAGGCTCGCCGATAAATGGCGAAATATGAATGATAAATAATATTTAATTCTGTAAATACGTACAAAAAAATATTTTTCGTCACGTCAAAAATTAATTATGAATTAAAACTATTCTCCATTTGAAATTAGATTAGACATTTAACTAAACCTTTTTTACAGTCCGTTCAACCGATTTTGACTTCTATTGCGTTGGTGGCATGACAAATGGCAGCTGCAGTAAACAGTTGGTATTGTAACCACTTTTTTGCTTTTAAAGCCATCCTTATGCCTACGGTATAGAAGTCAGAACCGGTTGAGCGGACTATAAAAAAGATTTGTTTAAATGTCTAATCTTATTTCAAATAGAGTGAGAATACAGATGAGGTTGGTGTTTGTTTTAACGAATTGTTAGTGACGCTACCTTTCCGGGAAATACAGTCGTACTAATCATTTATATCAATCATTTTATATATATTTCTTTTTTTTTTTCACCACCATCTAGTCTATTCAATCTTAACGCGTTGTTTTCGTGCTTACCCATTGTGTTGTAACCCCTGTTGTTTTCATATAAGTTTTATTTTTGTTTTTGTAATATATATTTTATTACTAGTTTATTTATTTATTTAGAAGTATACAAGTTATGTATTATGTATGTTGAAACTGTTTTGTACTCACCGTCGCTTGTCCCTACTTATAGGTTCATTAGAAAACCAGCGTCAGACAGCACCTGTCTGGCATTAATGCTGAAATGAACCTTTTTGGCGCAGCCGTGAGGCACACACTATTATTGTTAAAATATTATTTTCACTTTTTATATTTTTTTTTTGTTTTTTGTGTTTCACGAACTGTGTCCAAATAAACATTATTCTTTCTTTCTTTCTTTCTTATATTCTTAATTTTATTACAGATTTATACGACGAAGATGATCCATTATACAAGCCTCTCATGCCATCGTCTGACGACCTAGAATTTGAACCAGTAATGACACTAACAAAAGACAAGGAAAAAATGGTTATAATGAAGAACTTAAATTGTGAAGACTTTGCGAAATATGCAATGAACTGTACCTTTGAAGCTGCATTGATGTACAACTCCAGTAAGAAGTGTCCACCGATGCCTGCTAAAGTTAGTGATTGGTGCAAGTAAGTAGTGTCTACAAAAGATTATAATAATTAGCCTATAATGTTCCCAATGCTAGGACTCAGGCCTCCTCTTTGTGAGAGCGAGTAGGCCATAATCCACCACGCGGGTCCAGTGCGGGTTGGTGGATGTCACATGTCTTTGTATTTTTGGTTCTAGGACATGCCAGTTTCCTCACGATGTTTTCTTTCACCGTTTTGAGAGCAGTGGTGATGAAATCAAATACACAGAGTAAAGTGCCTGCCTAGGTTTGAACTCACGACCGAACTCTTAAATCGGTTACCACCACTGCTCCCAATCCAACCTGCTATTAATTTGACATTGTATTTATTTATTGGCAAAATTTAAATTTATTGAAATTAATTAGCCTTTTAAATGTATTGTTTCTGCATGTAATAATTTTATTTAATATGTAATGTTCAACACAATGTTATTTGTTAATGAATAAATAAATGAAATTAAATGAAATCACTGAACAAAAGGTTATCCTAAAAGGCTGCCAGGCTAGTCGAGTTTGAGGGTTTCACAACAGGCTCATGCATGTTAGTGATGCGTGAACTATTAGATATTAAAACGTATTCCTATTAGTCAATTTTCGAGAATTTCCTCTTGACCGATCAAGTTAAACTTTGTTGAGGCCAGCTATCTAATTGCGTTAACATTTTTGGTAAACGATTATGACTAATCTGTTTCATTTTGACAGTTCAACAACATTTATTACGTTATTGAGCAGATTTTTTTCGAACTTAAGAAGAAATGGATTAGCAATCTCTTTCAAAATGATTCAGATTGTGATTTATCGTGTATTATGCAATTATGGTGCAGGATTTTCCTTGCATAAAATGGGTTTATAGTACAAAGTATGCTCAAAATGCGAAGGCTAACTCGCTGCACATGAAACGTGTCTATGTGTGCATTTCCCTCGTTGTATGGACCCTTCTGTACCGATCTATTTCATAATAATAAGTAATCTGTAAGCTCTTAAAACGGTGAAGAAATACATCGTATGGAAATTCACGTCCTAGAACCAAAAATTCGTAGTCATGTGACATCTACCAACCTGTACTTGGCCCGTGTGGTAGGTTACAACTCATTCCCTCTTTAAGAGGAGGCCTGTGTCCCAGCAGTAGGAACATAATAGGCTGATTATGCTAAGTAATCAGTCTAAATAGACGGCTATAGTTTAAAAATGACACCTTGTCTTTCAGAGCAATACGTCACCTCACAAATTGTGCTATAGACTGGAACTCTGACTGTAAAGATGTTACCGAAAGTCACTTCAACGAAGAAAGTATCCGTGGCCACATGCATGTTATTAATAACATCTGTGATGACGAGTGGTTCTTATCTAGTAAGTATTTGACTACGGTTACTGAAATTCTTTCTACTATTGCATAAGCTAAGTGAAGGAAAACATTGTGGGGAAACCTGCATGTCCTGAAGTAAAATAAAACCGGCCAAGTGCGTGTCGGACCACGCATAATGTAGGTTCCGTAGTTTGGATGAATTTATCCCAAGAACAAAATTAAAAAACATGTTCTCCCATTCATTCCAACTGAAAATGTAAGTTTATTCGCACAATATTGCGAGATTTACCACGTTATTTTAAGACTATAGACTTTTTATAGGTTTTACTGTAATCTATGAGTAAAGAACCATGCTCTGTATTTTTTTCAAAATTTTTAGGTTATGTAGTTTCGGAGATAAAAGACGGGAATGGTTAATTTTCATAAATTTTCTTAAATATCTTTAAAATTATTAAAAAACAATAATGATTGTATATCCTCACAACAAGTCCTTTTATTTAATACGTCAAACAGTACACTTTGCAAAACTTTTTTTTTTAATTTTCCCATTTGCCCCCGAAAAGTGGTCCCCATATTGAAAATTCATTTATTTACGCTACACGTCCATGTTTAGGTCACAGAAATTCATAAGTGTTCCAGATTTCAACTAAATTGGTCCTGTAGATTTGAAGCAAATTGGCTGTGACAGACGGACAGCCAGCTAGCCAGACAGACACACGAGTGATCCTATAAGGGTTCTGTTTTTTCCTTTTGAACCCTAAAAATAGAAGACATGTGACAATTCTATTAGATATAATAACCTATTAATATGAGCAAGCAATATATTTTAAGTGGATACTTAAAATATATTGCTTGCTCATATGAATAGCCACCACCTTTTTTTTTTAAGTGCGGGAAGTTACCAAATCACTTCTCCCGCTCTTACTGACTAACACTACCTGGGTTTACGTTGTATGGTCTGATCCCACAGACAAAGTATGAAAACGGTTTTGTCTAAGACTGTTGGATTTTTTTTATAAATAAAGAAACATAAACTCAAAGCATTTATTTCAATAAACCTATTACAGACACTTCGCCTGTGTACCAGCAGTGGGTACATTATGGCATGATTAGCGTTTGCCCGCGAATTCGCCCGCGAATTCGCCCGCGTGGAGTTCAGAAATTATCCTACGGGAACATCCTACCGGGCTAAAAAAGTATCATAAACTCAAACAAACTCAAACTCAAAGCATTTATTTCAATTAAACCATTTACAGGCACTTTTGAATTGTCAAATAGTCGGTCAGTTAGTCAGAAAGTTGAAGCTAATTGCCCATTCTAAAACGTAGATCTTTATGGAGAAGAACGGGCAAGAAAACTCCAAGGACACTCTTTTAAATATAGAAAATTACAAAATCCTGGTTAAATTATTCTTGTTGTTTCTATATGTGAGAACATATCATGTCCTAACCCAGGTTATGGTCTACCTGTGTGCTAAATTGTATCAATCCGTTCAGCCGTTTAGGCGTGAAAAAGTAACGGACAGACAGACAGAGTTACTTTCGAATTTATAACATTTTTACCAAAGAAACAGTTAACTAATAATAATTCTATTTTAGGATACGACATATTACCCGTGTGTATCGAGGGCGCCTCCAATGATTGGGAGAGGTGCTACACTGTCTTCAAGACGGTGGTAGACGAACAAAAGAATACCACACACGAATGGACTCACTTTGATACACATTTTCATATGTGCTGGTAAGTAGTTTTCGATTATCGATATCTATATTTCGTGTTAAATTTGATGCCAAGCTGAAGGAGAGATTCAAATTCAAATTCAAATTCCAATAATTTATTTCAGACATGCGTCCATAGTGTTAGTATACAAGATAACTTAAAGACTATTGTTAGTAAACATGGATGGACGCCTTTTTTTTTTTTGATGATCTCTTCCTTTGTTTTTAGGACATCGTTTAGGACATCCTCACGATGTTTTCTTTTACCGCGTTGAAACAGAAAATTAAAGAAAATGAAGTGCCACCCAGCCTTTTTTTTTTTGGCGGTGGGAAATTATTAAATAACTTCTCCCGCTCTGGGCGGAGCGGGAGAACGTGTCAGACTTTTACCGACTAAAACCCACCCGTGTTCCTTCCGTTGCCTGTGTGCCGGGGCCACGATATCCCTTTCGGACAAACTCGCAACCCTGGCAGAAAGATGGATGCCTGGGTGAGATACACGCAAATACAAGAGATGTATTTTTTTCCGAATGGTATGAAGGCTAAATACATAGTCAGATATTATTTCGAGGTGATACAGTTTGCGTTTTTAACTGACGAAAAAAGGAGGATGTTCTCAAGTCGGCGCGTGTAATTGTTTTTTTTTTACATACAGATTCATTGCTCTGTAGTTCTAGTCATTTAGGTTGCTAAAAAGGTTAAATCAATTTATAGTTTTGGTCCATCCAGCCTCTACCGCTTAGGAACGACATCAACACGCTGAATCAATACCTTATATGCTATAAAATAACAAATTATGGTAGACGGCAACGCGGGCGCAGCGGTAGGAGTCAATACGTACAAGCAAGTGTAAACGGCAACTGATAGAAATCCGATGACAGACGGAACACGAAGTTTGCCGAGGGACATTAAGAAAATAGTTGTACTGTACAATAATGATGCAATTCTTGTTCTCTGAATGGCATTGAACGCGTTCAGCCTCGCCTCCGCGAATATTCCAGAGGAATACAGTAGCACTTCAACCCCATAAGTGTCTGTAGATGTTATAATACTATTTACAGAATTCGATTGAAACATGTTTATTTATTTATTTATTTATTTAGGATCTCCAACAAAAGATGTACACAATACATGACACATAATTAAAGGGCAACATCTGATATTAAGTAAGTGTACTCCTTCACTTATAGGAAACCACAGCAGGCACAATAAAGTTAAAACTAAGCTAACAAAGTTCAAACATGAAAAATGGTAGGAACGTATGTTTACCTACCCCTGGAAGCCTCAATATTCAAAGTATTGCATGTATTCACAATATTTGCCTTTTCATCACGTTTTCAGAGCCGAATAGTACTAGGCTTCCACTTATTTGCTAAACATAGGTATGTGAAGAGTATTCGAGTGCACGGGTTTTGTGTACTTTAGGATATTCTGGTGAGCAGGTATTCAACGGTTGGACTACAGTGGTTGGATATTTGTCACTTGTCGTATTGGTTAATACTGCAAATGTAATAAATATATACTGATTTGGTGGATAACAGTGAATTTAGTAGAGAATTATTGATGTGAAACATCTATAGCCGCACGTAAAACCGATTTCTGGCGTGGCGACGCATGCCGTGGCGACGTGTCGCCACGCTATGTTTTGAATGAAGAATATTTTTTCTCTGATTGATTAATTTTGTTTATGCCATAATTATTTCCTTTAATAAACCATCCATTCATGAAACATTTTCCATATAAAATAGTTTCGATGTTTCACATCTGCCAGGCGTCCCGCGACGACGGCTCATTTTTTTATTATTTCGTTTATTATTTTCTTTCTTACATAATTATAGTTTTAAATATATTTCACACTAAAAAGATATTAAAAAAAACATTTAAAAATATTAAAAAGTGGAGGCCCGCCGGTGTCGGGAGCAGGGTCCAAGCTACCGGTGGTTAGGGCTGCAGAGACAGGAACCTCCTCACAATGCGAGCCGTATCGAGGAGTACCTCCGTGCCTTCTGAATCGGGCCCTTGATCCAACCGCCTAACGGGAGCATCGAGAGATGTTGGTCGAGACTTTCGGCCATCAGGCCATTGGCTGTTACGATACTCGGCACAATGATAGCCCAGCGCACATTCCACATGTGAGCTATAATAATAATAATTATTATAATTATTAAGTTAATGTGAAAATGATAATGTATACGTATTAAATCAGTTTACTTACTGAGTTGAGCGAAACCTGCAACCGGTGTGCATGTACGATTTAATCTGCACAATATGGTGAAACCGATTTACATATTATGTATGGGGTCATAAACGTAGAGAAAGTAGAAGAAGTATTGTAAGAATTACAGCACTTTGTGTTCCGTAGCTTGATTATCAACATTATTCTAGTCATTTGGTAGTGTGGCGGCATCTACACCGCCACATGCGAACTACGCATCAAAGACCTGACGTCACACAACATCCTGAAGTCACTCAAATCCTGCATCGCGCAATTACAGTTTACCGCGCGGTGGACATATATACAAACTCACGACTTCAACCTCTGGGCAATTGCCCGCCAGACATGACACCCGTCTGGTAGGAGGATCCTCCCTTTTCTATGGTGGATGAGTGAACTTTACACCTTGTTCCTCATACCCCTAAAGTAGTTTTACCTGGGAAGTTTTCCGGGAGTTTTGAAAATAGGTGATTATATTGATTTCGACGTGCTCTTTTAATATTCACTTAGCCGCTTGCGCCGCCATTTTGAAAAATTGGCGCCCAAAATCACGTTTTCGACAATATAGTAGATATTCTCGAAAAAATTATTTTGGGCGCCAATTTTCCGACTCATACGATGAAACTAGTTATGAGATAAATTAAGTTAGTGAATATTTTCTTGAATTTATGGCTAACCTTTTTTTTTGTAAAAGGAATAGGCGCAAAGTCTACTCCATCACGTGTTTCAGCCAAATAACTTATTATTACACCACCATGAGGTAGAATAAGTGGCGCGGGTTTTTTTTTGTATCATCCCCAGCCAGTCTAATGCACATGTAATGCACTACAACAAAATTTACCGCATTTTCCTTCGGTTCGCTATCCTTGATAAGTTATGATAATATGGTGGTAGTTATGATAATATGATAATATGGTAAGAACAGATCATTTATTTGTGTTTTGAAACGTCACAGATAGAAATGTCTTCCAGGACATCCGCCAGGGGGTTACAAAATGTGTGATTTGATTTATTTCAACATGGTTTTTTCAAATTTTCACTTTGTCGCCTCGTTTCTTTACTGCTTGCGTCGCCATGTTGAAACAATGGCGCCTAAAGTTTTTGACAGGAAGGACAGACTCATTTGACATGGCGGTGCGAGCGGCAAAGATACGAGGTGGCAATGTAAAAATTTTAAAGAGCACTTTGAAGTCAATAAAGTCATAATTTTTCAAAACTTCCGGAAAATTTTCCAAGTAACCCCCTTTTTGAGCTCCGCAAGACTACATCTACATGGGCTCTGTGTCAAGTGAATAACACTTCCCCCCCTTTACGACCAAGCTACCACAACCGGTGATTTTCGAATTGACTTCCCGGTAGCTATTAAAATAGGACAACCAACCCCTTTGTAGTAACGTATTTCCAACAACTAGTCAAACAGAATATCGGTCAAAGGGACAGTACAACGCCTGCCTGATTTTATCTAACGAGTGTGCTTCAAACAATTGAACAATGTTTTTGTAGGTCACCTAGAAACCAATATTTTCTACAGTTGATTTCTGCCTTGTAAGTCCAAAATCTATAAGTCTAGTGCAAGTAAAACTGGTGAGCGTTGGTTTAATCCTCGTCGGGAATGCTGTTATTGGTACCTATTTTTATTTTTTGAATATTTGTTTGGGTTAGGTACTTGTGATTACTTAATAAAACATCGGAGTGAGAAATTATAACGGCTGTATTAACGCGGCAAATCAGAGAGACAAAGACATTGACACAACAGTCATTTGACATAAGACATCACTGAATGTTGCCAATATAAACAGTTTAGGACAATGTTGCATTAATTACTTAACACACAGCAGTGGTTAGCATTTGTGTTCTGAACTGTAACTGGACTATAAAACGAAATTCTTAAAAACTTTCATGGATTCCATCGTGACAAAAAACCCGAACTTATAATTGTCGGAATAACCCGACCTACTCTGATGAGCGTGGTGATTCTGGCTCGTTCATTCTCTGTAACGGTACAGCATCATGTTCAGTCGGTCGATTCTGTAAAAATATCACCGTGAAACTTAGGCGAAGTGAGCGTGAAGTGAACTGTCAATAGTGTTAGTCCCTATATAGCATCCTGCCGGTTGATTTATGACAGTGATAGCTCACTTCACCTAAGTTTCACGACCTACTGGTCTAGCAGTGGGCCAACAGAGCATACCTACATTAGGCAAATCAGTATCAATTTTTTTTTGTAAGGAACGTCTATCACTATGTCCTCATAAACTACCGTACAACTAAAAAAGATATCACCATTTATCTATTTAATCCTTTGAACAAAAGCCATCCACCGTTCACTCTAACCGCTGCACCAATGAAGCGCGAATTCAAATCGACATCGCTACAGTGCTACAGATATTTCAACAAAAAATCCTAAAGCGGGGTGACAAATGCAATTTTTTATTTTTTTTTTTTTGTTCACAGTGCCCGAGCTGCGTTCAGGCGATGCACGTTGGATTCAATTTTTGACATGCCCGATCTCTGCCCATACGAACAGGCTGTCACGTTGCAAAAATTTTCAGTAATTGTCTCCGAAGGAGATGTATTTCAGGTATGGATTTTTTTTTGTGTTATTTATGAGGTTGCTTTTTGTTGCTTAAGAAGAGCTTTTAATACGGTCAAGAGAGCCGTCCACCGCCGTAGTTTTTCATACAATCATGTGAGTGGACGCACATGTATGAAAAACTGGCAAGCTAAACTAAACTAACTACATGTAGTATGTGTTGTTTGAAAAAAATATTAAAAAAATATAACATTTTTAGATTAAACTTCCCTTAGTGCGATATATGAGCGTCAGCTGTTCCAGTAGTGGGGGATTCCAAAGTTAAAGCATGTCAAAGTTGTTGAAAAACTTAAATGAAAAGTCATTTCATACCGCAACAAAATCTTATAGGACGATTTTTGGGATCATATTCAACCCCAAAAAAAGTCAGCTGCATGGAAGTTAGGGGAATTTAAGTCAGTCGCGTAAATTATACATGTTTTTGAATAGCATATCAGCCGATCGATTTTGTAAAAATATCACCATGAAACTTAGATGAAGTGAGCGTGAAATGAGCTGTCAATATTGTTAATCCCTAGCATCCTGCCGGTCTATTTGTGATAGTGACAGCTCACTTCACCTAAGTTTCACGTTGATTTTTTTACAGAATCGACCGACTGAACTATTTTCGATTCTAAACTGGGCGAATCATCATCCTTAATTACTTATCAATATCTACACGACTACACCAGCCCAGCAACTGTCACCTTAAGCAGCACGATCAAATTTGAATGACGTAAAACCATTAATAAGTTGCAATGTAGCTCTTTACTCTAAATGCTATAAAATATAAATTAGAATGATTGCCCTGAGTTTGATAAAACTCTAGACCATCATTCTAATTTATACCCTACCTTACCGAGATAAGAGTAGCATTGTAACGACTTGCGTATGATTTTAAGTCGACCGTGCAAAATTTTCGGAAAACAAAATTACCTACATTCGTAATGATTTATTTTAAAATATCGATTGCCTGACCTTACAAATCACCGTCATCGGGAGTGAAATATCTGTCGATCGATTCTGTAAAAATATCAACGTCAAACTTAGGTGAAGTGAGCGTGTAGTGAGCTGTCACTGTCACAAATCGACAGGCAGGATGCTAGGGATTAGCTCTATTGACAGCTCACTTCACGCTCACTTCGCCTAAGTTTCACGGTGATATTTTTACAGAATCGACTGGCTGGTATTATCATTCGGGTCGAGATGACTCGGGCCGAGCTGTCACTGACCCGAATGTCCTACCCACGCATTACAATCGGGCATCGTCATTTCTATGAAATTTTGTATTCAATTTGTGAAAAAAATAATATGATTTCACTGACATGTTCAGCGATTCGAACAAAGGCCCATGAAGGCGTGATTTTTTTATTAGTCTACTATTATTTTTATTCGCCAATTTATAGTTATCGATACTATCCGGATTTGAATTTTAATATTTTATTCACGCTTTTTGAACGGATCAGTACTTTCATATCATTGATCTCTTTTTGTTTTAAACAATGTTCATTTTTTATAAAAAATAAAATATTTTCTATGAGATTTTCGCTTTTTGCAATAACAACATTTATCAGCTCCAGTACAAGGTTATATTTTCATGGACGGGGCAATATTTTGCGTGGATTAATAAAATTAATCTGCAAGGTACATGCGCTAGCTACATTTTGGAATGCAATAAAGTATTGAGTACATTCACTGCGAACAATTTGTAAATTGGTGATCATTCTTGACATATCGGACCCTTTTCATTATTATCAACTTTATCAGCGGCACTATATGATGGCGCCTGTGACAAGTACATACAGTCCGGCCGTCGAGAGACTGCGTTCTTGACACCTGTCAGTTTCATACTAACGAATACGTGTTTTGCTAATTTGATTTGATTACTACTATGTCCAACTGACAGGTGTCAGGAACGCATTCGCTCGACGCCCGTCTGTAGTTTACCGATTCCATAAAGTAGGTATAGTTTTAGCGGTAGGAACGTCATTATCGCGGCCCGTACGTAGTGTAGTGTAGTCACAAGCCATCACACTATGCCGTCATTATAGTTTTTATTTAGTAATTATCTATTTACTGCCCTTTTATTCCTGTGTCCTATATGAGAGGCGATTAGAGTACTAGTGTTGTTGTTTTTCTACACTAATTAGTAATTATATTATAGCTAATGATATTTTTGATTCTTTCACCAGTAGAATGCTATATTATCGCTGAGTAACATAGGCTAAAATTTTATAAAGATGTCACGCGGGCGAAGCCGCTGGCGGATGCTAGTCGTTCATGCTTTTTAAGTTTATCTCGGACATGACTGACATCGGCGAAGAAAAAAAATATAGTAACCATATAGGAAACCAGCCGGTCGATTCTGTAAGAATCTCACCGTGAAAACTTAGATGAAGTGAGCTTAAAGTGAGCTGTCATTTCTAGGGATTGACACTATTGACAGCTCACTTCACCCAAGTTTTTACGGTGACATTTTTACAGAATAGCACGGCTGGACTTACAATTAATATTATGTCAATCGCCAACTCGTCTTGAGCAAGCGTGATGATCAATGCGGCAGGCATGAGCATTGATCACCACGCTTCTCTGTTTAAGAAGGGGACTTTGCTCTGCAGTGGGACAGTAATTGGTATAAATATAAAACTCCATAGTTAACAAAAGCAAACACCTACAAATTAATAATTTAATCCCCAAAAACATCATCGCTCGGTCCCAGTGCTGCATTTAACAATTCAAACTCATTTGCATTTAATATTACATTGTGCTACGTTTTAGTTTGACAAAAACTACCTTTCCTATGCATTACAGTCTTGTTTGACTAGTAAATGAAGTTATGAACAAAGTTTACCTCGTTCTACATTTATTTTGTAGGTACCATACGGTGTGCGTTGAGATGGCGTGACCACTAAGGTGATTTGAGTTCGTTTTGAATTTTCTTGAAGAAAAAATATCCAAGAATAAGAATAATAATTTGTTAATACTCCCTTATGAGCTATTTTTCTTTTTTCAGATTTTTCTAATAGACAAATTGTGTTGATCAGTTTCGCCATTGACTTCATAGGGTTCGGTTTTAGTATATTGAATGGGTTTCGATATGTATTTTTCAGTTTAACAAAATCTAGAAGAAAGCAAAACATAATTATTTTGGTAACGAACTTTGGGACCAGTTTTAATCTTCTGTCTCTCAATCACTTGCCACAGAAGTTTGTCGCCCAATGTTTCATGATATACGTACCATGGACCAGGATTACCTGGTCCTGGTCCTGGTATTAACTTCTTAATATCTAAATTTCATGATATTATAATTCTTCTTAATATGGACCAGATACTATTGTACCTGGTCCATATTACCAAGATACCGGGCAAGCCATTAAATAAAAACAAATAAACTTGTGCAAGTTTCAAATTAAGCGACGTGCGTACCGGCGCGACGCGACAGCACGACGCGACTCTAAGAAAACAACTTCACGGTATTATTACCAGTGTTGCGTCCCGCGACAAGTCTCACTGGTCTGCACGACTCTTAAATGGGATTTGACCTCAAGAACTCTCATCCTTAACCGTGACCCTGGCCTTTGACGCTTTAATTATCTACCAACATTTTAATAATCACCGCTGTGGTTACGCCACACTCACGCACAGTGCCATTTGTTCCGCGGCCGTCTGTTCTCGAGTTTCGTCAGCATTCCCGAGTAATTCCTGGCAAATTTTGAATACCCTACAGTTATTTTGTAAAAGACACTACAATTTAAACAATTTCTGGCACATCTAGTGCGTACTTCATGTTAAGCTTGAATTTGGAGAAATAAAAGTTTACTGCAATGTGAAACTGTCTAGGCGTCGTTTTTATATTTGCAATTTCATTTGTTTTGTTCTTGGAAGTTATAATATTTAGTTTGCAGAAATGAGATATATTAGGTCCCCACCTATGAAATCAGCGTTTTGTATGGAGAATTTTAAAGAAGTTGCATTTTTCATACTAAGATTTTCTTAATTTATATAACAACCATGAACACTAATGTTTTAAGACTTTTATGCACTAATGTTTAAAAACTAAGATAACGTAATATGCCACTTAGATTAAGCGACAAAATAAGTTTTGGCCAAGTTAAAACAAATAGTAGTCATTTCTGCTAACAAAATGAGGAGTCATTTTTAAGGTATTTTTTATGTTTAGAAAACTAGAAGTAATACGTTTTTTTTACTATTGGTAGTTGTCTATGATGGTCATTATTCGATATAATACCAAGCAATTGATGAATATTTTAAATCATAGAAGTGACAAGGTTCTCTATTTGTGAGTAAAAAACGCCAATTTCATAGGTGGGTACCCAATATTAACACACCTGCTTTAGGCACATATCATCTACGCGGGCGAAATTTCGCCGATTAAATTTATTTTTTTATGACATCCTTACGTCATGAGCTTCCAAATATCAAAAAAATATTTGGCCTAGGTTTTAAGAGGAGTATAATAGATATAGATCAATGCATAATAGATACAAAGAAACAAACAAACAAACATATTTTACCCCTTTATAATATTATAGTTTAGATTAATGTAGAAGAACATAAAGTACATAAGTATTTATATAAATTCAAATTCAAAAATTCAACAATTTTTTATTTCACATAAACCTACAAGGGCACTTATGAAACGTCAGACGCTAGGTGCACGGTTCCAATTGGTCGTTTCCTATGGAGAAGAGCCGGCAAGAAACTCCACAGTTACTCTTTTAAAAGTAAATGGTTTTTACAATGTTTCCAAGTTACAGTGTTAAAAGGTATGAGAGGACAGTGTAGGCCCATCAATAAGTACCAGGTAGGTACTTAGCAAAATTTTAATTTTTCAACCCATAGCGGTAGTAGTAGTATCGTCAGTGAAAAAATCCTTTGAATTTACGTCACGCGTTCGTGTTAGGGTCTCTTGTTGGCCGTCGCGTTGACTTGTTGGTCGTTCAATAACATAAACATGGCGAAACTATAAGGGTTCCTTGTTGACAACGGAACCCTATGTAGATTAAAATCTATCTTACACTAGTGCATTATCTTTCACAGGACTGCGATGTCAACATGATGTACATCAACTGCCCGGGCGGTGACCCCCGACCCTCAGCCAGGTCTCTCTCCAAGCTGATGAACATGGATAACTTCAACAGTCTCACTGATGCCTCTGACCGCCCGAAGCCTGTTTTTTGCGTAGTGTTTTTTGTACTCCTTTGTGGCTTGCTACAGTAAAAGTGGATTTGAAAGATGGACATTCGATAACATGTTTATTTGTTTTTCAATTATTTTTATGGTTTACTAGAGACCCCGCCCCTGCTTCGCATGGTTTTAACGACTTGACAAAACATTGAAATTTCTATAATAAACTAACTGCCGTACCAACCCTACCTACCCTTCCTACCTAGCCTACCTACCTACCTACCCTACTCTGGTAAATACACATTCATCAAATGCGTTAACTGTCCACGCGCGAAGTTAAAATAGTCGTTCTGTGTTTCTGAAATTTTTCACATTTCTGCGCAATTTTCTTAATATTTCTTTCCGTAAGAACCTTCTCCATACA
The DNA here is from genome assembly GCA_914767755.1 of Agrochola circellaris. Classification (NCBI taxonomy): domain Eukaryota; kingdom Metazoa; phylum Arthropoda; class Insecta; order Lepidoptera; family Noctuidae; genus Agrochola; species Agrochola circellaris. The sequence goes on from OU611862.1 coordinate 10,887,875, forward strand.
ATAAAAAATATAACAAAAAAAGAATTAGCAAAATTGGTCCAGCCGTTTACGCGTGATGCCGTGACCAAGGGAAATAGGGATTCATTTTTGTATAGAAAGAAAGAAAGAAAAGAAAGAAAAGAAAGAAAAATAAGTTTATTGTTGTATACATAATTATATATAGATGCAAGTTTAATATTAATGTGTTGTGCACAGAAACCCTCCGGAATAAATTCTCTGAACGATGTTGATAACCGCATCAAAATGCGGTGCGCAGTTTAAAACAACAACGCGGTCACACAGACAGCCAACAAAAGCGACTTTAATTTATAATATTATTATGTACTGATATCGATCTTGATAGATAGATGGATATAGAACAAGATTGTAAAATTGGTCAATTTCTTCTAGTCATGAGCTAAGTTGCCATGATAATTATATTTAGGCAATAGCTTCATTATTGTTCTCAATTTACTGATAGCAGCTATGTAGGTACTGCTAGAGTTGATCTCTAAATCGTCAAAAGATGCGTCCTTTGACGTTTTAGAGATCAACGCGATCAACGCAGCGTTACGGCACCTGTTCCTGTGAGTAGAGCTACCAACTAAAAACGGGTTGGCGAGCAAAGACCAGCGAGTGCGCAACGGCTACGAGCGCTTACTCGCTGGCATGCGTACGTACCAGGCGTGATTCTCTCAGCGATTGTTTTGCCTGCCAAGCATGCGTCGCTGAGCGAGTACTCTTTTTGGTAACTCTTGTGGCTGTGACAAACGAGTAGTCGCCGGTGGGCGATGTGAACAGTCAGCGATCAACTGTTAAAAGTGTCTCTATTACGTTTTTTGAGCGAAAAAAATGTTGATAGCTCGTCGCTAACTCGTCGGTTGTTGGACCGGAGCCTGTGGGAGCAGAGGTTGGTAATCGCAACTTAAGAGGCTTACAACAGCTAAAGCGCGGTCACTGTCAGACTACATAGAAGAGAAAGAGAAGCGCGATGACACTACGCAGGTAATTTTTTGCTAAATATGAAGCAATTATCTATTTACAAAAAGTCTATTGATTGGACAAAAAAAATTAAACACCATTACGGTAATATGTTGCTTGTAGATCTGACAAAACATCTGAATGATTGCATGTATATTAATTTGATTTTTAATCACCGTAAAAAATTTTTTAGAGGTAATTTCGTGATTTTTTTTAACACACTATCTTACTAGCATTATCCTGAAGAATATCATATATTTTTCTGATTTTGTTTACTGCAGTGGATCATATACGTTTAGCCATCATAAAACTTGCGTTTATGCACATTTAGGTCCTGTCGGTCGATTCTGTAAAAATATCACCGTGAAACTTAGGTGAAGTGAGCTGTCAATAGTGTGGCGGCATCTACACCGCCACATGCGAACTACGCATCAAAGACTTGACGTCACCCAACATCCTGACGTCACTCAAATCCTGCATCGCGCAATTAGAGTTTACCGCGCGGTGGACATATATACAAGCTCACGACTTCAACCTCTGGGCAATTGCCCGCCACACATGACACCCGTCTGGTCGGAGGATCCTCCCTTTTCTATGGTGGATGAGTGAACTTTACACCCTGTTCCTCATACCCCTAAAATAGTGTTAATCCCTAGCATCCTGCCAGTCGATTTTTGACAGTGACAGCTCACTTCACGCTCATTTCACCTAAGTTTCACGTTGATATTTTTACAGAATCGACCGACTGGTCCCTTAATATGATTGAACGCAGTAGACTTCTGCCCGTCCTCTTAGCCCAGAATACCCTACTACCCTAACCTTTATGACTAGCTCATCTGTTACACCATCATAAGCTCCCGTAAAGCTCGTGCCAAAATAAGAGATTTTCAAATTGTCTATTATTCATACCAACTTAACCAGTCTTTCCTAATACTTACCGGAGTTTAAATTATCTCCACCTTTCACCCTATAACAAATAACTCAATAAAAAAACCACAGCGGTCAAAAACTCAAAAGAAAAAGTGCCCAAAGCAATTACTTTAACGGCATCTGTAACATCTATTTGAATACCAAGATGTTTCGGAGCTGCCATGGGCCCCATAAAGAAATTAAAGAGGGGTAACTGGGAACTGGGAACACTTTGTAAAAGTTGTTCAATTTCCTTTCTCTCAGTTAATATAAGGCTCGGTTGAATTAGCTTTAAATTATTTTTATTTGGTTGCTTACTGTTTTCTTTTGTGAAATGTTTTAGCTTTGTGTATTTTTTTACTTTTCCAATAAGTCTTGTTTACTTCCTTAACGAGTATCTAATGATATTCTTAATTGTATTTTGCCGTGCTGAAATTGTTAAAGCCTTTGGGTGCCTGTCTTTTCTTTATAAATAAATTCAAACACTGGTTTTCTCTGTAGCAATATGGCCACTTAAGAGCGTGTATACTAAAAGTGAGCAACGTCGCAAATAGCTGTCAAATATTTCGCCCTATTAATAAATTTGGCAATAATAACTATATGGAAATAAGGAATATGGCAAACAAGTGAACTAAAATATTGATCGAATATTTAGTTTTAGATGTAAAAAAATTATTTGGAAACTTTCCAAATGCTTTTTTTACACCTAAAACGGTTACAACATCAAATTCAGTGTTATAATTGCATTTAATATTCTAGTTCACTTGTTTGCCATATTTCTTATTTCCATACAGTTATTATTGCCAAATTTATTAATAGAGCGAAATATTTGACAGCTATTTGCGACGTTGCCCATTTTCAGTATAAAAGCTCTTATTAGACAAAATAAATTCACGAATCACAAATAGTCAAGTTTTTCATAACGTTACTAATCTCGTTTCACGTTAGTTGCACGCACCCTGATTGATCAATTTTAGTACCTACTTTTGCTCCAGGTTTTTCCATCCAATCATAATCATCAAAACTTCTAAGCACTGCTTCCCCCACTTAACTGAGCTTAGCCCTATTAGTTCTAAAGTAAACATCTGGCATACCCACTTCCATGTAACCACTAACCGACCCTTTCCCTATGAAAACAAGCTACCCATCAAAATGTAATTCTGTACCCTTTTTAAGAAAGTGGGACGACCACGAAGAAATTCGGGTATATCAATTTGACCGCACCTAGGGTTACCATCCGTCTGGACAAGCCCGAGGATGTCCGAGTTTTCGGCTCCCCGTCCGGAATTTTTCCGTAAATTTCCGGCTCTTTGGCCGCCGGTTTAGAATTAGTCCGATATTGTAATTTGTCCGGACTGTTCAGCCTTAGGGTTTTTTTTTGAAAATAGGTGCAGCTTAATGAGTACCTTCTCAAAAAAGAAAGATAAAAAATAGTAAATTGTCAGAACTTTTTTGCAAAACCGTATTTTTTTGCAGGACTTTTCAAATTTCGAATTGGTAACCCTAGCAGCACCTAACCAAAGTTTTGCCCTCGCGAGAATAGAATTCAAAGGATTTTTCCACATTGGCCTTCCTTAAGAGCCCTTAATAAGTAAGAAGGTACGTGAGAATTGTCCTAACGATGCGCAGGGGACAACTTTTGTACAAATAAGGGACACTATTGGCGTAGACAAGGACAGCTGTTTTTGGTTGGTCGTTATTTTAAATGCTTTTAAGATTTTAATGAGGAAGAGTGCAAGACGCTAATGTGAGGGGTTTGTTGAGGACAACACAAAGAGTAAACTGTGTTTAAGTTTTAACAAAATATTCGGGTTATTAGGAATCTTTTTTTTTTTTTTTTGAGGTTGGGAAATTATCAAATAACTTCTCCCGCTCTGGGCGGAGCGGGAGGGCGTGTCAGACTTTTTTTACTGACTAAAACCCACCCGTGTTCCTTCAGTTGCCTGTGTGCCGGGGTCACGATATCCCTTTCGGACAAATTCGCAATCCCGGCAGAGTTATTAGAAAGCTGCACTCTTAAACCCGAATGTTTTAGAAAAGATAGAGCGATTGATCTGGAAGAATCAGAAATAAGAAGGTAAGGTTTATAATGATAAAAGGCTGATTAAAATAATAATAAAGAAGTCGTCATTATCAAGCTACTACTATTAGCCCCTATAATTTATTTGACTCGTCAACGTAAAGGAAATCACCTCAGAGTTTGTTCCAGTGTTTCTTCGCAGAGCTGAAGTCGGATCTATTTTTTTAAATATTATTGACGTGTGAAAGAGTTTGTATAAACGAGGAGTGACAGAACTTAACATAATAATTCCATAATGTCCAACATTTCACAAAAGCTCAAAAACCTGTTACTTCCAAGCCTTTGTAAATTTAAAAAAAACGAGTGCTAATAGCGATGAAAAAAACATACACGTATTTATTATTTATTTTCTTATAAAAAAACATGCGGGGCAGTCTTCGGGGACTGCCGATAAAAGTGAAAACTAAGTAACTTGTGAATTTTATATCTATGTACATATACACAGTATACATATAGCTCATGGGAAGCGTGCAGTGACAATGACGCGAGTTCCATGATTTTTGTTCACCCAAAAAGTGCTTAACGCGCCTAAAGAAGTTTTCACTTAAAATAACGGAAATTTCATGTTTTGATCAAGAAAATAATAACATGATTTGTACCAAATAGTTTGGAAATACATATCATGTTTGCGGCATCCATGGATATAATTTTTTTTATTGACTGCTAAGGCATGCTTGAAGATAAAAATTACACTGTGGAAAAACTACGCAAATCACAAACAAAACCGCTTGGATGCTAATTTTCGAAGCGCGACGTTCGTATCGACAATTTGACATTGACGAGTCTGTAAAAGTCATCTGACAGATGTCAGACAGCGCAACAATAGAGAAAATAAAGTACTTTTTTACGGCTTCGATACCCCAAGATTTAGGAAAAAATTCTACGTAAAATTAACCTCTTTTGTGCCAACGTGAGATCGGTGTACAAAAAATGTATGAAATTTATCTTGTTTTGTTCCGATTTTGTTTTATTGATTTCTTAACTTCGAAATATCTGAACCAAACTGCCAACTTCAGAAATTAACATGATTTTAATGTACTTTATGGTATTCGGTCGAATGTCATTCATATGGAGTTTGAGTGACGTAACAAACAATTATAATTCCGCTATCATTTTTTGGTTCGTCACTCCTCAAACCTTCTTACGGAAATTTCCATTTTGATGCACTCTGAAGATGAAATTCGGACGATACAACTATTTGAACTAAAAATACTTTAGTATCTCCTATTGAATGTAATTAATTAATACATAGTCTTAACTGCACTATCGTTTAGTTAGTTTAGCCAGTTCACTGAACTTGAAAAGCTATTAAACCTACCCTAGTACATTTAATTATACGGGGTGATGTTGGGGTGATGATTATACATGTTTTAGTAAATTTGGTTAAATCGAAAGGTTTATTAAAGTATATAGTACCAATTGAATCACAATGAAGGCCATTCAATTTCAGAGTTTAGAGAAAAGTGATATTTAGTGACGAATTCTGGGAAATTTTCTAAAATACATAAAAATTTAGTTTTCTCGTTTCCCGCGAATTTTTACCTAAGCTTTATGGGGTGCATTGTTGCAAATGTGTCACACTATGACATCCTAGAACGAATACGTCAAATTATAAGTCACCCTGTGTATGTTTATGTCATAACGTACGTGGTCATGCATACTCGTAAATCAAATCCCATTTTGTAGGCCTGCAATACATTTATTTGTGGCGTAATATTAATATATTTCAGCACTCTATATATTATGCCAGTACTTTCATTGTTTTAATCACGGATGTACAGTCGGGAAATTACACCCTAGTTCAGTTTAGTAATTTATAGCCATTTACCACTGTAAAAAAATTACAGTCGCGCTTTGAATATACTGGAATAAACGCATTTTTTGTAATCAATTTGCATAAAAGAATAAGCAAGCTAAATTAGCAGGCTGGCCATATCGGTTTAATCCACTTGGGGCCGAACCTAATAACCTATCCATCACCAGTTTTGGCATACTGGAGATAGAAAAACCTAGGTAGGTTTTTTTTTTTTTTTACGTTGTAACCATAGATAAAGGTACCTATGGTTATAACGTCCCAATAATCTGTCAGAGAATAAGGACCTTACGGAATTGTGGGATGACATTCAATGAGAGATAGAATTATACTGTCTATCATCAATAGGAATCTATCTTTTACTGAAATTAAGTTATTGGGTTTGGCCGTAACTCCGTCAATGAAGATACGGGCCCGTCCGAAAGTAGTTCGATAATTCAAAGTGAACCCTACACCCGATTAATTAACTTTTTCGGACGGGAAATTTTTTAGTGTGGGAAATTATCAAATAATTTCTCTCGCTCTGGGCGGAGCGGGAGGGCGTGTCAGACTCTTACTGACTAAAACCCACCCGTGTTCCTTCAGTTGCCTGTACGTCGCCAGGAGCCACGGTATCCCTTTCGGAATTTCCCGTGACCCCGGCAGGCATTGGTTCTAGGGGACCCCGTCAGTTGTCCTGACATCTCTTTGAGGCGCGCGTGGAACACAACACCGTCGACCCGGTCCTGGTCCTTATCGGCCCGCGAGTTACACTTTGTCCGCAAGCCCACGCCAACGGTGGCCGGCAATCGGCCTGCGATTCCTGCTGCCCAGGGCGTCTCCTGCGGCGGCTAGGGGCGTGACGGCGTGAAATTTGGCTCTCTCTTACGCGTTCCACTTCCTCCTTCGCGAGCATTACTGCTTCGTAGAAAGAGGTGACGTTCTCCCATGCCCTCTCGCTCCCGCTCCGTACCATAGCCTGGACCAGGGCCGGACGCGAGAGATCACCGCCACCGATCGCCTCTACGAAGGGAGTAGACCCTCTGGTCCAAAAGGGCGCCAGGTATACTGCTTATATCTGAATAGGCATTTATTATGGAACGGTGATCTGAAGAAGGCTGGGGTAGACTAGACGCGCAATTGGCGAATGTCGGAGAACTGAGTGTGATGGTAAAGGAAATGTCCTGCAGTAGATTGCATTAATTGGTTGAGTTAGTGCTGTAATGGAATGTTACTGAATCAAGTAATCGCTGGCACTGCCTTAAAGTTATCGTCATTTTAATCACAAGTGGTATCGGGTTATAGGACCACCCAGAAATGATGTGTCTGATGTCCGGGGTCCGCTTGGGGGGGCGCGACCGCTGAGAGGATAATCACCACTTCTTGCAGCTGGATTGTTAATCTTTTTTTAGCTATTTCAAATTAACTCTACTTATAGGAAAAAGTGATTGTCTTATACTCAAAAGACCTCTTATTATTATCTTTTCATTTGCCCCAATGACCTACAAATAATTCTCATACTTCAATAGGACTGCCAAAAGCAAATTTGATAAAACTTCCTGTCTTCACAGGAACAGGAAAAAATATCCACAAAAGAATAAGCTCTCCCGGGAAATCAAACTGACCGCTAAGAAGACATCGGTCACGTAATTCAAAAAAAGACATCACAACATTCATTAAAAAATAATTTTATTAAACTGCCGCACTCAGTGTCGTCACTTAACATTAATCAATAAATTACCTTTTATTTAAAAGTATTGATTGGAACGAACTGACTCGTTGGTCTAGTGCAGGCATGCACAGACTTATAGAGAATAGGGGCCAGTCGTGTACATTATGAGCCAAAGGCGGGTGGCAAGAAAAATAACTAGGTACACGTTTTAATTAGTAGTACTTTTTTACCTTATATATATTTGGTATTATTAGTACCGGCTTTGTATAACTTACAATATTAAGTACCTACGATGCATATGCATTGACTTTTTTACACATATTATTTCTTCCAAATTTTCATTTGCTAGGCGGTTTTGATTTTTAGGATTCCGTCCTCGAAGGGTGCCTAACGGAACCCTATTGCTAAGCCGCCACTATCCGTCTGTTTGTCTGTCAGCGAGCTGCATCTCATAAACCGTTATAGGTAGACAGTTCAAAATTTCACAGATTATGCATTACTATTGGCGCTATAACAACAAATACTTAATACAAATTTAATAAAATTAAAAATCTATGAGGGGTATCCATACAATAAAAATTTGATTTTGGAAAAAAAAATCTTACCCGGCGGCATGTGGGGTGTCATTTTCTAGAGCTCATCGAGTAGAGAACAAACATATAAAAAAAAATACGAGTGGCACTCGAGGACTGCCGCGGTAAAGCTATTGCATAGCATATATTCAAAAATAAGAAGATAATATTGTTGATTTAAAATATTTTTTTAAAAAAATACCCCTATACCCCCCCCCTAAATCGCAGAATTTACACAACCGTCAATGACGTCTGCCCTCACGCGTCTGCCCGCGTTCGGGTCGCGCACTCGGCGATCGCGCGTCATTGCCTAACCCGCCCCTCCACCCTCGTTCTGCGCGCCCGCCGTCGACTCATCGCAGGTCATTCTTATCGTTCTAACTTTTAAAATATTAGTCCAAATTACTTAGTGTAAAAGACAAATTTTATCTACATTAAATACCGAAAGCGATGAAGGTATTTATTTTGATACGAATTAACTAAATACTCTAAAATATGCAACTTAAAAAAAGTATTCAATTTAAATGTATTTATAGCTCACTATTTTGGCTATAATGGCTTCCACATAAAAGGTAGATATATGCTGTCGCGGACTTTTATTTAGAACTCTTTAAGACAAACAACCCCACAATACATTCTTTTCATGTAACTCCAGCGGTTTAGGCAGCGCACGCAAAGATAGATCTCAGAGGGCAGGATTTTTTCCGACTTACTGGATACTTATCGTTATATTATGGCTAAATCACATAAAATCTTTATAAATTGTAGCCTATGTGTTATTCTGATATATAAGCCACATTACTGTAAAGTTTCATTAAAATCCGTTCGGTAGTTTTTGCGTGAAAGAGTAACAAACATCCATCCATCCATCCTCACAAACTTTCGCGTCAGGTTTTTTTTTTCGTTACGGAATTTCTACATTCGGTCGCCGCGCTCAGAGTCTCCGATAAAAGCTATGCAATAGCTTAAAAAACATAAATGATGAAATAGAGCGCCCTAAAAGTTGTCAATTTAGACCATTTTCTATCTCAACAACGAAACATGTAAGTAATTTGAAACTTTTGTATATCATGTACTACCTATATATAATCAATAAATATTAGAAACACCGATTTATAAGGTATTTATTTAAATATGGGCGATTTTCTGCAACTGCAAAAATAACTTTGTTTTTCATAGTAAATACAAAATCTTTGCTATTTTCTGCAACTGCAAAAATAACTTTGTTTTTCATAGAAAATACAAAATCTTTGCGATTTTCATTAAGACGAAAAATAATAATGTTCTTCGTTTAGTTTCTTCATTTATTTGCTAAATAATGTGCGGTGGTACGGAACCCTTCGTGTGCGAGTTCGACTCGCACTTGGCCGGTTTTATTTGTCTTGTTACGATTCATAACTGAAAATGTTCGTGCACAAGTATACGTCGTCAATAAAAATAAGCTTGCGCATTTTTGTCCATTTGTTCGCAATGTTTTGTACGTATTTTTGTCAACGCGACGGTTGCAATTTTTGACGTAAATTTTCATCATTTTGAATGTCTATCATGCATACAATACTAAGTGGTGTAGGTATAGAACATTGTCAACATTTTATTTAATTTTCGCATTTTTTTTATAATATAAAAAAAATGCGAAAAATAAAAAAAATGTTATGTTATGTATATGCATAGACCGCGGCCCGCGAAGATATTATCTTCGCGGGCCGCGGTCTGTGCATCGCTGGTCTAGTGATTGCAAGTGCTACTGCTGAGCATGAGGTCCTGTGTTCGATTCCCAGGTTAGGCAACGTGTTTTTGGGTTTTTGCAACATGATGTTTTTTGTAGCAGCGTAATTTTTGCCCGGTTGATGGCAATAGGCTCACTTAAATTACATTCACATTACATGGGACTAAAACGTAACTAGCGAAATGTGGGTAAACTGTAGGTTCACTTTTGCCTAACCGGCGTGTTGTTATGTTGTGTAGTTATCCGTAATTCTATAATACGTTAATATAATTGGTACGGTGTTAGTTAAGACTATGTCAGATAAAAAGTCATTAAGTCCGCCTTTGAACAGTACTTGGTCATGAAGTTTTAATAAATAAATAAATAATAGTAATAAAAATTCATTCATTTATTTTGTGTTGACATGAAGACATGCTGCTCAATTAAATTAAATGCTTGATTAATTTCAAGTGATGTCTTTTGAGTGCATCACGTACAGCATTTTAATTTTGTTGTCAATTGTAATTGATATTTTTTTAAGTAAAGTCTCTGAGTGCGGCAGTAAGATTTCTTTCGCTACTTCCTTTTAAGAAAACGTTGAGTCGTTCCCTATCGGTGGGTAGATCTTGTTTTTTATTCTGTTACGTGACTGTACTGTTAAATATATTGATTTTAGTAACCGTTATGTACCGCGAAGTTGTTGGTTTTGGGCGTAAGACGGAAATGTGTGGACTATAAAAGAACCTTGAAGTGTCTTGTGAAGGAAATTATTGATTCTTTCAAAGATATTATATAATAATATCTATCATCTTGAACCACCCTATGTCACAGCATCGTCTTTACTTGGGGTTATCTACTACTGGAAATTTGTTTCGTGAATCTATTCGAAAATGAGGCCTTCTACTATTTTTTGGTTTGATTTTTTATTTCACTTTTTACTATAATCTCCACAAGCTACCCTAGCTGCTAGCTAGCTGTTGACCCTACTATTTGAGTACGGTGCACTTATCATCATCACCAGCCTAGTCTTTTCAATTATATTGGGGTCAGCTTCTAGTCTAACTGGATGCAGCTGAATACTTATATCTTACATGGATCATCTGCCTATCTGACCTCCATAACCCTGTTGCTAGGTTATACGATACGTTATCAGAAAACCCCGCTAATCGTTTCTCCATTTTAAGAGTTATTTTAGTATAGCTCTTACTGAAACTAGAGGAAAGAAACATAATCTTAAATGCAAGTCTACACCAAGTATCTGCTAAGAATCTTTTACAGTAAAAGTCTACATTCTACTGTATATAAGCCCCTCTTAACCTCTATGTGAAGCACTCAAAGCGTCCTTAATATCGTCCAGTACTATCTCACTGCCTCCTACATTTCTTTGCCCGGTCACAACCTCAGAATTTTACAGGAAAAAATGTTGAAGATAATCATGAAAAAGTAAACGCGTATACAAGTGTGAATAACCCACCTCTTTTTTTTTTTTTTTTTGAGGATGGGAAATTATCAAATAACTTCTCCCGCTCTGGGTGGAGCGGGAGGGCGTGTCAGACTTTTACTGACTAAAACCCACCCGTGTTCCTTCCGTTGCCTATGTGCCGAGGTCGCGATATCCCTTTCAGACAAACCCGCGACCCCGGCAGGCATTGGCCCTTCCGGACCCCGTCAGTTGGTGCTGACATCTCTTTGAGGCGCGCGTGGAACACAACGCGCCGTCGACCCGGGCCTGGTCCCTATCGGACGGCGAGCTACCCATTGCTCACCGTCCGCAAGCCCGCGCCTACGGTGGCCGGAAGTCGGCTCGCGACTCCCGACGCCCGGGGCGTCTCCTGCGGCGACTAGGGGCGCGAGGGGGCGCATTTTGCCTCTCCCTCGCGCGCTCCGCCTCCTCCTTCGCGAGCATTACTGCTTCGCAGAAGGAGGTGACGGCCTCCCATGCACTCTCGCTCCGGACCATGGCCTGAACCAGGGCCGGACGCGAGAGATCGCCGCCGCCGATCGCCTCCGTGAGGACACGGCGGTGCTCCGCCCAAGCTGGGCAGACCTCCACCGTATGCTCCACCGTGTCCTCCGGGCGATCCACACAGTGGTGACACCCGGGCGTTTCCTCCCGCTTTATCCTGAACAGGAACCTCCCGAAACAACCATGTCCGGTGAGGACCTGTGTCAGGCGGAAGGTGAGGACGCCGTGGCGCCTCTCTAGCCACTCCTCAAAGAGGGGACTTATCGCCACAATTGTGGCGTGCCCAGAATAACCCACCTCTGCGGTCATCCTTTAGCTTTTTGCTTTAAAATATCTACATAATTTTCTACTTGGTATGTTGTGATTTTGAGAGACGATATTACTACGGTATTTTGACGAGACAAATCGATGTTCGCCATCAATGATTAGTCTGTATGAAGTTCTGATAGAGGACTACTGCATTATTTGATCAGCGTTTTAGTCAACCTTTGCTACATCAATTCTGATAGGCACATACCATATTCGCTAGAAATAGTAATAGTATTATAGTTTAGGCGCAATAAGGCGCCCGTTAAATGAAACTCGATCCAGTTGTAATAGACGTGTTTTTATGCTCACAGCACAGTATCCAAGCGACAGCGGAAGATTACATAAAGGAACACAGGTTAATAAACTTGTTAATCACACGTTACACAGAGTCTCGTAATAGTATTGAGCTAATCTCTTTCTACATTCAGATTCAATAATCCTCTGGTCTTTTATGAACCATAGACTAACTACCCTAGACAAAATAGTGTTGTCAGGTTATATCTAGCAGTGGGAACCATAGATAATTAGTTGGTTCGCCACAATAGTATAACCAGCCTATAATGTTACCACTGCTGGGACACAGGCTTCTTCTCGATGACAACGCGGGCTCAGTACGGTTTGGTAGTCACATGTTTCCAACTTTTTGGACAGTAGTGCATTCATTTAATCGATAAAAAAAATGCATTATTGGTAATAAAAAGGTTTAACGAGTTTTTGAAAGATTCACGTATATTATACCTACTTTAGTAAGAAATAAAAAAGTACAACAAGACAAAAGAGGCTAACTAAAAACGGATGAAAACAGTAGTAGATAAAACAAAAACAAATTGTGCCATATTTTTTCACGAACTTAGAAACGTGTGTTCTTCTCTTTTCGACGAGGTTTTGGCTGAAGAATATAGCTGGTAGGTACACTAGTATCGTAAACCTTAATATCTTTCTTGCTTATTTGTATCTCTATAGCCCACGTAGGGTTTTATGTTTCACTCTGACTCAGGCTCGTAAAATAATGGTAGAAGTAGTGCATGTTGCCTTTTTGATGTATCTTTGCTATACATAACGTGACTGTTATCTCCACAGTTATCCCTGAGGGTAACTGAGTGACACGTTTTGGGTCGAATATTAACTCATGTAAATGGGGTACCTTTGTGATTTTGTGAAAGCTGGTAAAATAAGGTTTTCTTTGCAGTGGTTTTTACAAACATTATATAACTTTTTGGATTATCGGATTTAAGCCGTGCGCGTGGATTTAAGTTTTGAAGAAAGTATTTTGTATCACGGTTAGTGATAATTCACGTTACAATCTAGCCTATTCACTAATAAGTAATTATTTAAAATATAACTTAAACTGCTAAGTAACTATATTTGCTAATGAAGAAACTGTTAGCTAATACAATAAGGAATCCGCAATTATTCACTTTATTTCTATAATTTTCTAGCTCAAATTACCGTCTAATATTCGAGCTTCAGCATAGAACGACTTGATATAATACTCGAGAGCGCTTTAGGGTCCCGCTCTAGGATAATGTTGATCTTGAGAGCTCTTAGGAGCCACTTACAATGTACTCAGATCAGTTTTAGACCAAGTAGGTACATTTTTCTAGGTAAATTGAAATAGTTTTAGAATTCATTCGGATAAACTTTACCCGTGAAAAACATGATGCATTTGTCTAGTAAAAATATTGAGTTTGAATACGTACGTAATTAATGTCAAAAATGCTGCTTACTGAAAGTTTGCTCAGTTTCCCAAAACTAAGAAATCATCAAGATAATAATTATATCTAAAATATCTCTAATAATCAGCAATTATAATTACGCGGGACAGCTAAAGGTTTCAATGGCTTTATTTACTTTATGCTATTTTCCAAAAATATAATTCATTGGTATTCTTGCAAGAGAGATCCTATCATTTTCTTCAGCTAAATCCAAACCTGATAATAGCCACAGACAACGTCAAGATGTGATTGATTCAAAAACACTTATTTGTTATCTATGGACAGATTGAGGACAAAGAATGAGCAGTCTCAAGGCTCCAAAGTATCTTGAAAGAGTATCCCAACAAAAAATAGGGAAATAAAAATTGAGGAAAGCAATATACTCAAATACATCTATATTTTTTCTCCTTTCGCCTTTACAAGACGTTGTCCCATTTTCCTTAATTTTTAACATGACTCGTATTGTTTCGTTATTCACAAAGGTGTTTCTTTTCCTTGTGACAAAAGTAAAGACCCAATTTTCTGTGGAACCCTCATTTCTGTCATCTAAAAATTACTCCTTTGCAGAGGGGAATTACTTTGATTCCAATCGTGTTCGCATCGAGATTCGTGTTGGTTCGTAATCATTTGCCTTGTGATCTTAGATCATTGAAGTATTTTGATTTGGGAAGTAGAATTATTGATGAGGCAATCGTCTTCTTTTAGGCATTTGATTCATCTAGAAATAGTGGTTGTTATTTGTGTATTTTGCTATACCTACTAGGTTACACGTGTCTTATTTGAGAACGGAAAGTTGATTACTAATATACACAGTAAAGTATAAAGTGGTTTTGTAAAATTGCGTTGCAATAATGTATTATTGCATCACCTTGGCCTGCTTTGCGCTTAGCCTGTCTTGCTAACGATTATGGTACGGGTCATGGGCCCTGTTATGCAACATTAATGGGTTAAATCACAGATATGTGTAATACATCTTAATTACTAGATTTGTTGGAATTTTCATAAGTATTTTGCATGATGTGAACCACTTTAATTAAATATAAGGAATGAAAACAATAATGTAATGGCATTAAGTGTGTTTTTAGTTGAAAGGTAATTGGGATACTGGGTCTAGTTTAAGATGAAAGATAACTAGATATTTTTGTATGTAGGTATTTTTATAGGAAACAATAATCTTTTTCTTAACAAAACAACAGTTTTTACTATTACATTCTCGCGGTCTATTAGAGAACAAAAACATTTACTATAATATGGTTGGTATATTTTCAAATAAGGTCGGTTATTCCTGAAATCCGTTCGCATGGAAAAATCCACATCGCCGGAATCTGGTAACAGGTGTGTGCCAAAACTTGAATGAGTTACAACAGTGAAATACGGGAGCATAGTTTGAAGGATAAATGTATTACCCATATTTTCTGTGAAGAAGAAAGTAAAACGTATGTTTGGTATGAACTTAGTTGAAAGCGAAAAATATCTCGATGTAACAGCTGTTTACTATGTGACAGTAGCTGTAGTCGGGACATGTATGAACCTTATGTCTAGTACTACTATTGGTTGAAAAAAGTAGGTACTCGTTTTATCGATAATTTATAATTTATAAGCTGAATATGTTATGATACGAGTACCTACCCTTTTAATCACGATTTTTGAAATTTTTGGAACGAAGTTCTTTAACACGGCCTGCAGTAAATTGGCACAAATCGTCACGTAATGAAAAAGCGTTATGCCCGAAAAAGTAAGTTTCAAGGAGAGTCGAAAGTTTTTTTGTTTTTTATACAGAGCCATCTAATAATAATAATAATAATTTATTTCATAAGCCTAATACAATAAGGAGAGAAAAAACGGGTTAAAAATGCATAATGTCCTTACATAACTTATATCCTTAAATAGGCTAAGTATAAGTACGTTGTGTGAGACTCCTGACACCCAAACTAGGACATGTCCTGTATCTTAGGTGTGTGTATCTATTATAAGTTTATACATTTTTAGCTTGCTAAAAACTCTTGACACTTGAAACTTGAGACCATACTAGATGGTTCTGTATTAATACATTATATACAACGAAAGGAATTTCTTTCCAACCAGGTATCCCACGACACCTGACTTTCTATGACATCTCTTAGAAAACTAATAGAAAGTGGTTAGCACCCCACTTTTAAGTAAGCCGTCCACCACCAGCTAAACCTAATTAGTTTAGTTTAGCTAGCCAGTTTTTCATAAATGTGTGCGGACGCACATGTTTGAAAAACTAAACACTAACTAAACACAACTAAACTAACCTTAAACTAACTTAGTTTAGCTGGCGGTGGATGGCTCGCTTTAGACTCCCACAGTACTAATAGTTTCACTACTTATTGCGACCTAAAGTGGAGATAAATTTTATAGGGCTGTAAACGCAACAGCTTCTCCTTTCAAACAGTTTTACAGTCATAGGCTTCATTGAAATCTTTATGTTACTTCATAACTTTTATCCGAGTGAGCACAGAAGAATACAGAAGCCGCACTCCGCATTTTAGGTATGAAGCTAAAAGTACCCGACGGGCTCGTCTTGTCGGGCCAATTCAGTGAGCGTAACGTAGTCAGAAGATATAAGGAGAGAAAGAGAAGCAACTTCTAGGTGAATAATTAACTGTAGGTAATTAGCGCAGTGCAACCTGAATTGCACTTTATTGTGTCGCACCAAGAATCGCTGTTTATTTAATTTATTTTGCAGAGTGAACCATCTGTATGAATCTGAGGAGTGAGTAACTAGATAGTGCAAACAACGAGTCCTGTCGGTCGATTCTGTAAAAATATCAACGTGAAACTTAGGTGAAGTGAGCGTGAAGTGAGCTGTCACTGTCACAAATCGACCGGCAGGATGCTAGGGATTAACACTATTGACTTATTCCTGCTGGATCCTGTAAAAAATTATCCGTGGAAACTTGAATCGACCGGCAGAACGCCAAAGCATTTGTCCGTATGTCATCAAGCTTAACCCATCTCACAGAGAATTTAGAGGCTCGTTATTTTCCAGTGGTCTCTCACTTGAGCAGGATTTATCGGGAGTTATATTCCTATATCTGTCTCCCTCCCTCGTACAGATTAACAATACCCGAGAAAGGGACAGGACGATTATTATAACTCGAATATTGCAGGTGCATTGAGAATTTAAACTTTTATTAGTTTGAGCTTGGGTGTTGTCATGATCTATAACTTTTGAAGTAGAAGTTGGGAGTATTTGCTATTATAAGTAAGGATGTGGATAGAAGAAAAAAAAATTGGGGACTGGTGATTTATCTTTACTAAGTTTCCTGTAGTTTTTCCATTGGAGTTTTTATGAATGATCTTATAGAAGTATGAGGAGCAGGGTATAAAGTTCACTCATCGTCTGTAGAAAAGGGAGGATCCTCCGACCAGATGGGTGGGTCTGGTGGGCAACTGCCCGACGATTGATGTCACGACGTTGTATACAATGTGAAATTTAATTCGTTTATATTCTATTAAGGGGTCATTGTACTCATCATGACGAACAACTTTCACTTTGGGGCCTAGACTGAAATCGCGAAAAAAAAATCAGCTGTTCCATACATTATAACGAGCTATGCGAACATAAATGTATGGAACAGCGGATTTTTTTTTCGCGATTTCAGTGTTGGCCCCATAGTGAAAGTTGTTCATAATGATGAGTACAATGACTCCTTAAGAGGACGCAAACGAATTAAATTTCACTTTGTATATACTCGACGCACGGTGAGCCCTGCTTGCGCGATGCAGGATTTGTGTGACGTCAGGTCTTTGATGCGTAGTTCGCATGTGGCTTTGTAGATTCCGCCAAAATATTATTAAGGTTTAGTCGATGAATGTATTTTCGTATTTTCCATTCGCTTCATCACAAATGACTGATTGGTTTTTGTTTTTACCCGTACGGAGGGTTTTTAACGATCCATTATGAGCTCAATAATGTTTAACAAAATACCCTCGGTTCCTCATTAATGAAAAAGCTAGATTACACAAATGACATTTTCTTTTATAAGAAAATAGACTCTAAACAAGTAGGTATAACGTACAAATTCGCTTTAGCTCGGAACCAACGAACCAATGTTAATTTAAAATATTATGTGAATCTTCTCAGAAACTATTTTAACGTTAAATACAAGATTAGAATCATAATTCTAATCTAAATTAAGTTTCAGTTTGTTCAGCATAATGAAAACTGTGTTATCTCGTCGAAACTTGTAAGAAATCTTTGTAGAAAATTGCGTCACTGACTATTCTATAAATATGGAGTGGGTATAAAAAACGGAATATTTTGTGAAATCCCCAATCCACCTTGAGCAAGCGTAGTGATCAATGCTCATGTCTTCTCTATACGAGAAGATTACTTTGGCCTGCATAATCAGACTATAATATTCCTACTGCTGGGACACAGGCCTCCTCTCGGTGAGGGAGTGTGCCGTAATCCACCACGCGGGCCCAGTGCGGGTTGGTAGATGTCACATGTTTTACATTTTTTGATGCTAGGATTATGCCGGTTTCCTCACGATGTTTTTCTTCACCATTTTGAGAGCAGTGGTGATGAAGCAATTTACGCAAAGTAAAGCGCCTATCTGGGTTCGAACCGTTGACCTACAAATGGTAAGTCGCGGCTGTTATAACACTGCACGTTTGCCTTGCGTTGGGATAATAATGCTGCTGCTATTACACAGGGTGACAGGGACATCTACGCGAAAACTGACACCATGGATTCAGTACATGTTTCTGAGCCCACTCCGTTGATATTTTTCGTCGGTATTTTTTTTTAAATCTGGTGTTTCATAGAAGAGTGCAATACCTACGCAGTCAAAATGTATGGAACAGCAGATTTTTTTTATAAATAACCGACGAAAAATTTCAACTGAGGACGATTTGTTGTTGACCTTGAAAACTTAGCTTAAGTATCCTGTTATTACAGTAATAATGATTATGACCTAAAAACCTAGGAAAAGTGACATCAGTGATAAAGTTGATGGAAAAGTCAAAAACGTATTGGATTGACAAAAACTACCTTAAATACCGTTGTAGAAAAACGAGCTCTTTGAAAGCTATTACCACTTATAAGTCACGATTTTACTTATAACACATTTTCATAAGAAGTAAGACAAAAACAAACAAACTAAAATCTAAACATTTCATGTCCAACAGTTTCTTTTTTCACTTATAAAACGACAAGAGCCCTGAATATATTTTTATATCTATGAGAAGCATAAAAATTTATGTTTCGCAGCAAAATGGACACTTGGACGCATCGTTGTAGCGACTAGCGCGGCACAAAATTGCCCCGGGCTATGGGATCTTACGGCACTAAATTGCCCCGGGCTATGCGATCTTATCTCTTAATCTTTTCTTATTTTAGAGCTTCAGATATTCATGTTGATGTTGAAATAAAAGGGACAATAATAGGCTGTGTTGGGTTCTTGGGATAGGAAAAGTTAGTTTTAAGGGAAATATCGTCGTGATAATGGACATACTTAATGTTTCGTCAGAAATCGCTTTTGACGGCGTTGTATCGGATTTGAGTTTTGATAAAAAAATTACTTCTGAAAATTATCAATGGAATATCTACACTATTTTCACTTTTTTATTTTTACTTTTAGTCTTACCTCTTCCTGGTGATACTGGACGCTTTACGACATTCGGGAAGAGGCTTCCCTGGTGTATGTTGTTCGCTGATGACATTGTGCTGGTTGCCGAGAGCGGCCTAGAGGTCCAGAGCAGATTGAAGATGTCGTGGGCTTTCCCACTTAATCTTCTGACTTGATCTCAGGCCAACGGTACCCAGTCTTTAAATAAATACATTCATACACGTATAAATTATACACACACATAAATATTCATTATTTACTGGAGACCGTTCCATCCGTATTCAGCTGCATCCGGTTAGACTGGGAGACGACCCCAACATAGTTGGGAAAAGGCTAGGCAGATTGATTGATTGGAGACCGTTGGCCTGAGATTAAGTTGGGCCAAAACAGAGTACTTGTTTTGTGATTTCGGCGGTCTCTCCAGTCCTGTGCCAATACCTCTCGCCGGACGCCCTTACCGATTTGCTTCTGACGTTTCATAAGTGCCCATGTAGGTTTATGTGAAATAAAATATAATGAAATTTCATCAACTCAGGATGGTTGAAATGGCAACAGGTCACAGAAACAACTTGCAACCCAGGGATGCCCGTCAAGTTAAAGGGGAAAATCTATAAGACCGTAATAAGGCCTGTCCTACTATGGATCGGAATATTGAGCCTTGAAGAAGACGGATGAAAAAAGATTGCATGCAGCGGAGATGATAATGTTGAGATTGATGTGTTGAGTGATAAAAATGGATGAAGTAAGAAATTTGTGTATAGCCAAATGATTTCCTAAAACACCCCGTGCAACCATTTTTGAAATGTTGAGCAGTTATTCCCATTAGGGTGTAACTACGTAGGGATTACCCTATAAACCCTTGAAAGTCCGTTGCTACGAATCATGCTGACTGGATAATTAATCTTTGCACCACCTCATCTTCAACTAACTTATACCATACTTTCCTTTGCCCACTGGTTCACCCGAGTGTAGGTCAGATATGGTCCCACGAGAACGTACTACCGGGAAAAAAGTGTCCTATGTCCCAGCAGGTCTATTCTTGTGAGCTGTCAATAGTGTCAAGCCCAAGTACCACGTGGAATGACAGCATACTTTAAGCTCTCTTCATCTAAGTTTTCACGGTGAGATGTCTACAGAATGAATCGGCTTTGCATGGTGTTCTTGTGTGCCCTTCAAAATCTGTTCAGCCGTTTAGGCGTGAAACAGACAGGCATGGTTCCTCTCGCATCTATTATATTAGTATGGATATGGACACATCGATCACTGAAAAATTTCGGCCTGTAAATAAACCATCAATTCAGAACACACTGAATTGTACTAACAACCTTTGGTGTTTCATTGATAATTCAATTTGTAAAACCACTACGTTGAGTGTTAACACTTTTTTTTTGTTAGTGAAATTGAACTCCGGTATTTTTTTATTTTATTCAATATTGTTGTGCTCGTTGGCTTTATAGATTTTCATTTTTTTTAATTGAAGTTGAGAATCTGTGCGAAAAATGAAAAATGAAAGTTGTGAGCGTGTGAAATATAAATCTAAAAAACCGGCCAAGTTTGAGTGGACCGCACTAAGGTTTCCGTACTACTTGAACTATTACGGTATTATTATAAAACAAGGTTTTTCTTGACCATTAAGCAAGTTTTTAAAATAAAAACGTAACTGTGATTGTAATACAGTTCTTTATACAAAACTGACAGCTTAGTCCGTTACTAAGTTGGCAATTTTGTACTTATTAAGAACTTTACCGTAGGTAGTCGGAATAAGGTTCAAAATAAAAAAAAGCTTTTTGATAGACAGACAGACTTATTGCAGATTACAAATGCTAAATATTTAATAGGTAATGATTGTTTTTGAAGGTTGTAACTGAAATGGCCGTACTGTTAAAATCTGAAACCCAAAGAGTAGTTCAAAACTTTCAGATTCAAGTCGTAATCTAATCTCAACGACGATCAACGCCAGAAACTTATCAAAAATGTAGGCATTTTACAGGATTTTTTGACAGATTGTGACTGAGATTAATAATGAGAACGTTCTTAGCCCGGCAGCAGCCCGGGGTCTGGATTTGTGCCCCGTTGATGGCAAAAGGTTGCTCCCTATTACATGGGACTTCAACACCCCTGGTACATGAGACTTAATCACGCCCTTTTACATAGGACTTAAACACGCCCTATTACATGATACTTCAACACGCCCTGTCACATGGGAGTGAAACACGCCCTTTTACATGAGACTTAAACACGCCCTGTCACATGGGACTGAAACACGCCCTGTCACATGGGACTTAAACTCGCCCTGTTACATGAGACTTAAACACGCCCTATTATATGGGACTTAAACTCGCCCTGTTACATGAGACTTAAACACGCCCTATTATATGGGACTTAAACTCGCCCTGTTACATGAGACTTAAACACGCCCTATTACATGGGACTTAAACACGCCCTGTCACATGGGACTGAAACACGCCCTGTCACATGGGACTACAACTCGCCCTGTCACATGCGACTGAAACACCCCTATTACATGTGACTTTAACTCGCCTTGTTACATGAGACTTAAACACGCCCTATTATATGGGACTTCACACACATTATGGGACTTCACACACTTGTCACATGAGGCAACATGTGCTACGTATTAGAACACCTCTGCCAGCCCTTCGGGGAATATAGGCGTGATGTATGTATGTATGTATGTACTTCACTTACCAATTCTAGCCTAAGGGTCCAACCCAAACCAGATGCGTTCCACAAGGGACTACTTAATAAATGATGTGTTACAAACTTTACAGTTTAGAACATGTGGCCAACATAGTTATCTCAGCAATACAACTTTGTAGGGGATTTTAGAGTAATTAAATAATATTATGTAATATGTGGGATAGTTGCTTCGTAGCGAGTAGTTTGAGATGGGATTAAAAATGTACCGTGATAAGTTTTGTTTAGGCAAGTGTGAGCAGTCTGTGGACGTGGGACCGCCCACAGACTGCAACGTACAGTAGCGGTCATAAGTGCAGTAGCAACCTCACAAACGAATAGATTGACACTTCGCTTTAACTTACGACCTTCTTATAATAAGTCATTTCTATACTATAGACACACACACTCTCATTAGTTTACAAATTATTGTAGTTCATAAATTCAAACATTCTGGTGTATGGCATGATAGCTAATCGGTTATCGAGTTTGGGTTGGCGCGTTCATGAGTAGCGAGTCGCGGGTTCAAATCTCACGCGCGGTGATAGTTTTTTTAAAGTTTTAAAAATCACTCGTCTAGTTCCTTGTAACGTTCGTCTTGTTCACTTAACTCGTAAAACTTTATGATTATACCCACAGAAACCTAAATAAACAATGATATTAAGGTAGACAGATGCAGTTAACTTACGACTCATTCACCGCGACTAAATAGAACGTTGTTGGTTGGTTGTTATTGTGGGTTAGTGACGTGTATTTAATATATTAGCGGTGTTAAAGTTCATTTCGAAATGCAAGCAAATATAAATATTGAAATGAAAGCGAATATTATTGCGCTGCGTAAAAGCGGACTTAAAATATCACAAATATCTGATGAAACCGGACTGAGTGTGAGTATTATGATTTAATTATTTTATCAAACATCTAATTAAAGTATACCTAACTCCTGATCCTAGTAGTTATTTTTTTTAAACGTTTTAATCTACTAGTATTTTGCTAAATAGCCTAACACTACTCCTTTTTAGTTTTAGAGAAATACTGTGAGTCGGTGGGTGAAAAGACATGAGGAAGAGGGTAGCCTTGCCAGTCGAAAGCGAAGCGGAAGACCCCAGCTCATAAAAGAGGCGCAGCGACAGCACATGGTCAGCGAATATGAAACAAGTGGTTTCATACCGACAAGACGTTTTGCCGAATTATTCGACACGTCTTTACGAACCGTTCGCCGTGTACTCCACGCAGAAGGTTTACATAATCGAAAACCAGCTCAAAAACCATATTTGACGGAAAAACATAAACAAGAACGTTTACGTTTTGCCCGCGAATACTTAGACTTCAACTGGGACACGACTATATTTTCAGACGAAAAGACATTTAAATCCAGCCAAAAAGGGAAACTTCATTTATGGCGTAAGAATAATACACGATGGTGTGAAGAAAACATAGTTCCCAATACAGAATCAGGTCGAATCACAGTTAACATGTGGGGGTGGATGAGTGCAGCAGGGCCAGGGGAACTTGAATATATTCCTCCTCGCGCCAACAGCTCGACTTACGTTGACGTATTAAGTGATGTCATGTTACCCACTGTGCGCAACGTTTACCCTGCTGATGAGTTTAAGGAGATAACTTTTGTCCAGGACAATTGCCCAATTCATCGGGCGAGCACTGTGCGTGAGTGGTTTAATAAACTCCCGGACATAAAAGTTATTCCTTGGCCAGCACGATCTCCTGACCTCAACCCCATAGAAAACCTTTGGGGTTTGATGATACAGCGATGGGAAGCACGGAATGAGCGATCTGATGAGCAGTTGAAGTTGCATTGCATGGAAATATGGGAAAATCTAAGGGGAACAGATATATGCTTCAATATTGTGGGATCCATGCGTCAACGATTACTTAATTGCATTGATAATATATATAACCCCCATTGGGTTATACCAAGTATTAAGTTATAAAATACAAATATTGGTTTTAGTAATATTTAAGTTATATTGTGTCTTAACCGTAATAAGAATTATTTTGAGGTTTAGTTTCAATCTTCTTTTCGTAATGAAAATGAATACTTAAGCTATAACCTCAATAAGTCCTTTGTTAACTTTGAAGTTTGAAATAGAACGAACTCACTCGCAGTAGAATAAAAGTAGTATTACTGAGTAATTTAATTGTATTGTGACAACGAGTCCGCACTTGTTATATTTACGTGGGTAGATTTGCTAAATTTGTGGTATGTTACCCACACACAGAGTAATTAAAGCACAATATTATTATATTACTAAGATACAATACCTATTTTAAGCCTATTGTCATATTTCATTGATTAGCTACTTTACTTCAATAAATCAATTGTTCTTTATGAGAAAATGAACTGTTTTAACTAGCAGTTTAATTATTTATACTTCTTATAATTATATCGAATAAACATTTTGTAATCACTCATTGAACATTTTTATTCTTAACCCCATAATTCAATAACAATATAGTAATTATTATTTTCGTTTTAATAAACGAGAATAATAATATAATATTAATTATATTTATCTAATAATAAAAGAACAGATGAAGATTATTGTTGAAAAGAAAAATAAAAACCTCATCTCGAGATTGGAACCCCGACCTATGTGTCTCACAATCCGATACGGTACACTATCAGCTATTGGACCTTAATAATTAGTTGTGAATTTTAGCAATCATATTATGAACCTACCAAGGTCACACGTAATTACGAACTCTTGGGTGTGAAAGCGACGGTATGTTTTTTGTTTCGGTGGACGCCAGTTTGTGAACATCACTTAAGCACACAGCTGTAGGTACCGCACACAGACGTAGGTTCGGCCTACGCGTGTTCTAAGCAATGTAATCCTTAGCGTGCTACTGCAATTATGACCGCTTACTGTACCTAAACGACCCCGAATTACTAGTTGTAAGTCGTAAATTTGAACCCAGGTTGGATGGCACTTCATTTTCTGTAATTTTCTGTTTCAACACGGTAAAAGAAAACATCGTGAGGATGTCCTAAAAACAGGTAGAGTTAACTGTGTATCTCTCAAAACCAAAAAGTCGAGGTCATAATAATGTGGCATCCAGAAACCTGCGTTTACATAAAGAAAGAAAAAAGAAAGAAAACACGTTTATTTGCGGTACACATGACGCAAAGAAAGAACAAAACACGAAAATAAAGATTTGGGAAAATATGCGTCACATCCACGCAAAACGGCCATCGCTCAGCATAATGCTGCGACCCTATGCGAGACAGAGCCCCAACGCTGGTTTTCAGCGACAGCCGGCGTTGACGTGATGACGTCAACCGGTGCAGCATATAGTGAAATAACAAAATAAGACAAAAATAAAATTAATAAATACAATACTTAGTCCTAAATGTTTATATAAAATAAAATATTTAAAATGGTAACATTTCATACCGTCGGCGACTCACGAGCCGCGGTCTTAATGCAGTCTGTGCGCGCAGCTGTCACATGACACTTTAATACATACCTGTCACACCACACCACACGACGCGACACTATGTACACTAGACCATAGCACACCACACTTCACCACAACACATCACCATACTTCACTGATACACACTCTTCAATAATAACTTAATTTTTTTGAATTTTATTTTATTTCTATCTGCTTTTATTGTTGTATGCTGTGTTCTTCTACCAAAGGTACATATAATTTTTAAATATCATTTTTATGATTTAATTCGCAAACACTGTTTTTGGGGGGCTGGTAATATGGGATTCCTCGATGGTGCGGAGGTGGATGCAGCTCCACGCTGAATTTTAATTTTATGTTAATCCGTGTCTGTACCTACTAACACTAGATGTTAAGTAAAATTGTTACTAACCCTATGGACTCTGTCCGAAATAAAATTATTCTATTCTATTCTATTCTAATATGTGTGACAAGTTTTCCTAGTGCAGATTCCAGTCTCCCATAAAAGATTTATCAGATATTTTATACTTCATATTTTTAAGGCGCCTTTGTGGAAGAGAAATTAAATGTTTATTTATTTTTTATGTGGGCGTACAATATACTTCTGCTTAGGGAAATACAGGAATAGTGTTATCCCACATGATTTTCAGTAAGTATCAAAACAAAATCCACGTGAACGGAACTAAATCAAAAGAGATTCGACCCCCATAACTTAGGACAGGCAGCAAAAAGAATTACGTTCCGGGACCTGACCGCAACAATGTGTAAGCCACGACAGCACCCTTTGTATGGACGGAAATGCCACAAATAATGGCTTCGCATAGGGATGGCCAACCTTGGGAGATCAGTGGTCCGATTTGACACGATGTGAAACGATGGGACACTTAATGTCGTGTCCTGTCAGCTGCACTGGAACTGATGGACGCTAGTAATGGCGCCAGACATGTGGCCGAATTCTGGGCCGAGTCTATTTAGATTGCCATCGACACGGTGAAGAAGAGTGGTCCGATTTCTAAAATACGAAAATGATGTTAGCTGATAGCAGACAAAAATTTACAGTCAGAGAAATTATTGTTTATCGAATTGACATACTGACTGACGTATACGACTGTCAAAGACTGACAGCTGAGCTATGAATAGATGAATAATTTGGTAGTCAATTTGATAAACAATAAATTAACCTTTACACCAAACACATTAAAACGACTAGCGTTTACCATAATATACATATTTAACTAGCTTCTGCCCGCGACTTTTTCCGCGTGAAATTTCTTGTTCCCCCAACCCACATCGCATCGTATTGCCTGCCCGCGCTATTACTTCGGATTTCCTTTGCCTACATAGGCCTGAGACTAAAGGTCTATCATTTGATTACGTACCTCTATAAATCTGTGGCTATTTATTTAAAGGAACAAAACAAACCCTAATACTAAAGACACTATGACCTATTGTGACAACACGTCCTCCTCAAGGCCGGTAGTTAATCGAGAAATTGACATTGGAGGTACAGATTTCAATCTAATCTGATGAGATTACGTGGCATACAAAAAAACTACGCACTCGCAAAGGTTAAGATGTATTGGGATCTGTTTTTCGGGGCGCAATCTGTGTACAAATCTATTTTCGTATTTTGTATGCGGAAGCCATTAAAAAAAAAAAACATTTAATTTGAACACGCACAGGAAATACAAAACATTAAGAAAGGAGCATTTAAAACTAACAAAATTTAAATATTTAAAAAAAAATTCAAGTTCAAAAAGGCTCTTATCTCAGCATAACGCTTTTTTTTTTTTTGCGATGGACATTATCAAATAACATCTCCCGCTCTGGGCGGAGCGGGAGGGCGTGTCCGACTTTTACGACTAAAACCCACCCGTGTTCCTTCCGTTGCCTGTGTGCCGGGGTCGCGATATCCCTTTCGGACAAACTCGCAACCCCGGCAGGATCTCAGCATAATGCTGCGATATTAAAAAATAAGTATCCAAGATTCATGTATTGTGCATCACCTTTAGCTTATGTTTAAAATGTGTGCCATCCCTGACCTTAACTCGACAATGTTTCCCGCTAACAGACTGGCTAGAAATTCATTAAGTTAAAATCTAAAGCTCTTGTTTTAACTCTTAAATGAAAGAACCGTATCCATGTCACAAATTATTACATAGCAAACAGTTCGGTTTTACAAGGGGTCGTTCTACAACTGATGCCGGTGTTGAACTTTTAGGACATATTTATAATGCTTGGGAAGATAAATGCGATGCCTTGGGCATCTTTTGTGATTTGTCCAAGGCATTTGATTGCGTTCTTCACGAAACGTTAATCAGGAAACTCCGCCACTACGGGATCCGGAACACCGCTCTGGATCTTCTTACTTCATACTTGAGTAATAGGATTCAGAGCGTTGACGTTAATGGACAAAGATCTCCCGGATCTATAGTAACAATGGGAGTCCCACAGGGCTCGATTCTTGGTCCTTTCTTGTTTCTTATTTATATTAATGACTTGCCTTACCTCATAAAGGATAACCATGATATTGTGTTGTTTGCGGATGATACTTCACTTTTGTTTAAACTTAAACGTCAGCAGCTGGTTACTGACGACGTAAATAGCGCGATCTCACAAGTAGTTCACTGGTTCAATGTTAACAATTTACTTCTTAATGAAAAAAAAACCAAATGCATTAAGTTTACCCTACCACACGTTAGGCAGGTGAAAACTAAGGTGTTGATAAAGGGCGAAGAATTGAATCCTGAAGATAGCACAGTATTCTTAGGCTTAACTTTGGATGCTAAGCTTCAGTGGGGCCCACAAATAGATAAATTGTCAAAAAAGCTAAGCTCCGCAGCATATGCTGTTAGAAAAATACGTAATTTAACTGACATAGAGACAGCCCGTTTAGTGTACTTTAGCTATTTTCATAGTGTAATGTCATACGGTATTCTGTTGTGGGGAAATGCCGCCGACATTCAAACTATCTTTGTTTTGCAGAAAAGAGCCGTTCGATCAATTTATAAATTAAGCCCGAGACACTCTCTCAGAGAGAAATTTAAGGAAATTAATGTAATGACTGTGCCTTCTCAGTATATTTTTGAAAATCTTTTATATGCCCATAAAAATATAAAATTGTTTAAAAAATACAGTGATATCCATAACATAAACACTAGGAACAAACACAAGTTTGTAGTACCTACAACAAGGCTCAAGAAAATAGGTAGCTCGTTCAGATGTCAATGTATACGCTTTTATAATAAGCTTCCAAGCCATGTACAAGATCTAAGCCTTAATAAATTCAAATCATTCATTAAACGTAAGTTGTGCCAGAAAGCGTTTTATACCATTAAAGATTACGTTGAGGACAAAAAGGCCTGGGATTAAGCTGCTCCAATTTATTTATTATTTATTTTTTACAGTCAGAACTTTGAATTTTGTAATTTTTTTATTATTTTTTTAATCTTATGCACAACGATATGAATATTTACTTTGTGAAGTATAATATCATTATTATTTTTTATTATTGTGAACGTGAGGACTATGTGGGTCAGTTACTTTTAATGATAATCTGGCAGTTTGAGTACTTTATGCGGCCTACCCAAATGTCCTTTCTTTGGTATTGTTCGTCGAGTCGTTGAGCTCCTTAAGTTATGAGTTGAGCTACACGATTACTGACAAATGCGTGCACTGACTGGACAGGTCATCTCAAATCTGTATGGTTCTTTCCTCAAAAGACTATTTCAGACACAAATCTACATGGTCCTCAAATGATCAAATGATCTGACCAAGATTATTTCTGGGTTTTATACACATTGACATTAATGAATTTTTTATATACTATGACATGAATATTTACTTTTTAAAGTATTTTATATTTTTAATAATTTGTGAATGTGAAGACTATGTGGATCATTCCTTGTTATTTTATTTTCTCATTTAGTTTTATCATGGTCGGGCAGCTTGAGTAATTTATGCGGCCTACCCAAATGTCCTTTCTTTGGTATTGTTCGTCGAATCGTTGAGCTCCTTAAATTCTGAGTTGAGCTGCACGGTCACTGACAAATGCGTGCACTGACTGGACAGGTCCACTCAATCTGTGTGGTTCTTTCCTCAAAAGACCATTTTTAGACACCAATCTACATAATCTTCACATGATCTGACCTAGATTATGTCTGGACTTTAAAAGAGACTGTGACCTCTGAGTTTGTTTCGGCCTTTCTTCTCGGAGTAGTCAGATAGGAAACGCCGACCTCATCTAGTTTAAAAATAATATGTTTGACGTGTAAAAGTGTTTTGTACAACCTATTTACAGAAATAAAAATCATTTATCATCATCATTTATCATTTATCATTGTATTCTGTAACTGAATACAAAATCAGCTACTTATTAACATTGTTCAAGATAACACAAGATTTACGTTAAAGCAATAACATTTAAATTATGGTTTTTTATAATCAAATGAATAAAAGTACAGCAGGCTGCACATCAGTGGTAACAGTACCAGGAAAAGCCGGCCTCTTATTCTATTTGCACTCCATACTACGCCAGGCCAGCTAATGTTCTTTCATTGACTTGAATGTGTCCTGGCGGCTGAGAGTATGTCATGCTCACTCTAATATCTCGCTGACGGTGGCGCGTGTGTTGGATCATTTAGCTCCCTTCAAAATGGTTGAGCTGAATGGTGCTAATCCATGCGTCATGTTCGTGAACAGGCGCCGTCAGTAGGGACTGGTCATCTCTTAGCTACCACGGCTTACTTTAATTTAATTTAACTTTTTTTGATAGTTTTTTTTTTTTTTTCTGTTACGGACGCTTTTCACGTTTTGCATCGTTCTCACATGTATAACTTCAACATGAATGATGTAACCAATATTTTGTAAACATATCATGATTTAAAAGAGTGTCCGTGGAGTTTCTTACCCGTTCTTCTCCATAGGTACCTACTACGCTTTGGAATGGGCATCTAGCTTCATCTTTCTGACTGACCGAACCCCTTAACAATTCAAAAGTGCCTGTAATTGGTTTATTTGAAATAAATGCTTTGAGTTGAGTTTTTTTTGGAGTTCAAGAAACACTTTTGCTTAGATTCACAGAAACTTCCGCTGTAAATTTAGCTTCTTTTCATTTCTTTCCCATGCATAATCAACCTATAATGTTCCCACAGCTGTGACTTACGGCTCCTCTCGGTGAGAGGGAGTGGGCCGTAGTCCACCACGCGGGCCCAGTGCGGGTTAATAGATGTCACAGGTCTTCGAGTTTTTGGTTCTAGGACATGCCGGTTTCCTCACGATGTTTTCCTTCACCGTTTTGGGAGCAGTGGTGATGAAATAATTTACGCAAAGTAAAGCGCCTGTTAGGGTTGGAACCTACGATCCACAACTCGTAAGTCGCAGCCGGTACCACTGGGCCACTACTGTTCTCTCTTTACAATATGATCAAAATACCGTGGTATAAAAATGAGCATTCAGTAAAGTCACGCTAGACATAATTAGGTATCGTTGCTGGCGGGAGCTTAACCCAACCCAAAATTAGCACATTAACAAGTGACAATCTCCGGTAAACCCAGACATAATATGTCTGGGTTTACCGGAGATTTTTACCGGAGACTTTGTCATTAGGTACTGCTTGTAGATATTATCTACAAGCAGTACCTAATGACAAAGTATTTTTTCACAAAAACAGTATTGTAGCAATCACTGCATTTCCCAAATAGCTTGGTTCAAATTGTGGATTTCAGAATGATATAAATAGATGTAGTTCAGTATCTGTCTCAAAGAATCTATCGAAATATACCTACTTATCCGTACCTTGAAATCAAAATAAATGATATGAACCAATTGCCATTTCACTTCCCAATTACTGGGCAACATCATTGTCAATCTTCTACGTAATGTATCTCGTTGATCTATTCGATTCCCAGGTTATTGGGTTACATCAGGAAGTTTTCAATAGCAGCCCGGAATTTGGATTTGTGCCCGGTTGATGGCAATAGTGTCGCCCCCTATTACATGGGACTTAAACATAACTGGCGAACTGTGGGTGTACTATAGGGAACACCTCTACCCAAGCCTTCAGCGTGATGGCGTGATGTTCTTTTATGTGTTATTTATGTAGTCAGACTAGTAGCTGTCACGTACTGGGCTCAAACAATAGTTAAAAATAAAAGTTATAAAATCTAAAACTCAACTAAGGCAAAAAAGTCAACTAAAAAGATATTGACAGACAAATAAAAAACCGAAGTCACACGTGTTATTGGCATAAATAAAAAAGAAAGAAAGAAAGAAAATAAGTACGTTTATTTGCAAAAAACGTTTGTTAAATCGATCAGATTACGTGATGTGACATCACATAGCGTCAAATACATTTTCAACGATACCTCATTTGTCAAGTTATGATGAGTAGTTTAGAACCCTCCTTTTTGCTTCGCCGTAGTTGGGTAAAGAAGTAGTATTTTTAGTTTTTAACTAAATTGCATTAGTGCAGCCTCTCGATAATTACAGTTCTGAAGTGGTTTGACTATGACCGCAAATAATAATTCTGAAGTGGTTTGAATATGTAGGTAGGTAAATAAAAATTCTTATTGTGGTGTACATGAATGTGAGACATAAGATTACTTACCAAAGTTCAATCCGCAACTAAGATTATGTAAGTAGATCGTCAAAACATACAATTTCGGGGACAAAAGAATCCAATTTATTTCGTGTAAAAGTTGAGGGAAATTACCTTTCGAACTTAGTTTTGAACTTTGAATAATTGGACGATAAAAAATTGTATGATTTCTTTTAACGAGAGCAAGTTATGTTTTGTATAACTACGTTCTCAGCTGATTTCGAGGAATTATATTCTTTATTGAGGATTTGAAAGTAAATGTAGAGAGGAACTCTACCCAGCAACATGATATTTTTTTGTACGTTTAATAAAAATTAAGGCATCCATTTTGTAGTTAAAAATTTTGAGAAAGTTATTTTTCTTTCTCCATAACTTAGGAAAATGTTGCAGAAAGAAGATGCCATGGAAACCATACACAGAAAACCTCTGGTCACGTGCTTAGGGCACGTGCGTTGACACAAAAGCTGGCCATGTCTTGTTGTATTCTTATTAAAAGAACATTTGGAAAGTCCTAAAGTGCACGCGTCACTGACAAAAACATGTAGACGATAAATTTTACGGAAAAAATCTAAGAAAATTCCTCGATTTTTGTTAACATTATTATTTTGAATGGTTATGAGTTTGATAACGAAAATCAATGGGACTCAGCCGAAGGATGGAAG
Organism: Agrochola circellaris; assembly: GCA_914767755.1. NCBI lineage: Eukaryota > Metazoa > Arthropoda > Insecta > Lepidoptera > Noctuidae > Agrochola > Agrochola circellaris. The sequence goes on from OU611862.1 coordinate 10,920,553, forward strand.
AACACTTATAGAAGAAGATTTAGATAAATCCATTGTGTGTGACGATGTGAATCGTGACAACAAACTGACACACTTCCCAACGGAAAGGACGAAATTTTTTAATTACATTTTTTGTTTTAGATATCAAGGTATAGCTATCTAAAAATATATTTGTCGGAAATGCGTTACTGAGTTGACTTATCGTCCACAACATAACGCTCAGACCGGCCGGTGCTAAGCCGAGTTCATCGGTTACGGTCAAGCAGTGAACACGATAGAAACTGTCGTGCATTCCGAATAGTTGTGTCGTGTACCTACAGTGTCTGAATTGCTAGTGTGATTAATTTGATCTGAACTGCAAACAGTTTTTCTATTGCGCCCACAATAGTATTGCAGTACGCCCACAGTAGTTAAAATATAGCTGATAAAAACAAAGGGAAACACACACTCTTCCCTATATTAATCCTTAGTTTCTACAACAAGTCTCTAGTTTTTAAAACTTCCCTACTTGTATGAACTCTATGTACATATAATTGAGAGTATAGAAACGATCTTATATTGGACAATTTTGACAAGGCGAAATTATCGAGCATAAAGCACTCTCACACGTTGAAGCATTGCGAGGCGTGCTATTTTCTTACTATTTTTTGTCTCTGAAAAATATTTCCCCATTTTCTTGCTAGCCAGTCAGGTATTAACTATCAGAAAACTGTAAACATTTTTAAATTCTGGCTATCTTTAAGTTGAGGTTACTTTAACAAGGAACGGTTCGAAGTTTTTTCCGTAATATCCTGAGGGTATGACTTGGCTACAGTTTCCACTTAAAAAAAGTTCTTTCAACGTTTAGGTTAAAGTAGAATTTTAATTTACATTTTTGTAATAAAAAAGCGGATGTTTCTGTGTAATACACATTTTTGGTCCTAATTTGGGAAAGAAGGACCAGAGAAAATTACACTTAATGTTTATAAAAAAACAATTTAAGCCCGAATTTAGAGTTTAATAAAGAGCAAAAATAATAATATTTTAATTTGAAGCGGAACACGGAGTACACACTTATATGCCTGTCAAAAATATCAGAGCAACCTTTCACACCCAAGTGTCTTTCAACGGACGGAAAATTAGGAATATAAAATTATTTTCTAAATCACAACATAAAAGATAAGCAAGACAGTTACAAAGTAATTAAAAACAAAACCAATATTATTATATAGGCGCCATGCTTTTAGCATCGCACTTAGTATAAAAGACGCTTGTTTGATACTGAGAATGTGGTCTCAGTGAAAGCGGGAACCAGCTGTTGTTTTCTGGAAAATTATCATGTATAACTCAATAGCACGTCTGTAATCCTCGAAGGGTTAGGCAGAGATGTACCTATAGACCTATAGTACAAACATTTCGCCAGTTATGTTTAAGTGCCATGTAATGGTTTAAGTGCCATGTAGTGAGCCTATTAACATCAACTGGGTTTTTTTTTTATACTAGACAATACCTGGAAACCGTTGCCGATATTGAGATAATATTGGAAATCAGATTCATTTCTCTTTTACTTTATCCACGAAAAAAAAATCTTCGAACTTTAAGTATAGGTACAACTCCTTCCTGTACCTTTTGCATGCATATTGCGCGAACATACAGAAGCACAATGTTTTTCGTGCGTTACATTGTGCGCTGCCGTTAATAGCGTTTTTCTCACCAAAAATAAAGTTGTTTTCCAGCAATAATTTTTGCTCAATGTTACGTAGTTTGATGTACATATTGAGGAGATAGCGGCTATGTGATTGGTCTTTTTACACCCAGTATACAAACCACATTTTAGGTAGTCTGAGCCAGCCGAAACTAAACTACTAGGATTACCTCTAATGAAAAGAGTTCAAGAGAGATTATCCTAGTAGGCAAATTACCCATTACTGATTTTTAACTGACATAAATTATCTGCTCAAGATATGCGATCATATTAATTTGAGAGACTTATTAGACTTCTCCAACTAAATAATAATTAGTGACCCGCCCCTGCTTCGCATAGGTACCTACTATTACCGGTAAAATGGCAAAAAGTCAAAACAGAGATTTCTGTACTATCTCGTCACCTGCCTAGTCTTTTCCCAACTAGGTTGGGGCCGGTTTCTAGTGTAACCGAATGCAGCTGAATATGAATATTTTACATGGAGTGACTGCCTGTATGACCTCCACAACCCAGTTACTCGGTAACTACCCCTTGGTATGACTGGTTGTTAGACTTTAGGGCTTTATTGACATAATATTTTTATTATTTGACATTGTATACTTACAATATATACGCATATAAACAACATTTTACTATATGACGAGTTATTAGATGTTTTCGCTAGTACTGAGCTGAGATTCCTGTCCACTGCTGCACGTTACCTTGAGTCCATAGCTGCACCTAGTACCATCTCATTGCATTGATTAACCAAAGCTGCTCTAAATTGATATTTGTGTACTAATTTTAATTAAACACTATTAATAATTCCATCCTAATTCTATTTTATTTAATTTTGTATAGTTCTATTTTATTTGTTTAATACTGTTAAATTTTGTATAATTTTATAGATTTTTTTATAATTACGGGTAATTCTAGTTTTGTATTGTTTTAATTTAATTTCATGACTGTCTCTTATTAACCTATAACTTGTATGTTTGGTGTCTTACTACTGTTAGTGCAAGTTGGTGATTAATAAATAAATAAAAATAAAAATAAAAAATATTCTATATTTTTTATTAAATTTGATTTGTTACAGCTGTAGTGGCAACCGTTGTCATTTGGTTTAAATAGGTTTTTATTTTTATTATTTTATTTATCTTTTGTATAGATTATTTTCTTTTAAATTTTGTGAATGTTAGAACGTTGTAGACATAACAGACTGTAGATCTGTGGACCATTTTATATTTTGCTAAGTACCTGGTACATGTTGATGGGCCTACACTGTCCTCTCATACCTTTTAACACTGTAATTTGGAAACATTGTAAAAACCATTTACTTTTAAAAGAGTGACCGTGGAGTTTCTTGCCGGCTCTTCTCCATAGGAAACGACCAATTGGAACCGTGCACCTAGCTTCTGACGTTTCATAAGTGCCCTTGTAGGTTTATGTGTTTTTTTTAATTTATTTTTTATTGCTTCTGACGACCCGTAACACCTGTCAAAGATCTACAAATGACAGCCGGGACCAACGCGGCAACGGCTTCATATGCTTTCCAAGGCATGGAGGGGTCTTGGTATGGTAGGATGGTCACCCATCCACGGCAAACGTAGCTAAACCTGATCGATCGACTCATGCGGCTGTTATTACTTATCTATGTGCCCCTATGAGATTTCTGTACTATTTTTAAATGCATTGTACACACAAACTTACCCGTATAAATGATGGTAAAAAAGCATAACAATTTATAAATTATTACGTAGCTTAGCAGATTATCTAAGAAGTGACATGAAAAGCGACTTTATTTATTTATCTGACCTTCAAAAGTAGGTCGATGCACTTTCAATGAAAACTAGTTGGCTCTGACATCGATGGTTTTATTAAAACTGATGACGCACTTCAGCACGATAATATTCCTCAGGTAGTATTTTATTAAGCTAGTACCTTACTTCGTAGGGGGTCCTCCGTTAATCACGTGTTGTGTTTTAGACTAACCCCTTCCAAAGTCACGTGTATTTTTTTGAGCAAAGTATTTTGGAAAAATACGGTATATTTAAAATGTAAATAGAAAGAAAGAAAGCTAAATATTTTGTTTGGGGGGCTACTTTTTTGTTTACATTAACGAAAAAATAAATCCACGTGATATCTCACTACACCCCCCCCCCCCACCTTGTTGTGATATTTCGTGATTTTTTCCACATCCCCTCCCCTTTCGAGCCTGATTTGATTTATGGACGACCCCATATAAGGAACTTTATTACTTGTCTAACAGTGCCGTGTGAGTGCCTTTGCTACGAATCTAACTTAAGCAAACACTCAGACAGAAATATCAGTGAGCTATACAAATATTGGTAGGTACCGTAAGGGATTTGGACATACTCATTTCTCAGCCATTTAGCTAATAGTGCTGCCTATAAATTGGTCCTTGGAGGCAGAAGGATGTGGCTACAATTTCGCCGCAACCACATATCATAACACAACGCATGTTATCCTCGAAGGGTTAGGGAGGTTTACTAATAACACTTCGCCCGACCTTTGAATCCAACTCAAGACCGATAGATCCATTTTTGATTATTATAAGTAATCTATGATTTACTTAAAGACTAGACTCCCCTTTTGGCAGTTATTCTGATACTTCAGAAGCCGCAATATTATGAAAAACAACACCTTTAAATAAGTGCTTCAATTTTCACCCCCACAAAAAACGCTCATTATCATTCATCAAAAATAATCACAATCATAATCATTTCCACGCTTGCATTAAGGCCACACCGGTTCCGCTCATGAGTAAAGTTTCCTTCACCATTATAGAGATAAGGGTGAGAATTGAACGCATTTAGTTGATATCTTGGAATTAAACGAACCTTCAGATGGCTAGGTATTGTGCTGATGGTGATGTAAGGGCAACTTCTTATCGTTGTTACTTGAATGTGAATGTTAAGTTGACACGCGGCGTTTTTGGGACCGTGGTCGCTGTTCATACAGGCTGAGTTTAAATTCGCTGGCAATTTTGAAGGGGTGAAAATGTATGAAATAGGTCCCTATTTTTTGGTATTTTTATATTGGTCGCGAAATAAGGTTGTTCACTTTCATGAGTACTTGCTTCCCCCCCTTGAAAAACGGAGAATAATTAATTCACAGTCAATCTGCATAAAATAATATTACCCTGTCGACTAACAACATAAGAATCTTGTTTAAAAAAATAATTTTAGACGTACTTAAAAAAATTTAGTGCTTTACAAATATTTCATAGTCAAAGTTATCCATGTTCATGAGTTGCTTCACCCCCAAAAGATCGTCAGTTAATTCGCAGTCAGCCTTTATAATATAAAATCGTGACTGCCTTGCTACATACTAATAGTTCCGTAAATTTACTCATTTCATAGATTAATACAGATGGTTCACTCCTCAAAATCATTTAAATAAAAAGCAGCTTTTGCTACGACTCAATAAAGTCCAATTCAAGTCGCATAGCGCTAACATATCCACAGTTATATTCTCCTTAAAGTTGCCTCTTTCTATCGCATAGCTCTTATATCTTCTGACTACGTTACGCTCACTGAATTGGTCCGACCAGACGAGCCCGCCGCGGACATGTAGCTTCATACCTAAAATGCGGAGTGCGCCTTCTGTATTCATGTGCTTAACAGCCTAGAAGCCTGTGCTCTTTGATCACAAGATGTACCATAAATGATAGAACACCAATTGTAAATGATGAGCCTGTAAATATGCTACTGCAGGTCAAGTACCTCTTCTTATTCAGAGAAGAAACAAGCATTGATTACCGCGCTTGAACAGTGCGTGTTGGCGATTTCTAAACTAGTTATTGCCCGTAAGTCATTCCTACGTAAAGTTTATTTAACGTATATTCCCTAGTTAGGATATACAGGCAAGAATGTATCTTGCCTATTATTATACTATAGAGGAACAGGATGTAAAGCAAAGTCATCCTTAGAAAAGGGAGCATCCTCCGACCAGACGGATGTCATGTCTTGTTGGCTACTGCCCGACGATTGATGTCAGAACGTTGTATATATACTCGTCGGGCGGCTGCTTGCACGATGCAGGATTTTGCGTGACATACCGATGTCACGCAATAAATACACCGGTATTGCGTAGTTCGTAAGGGTCGTTGTAGATGCCGCCACATCATCATACCAGAAACTTTAGGTCCCCAAGCACGAGAAATTTATCTCACTTTCTAAACATCCGTAACTTAAGAACAAAAACAACAAAAAAAAATAAACAAAAAATATTTTATTTACAAAACTTGAATTGCATTCCCCTTCTTAATTACGTTTAAGCTTAACACTGGTGAAATATTTATATAAAAAATATAAGGTAGCAGAACATACTGCAAGTATGGATAAAAGTCCTATTAACACAGTTAGCACAAGTTCTAGTTCTAAGTACTGCGCCCACGACATGTTGGCGGCGGGCGAGCGCAGATGCTTCGCTCCGCCGTGACGCAGCACGTGCTCCGTCCACCACACGGCGCGCTCCAGTGGAGGCATAGGCTCATCCGTCATCACACTACGTAATTTTTGTATATTGCGGCGATAGCTGTAACCAAAAAGACCAAAAGTTAAAAAAAAAACCGCCTCATAAAGATATTTTTAATTATGTAAATATGCATTAGTTTCGAAATTTTATGTTTTTTATTTTATTTGATAAGGGGTGTCAGATGAACGCTAACATTAAATATTTAACGATGGAAGTTTAGGAACTGGATTAATTTAGGATGATGATACTAAATACATGTACATAATTATACACGGAGGAACATCGACGCGCAAACTGCTATTACTTACTGCGACGCGCGCTTTACTTGTGGTTAACAAGTGTACAAGTACGCTGTGAATGTGTGCGTGAAGGCGAGTAGCGTCAGCATATAACACACACACACACGGATACACACACTTCCGATTTCGCCATTGTCTCGCACGATACCGAGAGCTCCTGCGCTTACACACATAATGACAGCGTGTTTGTACACTGTGTAACCACAAGAAAAGCGCGCGTCGCTTCATGTGATGAAAATACTGTACCATGAATTGAGCACAGACATGATTCTAGACCCCATGCTTAGATTTTTTTGTCGGCTATTTAAATAAAAAATCTGTTTCATACAAAAGTGCAATACCTAAACCATCGTAATTAATGTAAATGAATATTATATAAATATATGTAAAATTCATGGTAACAGTTTGCGTGTCAATGTCCCCTACACCCTCTATCTACAGCAAAAATCTTTTCTCTGCCATAACATTTTTTTTCGATAATCTCTAATATGTAATAACGTTTAAAATAATAAAGATTTTGCTTCTTTTATTTTTCTAAAAGGTTTTCTTTTAGATTTTAGTGTGAGGTAAATTGTGAAATTAATCTTTGATTTGATGTAATTTAAAAATGTGGAGGATATTATTTACTCCAAGAACACAAAAACAATTCTTGAAAGTATATTTTATGATAATTAAATATATATATTTTTTTTTATCATACTATAATATTAATACTATTAAAAAAAAACAATGGTTTATGCTCAATTTCAACCGTTATTATTTGAATTTCAGCGGTGCACACTTTTCGGCTCGGCATGACTCGGCACAGCCAGGTGGCTAAATCGAATATAAGTAGATAATGTAGATAATATATTTACGAGAAAAGCCGCTCGGTTAAGCCCTAATTGTACCGAGACAACCTGACCATGATTTAGCGAGGGTACATGCCGAACGGACTGTCGATCGGTACGAGCCGAATGAAAGCCGAATATGTGTTGTTTAACAAATATTGCTAAAACAAATGTGCCGACCCGAACATGTTTGTAGAACCACTTACAATTTCTTTCTACCCTTATCAAAGTTTAGTCATTAAAATCTAGCTAAATTGGTCCTTTCGAATCGAAGGACCAACTAAAAGAAAACTCTTAGGACCTCTAAAAATGGATATAAATAAGAAAAGAGACAGAAGATGATACTTTTCAAGTAAGCAAGTAATACAAAAAATGATGGCGGCTAATAAAGATCTGAACTTAGCTTTTTCAATATATTTGGGACACGTGATGAGTACAATAACCACACAATGTGTAAGCATAGAACCGCGTCGAAGTGGCGGTGCTTGGGGGAGGCCTATGTCCAGCAGTGGACGTCTTTCGGCTGAAATGATGATGATGATGATGAGGTGATAAGTAGTTTTTTAATCATTATTCTTCTGGAAGATGAATAATAACTTGACAACATGAAATACCATCACGCCTATATATTCCCCGAGGCATTAGGCTGAGGAATAATATTTTGTTATACTAAAATTATTATAGTGTTCAAACCTGCTATCTTCAATTACAGTTGTAATAGCATTCTTAAACAGCTCCTCAGTAATAGTATCCAGGTCGAGTCGAACTCCAATCTTCAGGTAAACATATTTCTCCACATTAAACCATTGGTCAGCTAACATTGGTACACCAATCAGAGGTACTCCTGCTGTGATAGCCTCGTCGGTTGACTGTAGACCTCCTTGTGTTATGAACAGCTTTACATTGGGGTGTCCTGAAAAATGTTGAGTAGATACTTTTTTAGTGAAATAAGAAAGAAATCATTAAGAAAAAGGAAGCCTTTTAGTGGAAAATTGAGGATGTACTGCGTTCAATTTAAAGTGAATAAAGCCATATGTACGCTGATTGTTTTTTTTGTTCCAAGTTATATGTTAGTTTGTTTGTGAAAGTGAGTTTGTTTGTTACGCTTTCACGGTGAAACGGCTGAAAGGATTTGGATAAAATTTGGCACATGGGTAGACCATGACCTGGATTGGGAAATAAGATACTTTTAGTCCCGATACTCTTACGGGATCAAGACTTATGCGGGTGAAACCTCGGAGCGGAGCTAGTTATATCATTTTTTTAAGTAATGCTGGTGAATCCTGAGAAGTTAGCTACAGTACCAGCATTTGTGATTGTATTAATTTTGTAACTTTTAAAATATGTTTTGTTTTGTAACTTTTTTCTTTTTTTGTAACTTTTTTGTAACTGCTTTTCCTACTCCTAGGTTCAATGCATGCAGCCGTGGCAGTCTTTAATTAAGGCTACACTACAAAATGTAAAAATAATATGTGTATTTTAACAAGTATTTTTGGTGTATCCTTTGTTGGTTGTCCTTAAATAAATAAATACATTTTGACAACGGTATAGTGCTATTTATGTATAGCTTACGTCAAAGACAGGACAAAATTACAAATGCATATAAACTCGATTCAACTTTAAAAGTATAGCCGTGATAGCCTAGTGGTGTCGGACTGCCAAGTCATCAATGTCGAGTTCGAACTCATGGCGCGCATCGCTGACTTTTTGGATGCATGTGCGTAATGTATAATCATCACTTATTTCAAAATCAGTGAAGGAAAACATCGTGAGAATACCAGCATGCTTGAGAGATGTCTCGATGGTATGAAGCCAAGTCAGAGGCCCATGAGTGGCATAAAAACTCTGACACCAGGTTAGTCAGTAACCACACGAAAAAGAAAGAAAGAACTTTAAAAGCGGTCTATCTTAAGCGATATTTAATGCCCACATGGCCATGATACAGGGTAGCAGGGACATCGGCGCAAAAACTGTTACTATGGATTCAGTATATGATTTTGAACCCCACTGCGTTGAAATTTTTCATCGGTTATCTCAGAATATATATCGGAATCTATGGTAACAGTTTTCTCATCGATGTCCTAGCCACCCTGTATAGTTTATAAGCAAATCTAGGTAATGCGTTATCGAAGCACTTCAGATTGTAGCATTGATGTTGATGGTGATCTCATAATGGAGCAAAAAAGTACGGTCAGGAAACTCTTATAACTAACCATGAGATCGTTTGATATTCTGTGAAGTCATGATATCTATTAAAATCGCGACGTTTTATATAAAAAAAAAATCGCGATTTATGTTGAAAAAAAAACTAAAAATGTTTTTGGTAGATAAAGCATATTACAGTGTATCTGAATATTTGCAGGATAAACTATAGGATTCATTTTTATTTTTTATTTTTTTAAGTACATACCTACTTTATTTTTAAACGAGTTTAACTGATCTCATTCCTAATTTTATTCTGTTTAGTTTTTATTAATTCTGTGTTTTCTTTTTACGTACTTTGCATGCTGAAAGGTTAAATATGGTGATACTAAGACTGTGATATACAATTATTACATGAATGTAAAACATGTACACACTGTTTACCCATATTTGCAAAAAAAATATTTTGTTTTTTTTTTAACGTTAAGCTTGGTACATAACTTTTATAAACTATAATTCAAGGAAATATTTTCAACTTACTAAGCAGATCAGGCTGTGGTAGCCACTTGGATATCCTGATGTTCGCACTACGTCCTGGTAGCTCGTCATTGTCCCACTTCCAAAGAACATCGTAAGGCAACTCAGAGAAGGCTTTCACTAGAACCTGAATCCTTTCTGGTGGTAACGCTGAAGGATCCACGTTAGTACCAAAGCTAATGTAGATCACGCCGTTCTTAGAGGAATCTAAGTACGACTTGATGTCCTGGAACAAACAAAACAATAAATTATTGTTAGAACCATTGGTAATGATGTTTGTAGGTACCTACATGGTGCATCTAAGTAATAGTTGAGTATTATAATTTTTTATGTTAATTTATTTTTGGCATTGAAACGTGTTCGCTTACAATGCAGGGCCTTATTAGAAGGCTAAAACTCACCCAAAGGGTAACGACTAGGGCTATGCTTGGAGTTTCCCTATGTGATCGAATCAGAAATGACGAGATCCGCAGGAGAACCGAGGTACCCGACATAGCCCGAAGAATTGGCACATTGCTCGCAGAACAGATGGCCGATAGGGCCGAAAGTTTCTCTCCTGAAAGGTGGACCGATGACCTTGTGAAGGCTGCAGGAATCCGCTGGATGCGGGAAGCACAGAACCGGTAGAAGTGGCGTTCCTTGGGGAGGCCTATGTCCAACAGTGGACGTCTTTGGTCTGAAATGATGACGAAATTTGACATAAACTAACTGTTTTAATCCCTAACCGGTGGTATGAATGTTCGTGAACACAGGCCTTAGAGCAGCATATTTAAACTATATCTATTTATACAACTATCTTTAGTCCTCGTTCGTGACCTAGTCAATTATAATTATTGTGCTCAATCATCTCATTATACAAATTTAAATGGATTTGAATTGAATTAGTACTTTAAAAAAAACATGATGTATTATATTATTTATTGCTATCATTAAACCGGTATCAAAAACCGGTTTATCTCACATTGATGTATGGTATTATATTTTTATTTTATACTTAGGTACCTATCTTATTACTTAACCAGTCTTATCTCGTCTAAGCAGCGCGAGCCCAGTTCAAGGATTAACTTAGAATGTTAATGTAAGGGAAAACATCTTATTTGAATATTTTAGAATAATATTAAGCTGTCTCCTACGGCGACACTTGTATCTTAGATACTGTTTTGTATGAAGAGTAAGCAATTTGTTATCTCAAGGCATAAGGATCTATCTGTATTTTAAATTCAATTGATTCTAAAGAGGGTTTAAATATTTAATTTTTTCTTATTTTTTTTTCTCCCTTTTTTTCTTTTTTTTTTTGAGGCTGGCAAAATATCAAATAACTACCCCCGCTCTGGGCGGAGCAGGAGGGCGTGTCAGACTCTCACTGACTAAAACCCACCCGTGTTCCTTCAGTTGCCTGTACGTTGCCAGGGGCCACAGTATCCCTTTCGGACTTTCCCGCGACCCCGGCAGATCTTTCTCCCTATGGTAGGTACTTATACATATAAATTTCTGCTACATGATATAAAAAATACAACTTCATTTCTTGAAAGGTAAAAGAAATACAAACGAATTATTTTGTTTTAACTACTAGACTAAGTATATCTACTACTAGTAAGTTAATTTCATCAGTTGAGCTAACATGGAAAGAAAATACGAGTAATAAACCATTATGTCATTCGAGTGTCATAAAGTCATAATTAGGTCGTCTCTTTATCATGTCGATGTTATGTTATAGTTGTATTATGACTATTACCTATACTTAATATAACTTAAATACTGCCACTAAAACATCGTTAGGAAACCGGTAGGTCTAGACCCCGGCTCACTAGGCGACACGTCGGCCTATGGCACGGTAAAGCATTAACATTTCTATGGCCTGGCGATATCGACACCTTCCGCGGCACACCGCAGCATCCCACGGTATGCCCTTGTGACAGTATCAGCGAAATGTGAGTGCTACGTGTCTGACTATAAGATTCAAAATGATTTCGTTTTATGAAAATCCTATGCCATGGCATGACGTGCGTTGCCGCCTGGTAATCGCCACCAGCCTTTAGACCCAAAACTCCAAAAGTGTGACGCCCACACTACGCCGGCTTCCTCGCACAGAGATGCGAGATGAATCCCAGCAGCAGGAAAATCAAGGACTTCTAATACCAATTTGGAACACGCCATTGAAGCATGTACCTATTAGCTTTCGACCCAAGGTCAGCTTAGAGCATAATTCCTTGTTTTTCTTAAGATTATGCTATTATACACACGCTATATGACTGATCATTGCAAAACCTACAATATATTTAACGACACGACATTTCAATCATTTCCATGACTGACAGACAAAGCACTCAATACAAAAATATAATAATTCAAAACAATGTTTTTGTAGAACGTAAATGCACTGAGAAATGATTTTTTTAAACTGTTGCAATTATTTGACGGTGGGTCAAGTCTTGTGTGCGCACATATTTGCGGTCTGCTAGTACATGAAATACTATACCATAATATTTATTGCGACCTTTCAAAATAATAACTGAATTGGAACGATTATTTGAAGAAGGTAATTTACATACTAAAGTTTTGAATGAAGTACTCACTGTTGGCAGTTCCTTTGGAGGTTTCTGATGCAACCCTCCCATATAAACCACAGACGGAGGAACAGGTCTTATACCCTCAAATATCGAATGCACATTCAGGAATAGCATATCCACATTGTTCTTCAATTCCTCAACCGGTGGTATCTCAGGACCAAAATTTTGTCTAAGCATTTTATTCTCAAGCAATTCATTGCTTTCATACAGTTTTATAACGCGGTAATGATTGTATAATTCCGAAATTTTCTCCCAAAAACTGAGATTGTACAGCCTCTGTCTAACGACAGTTGGATAAAGCATCGGATGGTCAGCTGCTCCCATCAAATCGTAGTTCCCAGGAGCAGCTCCGAAAGAACTCACTAGAATCACAGGCACGTTTTTATAAATATAAGAAAAACCTAATGCTGGCCTTACACAAGCTTCAAGCAGTAACAAATCAAACTTTTTGTTCTTATCATTTATAAGTTTTTGCACCTCTTCGGATTGGATTTGTGCATCAAGCACCGCCGCAAATGTACTGAGAATGATGTACAGTTGGGACTGTAGATCGTCTTCATTTCCTTTCGAAGCCGCTTTCATGAAATTCTCCAGCCATATATTGTAAGAAATATCATGGACGTCAATTTCTGTTAGATTAGGAGGTGCGTCTTCATTCTTGAACACTGGGTCTGGTGTGATGATGGTGATTTCATGTCCTCTCTTGGCTAGTTCCTGAGTTAAAGGACGAAATACCACTTGATGACTGATAGATGGAACTGGGAACACTGCTAAGATTCTCGCCGCTTCATTTGAACTTATAACTAGAATAGAACACGCGACTAAATATAATACTGACATTTTTACTCGAGCAGCGATGTCGACATACTAAGGTAAATTGGGGTTAGAGGCTGTTTATATGCAATTCAACGTTACGCTTATTAGTGATCCGTGTGAGACTAATGAAAACGGAACAATACTGTGGAAACACTGTATTTAATTCAATTCGATTAAATGCGTAGATGAACTTGTTCAGGCCGTTGATTCTAAAAGTTGGCAACGTCGCAAATAGTTGTACCTGTTTTGATTAATTTGGCAATATTACTGTAAGGAAATATGAAATATCGCTAACTAGTGAACTAGAATATTAATAAATAATTGCAATAAAATTATAACACTGAATTTGATTTTGTTACCGTTTTTGGTGCAAAAAAGGCATTTGGAAAGTTTACAAATACTTTTTTTTATCTTAAACTAAATATTCGGTGTTACGATATAAATTATTGCATTTCATAATCAATATTTTACTTCACTAGTTAGCCATATTTCATATTTCCATACAGTAATATTGCCAAATTAATCAAAACAGTGAAATATCATTTGCGACGTTGCCCACTTTCAGAATACACGCTCTTAAACACTAAGTTCCAAATTGCATAAAACTATGTATTATGATTTAATTTAGAGGTTGGTCATAGGTAAGTAGTTAGGTATTATTTTTTACCTTCATAACACCAAAACAGTTAGGTCCTTGGATGACAAGGACGTAAAAGAATACCATCAAGACGATTTATAAGTAAAGTTTTAAAAAGAGGCAACACAATTATTTATAAATAATAAATAAATAAATAATACCAGCCTGTTACTGTCCCAATGCAGGGCAAAGGCTTCTTCTCATACATAGAAGGCACGAACATTGATCGCCACGCTTGCTCAAGACGGGTTGGTGATTTCAGACTTATATTAACTATAAGTCCAGGTTTCCTCACGATGTTTTCCTTCACCGATGTCAGTAATGTCCAAGATAAACTCAGAAAGTACATATGAATTGAAAAGTCACATTGGTACTTGTCCGGACTTGAACCCACAACCTCGTGCATGAGAGGCGAGGCCTTAACCACTGAGCCATCACGACAATAATAATATAATGTATTAATATTTAATTTACCAGAAATTTAGTAGATTGCACCCAGACGAAGCTGGGGCCTACTCCCTAAGCGGTCGCTAGTATTATAATCTACCTACTTAATAAAAATCTTAAATTCATTCACCGGCAGACAACGCACATCCTAAACCGGTCGGTGTAGGAACGAGAAGTTTAACACAAGGGTTCCTCATATAAATAATGAGAGTGAGCTCTACGGAACAATTTTTGAGGAAAAACCCAAAAAACCCAAAGGGGATGAAAGTTTCAAATTTTTTCGATGGGAAATAGAATCGGGCGCACGACTTGTGAAACAATAATTTGGCATTGATTAGTTAATCGTTTTCTGTCAAAATTTCCTTTTTTAGGAAACGAATGTTGTGGTTTTTCTAAACTAATGACTATTAGACTATATTCCAAGGTTATATTTTGAATTCCAGTTCCAACTTTTGAAGTCGCAAAAGTTGCAAATAGCTGTCAAATCCGACCCCTCCGTGTGTACCTGTTATGATTAATTGGCAATATTTCTGTATGAAATATCGCTAACTAGTGAACTAGAATATTAATAATGAACTACAATAAAATTATAACACTGAATTTGATGTTGTAACCCTTTTAGGTGTGAATTGAATTGAATGGAATTTGGAAAGTTTCCAAATACGTTTTTTACATCTAAAACGAAATATTCGGTGTTATGTTATTCATTATTGCATTCATAAGTCTTAATGCCAATACTTTGAAAGATCGATTGTTGATTTTACTTTCGACTAATTATAATTACAGGAAATGCTTTTGCTAGTTTTGATGTAATTAAATCATGTTTCACATACAGGTTTTGGGTAATTAACTACTATCGAGGTCCTTTAATCTTTTTGAGACAAAAAAACACGTTTTTATTGATAAATGCTATACAGACTACCTCACCGAAATAACACGAAAAGGTACGACACAATTTAGATGTAACATCGGCAGAACTCTTAAAACCGATCACCATCCGAACTGAGTGTGCCAAAATCGCCAATATTTATTACTGCTTTAGGTGAAAATGATCTTTACGCAAATGCAATAACTTGTGAAGTCATATAACCAAATACATTCGTAAAATTGAAATTAATTAATGCAAATTTTCAAATTTATGCTACATCAAAGTTGTGTCGTACTGTAACTTTTCGAGTTTTTATCGTGCAAATTAGCTTTTTAGTGTCTGTATACCAGAGAATATATCCAAGGCTACCTAAAAATAATAAAAACTAGAATAATTATGTGCGCATTTTTTGTCATACAACATTTTTTACCACATGCCGTTATTTGCTAAATAAAATCTTGATAAAAAATCGAATTATACACTAAACATTTAATCATCAAATAACAAACTGTTAGTAACTTTAAGCAATCTGCCTAGCCTTATCCCCACTTTGTTGGGGTCGGCTTCCAGTCTAACCGGATGCAGCTGAATACTAGTATTTTACATGGAGCGACTGCCTATCTGACCTCCACAACCCAGTTACTGGGTAACACAAAACTGTATTAAAACCTTTGTAAAAAGGTTACCTACTATAAAATTTCAAATTATTTAGAAGATAAAAGCTGGATTGAGCTGCTCGCACAAAATTACATGATTACTTTGTAAAGTACTAAATTATTGTAATTATTGTGAATGTGAGGACTATGTGGATATTTTGTTTGTCTTCTTTCGTTTATTTTTTCTTTCTCACTTAGTTTTATTGATGGTCTGGCAGTTTGAGTAGTTGATGCGGCCTACCTAAATATCCTTTCTTTGGTTGTTCGTCAAGTTGAGCTCATTAAGTTCTGAGTTGAGCTCCACGATTACTCACAAATGCTTGCACTGACTAGACAGGTCCACTCTAATCTGTGTGGTTCTTTCCTCAAAAGACCATTTCAGATACTATTCTACATGGTCCTCATAATATGGCTTGACCAAGATTATGTCTGGACTTTAAAAAAGACTTCCACCTCTGAGTTTGTCTCAGCCTTTTTTTTCAGTGTAGTCAGATAGGAAATGCCGAACTAGAAGACTATTTGTTTTTTTTTTTATATGACGTGTACAAGTGATTCCGATACCTATCCTATTTACAGAATAAACAATTTCATTTCACTTAATTAAAATATTTAATTCATTCACTGACAGACAACGCACGGCCTAAACCAGTGGGTTTAGAAACAAAAAAAAATCCACAAGGTTTCCTCATACATATAAAGGGGATGAAAATTTGTATGGAAGTTTCTCCTTTTTTGTCGACGGGAAAAGCAATCGGGCGCAGGACTTGTAAAACAATAATTTGGCATCGACAAATTAGTCTCTGTCAAAATTTCCTTTTTGAAAACTCTAATAGGAATGTTCGAATGTTGTGTTTTTTTAAACGTAATGCCTAGACTATATTCCAAGGTTATATTTTGAATTCTAGTCCCAACTTTTGAACTTGCAATTAAGCTATTAAAGAGTTCATAATGCTGTTTTACTTGTCCACCACGGTAATATATAATAAAATATAATTATGACCTAGCCAGCTCATTAATCACTTGATCAGTGTTTGATAAAAATGTATCGTTAGGAAATAGTCCGACTACGAATTTTAAAGCAAAAACTATAATTTAAGGATATACCTTTCGATCAGTCAACAGTATCTTCGGTAGATCAATATTTTTAAATATTGATCATTGATTTTACTTTGACCAATCAATTATAATTACAGGAAATGCTTTCACTACTTTTTATAAATAAATCATGTTTTACATAATAGGTTTTTGGGTTAGTAACTACTACCTACTTACTTAAATTTTTTAAGGTGAAAACATATAATAATAATAATCGATATTAATCGTTTTTGTTGATAAATGCTATAAACAGTACCTATACCTCCTCGAAATAACACTAACAACAAACTAGTAACTTTTCGAGTTTTTATCGTGCAAATTAACTTTTTAGTATCCGCCAGAAAATCTATCCAAGGCTAACTAAAATTAATAAAAACTGTGATATATGTAGTGAATAACTACTAATACTAATAGCATTTTTTGACGTACAATTTTTTTTACCAGATAGCAATATTTGCTAGATAAAATCTTGTTCAAAAATCTAATTACACTCAAAACATTGAATCACGAAATAACAACGCGTTAGTAACTTTAATAAAATACACAAATAGTCTTACTGAGGATTGAGATGATACAGGTGCAGATCGTAATAGAACTTAGACTCAAAGGACCAACTGTTATTAACATTTTCTCCTGGAATATACATATTATGCAGCCATGCTGCGTGCACGAACGGCATGGCTGCATAATGCGGAAACGGGTTTCGTGACGTTCACAATATTATCGCCACAACTATAGCAGCAGCTGTACAAAGATCATAATAAGGCGCGTGGCCAGAATCGGAACTAACGCCGCCATCTTGTTTATGCAATAGAATAGAATAAAATAATTTTATTTCGGACAGAGTCCATAGGGCTAGTAACAGTTTTACATATCATCTAGTGTTAGTAGGTACAGACACAGATAAACATAAAATTAAAATTCAGCGTGGAGCTGCATCCACCTCCGCAACATCGAAGAATCCCACCGATCTGCGAACACACTGAGAATACTGTTGGTGCAGCCGCGAACACGTGACATCAGGGATGCACATCTTTTTCTAATAATCGTGGCAAAACCATCAATGTTATTATCCGTAAACATCCCTTACGCACTACAACGCCACGGCAGCCGCAGCAGTACTCTCAGTGCATTATTGTACTGAACGCGTAGGTCGCTGTATGCGCGCTGAGTGAAGTTGACCCAATACATTGCTGCAATACATTTCACAAATCATTGGCATAAATGTTTACCAACAGCTCCAACTGTAAATATTATTCGAGCGCCAACAGATCCTTGTATCAATGTTTACGACTATGTAAGCACACGTTGATAAAGGGTCAAAAACATTGACCCCATATTTTATGATCTGCTCATAATAACAAAATAACTTTTTTTTCCTTAATTTAATCAATTACATTTTACTTTGGCACTACTGAAATTCTCTACAAAAACTTTTTTCGATACTAAAATACTTATAAAAAACACTATACTAATCTACATCTGCACTAATATTTTAAAAGAGAAAAGATTTGTATTTTTCTTTGTAATGAATAAACTCAAAAACGAATGGACCGATTTAAAAAATTCTTTCACTAGTAGAATGCTATATTATCACTCAGTAACATAGGCTATAATTTATAAAGATATCACGCGGGCGAAGCCGCTGGCGGAAGCTAGTAATAGATGATACGGTAAGTATAAGTTCTAGATCTAGATATTGCGCCCACGACATGTTGGCGGCGGGCGCACGCTAATTGTTGCGCAGCCGCCGCGACGTGAGACAACACGTGCTCTGTCTACCACATGGCGCGCTCCAGTGGACGCAATATTTTGATAGAAAGAAAGAAAAAGTATTTAATGAGACAAGCAGAGGAGATTTCAAATTAAACTAAAACACACTCATTGAAAGATAAATAGAAAAAAAGCAGAAAGTTCTGTGCGAGGCCAAAAGGCTCCTATCTCAGCAT
Organism: Agrochola circellaris; assembly: GCA_914767755.1. Classification (NCBI taxonomy): domain Eukaryota; kingdom Metazoa; phylum Arthropoda; class Insecta; order Lepidoptera; family Noctuidae; genus Agrochola; species Agrochola circellaris. Next base: position 10,939,541 of record OU611862.1, read on the forward strand.
GAAGCTGCGACATTTAATAATAAATGTCGCAGCGCTAGTATTCTGATAGGGCCCGATAGCATTACGACGGTAGCTGAAAATCAAATAGAAATGATTGTAGAACTCCTTGTATTATGAACACTTTTATCTTGGGATGTTCTATTTATTACAAACTGTCATCTTTAAACTCCTCGATTTTAAAATAGGAACTGTTATCAAGCTCCTACTAAAATTCAAAAGTTTCTGATTTCATTCTTATTTATACCGGACTAATGGTCGCAAGCCTTAAGGCTGGTCGGGCAAGGTGTTATTGGATTTTTTTCATCTCAGTAGCAGCTCGGAGTCTGGACCTGTGCCCAGTTGATGGCAATCGGCTCGCCCTCTGTTACATGAGGCTGAAAACTGGCGAAATGTGGGAGCACTACACCTCTACCTAAGCAGTCTGGGAAAGCAGGCGTGATAATATGTTTTATTTTATGTTTATAAACCTTCTTAAATGTATATTTAAATCGTTTCATGCTGATTCATTTTTATTCATCTTTCCAGTTTAGTTTTTTTTAACCTAATAACCAGGATCGATTCGAATGACGGTTTTAGAATACGGATTCAAGTCAACGAACCTATCAAGGATGTCCAGTGTGCTTCCGTATGTCTTTGCTTTGAGCTCTTAGATTTATTATCTACGGTACCAGCCATGCTATTCTGTAACCATCTCACCGTGAAAACTTAGGTGAAGTGAGCGTGGAGTGAGCTGTCAATAGTGTCAATCTCTAGCATTAGGTGGAATGATAGCTCACTCCACGTTCACTTCACCTAAGTTTTCACGGTGAGATGGTTACAGAATAGCACTGCTGCTTTAGAAAATTGGCATTCGTGTGTATTGCTCAGTTTGTCTAGCAATATGCAACTTAGCTTATTCCAACTTCAACATTACTTAATAAACATATTTTTTTTAATATTAACTGTGGCTTATTTCTGTTTATTAACCGACTTTGTGAGTACTGTAATATGTGTCACATAAATACCAATCATTATCATCATCATCACCATTTCAGCCGAAAGACGTCCACTGCTGGACATAGGCCTCCCCCAAGCACCGCCACTTCGACCGGTTCTGTGCTTCCGGCGGATTCCTGCGGCCTTCACCAATATCTACACTAAAATATCGCTAGTATTCGACACCAATAAGCTTACATAAAAAAGTATTGACTCTGGCGAGTATCTATATATACAAAAGTTCAAGGTTATAGACTTATATGGCTTCCGCACAGATAAAACCAGATTTTTGCATCATTATCGCGTTTCTGTTACTCACCTCAGCTGATAGTACTCATGTGTGTAGATTTATCTACAGTGTATTTTGCTTAACATGTCTAGTAAACAAACAGTAACGAAAAATATGAGTACCTAGTCATTTATAAGGCGACGATAACCGACTTTTAATGGTTTTATACTGAAGATCACGTCTAAACGAGTAGTTTTAATGATTTGGAAAAAAAATATGTTAAATTAAAACATTTTCTTTAACTTAATCTGTGCTGCTGTCCCCAGCTAACGTTCCGTTACAAAAGTTGATGGAAACTCCTTGTTGATATTAACTTCTTGGCTTTGCCCTGTATCGTAATAGAAAAAAAATTGTTATATATGATTATTTTGTTAGAGAAAAAGTGTTATAATATGATTCTATTTTTAAATTTCGGTATGGTTTTTTTAAAGTATGTCAATGTAAACTCGTTTTAAAGTTTATAATTCGAATATTACGATACGAGATTAGATAAAAGGTATAGAAACGCCGAGAGGGGACGCCCTAGGAGGACATATTCGTCGACCGTAGGTTCAATTGAGGTAAGGGACAAAATACGATTTTTCAGGAGAGGCCGACAAAGTTTTTTTTCGGACTAAACCGCCCACAACTTTGTTACGTAATTAGATAGCATATACATGCACGTAAACGAGGCTAAAGGAGTATGTAAGGATCGTAATCTTATGACTTACATCAAAAACTGCTTCTAATGTTAATTAGAAGCAGTTTAATAATAAAAAATAATGATAATGATCATTATTTATTATTATTTATTAGCCATTATTGTCTCACTGTTGGGCCAAGGCCTCCCTACTCATTTTCCACCTGTCTCTGTTCTTATTAATTAAAATCATAATTTTTCTCGAAATCCTCGTAACGTAGAAAATGTGTTACGTAATTACGTAATACATTTTCCCCCTCAACATCACCATCCCACCACCACCATCACCTCACCATCTTATCTAAGGTCTTATCTAAGTCTGTCGCCTTAATAACAATGTTAACAGCATTGTTGAGTTTCGGCAGTTAGAGGTAAGATAGCCATTACCTCTGTGGTTAAGGATTCCGGGTGATGCTCGCTTCCACCTTAGCTATGGTCATCACTTACCATCAGGTGAGATGCAGGCCAAGAGCTTCCCATTTGTGAATTTAAAAAAACAATAAATATGAATCTGAAGACCAAACAAACAATATTTAAATAAAAATGGTACTTACTATATTTTATATAATATTAAAAGTGTCTATAGTAGTCACTACCTACTCCAATACTTTATCAGATTACTACAATCTATCATGAAGTCTTGGAGAAAACAAGTGCTATAAAAACAGGTCTTAAAAAGTATCGAACAACTTATTTCCCGACACTTTTAATATTATATAAAATATAGTATCATTTTTATTTAAGAATAATTTGTAAATATTAATTTACAAATTATTCTTATTATTCTGTGGTCTTCTTTTAAGTCTAATACTATAATATTCCCGAAACAAATTGATTAAAAATGCAGATTTTAACGCAATAGCAATAATACACGGTTCAATTGAATTAATACGCTTTTTAAAAAGGCGCATAATATGCAAAATGTAGCACACGTTTTATTATCTTCGCTTTTTTTTTAACCTGCTCTTTTCCACTCCCGGGCAACGTTATCTAGGTACGTTAAAACTATTTAATTTTGTTGATTCAAGGGTATAGAGCGAACCGTGTATAATTGCTATATGTATAGAGTATACACTTAATGCGCATAAATTAATATTAGCATTTAGATAGTTCGTCACTAAGTCTACCTGTTTAACTATGGCTGATAATGGTAAGTACCTACTAGACAAACGAGGAAGTCAACTGTTTTTCTGAAAGTGTTATATTTATTAAGGTTTTTATTCGTTGAATATTGAAGGTAGTCCCAGTTTTACGGGTGAGTAGGAAGGTACATTACAAACTTACTTAAAGTGAAGAAAAAACAATGTTTTAATTGTTCTTCCAAAAAATTTGCATGAACTAAAAACGCACGCCTCACAGATAGAAACATGTTGACGATAAATTTTATGGAAAAAATAAAAAAAAAGTTTATCGATTTTTGTTAATATCTTTTGAACGGATATGAGTTTGATAACGAAACTCAATAGGGCTCAGCCAAAGGATGAAAGGAAACTTATAGAAGAAGATTTGGATTAATCCATTGTGTGTGACGACAAACAGACACACTTCCCAACGGAAAGCACTACACGTAATTTTTAAATTATATTTTTTATATTATACATTTAACAAGGTATATCTTTCAAAAAATATATTAATCTTATAATGGCTGTCTCTAGTTTTTAAAACTTCCCTGCTAATCATAATATGAATTCCATGGAGCATGTATAATATTGAGAGTTTATAGAAAAGATTTTATGGTGGAAAATTTTGACAAGGCGACATATCGAGAGTAAAGCACTCTTATACGTTGAAACGTTGTGAGGCGTGCAAAAAGATGATAAATATATAATATATTTGATGAAAGACTAGATTTCAAATCAAGAGGACATCAAGAGTTCTTAATTTTATTCCTACCTTTTCTTAAAACCTTACACAATAAATAAATACTAAAAGCTAGCAATGACATAGTAAACAATAATATTATAAACACAATTAGTACTAGTTCTAGTTCTAGGTACTGCGCCCACGACATGTTGGCGGCGGGCGCGCGTAGATGTCTCGCGCCGCCGTGACGCAGCACGTGCTCCGTCCACCATACGGCGCGCTCCAGTGGAGACTGTGGCTGATCGAGTATCCAACTACGAAGGTTCACTATGTTGCGGCGATAGCTGAAAATATTTAATAGAAGAAACTATTTGAGATCCTTGAAACTCAACCTGGATTACTGGGGGGCCTGACTGGGGGGGGATAATTTAAAAACGTTGCAATGTTCTCGCCATTGTGAGTTTTTGACAGATTTTTGGAAGACGCCAAATCGTAAGGTAAAAGTATATTACGATAGGCATTTAAGACTATACAGCGGTAGGCGGAAGTTATTGCAAGAATGGAATTGATTTTATGCAAAAAGGAATACAAAATAAAGTTTGTTCACTAACAAAATACAAAATCCGTCAAAAACTCACAATGGCGAGACCTTTGCAACGTTTGACCATTGAACCTAGGCCCCAAAGTAGAAAATTCAATCGTGAATTTGTGACGCTATTGCACATAAATTAAACACCAGTTTTTCCAATCTCAGGAACGAACCCATGCATCCGCTGAACCCACAACTGGATAAACGTGGAAGCAAGTTCACAGAGCTGTCAAAATTATGCTTATCTGAATGTGATTAGCTGCTCACTCAATCAACGATCATGTGATTGGAAATCGACCAGCATACGATCATGCTAATGGTAATTATGTGCCGATGTCCTCTCGTGTTTGCAGTTTACGTAAAGGCTTCATAGCAACGATAATTATATACCTAAATTAGCTAGATATTGTCCATTCAAAGTTTAACCGCCATTTAATTTGCATACGGGCTAAAGTTTGAAAAGTCCTTTCATAATGAAGTCACCTCGAATCTTAATCAACGAAATTAAAGTACATGTGATAACTAATTAAACTTTAAAAAGAGGACAGTCTCTTTTTAAAGTTAAAGCAAAGGTATGACTGACAGAAACGACGTACCAAAAAAAAATATTCCCGTAAGTTAGAGTGAGAAAACAGATATAGTAGGTAAGTAAAAAGGATAATTAATAGGCATTCGAAAAATAACTTCAAGATACAAATACGAGATTTGTTGTACGCGGTAGGTACCTGAATTTGGTACCGGTGCTTGTTAGGTGGAGTACCGGTAACGGTCTGGAACCGGTACCCGTCCTGAACCGGTACCCAGATACCGAAATGGTAAGAATCGCTAAGTACGAGTACAGAACCTGTCCTTTTGGTATCTGTTCCAAGCCGTGGTTGCCGCACGCATATTGTTTGTCAGTCAGTCAGTAAAATGACAGACTTGTAATTTTCATGGAAGATAAATATAATAATAATTATTATTATCAACTTCTTACCTGTCATTACCAATAACTGTGTTTATAGCATTCATCAAATCTGCTTCAGTAAGCATTTCCATATCCAGTTTGACTCCAATCTTATGGTATACATATCTTTCGACATTGAGCCATTGATCACCAAACATTGGCACACCAATCAGAGGTACTCCCGCTGTGATAGCCTCGTCTGTTGACTGTAGTCCTCCTTGGGTTATGAACAGCTTGACGTTTGGATGCTCTGAAAAGATGAAAATTTTATTGCTACATCGTTACTTTATTTTTTGTTTAAGGAAACATAAAGTGGAGTCAGCGCCACCACTGAAGTCAGATTGAGGCGGCGCTGGTGTCTACGTCACTGCATCACATTGTATAATATAGTTCCACAATTTTCCGCAGGCCTTCTTTCGTGGCATGCACTCTAGGGGATGTCTTCGTTTGAAATTAATAACCGTTACTTAGTATATGGTTTGGCTTAGCTCTACATACAGTATATTCTAAGGCTTCCTTTACATGAGGCCGGAGCCGTTTGTGTATACGAATGAATATCGACCATGCGCCGCACAGCCGCCGCACCGGGGTCGCACCTGCGCCGCGTAGATTTAACATTTTCATTCTGAAACGTTCTGAATTTTTTTCATCTTGCGGTCAGGTGCCGATGCAGCATCGGTGCGGCTCCGGCGTCATGTACCTACAGGAAGCCTAACTCTATGGGCTTAGAGAAATTATATTCTCGTGTCTCATTTGTTTCTATGTCACAATTGTAGATTAAAGGTGAATGTCCACTGGTACGCACCGGCCGCAACGCGCGCACGACACGCACGTATTGGATTTGCCGATGGCATGCGTCCACTGTATCCTCATATAATTCTTCTTTACAAATTTGAATATTATCGATGTTTCAGAATATTTTTCATTACGAGGTTTTCACTGGATATATAGTTTACCTAAGTTTACAATATCTATAAAACAGATTATTTAGGTTAACGATCACTTATACAAATTAATGTAATAGGTTAAAGGTAGGAGGATGACGATTTTTGTAGAAGATGCTTATAAAAATAATAATATATACTTAGTAGGTCCGACTGCGGCCACCACTTGGCAATCCTGATGTTGTCTGTACGTCCAGGCAACTCCTGTGCATCCCATTTCCACAGCACAACGTACGGCAATGCAGAAAGAACTTTTACTAGAATTCTTCTTTTTTCTGCAGTAAGGAGAGAAGTGTCCACATTGGTCCCGAAACTTATGTATATTACACCGTTTTTAGATGAATCCAACAATGTTTTGACGTCCTGGAATGAAATTACATCCCTAGAAGAATTGCTTATGAAGTACGTGTCGTGTTGTCTCTGATACAAATGTGTTATCAAACTTAATATGTGTGCGAAGTAATAACCAGAATTGATCTTTGTTTGTTTGGTTATCAAGTAATAAATGGCGTATTGACTCGTTGAAACCACAGCAGAGATTTTATATGGAATTCATACCAATATTAATATAAACTCGTCATTATCATTGTCATATTGCTTAGATATAGGGAAATAAACCGTAGGTGTTATTACTTCCTTAAAAGTAAGTAAGTAATTAAAAATAAAACTTACATCTGGCAATTCCTTATCAGGTTTCTGATGTACACCACCCATATATACCACAGAAGGAGGTACAGGCCTTATACCTTCAAACACTGGATGCACATTCAGAAACAGCATATCAACATTGTTCCATAATTCTGCAACCGATGGTATTTCAGGCCCAAAATGTTTTCTTAGAAGAACATCTTCAAGTTTCTCATACTCATCATTGATTCTTGCTACCTGATGCTCATTGTATATTACCGTCATCTTCTCCCAAATGGTCAAATTGTGGTTCTTCTTACGATTTATCGAAGGATAGAGGAATGGGTGAATGGGGGCACCCACTGTTTCGAAGCTACCATAAGAAGCACTAAACGAACTCATTTGGATCACAGGCACTTTATAAATAAAAGAAAACGCAAGAATAGATCTCACACAAGATTCTAATAGCAACAAATCAAATTTTTCATTCTCATTACTGATCAAGTTTAGGACGTCTTTGTGAGATAATTGTGCATCAACTACTGAGTGACCTAAATCCAGAAAGAGTCTCACTTGATCCCTTAAACCTGATTTGTTGTTTTTCGGTATCGACATGAACTTTTCCATCCATATTTTGTACGATATGTCGTGGACGTCGATTTCTCTCAAGTTATTTGGTGCTTCTCCTTGCGGGAAGGCTGGATCTGTTGTGATGACTGTGACGTCATGACCTCTTCTGGCTAGCTCCTGCGTGATAGGTCTAAAAACCACTTGGTGGCTTATGGATGGTACTGGAAATACTGCTAAAATCCTCGCCGCCTGATTGGTATATACAAATAAAACACTGCATACAACTAAATTAAATACCACTGACATTATGACTGTCGACGATGACGACTAAGCTATAATGTTTCTGATTTCATCCTTATAACATTATTATTGTACACTTTCTGAACAAATAAGGGCGATTACAGTGCTTCACCAACCTTCCGTAGCATAGCGTAGCGCGTCAGTTCTCACGATCCGCATTGACCGACAGTCAGTTTGTAGCGTTCAGTGCTCTCCAACGGTGTCGACATTTATGGTGACAACATTTATTGTCACGGCGATGATACACGCATATCTACGGTCCGTTCACCAGTGCTGCACCAGCAGTGAACGCGCTCATAATTTTTTATATATTGCGTCGGTCGAACGACGCACAACATGCAGACGGAATGTACCAAAAAAAAACTAAAGTCATTCATTCAAATTAGGCTGAGAATCAGGACTTTTTGAACTTTAAAATTACATAAGATAGTCTCCCAAAACGCCCGCCCTTAACCTCTTCCTAGTGCTATAGCTTGAAAGACGTGGCGCAACAAACTCCCCAGTAACTTTACCGATGGACCTCGTACACAGTGCGTAGGATCGTGCACATGCGTACAGTCACTGTACCGTTCAAAGAATTATAATAAAGATAAATGACGAACTCGACCGACGTACGATGAAGCACTGTAACTGGCCTAAAAAATAACAATACTTACGTCTTTATCTATTCTATGAATATATAAAATTAGTAGCATTTCGCCCTCGACTTCGTCCGTGCGTATAACACTCTCTCCACCCTTTTAAAACGTAGTTTTGGAAAAGTAATCATTACGATTTATATATTACTGAGTGTTACGAACATACCTTGTTTATATAATAGACTAGCTTCCGCCAGTGGCATCAATTGCGTAATATCTTTATAAATTATAGCCTATATTACTCAGTAATAGTATAGCATTCTACTAGTGGAAGATTTTTTTAAATCGGTCCGGTTTATTAATTACAAACCAAAATACAAATATTTTCTCTTTTTAATATTAGTCTAGTTGTCGGTAGGTAAGCTATAAAAGTATAGACATAACAGGGTACTAAAAATAAAAGATTGCATGCTTTATCACCTTCAATGTCACGAGAATCACGATGCACATATTATATTTAGTACCTAGGCGACTGACCTCTGCTCGGGTAAAAATAAAGAAAACGAATTTTCCTAGTTACGAGACTAGCTAGATCGAATTTTCGGCCCTGCAAACTCCTATATTACAACTTTAATCGAAATCGTTAGAGCCGTTTTCGAGAACGCGATTCAATTGGATAGAGTTTCTTTTACATATAACAATAATAATAATAATAATATAACAAGGTGCACATGGCATGGTGGTGGTACATGGTTTGTAATATACAATATTGCTCATTTAATAGTATAGGATTTAGCAAACCGATTAATTCATAAGACGCGTTACGCAGAGAACTAGACGTGATATTCAGGTATACGAGAATTATTGCCAATATCGTTATAAGCCTGTCAACAACTGCTCACGTTCCTACGCTGAATGTTTTTATTTCGGTTAGCAAGTGGGGGATTCACAAATACACCTGAAGGAAAGTGCTAGTGTGCATTCTTCTTCTTTTCGTGTGGTTAGTGACTAACCTGGTGTCAGAGTATTAAAGCCGCCTGTGGTCGAAAAAATATCTCTCAGGCATGCCGGTTTCCTCACGATATTTTCCTCTACCCTTTTTGAAGTAAGTGATAATTATACAATACGCACATGATCCGAAGAGTCAGAGGTGCGTGTTTTGGGTTCAAACTCGAGACCTATGACTTGGCTGTTTGACGGTCTCACCACTAGGCTATCACTGCTAGGCAGCTGCATTTAGTGTTCTTAAAAATATGTAGACGCGTTTATGTTAAAAATCTGTCTTCGTTTTGTTTCCATTTGCACCAAAGCTGCTTTGCTCGCTCAGTATAGATGGAAAACAAACCCTAAAGTTAGGCGAGTATTTGTAGCCTTGAAAGACGATTATTTATTTATTTATTATAGCATAATGTATACTCAGTTACAGGCAAGGCTAAGGGTGCGTTTCCACTGAAGCGGAGACGAGCGAAGCTGAGCGGAGACGTGCAATCACAATGGTTGAAATCTTCATCGCGTCTCTCGTCTCGTCTGTGATTGGACGATTCCTGCACGTCTGCGCTCAGCTCCGTACGTCTCCGCTTCAGTGGAAACGCACCCTAAAACTTATGAGTACCTGACCCTGTTAGGGTGATGTACTCATACCAATTATCGAAAGAAGACAAGAAGGTGACTCGTGTTTTCTATATATAACATACAGTCAGCAAAATGTCGACATGAAACGATTTGCCGATGACAGCACCTTTATATCGCAGCAATAAGGGTCGTTTTCGTACGTCGGTTATAATAGAAATAGGTATTTATGGGATTGTGAAAAGTAAATCGGTAACAGCGCCTGTCTGCTAATTAGGCGTTTCCGTAGAAATTTGTCCCGGTTACAAAATGGAGAAAAGTGGATTATTTTATTAAATAGTGTTTTTATTATCTTGTAATGATTTGATATTCATTAAAGATTACTGTTATAGTTGCAAAACAACAAAAGAATACCCATTTTCTGAGAAAATATGATTTGTTTGGGACAAGGTAGTGTTTCTGATTTCCATTTTGTAACTTGTTTGCAATAAAATAAAATATATTTAGATATTTAATTTTTAACGGAAAAAGTGGTTTTAGCATAGAAAACGCTACTTTCTTTAAAAATTATATTAAATCAATTAGTAAATGAGTTAGTTTTTTTGTGATTTAGTAAAAACATATCCACTTTGTTACTTTTGGGAACTAAGCTTTGTTATTTTCTGTTTTGCAAATTGTCGAAAATAGTTAACAAGATTAGAGTATTTTTAAATTTATAGTCGTATGATACTTTATAAAAAACTAAACAAATAATGAGCTGGTGCCCTGTAAAAATTGGAAATTAAATTAAATTTTATGATGAAAAAAATGGGACAGTTACAAAATTGAATGATGGAGTTACAAAACGGAAACGTAAAGCTTATTTCACATAGTTAATAAAAATTATAAATGGTCAGATGGTTGATGAAACGAAAATTAAACTACAGAACCTTAGTTTTATCAGCCTTTAATTAGAGTTTGTCCAAATCAACAGTTTTCTAAATTAATTATTATTATTATTTATATTCTTTTCATTCGAATAGTTTCTCAATTTAACAGGTATTCTGGTACGCACGGTTACACATCAAGCTATACATTTCCAGTATAAGCTGACTTCGTATTGTACGTATTGCACAAAATAATAGTAAGTCATCCCTTGCCAAAAGCATTGAAGAAATTATATCATACAATATAGCAATATCCCGCAATCTACCAGCCCAAAGAAAAGCATGAGATTAGTGGTATTTCATTAGCTAGCAACTTTTGGTTGAAAAAGATAGTTTCCTGAACAAACTTTTAAATTAATGCATTAATATAAGCGTAAGTGCATAAAAAAGCCAAATAAAAAATAATTACCACCACAACAAAAAATTATCACATAAAAATTGCACACATCATGCTTGTTTAGCTTATGTACTCGCCTTTACATTTCCATTTTATAACTTTTACAATCCACATATACGTAACTAAACAAAATGGAGGTAACGTTTTCATGTTTACCAATCTAAAATTGCGTGTAGTTAAACAATAGAACAATGAATGCTGCAAGTAATTCAATTAATCATTTTTACGATTATTTTATTATAGTTAACAATAACAACATTATCAAAAACAAAAACTTACCAGCAGAAATTCCTCAAACAAAGTGGATGAATTACGGTAACGCTTTGCAAGTTTAGACACGAATGATTTTGACAGCACCTGATTGCCAACCGAAAAAACTTGCGGAATCGATGAATAATGTTGCCAGGAAAATAAATGTGCTAAGATTTTGGAAGTTTATTTTTTACTTGTGGAGGAAATACCGTTACAAAGTGGAATTTTCCACTACGTCCGAAATCGTGGGACACAATTAAAATAGTAAAAAATAATTATTTTTGTATTAAAGTGGCTGTAATTTATGTTTTATTTTAAAAGAAATCATACATTTGAATATATTAAAACCTTTTTACATGCATGCTTAATTTTATGTCATCAATAATCTAACTCAAAGTGTATCACGACACTGTGGGACACCTGAAAACTGGGGGGGTTCCAAACATATTTTCGTCTTATTTTAATAATTATTATAGTAAAAATAGACTAATTCACTGTTATTTACTGAGTTTATTTATTATACTATCATAATAAATAGTGAATTACAATAATAGGCCTTCGGCCTTCTAATGAATTATAAATAAAGTCATGGGACAGCACAAAATGAGAGTGGATAAATTTCAACGGAAATGCCCAATTAGCAACAGGTTGTATTCAACCATCCAAACATGGTCGGTCATTATGAGGGTGGTCAAGAAGATGCTTTTCGAATTTGAAATTGGAATTTCGAATAATCATCAGCAAAATTAAAGAAACAAAAACGAAGTGAAGCGTAGCGTAGCGTGGGATGCCTCCCAGCTAGACGCACCGAGGACACACTTTAAAAGGTGGCTGGGACAAATTCGATGCGGAAAACGGAGAACAGGGTGTTGTGATGCAGCTTGGAAGAGGCCTATGTCCAGCAATGGACCGCGATAGTTGAGATGATTGAATAATAAAGAAGGGCTGCAATCGTTTTGAAATGGTAAACAAGCTGCTATGGAAAATCAATTAGGCACATTTGGTTAAGTCCACTTCTTTTCTTTTTTCTGTTCAAAGCATCGTAACCGAAAGATGAAGCTGTCCATTCCAAAACGTAGTGGACTCCTATGGAGACAAACGGGCACGAAACTCCTTGGACGCTTTTTGTTACATAAAATTGGTTACATCATCTCTCAACATAAACAACTTTGATATACAGTTTACAATAATTACAGAGCGTTGAGTGAGTTGCGTTGGCGCCGCGAAATTCTATGATGCGTTTCAATTCGTTACTTGGACATATTTTTAAATGGTTTTAAGTTATAATATTGTTCTTTTTTATTCGTAGGTTAATAATCTTAGTAGAAAAATAATTTAAAATGTAAAAATATGCAAAATTTTGGTATTTATGTTCTTGAATGAATAAAATGGGTGGAAATAACAAAACTTGTTTTTAGTGTAAACATGCTCGTTTTATTGTAAACCAAATTCTTATAAGTCTTATAAGGACCAGTAGGAAATATTGTACAGATTACGAAACAGTTATAGTTTTATATGGGTTTCATAGTAAAATACCGAGCGATATTATATATAGAAAACACTTCAGGCAGTTCTTTATCAGATTTCTGCTGTACACCACCAATATACACCACAGACGGAGGGACAGGTTGACTACCTTCAAACGTTGGATGATAATTCAAGAAGAACATTGCAACATGGCAACATTTTTGTATATTCCATAAAATTACCTTGAAAGTCTACTGGATAGAATTCGAAAAAATTATTATCCTATCTCAGTCTATTACTAAATATAGCTCACGAGAATCATGCCTTAATTGATAAAAGTAACGAAGCGTACGTCACAGCGATAAATGTGATAGATAACCCGTGTGATACCGTATTGTATAATAAATTTCTTTTTTACAAATCAGAACAATGACGGTATGATTTGTAAAAAAGAAACAATAATAATACTACTACAGCCATGAGGCTGTAGTCCCCGAAAGGACAGCAAATGTAGCGTAAGGCGTACAAAAATGGATGGTAACCTTAAGGCACTACCAAATAGGCCAAAGTAATTTAATGAACTGACTCTCCAAATAACAAGCCCTGGCTTAGGTTAAGTAAAAATGAATAAATACAGTATTTATGTAATCAAAGTTTACAATTATTAAGTGATTACGATCACTCGGAAAAGTAATCACATTATCGCTGAATAACAGAACTGTCAAATTCATCCATTCAAAACATGGAAGACGCTTTCAATTGGTTTTTTTTTTATCAATTCAAGGTAATCAAAATAAAATGTAATTTAAAAATAGCATATTAAGTATATAAATATTGCAACGCAATAAAACATTATTATTTAAACAAAAATATTATCTGAAATTTAAAGTCAACCGGTATTTTGTATTCCACAACATTGTGTAACATCTCATACATTCAACCTATAAATGGAGCTAAACATCAACAAATTAATCAGTACAGCTTCGTATTCCAACCGGGGAAGAATGATACCACTTTTATTCATACTTACGTGCTCAAGTTTAGTCATAAGTCCAAATGAAGGTGCTAAAATACTGGCTGTATTTCCAGTTCCATCTATCAGTCATCAAGTTGTGTTCCGTGCTTTAACTCAAGAACTAGCCAAAAGAGGACATGAGGTTACCATCATCACACCAGATCCAGCATTCCCTAAAGGCGGAACACCTCCCAATTTGACAGAGATTGATGTTCATGATATATCTTACGATGTATGGAAGGGAGATTTATTAACAATCCCTTTCGGCAAGAAAAATGTTCTACTTACAGAATATGCTGTTATTTTCAAATTGATGGCAAAAGTTGTGGACGTACAGCTGAAGGATGAAAAGGTGCAGAAATTGATTCGTGATAAAGACCGAAAGTTTGATTTGATATTTGCCGAAGCTGTTGTGAGACCAGCTGTTGTATATTCACACATATTTAAGGCACCTGTGATCTTAATAAGTTCCTTTGGACCATGGGCTGATAATTACGATGTAATGGGCGCTCCTACCCATGCGCTTCTGTATGCAAATAACATGAGTCGAAGATTTTATAACCTCACGTTGTGGGAGAAATTGGTGAAACTGTACTATCGATTCAATATAGAGCTAATGCAAAGACGTAGCTATGAAGAAGAGAATAAAATGCTCCAAAAACATTTTGGAAAGGATCTTCCACCGCTTCAGGAGATATACAATAACGTTGCCATGTTCTTCTTGAATCTGCATCCGACATTTGAAGGTAGTCAACCTGTTCCTCCGTCTGTGGTTCATATTGGTGGTATACAGCAGAAATCTGACAAAGAATTGCCTGAAGTAAGTAATTTATTTATAATTCAATTTATTTCTCAAAGTGTCTTAATACATAATCGAAATAGCTATCATATGAAATTCTGATGATGCAAAAAGCATTGCATTGTCAGAATGAAATATTCAACTTCTTAAAATTGATTATCTACTACTGTGTTTAAATTTAATAAAAAACTTTGAACAGTACATACTTATCCTGAAAGGCTTAACGCAATACGGTCATGCAAATTTTTTTTTCGTCTTGTACTTGCAGAAGTCTTTTTCTTCTTCTTCGTGTGGTTAGTGACTAACCTGTTGTCAGAGATTTTATGCCGCCCACGGGCCTCTGACTTGGCTTTACATGTTGTCCTGAAATATCTCTCAGGCATTTACTTACAGAAGTGATAATTGTTCTTTTATTTATAGGACCTCAAATCGTACTTAGACTCTTCCAGACACGGCGTGATATACGTAAGCTTTGGCACAAATGTGGAACCATCTTCATTGCCTCCAGAAAAAATACAGGTTCTAGTACAAGTGTTAGCTCGATTGCCTTATGACGTGCTATGGAAGTGGAACAAAGATGAACTGCCAGGACGTACTGAGAACATAAGGATATCCAAGTGGCTGCCGCAATCAGACCTACTGAGTAAGTAAAAACTTCTAAAGTATGGATCAGATACTTTTGAAACAGACATTTTAACCTCTTTGCTCATTATGTCTACCTGGTTGGTCGCAAGTATGACTGTTGAACGTAGGTTCTTTGTTTTGTTTTTATTTGATAAATTCCGGCACTCAAAAAAAAAAAAACGGTATTTTGTTTTAATATCTGACTCAAGTTTGGGTTGTTCCATTTTCGGTAACAGCCTGCAATCTGAGTTCGTGCTGAGTTTTTACAATAGTCTTAGCCCCTATTACTTGGGATATATAACTAGCAAAATGTGGGTGTGCTATAAAATCTTTGTCTAATCCTATAAGGAATACAAGCGAAATATGAGGCAGTGTAAAAAAACTTTGGCCGTAGTTGAAATATTTGCAATGCATGTCTGTCATGAAATTTTATCAAATAAATAAATAATGAATTAATATTATGTATTCCAGAACATCCCAAAGTAAAGCTGTTCATAACACAAGGAGGTCTACAATCAACAGACGAAGCTATCACAGCAGGAGTACCTCTGATCGGTCTACCGATGTGGGGAGACCAGTGGTTCAATATAGAAAGATATGAACGCCATAACATTGGAGTAAATCTGGATATGGAAACACTTACTGAAGAAATATTTGAGAACGCCATCAAGACTGTTATTGGAGACGACAGGTAAGTGGCCATGTTTTTAGTTAAAGCAAACGCAAGACATGACGTACTAACGTAAATTAATAATTGATTGATCTTAAGCAGGATAACGAGTAGGTAAAGTGATAATCTTAAAATCAGCCTTGAATAAGATCCATTTAACGAGAAGAAGAAAAAACTGAGGCCTGTAGTAGTGGGTCAACACTGACCTATTTAAAGACAATAATTTGCATGCAAACAACCTTCACGAGGACGCGACGGGCAAAAAATGGGTGTCGTACTATGGGTGTTGTATATACTATTCAACTTGGATGAGGCCTATATCCATCAGTGTCATTAGGCTAAGTGTTGAGGTATCGTCTCTCTTTTACTCTTTATAGTTTTAGTTCATAGGTACATTCTTCTTTGTCAACTTGGCCTAAAAGATAATATTCTTTCCAGCTATCGTCGCAATATTGAAAGATTAAGAAGGCTGATGCACGATCAGCCACAGCCTCCACTGGAGCGCGCCGTGTGGTGGACGGAGCACGTGCTGCGTCACGGCGGCGCGGGACATCTGCGCGCACCCGCCGCCAACATGTCGTGGGCGCAGTACTTAGAACTAGAACTATTGATAGTTTTATTAATAGGATTTTTAATTGTATTTACATTGTTTATTGTAAGTTTCCGTTATATTTATAAAATTTTAGGTAAGTATTTAACTGCTGCCAAAGTAAAAAAAAATTGACGAAAATACATTATGAAAAGTTTGGGTGAATTCGATAATTGCCAAAGAGTTTTCAAATGCTATCTTACTGGATATTTTTATGACAGAAAATTGTTCAAATAAAATTATTTTTAATTTACTTATTTCGTAATTTAATTTACTTTTTCTTAGTGACTGACTAGTATTAGTTCTACATTTTTTTGCTGTATACTTTATCAATTTCTAATTGCCATTGCTCCATTGCCTCGTTGGTCTAGTGGTCGCAAGCTCTACTGCTAAGCATGAGGGTCTGGGTTCGATTCCCAGGTCGGGCAAAGTGTTATTGGGTTTTTGCATCAGGAATTTCTCAGAAGCAGCCTCCGGGCTGCTTCTGAGAAATTCCTGGATTTGGGCCAGGTTGCTGGACCGATCAAATTAAATCCATGGTTGGAAGCCTTGTTAAATGATTGCACCAAACTGTTATATAACAGAACCAGATAGAGAGATCGTGAGGAGAGCTAGATGTCACATGTCTTCAAATTTTCGGTTCTAGGACATATTGGTTTCTTCACTATGTTTTCCTTCACCATTTTGAGAGCAGTGGTGACGACAATTCATCGTGATCACGACCGCTCCAAAGCGAAGCGAAGAAGAAATGCAATACATTTATTTTTCACATCACCTGTTCGATAATGTCAAGTTATAATGTAAATCCAACCTAACCTAATAGAAGTCATTGTAGCCCTGGGGTCTAGCCTGGCAATAATATCGTACTGAAATCATAACCAGCTGGTCAATAATGCTATTTGAATTTGGAACCTCAACTTCAATATTTGATTGAAGTTGAGGTTCGCATGAAAACATGTACAAAAAATAATAATCGAAAATTGAATTGACCTATTAAATCCCACGCTGCCCTCAGAATTCTAGCCTAAACTCCTTCGCTTCGTTCAGGAGTTAAATTTGGATAACACCTCGTTAACTAGGCACACATACCTACAGACCTCATGAAAAACCCTAATAACACTTTTGTGTCGAACTTGGAAATTGAAAACAAGACCTTGTTGCCGGGTTTAAAAATAATAACAATATTTTCATGGATAGAAAACCTGTTACTGAGGAACTCATTAATTGCTCGATGTTAAATGTCAGGCGTTGAAGGCGATAAACATCACATAATTAATCAAATAAAGATATAATAATCGAATGAATTTATTTATTTAGAAACAAGTCTGTTGTTCGAATTGCATCTTCGAACAACATCACCTAACAAAGGAGAATCGTACCTCCCCGCTATAATCTTCAGGATGGAGTTGGAGTTATCCCGCACTTTGCAGAACAAAGAGGCAGATTTCTGTCTGACGATGGCTGGAAGCCATTGACGTGTGCTTTTGCAAACATACCAGTCGGTCGATTCTGTAAAAATATTAACGTGAAACTTAGGTGAAGTTAGCGTGAAGTGAGCTGTCGATAGTGTTAATAAGTGACAGCTCACTTCACGCTCACTTCACGGTGATATTTATACAGAATCGACCGGCTGTTCGCAAAAACGTCAAGCGAAGCACCCCACTTCGATGAGACTAGTCGCTGAAGAAGACTGATCCTCAGGTTTAAACATAGGATTGGATGTGTCGTAAATACTCCTACGGGTTCGGAACGTGATTTTCTAGGATAAAAGAAAAATAATAATAATTTACTAATTTTACTTTTTTGTAGAATTCTGCTAAGTCTTAAAACTATTTACATGTACAAATTTTTAATTATATAACATGTATCACTTACATACAATTTCCCACAAACAGTCTACTACAGACAACCTTATTTTTGTAATCACTCTTTTTGAACTTGTCTGAGGAATAAGACCTTATCACATTTGCGCATTGCTTCCAATCCAAATCCAAATTTTGAGATCCTTGTAACAACTGAATAGGTGAACGGCCAGAGTTTGTATTTAGTGCACAACCCGACATAGACAAAGAAGTTTGGCTAAATTTGAGTCATATTTTTCGAATTTGGATCGGATAATGTGGGCAAACTCTTAGGCGTTAGCAATTAATCATCCAAAGTCCACTTCCCTTTTTATAATGACATCTATTAACTACACAAACTTATGAAATGTATTTACAAAAAGTGAGAATACCTTACACATATCGAAAAATATCACATGCATTACGTACGTTTAATTTTAATCATAGCTGCATATTTTCTTAAAGTCAGATCGTACAGGAATTTTACTGAGAAAACGAGTGCTGCTAGAGTTGTTATAAAACCTAATAAAAGAGTAAATACTAGTTCTAGTTCAAGGTACTCTGCCCACGACATGTTTGCGGCGGGCGCTCGCAAATGTTTTCCTCCGCCGTGACGCAGCACGTGCTCCGTCCACCACACGACGCGTTCCAATGGAGTCATTGGCTGGTCTTGCATGATCTTGCCTAGTCTTATTATATTTTGGCGATAACTAAAAATAAAAAAAACAAGCCATTAATGATTTGAAAATTAAAGACAAGGGTCATAAAACAATTGGAATTTGACAAAATTCAACATCCACTATTATTTTTGTTGATTTTGGACACCAGAAAGTTTTGTACTTAATGCAAAATCTACTTTTTAAATAACATCAACGAGAGTAAAGGCACACCTTTGGTTGTGTTAAATTTTATGAGGAAGTTTGAAATTCTTGTTTTTAAAATAACAAGAATCATCAATCAATCAATGCACGTTTGTTTCCTTTGCAAATTAAGTTTTGCGTTCATCATGGTCATCCTTATAATTCAGGTAAAAGAAGCTCACCGCTGTCCATAGGCCATCCCCAAACATTACCAGAATGACTGGTTCTCCGCTTCCCACATCAGCTTTAACTTTACCTTTCAGTCGGAAAATTCCAATAACAGTATTGTAATTATGAAAAACGTTGTCTACAAATCATACTAACCTGTCATCTCCAATGACTTTGTTAATTGCGTTCTCTAAGATTTCATCATTAAGTGATTCTAGGTCCAGTTTAAGTCCAATTTTGTGCTTTTCATATTTCTCCACATCGTACCATTGATCCCCAAACATTGGTACACCAATCAGGGGTACTCCTGCGGTGATAGCTTCGTCTGTTGATTGTAAACCTCCTTGTTGTATGAACAGCTTTATTTTCGGGTGTCCTGCAAAAAATAAAGTTAAATTTTAGTTTAGGCGAAAAGTACATCCTTTGTTAAAAGGAACATGGTAGGAAAATCGTACAAAACTATAAATTATGTATATCGTGTTATGCTTGATCTGGAACTTAAGTACCTAATAACTGCGGTTCAACCAAAATTAACCCCTTAAATACACGTGCGAGATAGAGATCGAGAAAAACGGTCAATCAAGAAAATTATAAATATCAACATTAGTTTAATCATTTAAATGGAACATTGCGTTGGTCGATTTTTCAATAATTTATCGTAATCCTTTATGTGAATGAAATAATTTCTTCGAATTTGACCCTTATTTAATTGATTTTATCAAAATCCCGAAAAGGTTTTAGTTGAATGAAGTGGGTGAAGAAATCATTATAAAAATAATAAATCCATAAATTCTCTTACTCAGTAGGTCTGACTGCGGCAGCCATCTGGATATTTTAATGGTCTCGGTACGTCCGGGCAGTTCATCGTTGTTCCACTTCCACAGCACGTCGTACGGCAATTTAGAGAACACTCGCACAAAAGTCGCAATTTTCTCCGGTGGAAACAATGCTGGGTCCACATTTGTTCCAAAGCTGATATAAATCACGCCATTTTTGGATGAATCTAAGTACGATTGTAAATCCTGCAACAAAACATTATTATTTTATTATAATGGTATCAATAACTCATCGCCATTTGTAAAGAGGCAGGATGCCTCTGTACAAATGTGTAAGGGCAGGCTTTTTTCTTCTTCCATACATATTAATCAATCGTCAATCATCATCATCTGCTTAGCGTTTTCCCAACTATGTTGGGACCGATTTCCAGTTTAACCGGATGCAAGTGCATACCAGTATTTTACATGGAGTGACTGCTTAAGTATGACATAAAATAGCAAATCAATTTAATATTTATTGTTTAAGGCATGAATGTAAGAGTACTTACTTGTGGCAAATCTTTGCGAGGTTTCTGGTGTATACCACCCATGTGTATCACGGATGGAGGAACAGGTGTGTTCCCTTCAAATACTGGATGCAGGTTCAAGAAGAACATGGCAACGTTGTTATTCAACTCTTGAACTGCCGGAGTGTCAGGTCCAAAATGTGATCTAATTATTTTATTTTCTAGGTCATAGTTGTTCCGATGAATCCATTCTATACTCAAGTAATCATACAATTCTACTATTTTCTCCCATAATGTCAGGTTATGCAACCTTCGACTAATGCCGCGATGGTACAGAAAGGGGTGCATAGAAACTCCCATTACTTCGTAATTGTCACTAAAAACGCCAAAGGAACTCATCATAATCGCAGGCACTTTGTAGATATGTGAAAATACAAGTGCCGGTCTCACCATAGCTTCTGAGATTACCAAATCGAATTTTTGGTTTTTGTCATGAACCAATTTTTGCACTTGTTCATCCTTTAGTTGAACATCAAATATGTTAGTTATTAGTTTGTAGATAATGTTGAAATCTTCCTTTAAGTTGCCTTTCTTGCCCTTTGGTTGAACTACAAATTCTTCTTTCCACATTCGATACGATACCCTACCGACATCAATCTCTGTCAGATTGGCAGGTGCTTCTCCTTTAGGGAAAGCTGGATCTGTCGTGATGATTGTGACCTCGTGTCCTCTCTTAGCTAGTTCATGCATAAGAGGGCGGAACACGACTTGATGACTGATCGATGGAAATGGGAAAACTCCCAATATTTTCGCAGCTTCATTTTGATTAACTACTAAACTTAAATACGTAATTAAAGTTATATGGAGAAGTACCGACATACTACACAACCACTTTGATTAAGAAAATAAGATCAACTATGCTGTGGGACATAGTGTCCGTCTATTTATTGGCATACATTAAAATGTCATGCTCATGAATTTTAATATTAATATCAGTCCCCGACGATAACACGTGACTTGGTCTTTTTAAAGAATACTCGATTCATCCAATTACAGTCAATTCATGTTATCATCAAGAAACTCTATTTCATCGTTGTCTCGCATTTTGTAGCGTCATGTGTTGTGGAATATGATGAACCTTCCTGATATGATTTATTTTTAGTAAAATTTTATCTTTAGCTTATTAATATAATCGTTTAAGTAAATTTCGTAACAAGATACACCTTTTCATTGGATTTATGAATAACTGGCTTTAACCCGTGGCTGCTCTTGCATCCTAGGAAGACTACAAAAGAACCTGGATATAAAGTACTTATTCTAATAAGTTAATACAGACGGCATTAACAAATGGCAATCGCTTATAGTGTCAAGTATGTCTTTAACGACTTTCAACAGGATTGACATAAGATTTCAGTAGGTTATGTGACTTCTTCGTCATCGTTATCGCTTATAGAATGTTTCTGTGTTTAGGCTCTCAGGTCATAGTCTGCTCTGTGAGCCAAACAGTTGGCATCATAATTGAATCAGTAATCCAATGACCTAGATCAAGGTTATTTATTTTCATAATTATGTATCTTCTTAGTCACCGTTTTTTCGTATCGATTACTTGGTATGTGGTCCATACTTATTCTTCTTTTATCCAAATCTTTACCGCGATTGCGTAAAAAACATTCGAACAGAATATCAAAACTTTCTCATATATACTATTCGAGCAATTCGTTATTATGTCTACGATAGTAGGATCATTACGATGATTATGTTATTAAAAAAAAAACATCTTATGGTGATAAAGTTTGTTTATATGAGAACGATGACATTCGCTTCCAACCACGTGCAAATAATTGATAACTTCAAGTTCAAAACGACGTTTTAAATCCGCCAAATCATTGAATATTTTCATGAGTCAGACTAAATAGTTTAGTAAATCAAGAGCTCTTTGCTCTTTGTGCTTGTTCGAGGGAAATAATTTTTAAGTTTCTTATCGTATTGTACATGTCACGAATCATTTTTTAGAGGTATAAGGAAAAGGATGTAAAGTTCACTCATCCTCTATAGAAAACGGAGGATCCTCAGACCAGACGGGTGTCGTGTCTGGCGGGCAACTGCCCAACGATTGATGTCGGAGTCTCACGTATGTCGTACTCTAATTGCGCGATGCTGGATTTGTGTGACGTCTGGATTTTGAGTAGGGCCCTAAATGAATGGTTGCTAGGAGATGATACAAGGAGTGTTGGCAGACCATCAACCAGATGTGGTGGATGACGTACAAATCACCGCCAGTAAAACTAAGATGATACTCGCACAGACCAGGGAAGCATGGCACTAACGGAGGTGACCTTTAAAGCTCGTACAGACCAGCGCGACGCGACGCCGCGCCGCGACACGAACAATACGATTTCTGAGAAAAGTTGACGGTATAACAATAACCGGTGTCGCGTCGCGCTGTCGCGTCGCGCTGGGCTGCATAAAGCTTTACTCAGCATTGATTGAGACAAGCCTGCCAATGATGACAATGATGATGTTTCAAGAACACATCTACCCCAAAGGTCATCGATTTAACGCCTCATAAGGCAAGCCCATTGTCACGCCATCTTGCTTTTACACACGGCTTCATAACAAGCTATACATTTCTAGTATAATCTGATCTCGCATTGTATAAGATTTCCGTACAATGCTGGGTCAGTTTCTTACTGGAAATGTATAGATAGATAGATAGATAGATAGCCGTGTGTACTGTTTACTTTTGATTCTGTTCCGTTAATTTACTTTAATGTATTTTTGTAAGACACAAATTGATATAAAACTTAATTTTGAATATTATATTCTAATTCAAATATGTTTACTAATTATTATCAAGATTTCAGTAGCCTCAGAACTGACATGATAGATAAGAAATTCCTACCACTCATAAATGTACACACAGTGACAACGTGTTATTAGTACAATGACATGCATTTCTTAGATTGTGCTAATAGATGGGTCAAGTTTAAGATCAAACTGCCGTCCGCATAAATGATTTGCATCTATCTATAAACTTTAGATAATAATATTGACGCGGTCAGTTCAGACAGTTGTATGTGGTGAGCCCACCCACTGATAGATATAGGTCTCCTTTTCATATCCTATGGATTCGAGCGTCCCTAATTCTAGGCTTAATTCACGCAATTTCATGACGCGTCGATTCAGTTGCGGTCAAGTTCAAGTTTGAGTAATTAACCGCATTGTTCTTATCTTTGACCCGGGCTCAGCAGTAGAATGCGTATATTGCGTGTGCCGCGAGTTTATCTAACAGCGGAAGGGAATACGAATACTCGTATCGTTGTTTTGATCAAAACTGCAACAGATTTATTTTTAGGGTTCCGTACCTCAAAACAACAGCAGTGCGCTCATATTGCGTGTGCCGCGAGTCTATCTAATAGCGGAAGGGAATACGAATAGCGTTGTTTTAATCAAAACTGCAAAAGATTTTTTTTTAGGGTTGCGTACCACAAAAGGAAAAACAAAACCCTTATTGGATCACTCGTGTGTCTGTCTGTCTGTCTGGCTGTCCGTCTGTCATAGCCAATTTGCTCCGAATCTAATGGACCGATTAAGTTGAAATTTGGTTCACATAAGTGTTTCTGTGACCAAACACGGACGTGTAACGTAAATAAATGAATTGTGAATATGGGGGTTACTTTTGGGGGGCAAATAACAAAATAAAAATAAAACGTTTTGCATACTGTACCGTGTGACATATCAAATGAAAGGGGTTGTTGCGAGGATTTAAATTTTTTTTTTAAATAATTTTAATCTAAATACTTCTAAAGATATTTAAAAAAATTATGAAAATTTACCATTCCCCCACCTTATCTCCGAAATTACTGAGCCTTAAATAAAATAAAATAAATATAGAGAATGGTTCTTTAGATTACAGAAAAACCTATAAGAAGTCTATGGTCTTAAAATAAAATAGTAAATCTCTCAATATTGTGCGTACAAACTTACATTTGCAGTTGGAATTTATGGGACAAAATATTTTTCAACTACAATGATAAGTTTGTTCTTGGGATTAATTCATCCCAACTACGAAACCCTTCATTGTGCGTGGTCCGACACGCCTATGGCCAGTTTTTTGTTACGTGAATTGTGGTGTTTCCCGTCACTTTGAAGATGCATGGGTTCGATGGCCTAACCTTGGCCAACTTTCGGACCAAACTATATTCCATCGGCCATCACTTTTGGTATTAACGTCCTTTCCCCAACGTCATAAACTTTTATCCGAAGTTTTCATAATTGTCTTCGACTAGTATAGTTATATAACTTGTGTCATGGTGTTTGGTTCAATGGTACTCAGTGGACAGTCTTCTTCGTGAACGTTCATATCTCGGCATCATTCTCACGACACATCGGTTTCTGCAGATAATTGTAAACGAGATGTTTTTTTGTTTTCCTAGTAAGCACAGTTTTATAAATTTTCCCGTTTGCTCTATGATATACGAGGTTCATGCAAAAAAAGGATATTTATTAAATGTAAGGAATTATAATAATTAACGTCACTGGAAATTGTAGTTATAACTATTTACTATTTAAACTAAGTTTAATTTATGACAAAATAATTTAGCTACTTAGATTTAATTTCTTAGTACTAAGTATACGTTTCTACCTGCTTGCCCCTTTGGAGAATAAAGACGTGATATTATGGTTTATGTAAAAAAACTGAGAATCAACTATGTTTCACTTTTACAGTGACATCATTCCCAAAAGCTATTTTATATAGTGAACAGAGAATCAAAATGAATACTGTTGTAACTATCAGAAGTCCTAGCAGTAAGGTAAGTACTAGTTCTAGTTCTAGGTACTGCGCCCACGACATGTTGGCGGCGGGCGAGCGCAGATGTCTCGCGCCGCCGTGACGCAGCACGTGCTCCGTCCACCACACGGCGCGCTCCAGTGGAGGTTGTGGCAGATCGTACATCACGCTGCGTAGTTTGTTGATATTCTGGCGATAGCTAAAAATAATTAAAAAGTGTTTTAATTTATAGAACATGAAGAAGTTAGTTGCCTTTATTAGCAAGTAATATTATTATATGATATTAACCAAATTGAGGGTCGCACAGACCAGGGCAGCATGGCACAAAAAGGAGGAGCCCTTTACTCAGCAGTGGGTTGAACATGACTGCCATTGATGATGATTATGTTGATTGTATGCTATTAACTTACTAACAAATGAATCAAGAGTGTGTTTTTATCTGGGTTAGGGAAACAAAAGTTGTCTATTTGTCACCTACTGGTATTTAGCTTTCCTCACACATACAGGAGGCTTATGTCCAAGGAGTGGGTACATTATAGGTTGATTATGCAATGAATTTTAAATATGTACAAGCAAAGAAAAAACAACAAGGAAATCGAGCTAACCTGTCGTCTCCAATAATTTTGTTGACTGTGTTAATAACTTCCTCTTCGGTCAGTGTTTCCATATGCAGCCCATGTCCAATTTTGTGGTACTCATACCTCTCCACATTATACCACTGATCGCCTAACATAGGGATTCCAATAACTGGTACTCCTGCTGTGATTGCCTCGTCTGTTGATTGTAGACCTCCTTGGGTTATGAACAGCTTTAGTTTAGGGTGTTCTGCAAATTCAAATACACATAATAGAAATAAATTGGTGGTGATCATGCAAAAATTACGTCATATTTCTATTCAACAGCATAGGTGTTTTAATGATATGCCTGGCAGCTTACACTAATCCAGAGGACTAACAATAAATAAAACTGGAGTACTGACACAGCTTGGAGAGTTAGCAAGTTAAGTGGCAATGGGCTGTTTGTTGAAGGACCGATTGTCTTTGGAATGGACGAGTTTTCGTGTGACAACCACGTATTGACAAACGTATCAGAGACGGTATCTAGATTGATGGAAAGTCAATCTTAAAATAGCTGGGACAGGCTGGATCCAAAAGGCAAGCAACCATGTGTTGCGGCGCAATTTGGAAGAGGTCTACGCCCAGAGTAGACTGCGTTAACGCAGTCTACTCTGGGCTCTCTCGCATAGCAGTAGCTCGGCTCGCTCTAACTGATCACATGGTGAGAGTAATTGCTATGGCACTCGAAAGTAACTCCTACCTGAGATCACAGCAGAGCTGCTGCCTTGAAGCGTGGTGGGGAAAGGCCAACCGCGAGTAAAATCAAAAAATGTTGTAGCAACTTGAATGCGAGCTACTCACCAACTCGTAAGTTACAGTAAGTCGCATGATATTGTCACATGGTGGGAGTAACTACACTGCAGTAACTGACTAGGCTAACTCACTCTATGTAACAAGGAAAAGCAAACAACAAGCAAAAGAATAACTTACTCAGTAGATCTGACTGTGGTAGCCACTTGGATATCCTGATGTTAGCACCTCGTCCTGGTAGCTCATCTTTGTTCCATTTCCACAGCACATCATACGGGACTTTGGAGAGCGCCTTCACCAGTGTTTGTATTGTTCGCGGAGGTAACAAAGAGGGGTCCACATTTGTGCCGAAGCTTAAGTAAATAACTCCATTTTTGGATGAATCTAAATAAGATTTGAGTTCCTGTGGGAAACATTTAAGAATTGCTATTTGAATACCATCCCATCGTGATAAACCTACTTATAATGGTTGAATTCAATGATAATTATGGTAACTAAAAAGAGGTAGATAGGTTATACGCGCTCCGCAAATGGCACGATAAAACTTGGCTAGTTAGCAAACCTGAACTCAGTGTCGCGCCAACGTCAACGGAAGCACCATATGCTTGTCTCTTTTCTGATCCCGATAATTACAACATGCCGTCTTACTTCCACGTGTGATCTTATATATAACACTACGTGCTGTTTTTGAGGAATCGAATGTTGCATAGGTAGCCTATCTACCTCTTTTTACTTATCATTGTTAGACTATTTAATTAATTGATACTCACATGTGGTAATTCTTTTAATGGATTTTGATGTAGACCACCCATGAACAATACAGAGGGAGGTACAGGTCGGATGCCTTCAAACACTGGATGTATATTTACGAACAGCATGTGAACATTTTCACTAAGTTCCTCAATCGACGGGATTCTAGGTCCGAAAACTGATTTAAGCATTTCATTTTCTAATACTCTGCTGTCTTCTCCCATTTTCACAATGTTATAGTGAAGATACAATTCGTTAATTTTGTCCCATAAAGAAAGATTGTTAAGTTTTTGACGAAGACCATTTGGATAGAGTATTGGATGAACTGGAGCACCAATCACTTCGTCGTTATCGAAAAATGAACTCATCGAACTGATTAATATCACTGGGGCCTTGTAAATATGAGAGAATATTAGCGCAGGTCGGATATGAGATTCCACCAATATCAAATCAAACTTTTGAGTTTTATCATTAATCAGATTTTGAATTTGCTTATCTTTTAGTTGTGCTTCAAACATCAATAGTATTGATTCTATATAACCAGCAAAATTTAACAGGAGGTCTTTTTTGTGGCCTTTCTCAATTCCCATGAATGTGTCTTTCCATATAGCGTAGGATATATCATGGACATCGATTTCTGTCAGATTGGCAGGTGTTCCTCCTTTT
Organism: Agrochola circellaris; assembly: GCA_914767755.1. Taxonomy (NCBI): domain Eukaryota; kingdom Metazoa; phylum Arthropoda; class Insecta; order Lepidoptera; family Noctuidae; genus Agrochola; species Agrochola circellaris. The sequence continues at coordinate 10,967,875 of OU611862.1, forward strand.
GGGAAGGCAGGATCTGGAGTAATAACAGTCACCTCATGACCACGTTTTGCTAAAGCTTGAGTTATAGGCCGAAACACAACTTGATGACTTATAGAAGCAACTGGAAACACTCCTAAGATTCTTGCAGCTTCATTTTGGTGTAAAACTATAATAACACAGACAACTATATAATATAACACAGACATTTTGACACGAGCACTCACTTTGAAATTACTTACGGAAATGAATGCTTTATTGATATGACTTCTATTTAAATTGCAGGTATATTGAACATTGTTGTGAAATACCTGAATATTTTATTACATAGTGCAAGGCATTTAATCTCAGTATTACATAATATCAACGATAACATAGAAGAGATTAATGGATACAAATGTCTAACTAAAGTTTACTGTGATTTTTAACATAAAATATTATCTTGTTCACGGTGCAAGAGTTCCATTCTCATGGAATGGTTAATAAAGATAGTAACCTCATTTTTGAAGTCAGTTAAAAAAATAAGTCACACATGCGAGTCGATGGGCGTTAGCAAATCCGCATGACAGTAAAAACATCCAAAAGCAAACGTGCTGTTGAATGTTCGTTCCTTCCGTAATTAAAAAGAATAGTAATTAGTTATGCAGTGTGATACAGACGGGTATTCTAATTTCATATCGCTAAAGGATATTTTGAACAGTCCACCTAAGTTTATTTCCGAAACAAAATACTTAATAATAGGAGCAAAGGCGTAAATTGGCATTATTCGACAATCGCTTACACAGTGATAAGATACGAGTAATTCCGTGTGCACAGTTAACAGTCAAAACATGAGTCTATTTTTATGGCCGCTCAAAGATAGGCATGATACGGCAAAAAGCAATACGCGTGTTACGGTAAAGGACCGAACTACGGTAAATCCTTTAAAAAAGCAGTAAATTGATGATATAAACCTTGATGGTAAAACCATAGATATATTATACATAGTACCTACAGACGGTTCACTCCGCAACATCAGACGCCGTTCTGATAGAGTCTGTGATGTAAAGCCTCGTACAACTGTAGCAGCACGTCGCCATTTTACCTACATGAGCTCAAAAATATATAATAGAATAAATAAAAATATATCCATCTATTCTGCTACTAGAAATGAATGCAAGAAAAATCTCGAAATTTTATTAAAATCACTTAATTATGATGCAACAGAAAAACTTGTGGAAATTTTACATCTCGGAAAAACACACACTCACGACACACAACTCACCACACCCTCACCCTCTCTCACTCAACATTAGGTACTCACACACACGGCACTTTTTCTCAAAATTTATTATTTTTATTATTTCTTTTCTTCAAATATTTGTTAAAATACCTTTGTTATGTATTCGTCTTGGAACAACCTACCCCCTCACTAGGAGTCGGGCGTTGGTAGCTGCGCCACAGTTTTTAACTTTTGCAGCTATCATCGTTTAACATTTTTGTCTTATATGTATTTGTTTTTTGTTCCCAATAAACCATTTTTCATTTTCATTTTCATTTTTTTCACATCATTTAAATAAAAAGCGACTCTTACTACAATAAATTGCAATTCAGGTCGCACAGCGCTAATTACCTACAGTTATTTTCACCTAGAACATGCCTCTCTTTCTATCGCGTAACTCGTATCTTCTGACTACGTTACGCCCACTGAATTCGACAAGTCGAGCCCGCCACGTAACTACCTATTTGTAGCTTCTTACCTAAAATTCGGAGTGAAACGTCTGTATACATCTGTGGTAAAACTCCCAACCGTCTCGTGATACCTAATGGTTAATTTTTGACTACTAACAGTCACTCGGTAAATAGGTTTTACGTTTTCACACTGGTGAATTTTGAAGATAATTTTACAAAGAAAACCTTATGAACGTGCATCATGGACGTGCGAAGTGAACTCGGATATTGGACTCCGACTCAGACAAGATAGGCTAGGTAAGTCGAGGGTTAGTGAGCGAAGCTAGGTAACCAAGTGTAAAATAATATTCCAAATTCTAATGCCAGAAAAATCTTCATATTTTATATTAAAACTTATATGACACATTTATTTATTTATTTTTTATTTATTTTATTATTTATGTACACACAGTAAAATACATAGAGCTACCACATAATTATGATTTGAGTACAAAGGTATTTACCAAGTCGTAGTCTTAACATTTAATAGTAAAACCAAAGATTTACCAATGTTACATGTAGATAAAATAAATACTGTATTAAGATAGTAAACACGTGCTTGTATCGTGTGGAATATTATTTGTATGTAGTTTTATTATCATTGAAGATAAGATATTATTGCCTTCCGCGGTCAGGGCACCTGCCTTCTCCAGCTGATTTCTTGAAGTTGATTTATATGTACGTAGATAGAAGTCATGTACGATGTTAATCGTTTTGCGGTCGATAGGACCAGGGTGCATTCAAGGACCAGTATGTTTTGCGGTCGCTAGGCACAGTTTTACATTCACGTGTTTTGCTCATATTACAATAGATAAGATTTTCAATTATTTCCAGCAAGTCTGCATCCAACGCGATCATCGCGTTCATTTTGTTCGGCGGATCCGAACGCGTGGTCGCGTCGACAGAGGGCGCGTTTTGGTTTTCCGAACAAATGAGTGACACATGAACGCGTATTCGCGCGAACGATCTTTTTGGTCAGGAAGCGGTGCGGTGGCCGTTTGTCCACCGCACCGTGAACGGGACGTGAGTCAACGAGAACGAGACAACGATGCCGAACTACATTAACAATGGCCGCGTAATCTCGTTTCTCGTTGACGTCCCGTTCACGCTGCGGTGGACAAACAGTGTACCAAGCTAAAATTCATAATAATAAAACGTGAGTGATATCTTTTATTTTCTGTCAATACAAGATAACTTTATTTGTTAATTATAATACTTACAATACTATAAGAGTGCCTACTTGAATTGATAAAAACTCGTCAAGCAGGAACCTATTGAAATATGTTTCCGTACTGATGTACTGATTACATATTTACCTATTCGACAGCTCATACCACGCGGAAAGTTTATCTAAGATTAATATTATAAACATCATTACAAGTTTGTTTACATTTACATAACATTATGCGTTAAGTTCACAACACTTTAACTAAGTACCTACCTACTTGTGAATTAGATAAAAAAAATGCACTTCATTTCAAAAGACTGAACACAAAATTACATTAATTTGTTTAACTCGCGCATTTTGATTTTTTGAAAAAGGTGCTAATTATTTTTCATCGTTCTCTGAACTTTCAAACGCACATATTATTATATGCCAGTGACCTTGAGTGGTTAGCTGGCATGTTCTTTACTGAGCTCACGCAACGCGTAGTACGTTCAGCTGGTAATAGGACTCGCCCATCAAGGAACGCTGTCGCAAATTAGACGCATTATTTATTTATAAAACAAAACGTATTTTAATAAAACACGTATAATAAAAAAAATAAAAAATAAATATCTTTAAAATGGTGAAGGTTTCAGAAAAATACGCTTGATAGATTTTGTGTGATTCTCAGTTTTTTATCCACATTAGACATAACTTTACAAATTAATTTCACTATGTAATATAAACATAATAAAGGTTAACAAACGTATTTTATAGGGGTCCCCTATGTTGTTTCGAACGCCGCTGTTGCGACACACGCTGTTGCGAATTATTTTTCCACTATAGGTAGTAATGTAAATGGAGCAGTTTGAGAATTGATAACGATTAATCGGTGGAGTACTTTGAGATTAATTCCAGATACCTATGGAGCAAAACGGGAACAAAATAATAAGTATTTTTAAAGAATAATAATTCCTTGGAGTAACTTGGGAATTAATGTATGAGATTCTTATCTTTTTAGAACAAAATAATGGAGTACTTTGGGAATAACCCGATTTGAAGACACTTGTGCTTGGTTGATCCATATCTATTTTCTAACTATGTATTAGATAATAAATACAATATTGTGAAATACTTATTGAACTTCAAGATTATAAACTTAGCTTCAGTACTTAGTAATCATTCATTGATGCCAGTCGGCTAGTGGTAATAAAAAAGTAAAATGAGAATACTCTCGTATTTAAGTCTGTGTTGTGTATTTTTTGCAAGTCACAATGATGCGGCTAGAATCTTAGCAGTGTTTCCTATACCATCTATCAGTCATCAAGTAGTATTTCGCCCATTAATCCATGAACTCGCAAGACGAGGTCATGATGTGACAGTTATTACACCAGACCCTGCCTTCCCTAAAGGAGGAACACCACCAAACTTGACAGAAATCGATGTACATGACATATCGTACGATGTATGGCAAAAAATATTCATGGCATCAACCCAAGGTAACAAAGATGACGTAATCATGGTGATGGACACGATTCTACAAGCGTTGACCTTGGTAGTAGATGAGCAACTCAAAGATGAAAAAGTGCAAAAGCTGATAAATGATAAAAGTAAACAGTTTGATCTACTATTCTTAGAAGCTTGTGTACGACCTGCACTAGCATATTCTCATATTTATAAGGCACCAGTAATTCAAATGAGTTCTTTAGGAGCAGCACTAGATAATTATGTAAATATTGGAGCTCCAGTACACCCGATTCTTTATCCATCTGTTACTCGTCAGAGACTTCACAATCTCACTATGTGGGAGAAAGTAATGGAATTGTATTACGACTATATGACGAACAGTTTGTATGAAAAGAGTCAAAAAGGTGAGAATGCGATGTTGAAAAAGCATTTTGGAGATGATATTCCACCGGTTGCAGTGTTAAACAAAAATGTAGACATGCTGTACCTCAATGTACATCCAGTGTTTGAAGGTATTCGACCTGTACCCCCAACTGTGGTGTATATGGGTGGTCTGCATCAGAAACCCCAAAAAATATTACCCGCAGTAAGTACTTTTACATACAAAAGCAAAATTTTAAACTAAATAAATATTCAACGATGGAATCTGTAAGCGACGGAGTTGATCAAGTATAAGATATTAAAATTATATTATAATATTTACTAAACTATAATAATGTTTTTAATATGAGAGAAATGACTATAAACTTGAACATTACGAACGTTATTCATGAACCTAAACAGTCAATATTTAAATATAAATTTAGTCGTATACGCAAATAATCAACATGGTAGATGTAGTAGCTTTGAAAGTTAAAATATCCCCAACGAAAATCTAAATTTTAATACTTTTTTTATATACCTATTGTATATATTTCAATTTTTTTATACTTTTTTCAGGATCTTAAATCGTATCTAGATTCATCAAAACACGGTGTAATATACATAAGCTTTGGCACAAACGTAGACCCAACTGTTCTTCCTGCAGACAGAATTGAAATTCTAGTGAAGACTTTCTCTCAATTGCCTTACGATGTTTTGTGGAAATGGAACAATGATGTACTGCCTGGACGCACTGACAATATCAGAATATCAAAATGGCTGCCGCAACAAGATCTTTTAAGTGAGTAATTTTTGTTTTTTTTGTGATATCTTAAGCTGAAATATATAAACGTAACGTAGCTCATGCTATTAAACCTTAGACATGTCCTGGCCCTATCTTGAACTTTTAGTTTGACAGTCGCACAACAGGAATAACGCTTAGCCAAAGTACATGCTGAGTAACGTTTGAAGATTTAAGAGAGAATCTTAAGAATTTACTTCCTTTCAAGATAGACTAGAACGGTATGTAAGCGGGGACATTGACGCGAATATGTTATCACGAATTCAGCACATGATTCTAGAATTCTAGACTAACACATACATAATAACATCACGCTTGTATTACCGGAAGCTTTCGTCACCAGTCGAAAGCTTGGTACCCGTCCCGAATTCCGATTAGCTTACAGCAAAATACGAAGTGTTTTATTACCTGAAGAAAAAAAAAAAAAACACAAAAGACAACCTGTAAAAATAAAGAAGGCTGGAAATAATAATCTAACTTGATTTTTGTATATTTTATTCACAGAACATCCCAAAGTCAAGCTGTTCATAACACAAGCAGGACTCCAGTCAACAGATGAGGCTATAACTGCAGGAGTTCCTCTAATAGCTATTCCAATGTTTGGTGATCAGTGGTATAATTCAGAGAAATATGAATACTTCAAGATTGGAAGGAAGTTAATCATGGAAACACTTACCGTGGAACAGTTTAAGAATACCATTGAAACTGTTATTAAGGATGAAAGGTAAGCATTAATTGTTATTTATCAAATTCCTTTATGGAAGATGCATTTTGAAAGTTGACAACGTCGCAAATATTTTGTCAAATATTTGGCTGTTTTGGTTAATTTGTCAATATTACTAAATGAAATTGAGAAATATCGCTATATCGCTAATATCGTAACACTGAATGTGTTACGATATAAATGATTGCAATTCTTAATAAATATTTTAGTGTAATAAAGAGCGATATGATATAATTTAATTTAGTATTATTGAAAAAATAATAAAATATTTGACAGCTATTTACGACGTTGCCAACTTTCAAAATGTACTTTCTAAACAAATCTATGTCTTCGTTTCCATTTTAAATGTTTCATGATCTATTTCTGATTCCATTGTATCATGACATCCTGTCAATTTGTAGTCAAGCTGTCCTGTCATCGTCTACAGTTTCATTCAGTTGGAGATATATAAGATTGTCTTAGCAGAAGTTCCCGAAGTGTCTGTACATCTTTACTTTTAAGGAAGTAGTAAATGCTACTGATGTGCAATTTAATAGGCCTTTCATGAATATGAACTCAGCCAGCATGTCTAAACCGCATTCAGGGAATGTCAGTGTCATTATTCCACAGCAATGATGATACTGACATAGATGATCTTGAACGCGGTTTACATGTGCTGATCGCGTGCAGGTGAAATTCGCTCTTACAAAAATAACACTAACTTTTGAGTTTTTTGTAAGAGCGAATTTAAAGCCACTGTAACGGCTAGGGCTGCGCAGGGTAGGCTGTGCAGGCCGTTAACTGAGCACTCGCACATATAGAAAAGGCAGGGTACCGTCCTTGGCAGCACGTGGCAGACGTGGGGGCCTATTCAGCTCAGGCTCAGCATTAGGCCGGACGGTCCTCGTAAGATGATAGGTAGTGGGCGTCGGTAGCAAGTGGCGGCCTGTCAGCACAGGCTCACGCAGGTAGCTTGCGGCGGTAGGCCGCAGGTAGGGCACGCCTTCATTAGCGTGCTGGATCGGGTAAGGGGTCCTGCCCTCAGCCCGTACGGAGAACCCCTAGGTCGGGGCACACAGAATTCTGAGGGTCAGGGGATTGCTATCATCAGCTCTGCAAGCGGAAACGAAAAAAAAAAGACACTTGAGAAGCTTATTTTTTAATTTCTAGTTACCGCAAAAACATGATTCAACTACGCAGCGTGATGCGTGATGAGATTGAAAGTCCACTGGAGCGTGCCGTATGGTGGACGGAGCACGTGCTGCGTCACGGCGGCGCGACACATCTGCGCGCGCCCGCCGCCAACATGTCGTGGGCGCAGTACTTAGAACTAGAACTAGTGCTTACCCTACTGCTAGGACTTCTGATACCTACAACAGTATTAATTATGATTCTCCGTTCACTTTATAAGATTACTACCGGAAATGATGTCACTATTAAAGTGAAACGTAGTTGATACTCAATTTTAATAAATTGATTTAGTAAATATTGTCAATATTTTTAGTTAGACCATCATTTATGTAATTAAAATCGTATTTCAAAATCTTACGTATATTATTTAAAACCTAAGCCAGCACAGCACTACCTGTGTTTCACAGAAATATCATTTTATTTTATGACAATAATTTTGACTTACACCTAAAACCATCTATTTGGAAGAATCACGTATGATTTACTCGTGAATTTCAACAATAATAAATTTCAGTTTTTTTTTAATGTAAATAAAAATGATTATTAAATATTTTCTAAAGGCGGATCCAAACCTGCACACTTGCACAAACCGTGCGCACTATGCGCCTCTCAATACACACATCGTGTGGAAACCTGGCCGGCATGCCTGAGAGATATTTCTCGAAGGCATGTGAAGCCAAGTCAGAGGCCCATGGGTGGCTTTAAAACTCTGACACCAGTTTAGTCACTAACCACACGAAAGAAGAAAAGAAAGAAGAATGCGCTTCTCACGAGTATGTACGCATCGCACTCTGCGGTTGTATGCACACGTCGCAAAAGCTGTTTCGCACAATTCGCGAGCATTAATTCGAATGATTTTTTTGTGCTTCAATGACTAATCAGTATGGACGCGTTCGAGAACTCTTCGCGAAACCACTAATAAATACACGTCGTGAATATTACAACTTGCACGCTCGCTAACGTGTTCATACTATGTTCCTAAGATGCACGTGAACCGCACTGTTCTTTACACTTGCGAATCTGCATTAAAAACATAATTTAGTATTTGTGCAAATCTCTCTCTATCTAACAAATAAGTATAAATAAACATAATTACACACATTTTGGGCGAGCGGTAAGTCGACCTTCCACTGCTAGTAGGATTTGCATAAACTGGATTACGAAGTTAGTTCCGCGGTTCATTTATTTGCCAGCATTCGTGTGTAGCGTGACCGTGACCGTGGTGGGTGGTAGTGGAAGACCTCGCCTACATTTTCATACACGTGCGTGGCTTAGCCGTGGGTCGCTGTGGAACAGTGCCTTAACGTAGATACATACAATGAACACTTGTAATCAATAAGACTATAAGTATTTTACACACAGGAAAAATACTGTGAAAAAAATGACTTATCTACCCAGTAGCTAACAAGTATGGCCAATGAATTGTAACCGATAAGGCTATAAGTATTTTACACACATAAAAAATACTGTGAATAAAATGACCTAACTACCCAGTAGCTAACAAGTATGGCCAATGAATTGTAATCGATAAGGCTATAAGTATTTTACACACAGAAAAAATACTGTGAAAAAAATGACCTACCTACCCAGTAGCTAACAAGTATGGCCAATGAATTGTAATCGATAAGGCTATAAGTATTTTACACACAGAAATAATACTGTGAAAAAAATGACCTAACTGCCCAGTAGCTAACAAGTATGGCCAATGAATTGTAACCGATAAGGCTATAAGTATTTTACACACGTAAAAAATACTGTGAAAAAAATTACCTAACTAACCAGTAGCTAACAAGTATGGCCAATGAATTGTAATCGATAAGGCTATAAGTATTTTACACACATAAAAAATACTGTGAAAAAAATGACCTAACTACCCAGTAGCTAACAAGTATGGCCAATGAAGTGTAATCGATAAGGCTATAAGTATTTTACACACAGAAAAATTACTGTGAAAAAAATGACCTAACTACCCAGTAGCTAACAAGTATGGCCAATGAATTGTAACCGATAAGGCTATAAGTATTTTACACACGTAAAAAATATTGTGAAAAAAATGACCTAACTAATCAGTAGCTAACAAGTATGACCAATGAATGGTGCCAATGAAACCCTACTACTGAGTCCACGCCCTCTATCTGTGTCCTCCCATTATCTCTCAGAATACATGTAACAATGACAGCTAAGTTGGCAAATAATAATAAAAACTGTATACTTTATACATAGTTGTTGTCGTACGGAAACGTTAATGTACGAGTACAAATGATATATAATTTTGTGCCGCTAGCTCATCAACATATTGGGAAACAAAAAAAAACAGCGGTATCAAAAAAATTTATATATAAACAATTTAGTATCACGTTTCAAAGTGCGCGGAGCAGTCTAGTCAGTCACAGATAATTTATATATCATTATCAGTTATTAAGTACTTAGTCTCGTACGATATCGTTTATATTATGTAATACCGAGATAAATGATTTGCACTTTTTTTTTAATCATGACGATTTACTTTGAACATACGTTTTAGTCTACATAGTCTATCACGATGATTCTCAATATACTAGCCATTTAAATAGGAGTCTTCGCAATAAACAGATCATTTCCGTAAGCAAATTCTAAGTGTATAGTTGTGTTAAAAATGCCGGTATTCCATTATTTAGTTGCTTGTTTTAGTTTTATCGTAGTTTTAAATCAAAGTGAAGCAGCTAGAATCTTAGCAATGTTCCCAATTGCTTCTATAAGTCATCAAGTAGTGTTTCGGCCCTTAATTCAAGAACTAGCAAAACGTGGCCATGAAGTGACTATCATTACACCAGATCCTGCTTTTCCAAAAGGAGGAACTCCTGCAAACCTGACAGAAATCGATGTTCACGATATATCATACACTGTATGGCAAGAAAAATTTATGTCACTTCCAAAAGGTCATAAGCGTGATCTCTATCTGCATTTTCAGTCCTATCTAGAATCAATACGGCTGATGTTTGAAGAGCAAATAAAAGATGAGACAGTTAAAAATCTGCTTAATGATAAGACTAAGCAATTTGATTTAATATTGATGGAAGCTGCAGTCAGACCTGGATTAGTGTTATCTCATATTTACAAGGCGCCAGTGATCTTGGTGAGTTCCTACGGAGCTACTTTCGATAATTACGATGTAATTGGTGCTCCAGTCCATCCACTGCTATACCCAATCTGTGTACGTCAAAAACTGAATAACCTCTCTTTATGGGACAAAATTAAAGAAATGTATCTGCACTTTAATTTAGAAAGAATACAACAACATAGCTCTACATTAGAAAATGCTTTGATAAGAAAACATTTTGGAGCTGACGTCCCATCGATTCAAGAACTGAACAATAATGTGGATATGATGTTCTTAAATATACATCCAGTTTTTGACGGCATCCGACCTGTACCTCCTAGTGTGTTGTTCATGGGTGGTCTGCACCAGAATCCAGAAAAAGAATTACCAAAAGTGAGTATTGATTACTTTTATTAATTTTTCCACTAAACAGTGCCTTTTAATGGTCTTATTGATAAACGAATTGACTTTACCAATATTATATAAATGTATGTTATTTGCGAAAGGTAATAAAATAACAATATCTTTTGTCTTACAGGAACTCAAATCGTATTTAGATAATTCTAAGAATGGCGTTATTTACTTAAGCTTTGGTACAAATGTGGATCCCTCGTTACTTCCTCCGCAAACAATACAAACACTAGTGACTGCGCTCTCGAAAGTCCCGTACGATGTGCTGTGGAAGTGGAACAAAGATGAGCTGCCAGGACGAACTGAGAACATCAGGATATCTAAGTGGCTTCCACAGGCAGACTTATTGAGTAAGTAATTTCTCTTACTAATTCAACTTATCTATTACCTCAGGCTACCGCAGTCCACTGCTAGACATATAAGAAATAAAACTATGTTGATTTATGTTAAGATACTGTTACACGAACCTATATTTTTTTGGTCAATATTTTAAAACTAGACGAGATTATACTTATCAGTAACGCCATAAGACTTGGTGACCCTTTTCACAGTCTGCCCCAGTCGCCTTTTATAGGCATCGTTAGTCCTTCTTTCTGGGGGCGTCCAACGCTTTGCGTTCAGATACGCAGTCTTCAGTCATGTATTTCACATTTAGTCACTCAAAAATATTCATTAACCATTTGTTTGGGGTAACTCAAACCTTCCAGTTTGTAATGCTGACTTTCGGTCACGATCCATCATATTTTGTCTGACAATAATTAATTTCTAATGAGTGAATTTTAATTTGCAGAACATCCAAAAATAAAGCTGTTCATAACACAAGGAGGTCTACAATCAACAGATGAGGCTATCTCAGCAGGAGTACCTCTGATTGGTATTCCTATGTTGGGCGATCAGTGGTATAATGTGGAGAGATATGAGTACCACAAAATTGGACTTGGACTGGATATGGAAACACTGACCGAGGAGGACTTAACTAATGCAATTGACAAAATTATCAGGGACAATACGTAAGCATTATGTTTTTTTGTATTTTCATTTCATATGTGGTAAACCTATATTGTTTATTCTTCCAAGAACAATAAAACCTATTGTTTCAATAGTTAAGCTGATATCCGACGCCTCACTTTTTGTTCATTTTTTGCCTTTTATTGCCTAGAAAGTATTTCAGTCCAAGTGAACGGGTGAACACAAAAGTGTAAAATGAATTCACTAGTGAACCGATCCAACGATGTTGGATTTCGGCACTAGGCATCTTTCACTCGCCTACCGAATGATCCGAAAATGAAATGAAAGGAGCGGATGAAACGTTCATTCCTATTTTACTGCTGTCGTGTGAACGTGGAATGAAACAAAATATACATTCACTCGAGCAAAACGTCTGATAACAGCCATGAGCCAGATTTTTACAGAGTCGACCAGCTGCAGTGCTATTCTGTAACCATCTCACCGTGAAAACTTAGGTGAAGTGAGCGTGGAGTGAGCTGTCGTTCCACAGGGATTGACACTATTAACAGCTCACTTCACCCAAGTTTTCACGGTGAGATGTTTACAGAATAGCATTGCAGCTGGTCGACTCTGTAAAAATCTCACCGTAAAAACCTAGGTGAAGTAAGCTTAAAGTGAGCTGTCAATGCTAGGGATTGACACTATTGACAGCTCACTTCACCTAAGTTTTCACGGTGAGATTTTTACAGAATAGCACTACAGCTCTAAATGACAACTTTTAGTTTTCGAAGTTGAATAAAAACTTCTCTTGATTCAATTGTTAGTAACATTTATCATTGAATCTTACAAGTTAATTTAAGACAACTTTTTCATGATTAACAAGTTAAAACTTTTTCTTTATTTCAGATATTATCGTCAGAATTTAGTCAAACTTAGTAGCGTGATGCGTGATCAGCCACAGCCTCCACTGGAGCGCGCCGTGTGGTGGACGGAGCACGTGCTGCGTCACGGCGGCGCGAGACATCTGCGCGCGCCCGCCGCCAACATGTCGTGGGCGCAGTATCTAGAACTAGAACTAGTACTTACCTTACTGCTAGGACTTCTGATAGTTACAGCAGTACTTGCTTTTATTGTCCGTTTTATTTATAAGATTACTTTAGGAAATACTGTCATAGATATCAAAATAAAACGTAGCTGATTCTCAATTATTATAATAAGTTAATAAATATAAGATTGCTAACGAATTATTGTTTTATAAGTTTAAAATGTAATAAAAAAGATTATTTATTCAAGACTTATTTAAAACTCCAATCCTAGATAATTTTTGATACAACCGTTCAACCCTCCAACCCTACATTATAACAACAGTACCTGGGCTACTGAGCTATGCTCAGGTGAAAATAGAGAAAACAAATTTTCCCAGAAATGAGACCAAGCTAAATCGATTGTTCGCCCCCGTAAATCCCGGCTCTAATGATTTCGACGAAAGTTGCATTAGAGGGATATTGCAACTTTCATCGAAATCATTAGAGCCGTTATAGAGAACGTAAATACAAATATATATACAACATAATATAAACAAATATTGCTCATTTAATAGTACAGGATATACAATGTGAAATTTGATTCGTTTTGCATCCTCTAAAGAGTACTCATCATTATGAACAACTTTCACTATGGGGCCAACCATGAAATCGCGAAAAAATAATCAGCTTTTCCCTACATTATAACAAGCTATGCGAACATAAATGTAAGGAACAACTGATTTTTCAGAGGAGGATGCAAACGAATTAAATTTCACATACATATACACATCTTTTGTGTATACATTAGCATCCTCCTCAAAAAAATACTTCAGGTACATTTAGTAAAACAATATTCAAATGAGATGGTACTGTTATCCTAAACGACAAATGTGTGCAAGTACATATCTATCGAAATCGTCCTTTTCTCAACATAGTATTTTACCTGAAGCGACTGCCTATCTGACCTCCACAACAACTTTACATAACATCATGCCTTGTACCCCCGAAGGATTGGGCAGACTAGAGGTGTACCTATAGTAAACCCACATTTAGCCAGTTATATTTAAGTCCAATATAATAGGGGGCGATGGCAATAGCCATCAACCGGGCACAAATGCACGTATTAAAAAAAAAAAAACTCTACAACGATAAGATAACTTCAAGTACTTCTGTATTTGTAATTCTGTTAAAATCTTATCTCTACACAAATCACTACAGCTGAGAGATTTCTTCAATTGATAACAATAAATAATTCACTACGTACTCTACATAGCTTAGATATAGTTCCCATTTCAATACTGTACAGAGTAAAAATTACAGAAATTCATTACAAAACTAGAAGCAAGTTTAAAATTGAACTTGTGCAAACTTTGGTCACACATTGAATTTGGGAATATGTTAAAATACACTCGAGAGCAATGAATCCGGGTCACTTAAAGAATCCTAAAAATCTCGGAAACTAAAAATGCTAGGTTAATGCAATAAATTGTATTTAATAGACAATGTAATACTCCTTAAATGAAGGTATTAAAACTTCTTAGTTATTGTAAAGTTATATCATAAAAAAATCAAATTTGAAAAAGGGCCACTTTCGAAGATGGAACTACGAAATTACAGCATTTGGTTTTGCTTTTGTTTGTAATCTGTCATTTATGTGGGTACATAAACCATGTTGATAGTGCTCTATATTCATTATTCAAGCTGAAATTATGTCGCTTACGCCTGAAGAATGCACCAGAATACTTACAATGCTGGAAACCGGCCGGAGTCAGCGCGATACAGCCAGGACTGTCGGTGTGTCGCTGTCAACAGTACAAAGAGTTCTCCGACGTTACGAAGAAACTGGTTCTAACCTACGCAGACCAGGAACGGGCAGAACCAGGTGTACCACAGCACGAGAAGACCGATACTTGGTGAACACCATGCTTCGAAATCGCTTTCTCACAGGAACTGAACTCACAAAATCAGTTTCGACGCCTCGGAGGAAGTAACCCAAGTGCATGGACAGTAAGACGTCGGCTTGCTGAATCTAACTTAAAACCCCTTAGACCTGCAAACGGCCCTAAACTGGAGCGTGGGCATCGTATTTCAAGACTAAGATATGCCCAGAGCCACGTAAATTGGAGTATTGAAGATTGGTCAAAAGTTATGTTCTCCGACGAATCAAAATTTATGCTCTACAAGCACGATGGAAGACACAGAGTGTATCGAAGACCAGGGGAAAGATTCAAGCAAGCATGCATCGAAGAAAAAGTAGCCTACGGTGGTGGGTCTGTACTTGTGTGGGCCGGAATTTCTTCTGAAAGTCGCACAGAGCTGGTGATCATAGAAAACGGCTCTTTAACTAGCGTAAGATATGTGGAAGAAATCCTCAATGATCACGTTGGTCCATTTATGGTCAATTTAGGTGAGGATGCTATATTTATGCATGACAATGCCCGACCTCATACAGGTAGGATTGTGAATGACTACCTTCAAGAGATGAACATTACTCGTATGGAGTGGCCAGCGCGCAGCCCGGATATCAACCCGATCGAGCATGCTTGGGACGAGCTAGGCAGATGCGTAAAACAACGAAACCCTCCCCCAATCACGCTTCGTGAGCTCAAAATTGCTCTCACAGAGGAATGGGAGAATATTCCCCAAAATCGTATAAGGAACTTGGTGTACAGCATGCCAAACCGCGTAAACGCAGTAATGGAAGCACGAGGAGGCAATACGAAGTATTAAAATTCAAGAAAATCGTAATAAAGTTCAAAAATTTCATGTTTCCTATTTTTGTTTTAAGGAGAGATCAGCAGTTTTTTTCTTTATGTAATTTTGTGTTAATAAAATGTATGGTGACTCATATTTTTTTTACTTTCATTTAAGGAGTATTACATTGTCTATTAAATACAATTTATTGCATTAACCTATCATTTTTAGTTTCCGAGATTTTTAACATTCTTTAAGTGACCCGGATTAATTGCTCTCGAGTGTATGAAGAAGAAATAGAGCGCTTGAAGTTACTTTTTATATAATTTAAATAGTTTCTTAGTGGAATCAGATTTTATTTCATTATGAGCTTTAACAGAAAAATGCACAGAACAATATTATACAATTATTATACAAACTATTTACAGTTTACAGTTATTTTAGGAGGAGTTTGTATTATATTATTTATTTATTTATATATACTTTTTTGTACACCACAAAAATACATAACAAGAAATAACAATTATGCTCTACAAAATATACAATGGGCGACATTAGCGCTTTCCGCGATCTCTTCCAGGCAACCTTACGGATCTTTAACATTACAAATACTGCAAGATGAATATTATTTAAGAACAATTCTACAGTTATAACAATGTAGACAGCTACAATATTAAAATATTAAAAATAAATATTAACAAAAGGGTTTAAACGTATAGCTTTAGAAAGAACGCCTAAACCAGAAATTATACCAAAAAAAAATCGTCTTCCTAATAACAAACAAAGGAAAATAAAACTGTTAAGCTTAATGTCAGAATAGAGACAGAGCAAAGAAATACTCGCAGGCTCACCATAATTATTAATCTCATCTGCAAAATAATCATAATAACAGTAATTAATTTTCTCCACTGCAGAGAAAAACAGTGCTACATAAATTGGTAACCGCACTTGGATCATCACTAATACGTAGACAATAATTATTTTACCATATGCTCTATAATCTTCATACTCAATGGTAAACATAATATTTGAAACTCACAGTAGCAGTTACCCGATGTGTTTGCAGAACGTCGCCGGGAAAACTTAAACTTAACGTAAACTTTTGCGTTTACTCACCGTGACTAGTTCGAATGTTTGTTAATATACAATGTCTTAATTGTTCGCGTAACTAGATATTATATAATAATATAATACAATTTATTCACCAAAATAAGAACACGTATTACAAAATTGAATATTTGACAATATGCAGTAAATAATGGCTTAAAGTTTGTAATATACAAAGTTTGGGACTATCCGAATTAGGTGGTAAACCTGTATCTCGGATTATATTTGACCCCCATGAATAAATTGTGAATATTTAGTAGCCATGTTTTAAGTTGTAAACATTATTAGATTGCCATGTAAAAATGTATGTGGAAAGTATGCATATATAGTATTTTTTTTTTAAGTTGGTGTTGTGTGAAGGAGTGTGTGTGTGAGTGAGTGTGTGTGTTCGTGAGTGTGTTTGTGTGCGTGTGATGTGAATGGGATGATTGTTAAATATGAGTGAGTAAGGTAGTAGATTATCTATTTGGGAATGTTCAAAATCGCTTCTGTAACCATCATAAGAAAGATTCAGTAGGTAGTCCTGTATTTTCGTTTTACAGTGTGTGTTATTAAGTGGGTATATGTTCATAATTTTGTTGATTTGTCGTATACGTAAGGACCAAGAAAAATGAAGAATCTCTTCATAAAATATGTTTTGGGAACATAATGTATGTTTGCATACTGCATGTTTTCTACGTTTGCGTTGAGTGTTTGGATCGTATATGAGTTCACCGTGTTGCTTTATTACTACTCGTATACTAAAAATTGACGAACGTTGAGAACTTTACATGACTGATAAAGCTCTGTTGTAGGATAAAGAATGGGCCGAAAAGTGATAGTTTTTAAAATACCTCGTTGAGCTATTTCTACTTTCTTCAGGATGGTTTTCAGAGTGCCTCCCCAATACGAGATGCAGTACCTACGTAATTATCGACTGGCAAAGCGCAAAGTAGACTTGCTTAAGTAATTTGGCGTCGGCGGCATATCGGAGATTACTAAAAACATAGAGTAGTTTCCGTACGCGAGCAATTAACTGTTTAATGTGTTCTCTGAAACTAAGGTTACTATCAATTATGATACCTTGATGTTTCTATTGATTTGATAAAGGGGAATTGGGGTTATTCAAATACCCTGTGAGCAGTGGTAGCCCAGTTGTAACGGCCCCGACTTGTCGTAGGTCGTGGGTTCAAACCCGCCTGGCATATTTATTTCATCATCGCTGCTCTCAAAACAGTGGAGGAAAACTTAAAACCAAAACATTCGAAGACACGTGACATCCACCAACCCCCACTGGGCCCGCGTGGATTATGGCCCACTCCTGCTCCCACTCCCTTTTTAGGGTTCCGTTGTAAACACCTTATAGTTTCGCCATGTCTGTCTGTCCGTCTGTCGGCGGCTTAGCTCAGGGACTGTTTGTACTAGAAAGCACAGTACTGTACTGTAATTTGGCACGGGTATACATATTAATCACGCCGACAAAGCGGTAAAATAAAATGCTTTTTTCTTAGGGTACCTCCCCTACACATAAAGTGGGGATTCTGTTTTCCTCATATATCCCATAGTGTGGGGTGTCGTTGGAAAGGTCGTTCAAAAATATTGGGAGTCTGTTAAAATTGTTTTTCGATTCAAGGATCCGTTTGCGAAATATTAAGCTTTAAAGTGCTAATTTTTGTTAGAGGCAAGTGTCCCTCGCTCTGTCAGCTAAATGGTTGGTTTTAAATATGTGAAAAAAATGATGGCAGTAGAACGAATTTAAAAGGAAAACTATCACAGCTAAGTAGGCTTTACAAGTTAATGAGTAATAGTCAACCAACTTACATTTTCGGTTGCAAAAACATGTTCTCCCATACATTACGTATGGGAGAACATGTTTCAATTTCAAAGTCAAGTTTGTCCTTGCGATAAATTCATCTCAACTACGGAACCCTTCATTGTGCGTGGTCACTGCTTACACAACCTAAGTCCCAAAAAAAATTACAACATTACTTCCAATTCCGAACTACGAACAATATGCTATCATCATCAGGAATCTATTAAATCGGTATCAAGGGTTTTCAATAGATCGTCTTCAATAGATGAAAGACGTGGCTTCAAGCCTTTGTTGGATCTGTTTACTAAGTGCAATAATGGATGGATGAACCGTATGGACTACAAAGAGAGATGTAGTTTTAGCTGGAAAGCATCAATAGCGATTTAATGGCGTGTGCAGCATTTAAAGAGTGTAGTCATGGTTTTAAGTAGGTACGCTGAGCGCACGTTAAGAACAATAAATAGATACCATCATAATATCATGTCTGGAATCCCCGAACGGTTAGGCAGAAGCGCACCCACATTTTGCAGTAATGTTCAAGTCCCATGTAACAGGAGGCGAGCCTATTGCCATCAACCATGCCCAAATCCAGACTCCGAGCGACGGGCTGCTACTGTTTTGCTCGATAAATGGGTTACTTTAAATTGTTTTGCCATTGAAGTTGACAAAAGATTTATTTTGTCTATTTCAGTTCATTTATTGATAACTGAGCTTAAACTTATAAACGGACTTCAAAATAAGGTCCGTTATTCGACCCATATGGATATAAATTTGATTTATGAAATTAGATTTATGTATAATATAGGGATATAAATATATTTTTGACTAACCTAATTTATCCCACTGCTAGGCAAAGGTCTCCCCATAGTTTCCCAATTATCTTTGCGTTGTGTCTTCTCGGGTCAATCGGTCAGGAACGAGTCATATCGTCACGCCAGCGTTGTTTCTTAGACCTGCCTCGGTGATGACGCCTGTCTTCAGGCACCCACTGTGTGACGATGCCCATTCTGTGCATCCTGTAATATCGTCGGTCGGAGTCATTACTGGAACATCTCTAAAGTTGTGTGTTTTGAACAAAAGTATGCAGAATGCTCTTTGCATTAGATTTTTTATCATTCTGCATACTTAGTCCAAAACACACAATTTTAGAGATGTTCCAGTAATGACTCCGACCGACGAAATAATGCATTAGGTTAAAATTGAACTCAACAGTATCGGAGATAAGGCCGCCTTATCTCCGAAGCTGCTGTTGAGATGAAACGTCAAAAAACAATTTATTTAAAAACCAGCTTCTGCCAAAATATACAGAGAGTCAGGACTGGTGACGCGGGAGCAAGTGACGTACAGTTGTCCGTGTGAGAAGCAGCTTGTCCTGAGGTCGACACCCGCAACCGTCAGTGTCTGCCCCTGTGACTTGTTGATGATCATCGCTAAGCAATGCTCACAGGGAACTGCACGCGCTTAAACTGGGGGGATTATTTATAAACGTTGCTTAAAGTTAAGTTATGTTCAAACGTCAAAAATATATGGTTATACAGTCGTTAATCATTACTTAACTTTAAGCAACGTTTATAAATAAACCCCTGGAAGTGGTAACTGTGGGGAATTAATGGTATACGCGGTATAAACACTGTGTCGCCAACGTTCGCCAACGTTTCGAGGCGAAAATTCGAACAGGACAACCTGTTAGAATTTTCGCCTCGATGATGTTTCTCTGCAAAGACATGACTTTGAGCCGAGTTCCATTACACAGCTTCGGCGGAGTTAAGTACCGAAGGAGCATAATTGGGACACCGACCTTCAGCTGGATGATGTATGCCGGAAGACCACTTGCCGTTAGCGAATTCAGAAATTCTACGGGGTAATGTAGAAAAAGCAGCGGGGTAATGTAGCGGGCATCATCTTGCTTTACAACAGTGTTAACCGATGGAGGTGTATATCATTTCGCTCCCTTTAATTTGCAAAAGAATACTGTGGTTCATCGCTGCAGCTTGATCATTTTTGGGCGTTAAAATGGCCCGTTCACACACCCAAGAATTCTCTTGGTACCTACAGTTTTCGACTGATGTCCCCGTACACCAGACGAATCAGATCTTCTAAAGTGGGAACTACTCTACCAAGAGTCTCTGGTAGAACCACCTGGCCACTCTCCTCTGGTAGAGAGCCTTCACCAAGTTTTAGAAGACTATCGGAGAATTTTAAGCATGTGAATGCCCGCCAAGCCGAGCTCGTATGTTGATGTTAAAGCGCAGTCTATGAACTCGCAACCATACAGTCGACCTTTTCGACGAAGCATTCACCTCGCCCAGTACCACACGTCAATTTTATTCTTGTTAATAATGTTAAAACAAAAAAATTATTTAAAAAAAAACCCTCATAACAAGCCGGAAGATAATTTATACGGTACAGTTTGCAAACTTTTTTTTATTTACTTTCCACGTAATTATTCAAAATTCATTTATTTACGTTACACGGTCGTGTTGGGTCACAGAAATTCATGTGTAGCAAATTTCAACTTTATCGGTCCAGTAAATTCGAAACAAATTGGTTGTGACAGACAGACAGACACACGAGTGATCCTATAAGGATTCCGTTTTTTCATTCGGACGTACGGAACCCTAAAAAGGGGCAAATGCATATTAAAATTCTGCCCGAATTTGAATCGTTCTAAAAATATATAGTACCTAAGTATTTCATTGAAAATTACCTAAATCTTTTAAAATTTTAGAGGGAATATTGTGAATATAAAATGTGACACATTAGTATATTGAGTGTTATCCTAGATTTTATTTTATTATTTAGGTTCTATGCAGCTTGTTGTTTAAGTGCCATTCACTGTTTCAAATAATACTACTACTACTAATAATACGGCTAAATATTTAAAAATGTGTTCCCTTGAAAGTATCAAACTATTTATAACTATTAAGTATCAAGAGTTGGACACTCAAAATATTAAAAGCATCTGATTCAAAACTTAAAGTAGCTAATAAATTATGAATTTCAAGTAAATACCTTCATTATTTATTCAACATTCATACCTAAATGTATTCTTTTTGTGTTTTTTAACTAGATGGCGCTGATTTAAGTGTGGTTTTCGAACTCCATTTTAAATTCAAATAATTTTACTACATAACGGTAAGTATTTAAAAATGGCATATAGTTTTAATGCTTCCGCCATTTCTCAAGTCTTATTCAACGCATAAATATCTCTGGAATGTATATTAATTATAATTCTATTTGACTGAACTTTCTTAATTAGAGTTGCGAGACTGACGGATGGAACCATCGCTCAGATTTAATAATTGAAGTTTGTAAGATACTTGTTAATTTCACTCTAAGTCCCATGCTGTTTGTTTACAAACTCAAATTAAATTAGCTAGTGTAATCGACGTGATGAATACCGATTTCTAATCATGATAAAACAAAATAAATGATTTGATGTTTTTTCCGGGGTCAATGGTCGCACGTAGTGTAATTACTAGAAATATCAGTTGAAAGGTGAACGCTCACTTGTTCAAGCCGAACACGTCGAACGAAACGAATTTTAGAATTCTATATATGAAATTCTATGAAACCTCGCACACCAGACCGCGTCGAATCGTCAGAATCTGGAAGACTGTCCCTAGCGTTCTCGTTGACTTCGATTCGTTCGACGCGTTCGGCTCGGATAAGAGTGCGTTCACCTGTAAAAAATCTGTTGTCTTATTTGGGTAAACTTCACATACATGATGGTATGGATAACTAAACACGATAAAAAAAATTGGCCAAGTGCGAGTCGGACTTGCACAAGCACTCGAAGGATTCCGTAACACTGTACAATATTAATTTAAGACTATGTTTTTTATTTATGTAAAAAAAACACGTTATTGTATTGGGACCTTCTTTAATTATATTTTTATTGTTTATTATAGCGACAATAGAAATTTACAATCTGTGAAAATTTCAACTGTCTACCTGTTACGGTTCTTGAGATATAGCCCGCTGACAGACATACGGACAGCGGAGGCTTAGTAACAGGGTTCCGTTTGGCACTCTTCGGGTACGGAACGCTAGCTATTTTAATTTGACCTTGAATAATCGGCGTTGTATGTACAGGATTTAGGCTCACTTGCGCCATTAATCACTAAGCACTAAACATATTTTAAACATGAGTCTGTCTATGTCGTCTTCAAACGATTAACAGAAATGGAACGATGTTTTATTTAATTCGTAGTGATTTGTAGTGCCCGCAGGGAGGGTTTTCTGGCAGCACAGACGTCAGGTCCAGCACCTGTCAAAAGTGATAAAGCGCCTATATTTTCTTTAGTCGTGACGGAATGATGAACGAGTGAATGAAACGAATAATGAACGTTATCATATATTTTATATTGATTGTCGAAATGGAAGACCTCTTGTCAAACCAGCGCCAACTGGTGGCGTTAATTTTCATGACAAAACCCTCGTTGATATCAAGACTGAAGAAACGCTAAATTACTTACTTAGAAATCCGTTGAAAATAGCCATTTTGTCTTAAAAAGGCAAACGAAAAAACAAGGAGGTAACTCAAACATCGCATCGTGAAAACTTAGGTGAAGTGAGCTGTCAATAGTGTCAATCCCTAGAAATCTGCCTAGCCTTTTCCCAACTATGTTGTGGTCGCCTTCCAGTTTAACCGGATGCCGCTGAATACCAGTATTTAACATGGAGCTACTGCCTATGTGACCTCCACAACCCAATAACTGGGTAATACGATACCCTTGGTAAGACTGGTTGTCAGACTTTCGGGCTTCTGACGACCCGTAACGACTGTCAAAGATCCACGAATAACAGCCAGGACCAACGGCTTAACGAGCTTTCCGAGGCACCGAGGAGTCTCGGTATGTAAAGATGTTCACCCATCCATGGACCAACTCCGGCAAGCGTAGCTTAACCTGATGGATCGACCCGTTCGGCTGTTATTACTTAGCCACGAGCTTCTAATAACACGCTAATACGCTAAAATGGCTGAAAAGATTTGGATGAAATTTGGAACATGGGTAGACCATGACATAGGTCATGTAGAAAACTTTTTATCCTGATACAGGATCGAGACTTATGCGTCTGAAACCGCTGTGCGGGCGCAGCTAGTATAATATATCTTTGGGTATGAAATTGAAACGTATATGCTCATAATCTCGATTGCTAAAGTTTCTATATTTAGATACGTAAACACTTATTGGATCAATGTTTACATAATTATTTCTTCTATTAAAAGTTTATAGATAGAGTCTTTGATATCTGATGTCATTTTACTTCAAAGCAAATAAGCAAGTTATTTTTAACTCATTATTATTTACTAGCTGCGCCCCGCGGTTTCACCCGAATAAGTTTCGATCTCGTAGGAATATCGGGATAAAAGGTATTCTTTGTCCTTTTCCAGGTCATAGTCTACCCCTGTGCCAAATTTCATTCAAATCCGTTCAGCCATTTTAGCGTGAAAGCGTAACAAACAAACAAAGTCACTTTCGCATTAATATAAGGTCTTTACCTATGAAATTGCCGTTTTGCAGTACTGGCCATTTCAAATCAAAATAATTTTTGTTTGGCTAAGAATTCTAATTTCAAATTAATTTTATTTTAAAAACATGGATTTTTTTTTCCAAAAGTTGTTTATTGATTAGTGTTACATTTTCATCGCATTTCAATCTTTTTCGTCATCATGGATACGTTAAAAATTCGAGTAATTATGGAATATGAGTACCGTCGTAGCAGCAACGCGGCACAAGCGGCACGCAACATCAACGACGTTTACGGAGCTAACACTACAAACCAACGCACCACCTGTTATTGGTTTGCTCGCTTCCGTTCTGGAAATTTCGACCTGAAAAATTAACCTCGCGGTCGTCCGAAGACTTTGGTCGACAATGACGAATTAAAGGCGATTGTGGAAGCTGATGATACACAATCTACGGCTGAATTAGCAGCAGCTTTCGACGTTAGCGTCAAAACAATATTGGTCCATTTGCGTCAAATTGGCAAGTTAAAAAAGCTTGACAAATGGGTGCCCCACGAACTCAATGATCGCCAGCGCAAAGTACGCGTCGAGACGTGCCTTGCACTGCTCAACAGACACACAAATGAAGGAATTTTGAACCGCATTGTTACCTGCGATGAAAAATGGATTCTGTTTGATAACCGCAAGCGCTCAGCAAGTTGGTTTGATCCTGGTTCAGCACCTAAACAATGCCCTAAACGAAAACTTACTTTTTTCATACAAAACGGCAATTTCATAGGTAAACCTATTATGTAAGGAAGTTAGGATTATTGCCTCGTTGGTCTAGTGGTCGCAAGCGCTACTACTGAGCATGAGGTCTTGGGTTTGATTCTCGGGTCGGGCAGTGTCATTGGGTTTTTCCATTTGGGATTCCTCAGTAGCAGCCTGAAGACTGCATTTTTGCCTGGTTGATGAAAATAGGGTCACTCCCAAATGGTACTGTAATGGTAATAAGTATGTGGCGGCATCTACATCGCCACATGCGAACTACGCATCAAAGATCTGACGTCACACAACATCCTGACGTAGCTCAAATCCTGCATCGCGCAATTAGAGTTTACGAGAGCGCGGTGGACATATACACACTCCCGACTTTAACCTCTGGGCAGTTGCCCGCCAGACACGACACCCGTCTGGTCGGAGAATCCTCTTTTTTCCATGGGGGATGAGTGAACTTTGCTCCTTGTTCCTCATATCCCTAAAAGTACACTTCTGTCTATGCCTTCGGGGTAACCAGGCGTAATGTTATATTATGTGTGTTATGTTATTATTTATATCGTTTATGTTATGTTTATCTTACGCCACTGAAAAAAAATACAATAGACGATGTATAACTAGTAAACCAATCCTCTTAACTGTTCTTAAAGAGTCATACAGAACTCTGTAAGAAATCGACGCGTGTTTCACCTCTCAACGAGGCATCCTCAGGATGACGCCCTCTATATCTTTGTACCTAGCTTCCTTTTGTCATATCTTTTATATAATATGCAATACAATAAATGAAATAAACTTGTGTTAAAACCTAACCGTCAACCTAGTTACCAAGCTTATTTCTAGCAGCCACTTAAGTGTTCAAAGTTTTTCAGATAACAACAGTTTCGTAGGTACATAGATATTATTATGTACAAGTTTGAGCAAGCGCCTACCACTGGCCCAGATTGCCTTAATTACTTCTACTTAGCAAGTTATTCGGAAATGCAGCTGGTGCCTCGATTCGTATGGCGCGAAATTGTTTTTGGAATCGTATGGCTCTGTGGCTCTCATAGACTAAAGTTTTTGTAATCGTGGATCCGGTACAGCAGGCGGCTTAACCACAAGCAAAGGTGCCAAAAAAGCCAA
The DNA here is from genome assembly GCA_914767755.1 of Agrochola circellaris. Classification (NCBI taxonomy): domain Eukaryota; kingdom Metazoa; phylum Arthropoda; class Insecta; order Lepidoptera; family Noctuidae; genus Agrochola; species Agrochola circellaris. The sequence continues at coordinate 10,993,638 of OU611862.1, forward strand.
GGCAAAGCCGCCGCCAGACAGCCAGCAAATGCGGCTGTGAATCGTTATTCTCAGTTGTCTTGTGTCTTTCGGTGAGGTGAGCTATACGCAGATACTGAAGGCAAAAATAGACGATAACAGTTCCCCCGCTACCGCGCGGTGCGGCGGCCTCGCCGGCAAACCGGCCGCCGGCTTTGTTGCGATTGCCGCACGCAAAGGGCTCTGTGGATCCACCGCAAAAATGTAGATAGAGTCCGCGGTACCTCTGAAGTTCGGCGGAAAAATAAGGAACTACTTTTTTTTTAATGCAATTGGATGCAATGACATAGACACTAGCGCCGCGTCTATCGGACTTGAGTGGTGGCGCGGACTCTAGTTATAACTCTTGACATTTATGAACGAAGTGAAATTAAATTTATTGGCGATAATTCATAGAAAACAACAATTTGAAAATCTATAACTATCACGGGTATAAATTTTCACATTACAATTACGACACAGTCACATCTCAATTACGCGCCCGATATGTTAAACACAGAAGAACACAGATACAGTATCTGTAGCAAATGTGCAATTTAATATAGAAATTGATGTAGTTGTGATTGGAATATTGAATTCTTTGCAAACAACTGCAATACTGCCCAGATACTGACAGATTTGGAATTGGGTGTTCAATCTTTTATCAGTGACCATGAACGCGGAATAGTAACATGTGAGTCTAATATTTCGGTTGCAATAATAAAGGTTGGCAGATATTATTATCTGTTTGATTCGCACTCGAGAGGACCAAAAGGCTTTGTCGCTAGTCATAAAGGTGCGTCTATATTGATGAAATTCTCAACACGTGTGTTGTCTTGCCGACATCTTCAGATTGTCTTATATGTGTGCGAAATCAAACAGATTTGCAGTAGTATGCAACTAAATCAATTTATCATCTCAAATGAAAAATTTCTCCACTTATAAGCTTTTTCAATGAGCAAAGAGCAGAAGAACTAGCATGGGATAATTTTTTTCCAGATGACAAAAACAGTTTACGTGAGTCACGACAAGTTCATATTACCCCACTGGATAGTTATCAAGCTCGAGTTATGAGTAATGAGAGTAGATATCAGTCGATGTGAATACTACACCTACGTTTAATATAAATTCTATGCTCTGTCTACTGTAGAAATATTTAAAGCAGAACAAAATGTTTCACTCTGTGCGAGGCTTCGACAGAATGGCGCTGAAGTTATCGACTTATTACAAAATGTACATCTAGTAATGAGGAATATAAGAGGAACAAATCAGTATAATTATGCTTTATGCCAATAAGATTGGGCATCTTATTGGCATAAAGCATAATTATACTGATTTGTTGGCCATGGTAAAACAATTAGGGCCGGAGGCTTTGGTATCTAACACTTTGGAGCGACATTATAAGGCACTATTCGTTGCATTATTCTCTTCTTGATTCAACAAGTTTGCCACATCCCGTTGTAAGCTACTGCACGGTAAACATATTATTAGTTGTGCTCTTCAAATTTTAATTATTGTTTATGTTTAAATGCAGTGTTTGACAACGTTTTTGTGAAAGTAGATCAATTAACAGGTCTAACTATCAAACTGTATAGTGGATGAGTGATTATTAAGTGTAAATAATGATTGATTTGAGATATTAATGATCAATCATAAAACAGTTAACGTCAATAAGTGTTAACGCTAAGTGTTTACTCAGAACGCGTAACCGACGCGCTATACCTACGGATCACTTATTACGTTGTTCTCGCGAGCTCGCTTACGCACTGAGTTACTGATAACGGCGTCGACGTTTTGACTTTGGACTGCGAACCATACTAGCTAATTTCACTACAAATTACTGTTAAAAGCTGAGGACAGCGTTTACTTTGTTAACTTGCTTGTTACCAAATACTCGTGAAATTTGCAAACAGTAAGTTTAGTAAACATGACGACAACTTAATGGGGGTGTTGCACCAATGACAGCTCTAAAGAAAACTATCGCTTTGTCAATTGCATTCGTTGTACTAAGTCGTATCACTTCATTTGTTTATCTATCTCGAAAATACCTACTGAATCGGACGCTTATACTGCCCTGCTAACCCGAAAGGCGGTATCTCAATCGGAGTAAGTTTTGAGAAAATTGACTTAATGTAAATTGTAATTTAAGGAAACATAAGGATATAAAGAACTTCTGAGTGGTTTTTTTTTATGTTTTATGTTAGATAGCGGTATGTGGCTTATACCATTAGATGCGAAATTATTATAGCTATTGAATGGTATAAAAAAACTAAAAGGGCGTATCTCAGAGATATTAGCAGGGCAGTATAGCGATTGGAAATGTTCGGTATGTATAGGTACGAGCCTGCCCCCAACGTCTTCTAAGATAGACTGTACTCCGGTGCGTAACATCCGTAACATCTCAACTACTAGAGGAAATAAGAGACCTGCTTTGAATTCTCCTCCTGAAACTTTACCGGTCACTAGCGAGGACGTGCATTCTATCGTACAAGAAGTTATAAAAACAGAGTTCGCTGTTATGCTTCAGCAGATAAATAGTACCATTGTAAACATCATTAATAGGGAGTTGACCCCGATTCGCAAAGATTTTGAGGAACTTAGAGTGTCTTTGAATTTCCACACGAAAGAATTTGATAACTTTCAGTCGGAACACGCAGAGTTTAAAAGTACTACGAGAGAACTTAAAGATGAAAATATTAAATTGCAAAACACTGTAACAGATCTTAGTCCACGACTTAATTATCTGGGGCAACAAGCGCGAGCCAACAACCTGGAGCTGCAGTGTCTACCAGAAAATAAACAGGAAAACCTGTATACCGTCGTTAAGCAGTTAGGGTCGGTGGTCAGTTGTGAGATTATGGATAGCGATATTTCACACTGCACACGAATTGCGAAGCTTAACACCAGTAATTCTCGCCCTCGGTCTATCGTGGTCCAGCTTGCCTCGCCGAGAATCCGCGATCAGCTGCTGGCCAGTGTAATTAATTACAACAAAGATAAGACCCACGAAAAACTCAATACCGCGGATTTTGGCATAGCAGGCAACAAGTCCCCTGTCTTTATTGCTGAGCATTTATCGTGCTTACAAAGCTCTTCATGCTGCAACAAGAATCAAGGGAAAAGAAAAGGGTTATAAATATGTCTGGGTGAGGAACGGGAGGATATTTGTCAGGAAAATGGATGGTGATGATCATATTTTCATTAAAAGTTTGGACATTTTAAACAATTTAAAGTAATGTCTTAAATAAAACAAATAATAGTAATTCCTACTTTTGCGTGCACTTATAAACTAATTAAATTAATTCAATCATTTGCAAATATACTACCAGAACAGCAGAGGGTTAAGAACAAAGACACATACTGTATATCGTAACATTTCCGGTAATGATTACGACATAATAGTTCTGTCTGAAACCGGGTTAAATAATTCTGTATTGAGCAGCGACCTATTCGACGATCGATATGTGGTATATAGGAGAAATAGAGAAAGTTCTCACATTCATTGCGCCAAAGAGGGGGGTGGTGTTTTAATAGCCGTTAAGAAACAAATTAAATCTAAACGTATTAAGTGCTGGGAAAGTGGTTGTGAAGACCTATGGGTGAGTATTGATTTGTCAATATCATGTACTGCTCGTCGAATGGTTCTCTGCGCAGTATACCTGCCTCCTCCTATACGCCGTTCTTCTCTGGATCACTGTAATGCTATTTTTGAACAATGTACTGATTCGGGAGTTTTTATTGTGGGCGACTTTAACTTGAGTAACATTGATTGGAATTTGGCAGTGAAATCGACTAATAAACTTGGCTCGTCTAGTACTAGCGCAGTTTTAATTGATTTTACAAATATAAACAGGTTTAAACAACTTAATTGTGTTACAAACGATGCGGGTTGCATATTGGATCTGGTTTTAACAACACATTCATTGTGTAGCGTCTCACTGACGCTACACAATGTATAAATCCAATTAGTAATGTCGACAAACATCATCCACCTATTGATATTATTGTTTCATTGAATAAGCAAGCAAGACTACCATACAATAGTGTCATACAAAGACCCAATTTTCGTACCGATTTCATAAATATAGAAACCCAATGGACTTAATTGAACTAAAACTGCTTAGTAAGCGCTGCGATACCTTGGTCACTCAATGTTACAACAATTATATCAAAATCTAGAAAACAAACTTAAAACCAACCCTAAGTTATTTTGGACGCATGTAAAAAATAAAAGAGGGGGGTCTGGTGCCTACCCCATGATCATGAATGACGTCTGATGGTGCGACAATATGTGAGATGTTTGCTACCAACTTCTCGTCTGCTTATAGCCTCGACCAAGAATCAAGTAATGAGTCTAATACCGAATTATTTTCACAGTGTCTTGGGAACACCAGCCTATGCTTAACAAGTCCAAATATAAGCAGCCTACTTAGGAAATTAAAAAGTTTGGATATTAACAAAGGTCCTGGCCCGGTTGGCATAACACCAATATTTATTTCGGCTTGTGCGGAGGAGTTGGTGCATCCACTCGTGGTCATATACAGCAAATCTTTGATTTCTGGTGTATTCCCTACGAAATGGGAAATGGCAAAGGTGGTGCCTGTACATAAAACGGATAGCAATGACAACATATCTAACTATAGGCCCATCTCAATTCTCTCGACGTTTGCCAAAGTGTTTGAATCACTACTCTGCCCGCCTTTTCAGAACCATCTCAAGCTATTCATAAGCGATCATCAGCATGGATTTGTTGGATCACGATCCACGAGCATTAATCTGGTTGCATTCACAGAGAATTTAATTAGAGCTGTTGATTCTGGTCACCAGGCAAACGTCATTTACACTGATTTTAGCAAAGCCTTTGATAAAGTTTCCCATAAAATCTTATGTCATAAGATGCATGCGTATGGTATCACTGGCAGCTTGCTTAAATGGGCAATTTCGTATTGGGCAGATAGATCTTTCTTTGTTGTGGTAAACGGTTACCAATCTAATGTATGTAAAATCTCCTCTGGAGTCCCGCAAGGTTCGCATCTGGGGCCTATATTGTTTATCTACTTTATTAATGACATTCCCCGCTGGTTGCGGCATTCCAAGATTTTTATGTATGCGGATGACCTAAAGTTTCTTAGAATAATTTAGTCTGATAGAGACTCCTCGCTTTTAAAGATGGACCTTAATAGTCTCATCCGATGGTGCAAAAATAATGAAATGCATTTGAACTCAAAGAAATGTTGTCGTGTTAAGTATACAAGAAAAAATAATCATATAGAGACAGTATATTACATAAATGAGGACAGGGTTAATGAAGTAGACACTATACGTGACCTTGGTGTTTTGTTTGACCAAAAATTAACCTTTGTGCCATACTTAGATCATGTTGTTAAAAAAGCGTCAAAAATGTTGGGGTTTGTTATAGGACAGTGTAAAGGTTTTCGACAAAGTAAAACAATTTTTTTACTTTATTATAGTTTGGTACGTAGCATATTAGAATACTGTAGTGTGGTGTGGCGGCCGCACTATGCTACACACAGTTTGCGTCTAGAACGCGTCCAAAAACGCTTTGTTTGGCATTTAGCATTCTCTGTCGGTATAGCTAAAAAAAACGCCTTCTTACAAAAATAGATTGAAAATCTTCAACATACACACCGTAGAAGAGCGAAGGCGTTTAAACGACGCAATGTTTGCCTGTAAAATCTTGAAAGGAAATATTGACTCACCACCGCTGCTCGCACTTATAAACTTTCGTGCTCCTTCAAGAATTCCACGTAAACTCATAACTCCACTTCATCCTCCACAGAGAAGAACGGTGTTGGGATCTAACTCTCCATGCGCTAGGTTTTGTAGGGTTTTGAATAGTTGCAGCGATCTAATCGATTTCCACTTTGATTCTCTGACCAAGCAGAAATCTAAAATCTTGTGTTGTTTATCAGACTTGTTGTAAATCATTCATTATTTTGTTACTTATATCACTTTTGCAATCACATTCTAAACTAAGTATTTATTTAGGCTAAACTAAGTATATATTTAGCAACTTTAGTGTAGTCAAGAACCATTTGGGAATATCACCGTTCTTTTATTTGGAGACCTGATGCAGCTGCAACCGGTTTCTAAAACAACTGGTGGTGCCTATTGTTTTAAACAACCACAAATATAGTCTGCAGAAGTGAATCTGTGGCATCTATTTGACTTCTGTGAGTTGCCACAGAATGTGCGCCAACAAAATGTGTCCATATCCTAAATAGTTTGCGTGTAGGAGAGTTGACTATACAAGAGTTAGAGATTCTCGATAGTCGTAGGGTTTTCCTAATAGTATATTTTAATGTCGGTGAAGCTGTTCGTCGTATTTTTCCCCCCACAAAACAAGTACATTCTTAAAACACATTTCTCACTTGATATTTTGACATGTCGCCATGTCATAATATCAAGATTTCTGAATCTAAGTTATTTTTTTTTGTATTATTCACATAAATCGTCCGGCATAAGTTCCCTAAATGGTAGTGGTAACGGCATCAAAATCCGAACTAAGCGGTGACTTATACGGCAAATCGTTTTATACTATTTACAGTTATAGACAAGCGAATGCAAATGACTAAGTTCATACACCTTTACTTCATCACTAAGTTTTTTATAAATTATATTATAACACACATTATTCTAAACAATTACAATAAATCAAACTTAATACGCGTGACATTGATAAACTGATGACCTTTTAACACGCCTGCAGGTACACGTACCCAAACTTTTAAATAATGTATGATGTATTCTGTTTTATAAATAAATATTATTTGAGAAAAATGTAGAATAGCATACCATCAGTTTCCAAGTTATAGTCAAACTGTCAAGATGTTGATGACTTTTTGTATAGTGAGTGTTGTAATAAGTGCAAACAATGCAGCAAGAATATTGGCAGTATTCCCTACTCCGTCTTTCAGTCATCAAGTAGTTTTCCGACCATTGACTCAGGAGCTAGCCAAGCGAGGCCATGACGTCACTATTATCACAACAGACCCAGCATTCCCAAAAGGACAAACGCCGTCTAACATTACCGAAATTGACGTCCGCGATCTATCGTACGAGGTATGGTCCGATAAACTTTTGAAGAAAATGGAAAAAGATTTGAAAGTACAAATTGAAATATACTTCCCAACTATATTAGATATAGTAATGCAACAATTGCAAACAGATGAAGTACAACGGTTAGTCAAAGATAAAACAAAGAAGTTTGATCTATTGATTTTAGAAGCTTGTGTAAGACCAGCACTTTTATACTCCCATATCTTCAAAGTTCCTGTAATCCAAATGAGTTCATTCGGTGCAATGCCTGGCAATTTAGAAGCTATTGGTGCCCCCGACCATCCTTTGTTGTACCCAAACGTTTTTAGACAAAGATCGAACAATCTTACAATATGGGAGAAATTTGTGGAAACATTGATTTATTATGTATTCCATACTATATCAGAAAATCATGTAGATGTTGAAACTGAAGTGATCAGGAAATATTTTGGACCAGATACACCAAGTGTTTCGGAATTGTATAAGAATGTGCATATGTTATTCTTGAATGTTCATCCAGTGTTTGAGGGTATTCGACCTGTTCCTCCAGGTGTAGTGTATATTGGTGGTTTACATCAGAAACCTATGAAGGAGTTACCAGCGGTAAGTACAAGTGTTTCAATAAAATTAAAATTGAGGTCTGTTAATATTGTTCCACACAGAGATGTATTAAAAAATAAGTTCGTCGTGAGGACGAAATTTATGATTGCTTAGTGATAATGTTAGTCGAAATTAAGGATAGTGAGCTAGGTTTAATATTGTTCCACTGCACAGCGAAGGAACAAACAAAGAATATGTTCGCCATGAGGATAAGCTAACCTTTGTCCATTAATCTGTCGTGGTGATCAATTTACGCTGCTATATGAGATGAAGCCTGCTGTTTAAGATTAAGCCTGATAATGATAGAGTTTTATTCCAGGACCTCAAATCTTACTTAGACGCTTCCAAAAATGGTGTTATCTATATGAGTTTCGGTACAAATGTGCAAACGGATCAATTAGCCCCAGAGGTTTTAAAGAAAATGGTTAAAGTATTATCTGAGCTACCATATGACGTTCTGTTGAAGTGGAACGAAGATGAGCTTCCCGGACGTTCTGATAATATCAGAATATCAAAATGGCTGCCGCAGTCGGATCTGCTCCGTAAGTTTTATTGTATACTAGCTTTTGCCCGCGGCTTCGCCCAAGCCGGGGTCGAAAATTATTCCACAAAAACGTACGTAAGTCCAAATACTGGCCATCCGTGAGCCAAATTTCATCCAAATCCGTTCAGGTACCAAATATCAGGTACCGTAAAAGGTAACAAACAGACAGACAGACAGTTACTTTTCCATTTATAATATTAGTATGGAAATATAGATTCCGAAAAAAAGTGGTGGCTCAGTGGGACCGGCTACGAGTTGTTGGTCGAACCCTGATAGGCGCTTTACTTTGTGTAAATTATTTCATCACCTCTGCTCTCAAAACGGTGAAGGAAAACATCGTGAGGAAACCGGCATGTCCTAGAACCAAAAATTCGAAGACATGTGACATCTACCAACCCGCGCTGGGCTCGCGTGGTGAACTACGGCCCGTTCGCTCTTAACAAGAGGAGTCCTGAGTCCTAGCATTGGGAAAATTTTATAGGCTGATTATTATCCTATCGATTCCTAATATTCCTTTTCAGTCTTAATTGATCATTTTTGTTGCTGGCAAGTTGGTTATGACCGATTTGTAATGTTATTCCTTCTATATTTTAATAAGCTGAATAAAATACTAACATTGATTAATTCTACGAAAAAAATAGTCAATATCATAAATTACCATTAGAATAACTGCGTCAGTTGTAACCTTGGCAAGATTTTTTCTTCAAAAAATAATAAAAATCAATATTATCATCATTTGCCTAGCCTTTTCCCAAATGTGTTGGGGTCGGCTTCCAGTCTAACCGGATGCAGTTGAATACCAGTATTTTATATGGAGCAACTGCCTATCTGACCTTCACAACCCAGTTACTGGGTTACACGTTACCGCTAACAGTAACAACACAGCGTAACACTGCGCGTCGATATCCCTTGTATCAACCTGTATTAATCATCTTTCGATGTCCCATAAAACCGGGGTCAATTTCAAATGATCTAAATAATATACGAGTATATCAATGAACTAACGATATACTTCAGCAGTCATACTTTTTTGCGTATCTCGTTTTCAGGACATCCCAGTGTGAAGTTGTTTATAACACAAGGAGGTCTACAGTCAACAGATGAGGCTATCACAGCAGGAGTACCTCTGATTGGTATACCAATGTTCGCTGACCAATGGTTTAATGTGGAAAGATATGAACATCACAAGATTGGATCCAAAATATACTTGGAGACATTTGATGAGGAACTATTTAAGAATGCGATCACTACTATTATTGGAGATGAAAGGTATGTTTATTATGATATTCTTTTAGCACTTCGTTTAGGAATTACTTAAATATGTCTTCTTCTTTTTCGTGTGGTTAATGACTAACCTGCAGTGCTATTCTGTAACCATCTCACCGTGAAAACTTTGGTGAAGTGAGCGTGGAGTGATCTGTCATTCCACAGGGATTGACACTATTGACAGCTCACTTCACCCAAGTTTTCACGGTGAGTTGTTTACAGAATCGCATGGCAGGTGTCAGAGTTTTAATGCCGCCCATGGGCCTCTGACTTGGCTTCACATGCCGTCGAGAAATATCTCTCAGGGATACCGGTTTTCTTACGATGTTATTTTTCGCCATTTTTGAAGCAAGTGATAATCATACAATACGCACATGAATCCGAAAAGTCAGAGGTGCGTGCCTTGCGTTCGAACTCGAGACCTATGACTTGGTAGTCCGACGCGGCGACGGTCACGCCAGGCTATCATTGCTATCATGACATAAAGACATATTTCTCTTTTAGAGCAATCTATTTATTACCAAATCATTTTGCTTGATAAGGTATATCGTAGTATAAGCTCTACACGTACAGAGAGTCTATCTCGTATATTATACCCTTTTTTCAGCCATCGAACACAATTACTGTTTCAGTTTTCGAAGTTATAAATGTCTGCACATGAGAGGTTTCAACTCTGTCTTAATATGTCAGGCACATGAGAGGTTTCAACTCTGTCTTAATATGGTTGTCATCACGGTGCCAAAACAACTTCCCATGAAATGGATTATCGGGCTGTTTGCCAACCTACAAATTGTCACGTTTATTCTTCAATTCCAGGTATCGTCAAAACGTTGCCAAACTTCGTACTCTAATGAACGATCAGCCAATGCGTCCACTAGAGCGTGCCGTGTGGTGGACGGAGCACGTGCTGCGTCACGGCGGCGCGAGACATCTGCGCGCGCCGGCCGCCAACATGTCGTGGGCAGAGTACCTAGAAATAGAAGTAGTTCTAACCCTACTTATAGGCTTACTGATTCTAGTATTCATATTCATCAGTCTTGTTTATTTTGTTTGTATAAATTATGTAACTTCTAAGAAAATGAAAGCAGCTTGATGAATAAACATTTTGATTTTAATCATAAGTTTGTAATTCAAACGTTTGGTTCGATGGCAATGGTTGTTTAGAATTCTGATCAACTTTTACAATAATTTGAAAAATAATTTTGGTTTGTAAAAGACTTTAAGTTTTGAGTATTAGAGCAGCTTGAAGTCAAGTTATTTTTGGTATTTTGTTTTGAAATCAAAACAATAGTATTTTACGTTTAAGGTCAAAACTGATAGTTTTGTATAATCTTTTTTATCTAAACTAGTTAAGGCCTTAAAATTGAATTGTAAGCTGATTTTATCAATAAAAGTTACTAAGGTACAAAGGAAGCTTCTAAACGAGGCTCTTGAGGGCTATTAAAAGTTATAAAAAAACATCCTAAAACGAATGATGTTGGTCCGAAATCGTTTTGTCAAACTTTCATTGTAATAATTGACTTTGACTGAGCATTATTGATTTTGAGTTTTTTTGTATGATGCTACTACAAACGGTTATGATTATGATTCTCATCAAGAATTCAAGAATAAATTAACTAGATAGGTTGGCCAAGAAAAAATTTATTAAAAAAACATACATATTAACCTTCGTGGGTACTTATGAAACGTCAGAAGCTAGGTCTTTTTAAGCTATTGCATAGCTTTTATCGGAGACTCTGAGCGCGGCGACCGAATGTAGAAATTCCGTAACGAAAAAAAAACCTGACGCGAAAGTTTGTGAGGATGGATGGATGGATGTTTGTTACTCTTTCACGCAAAAACTACCGAACGGATTTTAATGAAACTTTACAGTAATGTGGCTTATATATCAGAATAACACATAGGCTACAATTTATAAAGATTTTATGTGATTTAGCCATAATATAACGATAAGTATCCAGTAAGTCGGAAAAAATCCTGCCCTCTGAGATCTATCTTTGCGTGCGCTGCCTAAACCGCTGGAGTTACATGAAAAGAATGTATTGTGGGGTTGTTTGTCTTAAAGAGTTCTAAATAAAAGTCCGCGACAGCATATATCTACCTTTTATGTGGAAGCCATTATAGCCAAAATAGTGAGCTATAAATACATTTAAATTGAATACTTTTTTTAAGTTGCATATTTTAGAGTATTTAGTTAATTCGTATCAAAATAAATACCTTCATCGCTTTCGGTATTTAATGTAGATAAAATTTGTCTTTTACACTAAGTAATTTGGACTAATATTTTAAAAGTTAGAACGATAAGAATGACCTGCGATGAGTCGACGGCGGGCGCGCAGAACGAGGGTGGAGGGGCGGGATAGGCAATGACGCGCGATCGCCGAGTGCGCGACCCGAACGCGGGCAGACGCGTGAGGGCAGACGTCATTGACGGTTGTGTAAATTCTGCGATTTAGGGGGGGGGTATAGGGGTATTTTTTAAAAAAAATATTTTAAATCAACAATATTATCTTCTTATTTTTGAATATATGCTATGCAATAGCTTTACCGCGGCAGTCCTCGAGTGCCACACGTATTTTTTTTTTTTTTTTTTTTTTTTTTTTTTTTGGATGGGAAATTATCAAATAACTTCTCCCGCTCTGGGTGGAGCGGGAGGGCGTGTCAGACTTTTACTGACTAAAACCCACCCGTGTTCCTTCCGTTGCCTGTGTGCCGAGGTCGCGATATCCCTTTCAGACAAACCCGCGACCCCGGCAGAGAAGAAGCTAGGTCTACGGTTCCAATTGGTCGTTTCCTATGCAGAAGAGCCGGCAAGAAATTCCACGCTTACTTTTTTTAAGTAATTGGCTTTTACAATGTTTTAAAATTACACTGTTATTAGGTACAGGAAGACACCTGGATAAGTCAAGTGCGGTAAAAACGTTATATAAACTTTATTAATAACAAAGATTCTTCAAATTAATTTGTTGAGAATTCCGAGGCATCTTAGCAAAAGAAATAAACATTAAGTTAAAAATATTTTCGGCTTCCAGTAAACTGTCAAGCCAAAGGAACGCGATAATGAAATAGAAGGACAATCAAGTTAATTAAAATAAGAGTATGAAATTGAGAACTCTGAAGAGAATTATAAGATTAACGGTCGTCGGTATTTTATTTAATGACTAAACGAGACACCAGAAATTGTTAATTGACTTAGACAAGACATTTTCTTACGATTGAAATAATGAAAATATAGTAAGTTAAAAAATATTAGATTGACCTTGAAGTATACTCATATGAAAAACAGATACCCATATTATCATGAAAAAAACCCATTAATATTGAACCTTGAATCACCGATGCCCATGCGTAAAGGTTTTAAAAATCATTACTCGAACCAAGGACAATATTATCAAATAGCAAATATATTTAGGTAAGTTAAAATTGTATAAATATATACAAACATACATAATCTCACGACTACTTGCCATGGGGGTAGGCAGAAACTACAAAACGCCAACTGCTACGATCTCTACACACTCCCTTTGCTAAATTTACGTTCAGACATCGGCAGGGCTAATGTACAGCACACGCTCTCATATCATTTCTCATCGTAATTTGTCTACGATTCTGACCTCATTCTAATGCCTAAGATGACCGTAAACGACGAGGAAACTCGAAAAAGGGACTTTGACACTTCTCGAGAGATCGATGTAGCAAATAGGGATGTTGACTGGAAAAACAAAAAAAACTATTTAGTCCGTCAGTCAGGTAATAAAAAAATATTACTTAGACACGTATTTTTTGCTTTATCAAATTAATAAAAAATGGTTTAGATAAAACGTATTAAAGTCGGGGAAGGGGGGCTCGCTACGTCACAAGTCAGTATAAAATCTACCGGCCAAATGACGTCAAGCTACATTTTAAAGCATTGCCTACTCAGTGTATTGCCGTAATCTTTAGATAACGTAAAAAAAGAAAAAACAAGTGTCCAACATTTTTTAATAAACTACTTTTTTTTTTTTTGGTTGGGTAATTATAAAATAGCTTCTCCCGCTCTGGGCGGATCGGGAGGGCGTGTCAGACTCTTACTGACTAAAACCCACCCGTATCCCTTTCGGACTTTCCTGCGACCCCGGTAGGCATCGGTCCTAGCGGACCCAGTCAATTGAGCTGACATCTCTTTGAGGCGCGCGTGGAACACAACCCGTCGGCGACCCGGGCCTGGTCCTTATCGGACAGTGAGCTACCGTGTCCTCCGGGCGATCCACACAGTGGTGACCCCTGGCGTTTTCTCCTGACAATTTTAGTAATTATGTAACGAAGGTTTGATATTGCTATACAGCCTTAATCCATAGATTTTGTTAATCACCATAATGGACAAAGTGACTGGTTATTACTGAAACTAATAATGATCTACCTAATTGTGCTCCCCCCTTCGTCACAGTTTCTCTCGCATCGCGCATTCATAATCGCAAGTATATTCATTATTAATATATTGTAAATTAAATTATGACTAAAAATAAGTACTATTATGAAACTGCCATGTTATTTTGGAGTTTTTTTTTGTATCATTATTTTGTCTACTCTTCTCGTCGTCAAAATCGAGGACGAGTAAATACGACTAAATGACAGAAGAATTGGAGATTATCTTGTGTTGGATTGTCAAAATTCGTGATGACTAAGGTGCCATCTTAGGGTTTGTCGAGAAAACATCAAGTTTGACAGAACGAGTAGAGTATTTTGTTTAGCAACGCTGTCAGAAATCGAGAAAAGTGACAGAAATAGACGCCAATTACCCACGCGACAGTGAGTAATTGTCGCGTGTGTCATGTTAGCCCTACTGGATATCACACCGGTTGCGATTACTGCCGTTACGAACCTAGCCTTTCTGAAGATCATCACCAACACTATAATATATGATGTTACATATATAATAAGCCAATATTTCGAATGCCGGCCCCTTTCTTCATAATTCCAACAAAGTATGACTTAAATAAATATCCAATGATCCCTCTCTTTAAAAATACTCCAAGAGATGACACTTTTCTTCAACCTAGAATCAATAACGTAGATCCCCAAGTTTTACAATATAATCACCTTTGATTTGATTTGTATCTGAGAGCCGGAAACCTGTTCAAATAAACTTAATTGAATTTAAAAGCTCAACGTTTTTCGACAGAAAAGTTCTGTAAACCATTTGAAACGAATTTTCGTCAAGATGAAAGGTCTTTTCATGATGCCCGGAGTTTGTTTGCTGGCGACCTCTAAGTGATTTTGAGTCTTTATTGAGCGAAACACTGATTGCCTCTTCCATTCAAAGTTTGGTTAACGAAGCGGATAAATAGGATTGAGTTTGCAATCAAGTTACCAAAACATTAAGTTTCGGTAACTTGATTTTGGAGGGTATAGTTGCAGTGGTAAGGCAAGGATTCTTTAGAGTATTGTACTGTGTGAATAGAAATACTTTGTCTTGACACACACTCAGACCAACATCCGAATTGCGTCACGCACTTTCTTTCATGATCCGAAGAATTTTGAAGGAAATTCCTAATCCATTGCCATGTTTGAAAAATTTGTCTGCTCGACAACGTAAATAACGCAATGAATGTTTTCGAATTGTCAAAATGAACTGTTGATTTTCATCGACAATTAAACATTATTAGTTATAACGATTCCTTTCATAAACACCTTGCACAAGTGCGAAGTAAATTAATCCTCTCTGCCTTTGTATTAACGTCAACCCTTTTCAAATGACCGGCCCAGGAGTCGGAGACACATGGTATTGACAGATTGAGAATAGCTATTCATAAATTACCTTTAGATTCAATGACTACTTTTTACCAAATTCTTATTTCTCAGCATTTCGGAGGAATGATTGTCCAACTGCTTTGAAAATAAATTGTTTTAGTTTTGAGGTATTTCGAAATGTCGCTGCTAGAGGCGGCTCTGTTGTCCATCCAAGCGTGTCACCATTTACTTGCACTACAACACAAATCAAAACTGACGGCTTTGAATGGCGGTCGCGACAGCAGTTGTGAGCGCTCAACGCACTTTCGACGCCATGAATGGACATGTCCAGAAATGTTTTTTTATTTTTCAATCATTCTAACCAGGATAAGTCAAATATATTTGAATAGACATCCCAAAAACTAATGGTTCTTACTATATCATACATTTTTATAGCCCTCCAATTTTGAAAAAGAAACATTTTTATTTGTGTGAATGTACCCGTAAAACGAATAAACTTTCTAATCATCTAGGATATTAAAGTGAATACGCCAAAAAAAAATTTTTGTTGTCATTAATGACATATTATGATTGATCATAGTAGTGGCAGTACCATGTGTCAATTTATGTCATATTTGACATATGAATAGAATAATCTGTCAATTAAGACATTGCCAAAGTGTGTAGGAGATGTTATTTGGGTTGCCATCAACAAATAAAATATAATTTATAATTTTTCTCTTAAATGAAAGGGTTCAAAAATATTATTTCAATGGTTCCTAGTTTCATATTTTTGTCGCTTTTATTTAGATGCAAGAAGTTTGATCCTGGTTAGATTTTTCTCGGAAAAAAAACCAACATCCATACTAAAAGCGGACATCTCCTTTGAGTGTGTCATTTCTAGACGAACACGTTAAGCATCTTCAATTAACCGTGGCCGTGAGTGAGATAGAACGAATTTAAAGATGTTATAAATAAACGATGTTTCTATTCTTGTAAGTGTAAGTATTTTTTTTCTTAGTAAGTATTTATTATTCAAGAAGGACCAATCGAAATTAAATTCTATTTTGTCATTGTGTATGAATTGTATTAACAGTTATCAAATAATTGATTTGATTCCTTGTAACACAATCTACTTGAAAAGGACAAGGACCTGAAAAAAGAAACCCTATTTAAATGAAAAGACCCAAATATACGTATAATAATATAATTTTGATTACCTAGTCCTAAAATAGATATAACTTTCTTATTTCTTTCGTATCTCGATAACCGATCGCAGTTTACTTTAAATAAAACGTGCTGTAATGTAAATAATATTTTTCGGTCTTATATTTTCTGGGAACAGATTTTTTTTATAACTTTATAAATGTACATAAGTAATAGAGCTTCTTCTTTAAGGACTTGTCCGGGAAATTACTTTATCTGTAATGTTTCTGTCACTAAGCAGAAATGTTTCAGAAATAGGTAGCTTATATGTCAACAACGAGCCTGTGAAATACTATGCACTATGGTGTCAAGTCTGGCGGGCAATTGCCCAATGGTTGAAGTCAAGAGCTTGTATACAGGGTGTATACAGGGTGATTGGAAGATGGGTGCAAAGCTTTAAGGCGAAGATAGTACACACAATTTAGAACCATTTAAGCCATGGTTGTCTTAGACGAAGTCTTACCAAATATTTTTAACCAAATTTTTAAGTTTTTTTTCGGAAATTCTCAAAATTTAATGTAAACTGCATAATTATGGCCAAATTGAATGATAAATGAATTCATTTTTTATTTATTTAATTAAAGTAATGTGTAAGCAATCAAGCAAAACATGTTTTAGGCTTCTGTGTCATTAGACATTTTTTTTTACAGACATTTAAAGCTCAGAAAAAATAAAACATTTGTACAATACGTCTTTTAAACCTTATTAAAAAAAAAAATTGGTAAGACTTCGTCTAAGACAGCCATGGCTTAAATGGTTCTAAATTGTCTATACTATCTTCACCTTAAAGCTTTGCACCCATCTTCCAATCACCCTGTATATGTCGATCGCGCAGTAAACTCTAATTGCGCGACGCAGGATTTGTGTGACGTCAGGATTTTGTGTGACATCAGGTCTTTGACGCGTAGTTCGCATGTGACGATGTAGATGCCACCACAGACATAAAACATTTTTCACTTTTTTTTAGATATTAAACTTATTGATTAACCTCTTGGTGTTGCAAATGTCTGCCGACTTCATTCGAATAGCATAATCAGCCTATAATGATCCCACTGCTGGGACACAGGCATCCTCTCGTGAGCCGTAATCCACCACTCGGCCTCAGTGCGGCTTGGTAGATGTCACTTGTCTTCGAATTTTTTGGTTCTAGAACATGACTCCTCCTGGTTTTGTCACGATGTTTTCCTTCACCGTTTTGAGAGCAGAAATTATGTAATAATTTACACAAGGTAAAACGCCTCTCAGGGTTCGAAACTACGACCTACAACTCGGAAGTCGCGGCCGCTACCACTGGGCCACCAATGTTCTTATTGAATACTAACGCAAAAAGGACATAAAATAAATAATGTAAAATTTTCGTATGAAGTAAGTAAGTAAGAATTATGTACCATGTAAGTATATTCTCATATTGTTTGTTTATATTTAAATTACTGAATAGTTAAGTGTTTTATCTTATGTTTTTTATTTTCTCTTGTACTCTTACACACGTTGTCTACATCTCTTTAACTACTTTCCTATCGCAGGTATGCTGGAAGAGATTTCTTTAGAAATACGTACGTCCTTTGTACGTATTTTTCTGTTCCTTTCTTCTTGTCTGTTTATATGTATGTATAAACTTAAACTATAAAAAAAAATATATATATATATATATATAACCTGCCCGGTTTGTGCCCGGTTGATACGACAGTTAAGCTCATAATTGCATGGGACTTAAACATAGCTGCAGGCAAAATGTGTAAGTATAGCTACACATCTGCCTAACCCATTTTGGGTAACAGCCGTGTTAGTTGTTATATTAACTTACTAAAACATCTAATAACGTAAAATATTACATCCGTGTAGGCATCTAAAGACTCAGAGAATAATGTAGTGACATCTGGAAGCAACTCATAAGCTCTGTACCAGACATGACGTTAATAAAGGTATCTCTTTGCGATGATATTAAATATTATTATGATGTTGTTATTTAGGGTTCCGTGGGAGAGGAAACGTTTTGAGTATTTATTTTAAAGTAGGTAATATTGTTGTGTCTGAATTATAATCAATTGGGCCATGGTTCCAGTTGCGGATAGCAAAGGTTCGGTAAAAAAAGTGTTATTTACATAGTTTTTTCTGGTAGGATTTTTTAAGTAATTATTGTTGTTTTTGCTATTCATTTCATCACGAATGCACTCAAAAACTACGTACAAAAAACATCGTGAGGAAAACGGATAAAAATATACCGGGCACTCGCATTGCGCCCGTTGACAACCCAGTTACTGGGTAATATGATAACCCTGGGTAAGACTGGTTGTCAAACTTTCGGGCTTCTGACGACGCGTAACGAGTGTCAAAAATCCACGAATAACAGCCGGGACCAACGGCTTAACGTGCTTTCCGAGGCATGAAGGGGTCTCGGTATGTAAATACCCATCCACTGACCAACCGCGGCAAGCGCAGTTAACCTGACCGATCGACCTTTGCGGCTGTTATTCCTCAGCTACAAGCCAACCAACCAACCATGCGAAAAACGTGACATTAAAGGACTTCCAGATCATAACATTCCAAACCATCGTAACATCATCATCTTCTTACACTTAACCCAATTTATTTGGCGTAGGCGCAGCCGGTCTTCTTTTTCCATAAATCTATGTTCTGACCCATTCAACGTAGGGCTTAATAAAAAATTCTTCTACGGAACCCAAACAATAATCTCTCTAAGCCATGAAGCGTGTTGTTTTTCCGAGGACTTGCTCTAAGCGTAATGGACAGATTTTAATTATGTTTTCCTCTTCATGGCAGATAGTTCAGACAAGGTCGAGACTTATATCTACTTGGTTATAAGCCCGTTTATGCTTAGGTATTTGGATATTCAAGCCTTTCAGCACAGAATAAGAATACAAATTGTTTAGGTACCTTTAGCTGATATTGCAGTAATTAACTTTCTCGTTTCAACATTTTTAACTCTTATTAGATTCCTTTTCTGTGGATTTGCTGATTCATACATACACATAAAAGTCACGCCTCCTTCCCATGGAGGTAAGCAGATACTACAGAACACCACCTACTGCTCCCCCTTTTGCCTCGTTTACATTCATACATCTCTCGGTCGATTCTGTAAAAAGATCAACGTGAAACTTAGGTGAAGTGAGCGTGAAGTGAGCTGTCAATAGTGTTAATCCCTAGCATCCTGCCGGTCGATTTGTGACAGTGACAGCTCACTTCACCTAAGTTTCACGTTGATCTTTTTACAGAATCGACCGACAGATGTATGAATGTAAACGAGGGAAAACGGGGAGCAGCAGGTGGCGTTCTGTAGTCTCTGCTTACCTCCATGGGAAGGAGGCGTGACTTTTGGCTGGTCATATACGCATATACGCACGTGTTATAAATTTCGTATATATGTAGATATGTAACTAGATGTACGTGCTATATTTAATCTAGCGTCACTTATTAGGTATTAAGGGAAAATATAAACTATAGGATTCAATTCGTAATAACATTTAATTTATCTTTTACCTTGTAGTATAACACAATGTTTCGTTACAATATTCCAACCATAATTAAATAACAAGTTAGATATTATGACCCGTACTTAATATACACCAATCATCATAATAACATTACATTATTCATAATAAATATAAATATACAATATAAATCACCATCAACAATAATCAGAATAATGTCATACCTTAGATGTTAACGCCTTGAAAGTCGAAGAGCAACTGAGCCGCCCCACTTTGGCTCCGCTCTTTTATACCCGTTAACAAACAAGTATGATTCACAAGTGACGGTTGAGTCAAATCAGTGTTTGACTAACAGAAAAATAAGTTTGTTATAAAAATCATTCATTAATTAATTTTAACAATCCAGTATAAAATATTAAACATATATTAATTATATTTATATATATCACGGCCATACTGACAAGTACTTCGCTCTCGAAGTACATTAGATATCCTGTTTCTACAATTTACTTTTTGTTTTGCCAATTGCCTAGACGTGTCAAGTCCCCTCCACCCGCTGCTAGTGGGATAGACTTGCACCAAGCAAATGACCGACCAGCGGAAACAAATTTTATCGGTTACCTCGTCATGCAAGTCCCATTCACCCGCTGCTGGTGAGATAGACAAGCACCAAGTAAACGATCGCCCAGCGAATTTTTTCCTTCTTATTCTTTTTTATTATTATTTTTATTTAAAAAGTACATGTCTTTAGGTAAAGTATTTATTATACTATATCTCTACAATCAAAAGAACAATAATGTATACGTAATTAGGCAATGCTTAATTTAAGTTTATTATAATAGGTATCTTAAGGAGCTAATGTGCCATATCATTTTCGACACTTATATTTTCATCAATTAATTCACCTGGCCAGAATCTTAATTTTTCTTTGGCTATTGAAATATTTCGTAAATTACCTAGACCTTGTAGAGCAAAACGATCATTAGGAAGGATAGAAGATATTTCATAGGGGCCTTTAAATTTAGGTGCCAATTTATCATTACGCCTATGATTCTGTGAGACATACACTACATCTCCTACGTTAAAATTTACTTTGTTACGACGAGTGGCGTCGAAACGTTTTTTGAATTTTTCTGCTACCTGTAATAGGCGTAGTCTAGCTATTTCTCGGTCAGCCTCTAAGTTCGTTGGATTTTGTCTATCATTTTCGTCAAGTACGTCGTCTAAACGAGCTTGGACAGACGGAATATTTGCGTCTACGCCGATAAGTAATCGCAAAGGGGAGAAGCCTGTGGATTTTTGTACAGTTGTGTTAATTGATTATTGTACCTTCCAAAGAACGTTCGGCCAATCTGACTGTTCATTGCACATAGTGTTAAGCATATTAGTTACAGTGGACACGTAACGTTCTACTTGACCATTACTTCTGGGAGTACCCGTGGAAATCAGGTGATGTTCTATATTTAGTTCATTAAAAAATGACCTAATCGGACCACTGCTAAAATTAGTTCCTCTATCAGAAATTAATATAGAAGGAGTTCCAAATAAGGTGATGACATCTCGTAAAACCGGTACTAATTCTTGGGCATTAAGGGTTTTGAGTGGTTTAAGCAAACAGAACTTGGTAAACCCGTCTACTATTAATAAAATATGTTTATAACCTTCATTTGACTGGGTAAAAGGCCCTGTACAGTCCAAGTGTATTGTATGGAAAGGCAGTGCGGTCTTTTGAATTGGGTGTAGGAAACCTTGCTTAGGGCCATGGTGACCCTTGCGTTTGATGCAAACTAAACAATGAGATAGATATTTTTTTACAAAACTTGTCATAGCAGGAAACCAGAAATGCTCACGTATTTTAGCGATAGTTTTTTCAAAGCCAACGTGACAATTTTCATCGTGGTAGAGACGCAAAATACTCAATCTTGTACCCTTCGGAATATACAATTTTAATTCCCCGTTTGGATCAACTTTGTAATATAGTAAATTATTACGGACTACATATTGGTTTGAATCATACTCTCCCGTTTGTACTCTATGAATAATTGAAAGTACTTCAGGGTCTCTTTGTTGTGCAAGTTCTAGCCAAGATTGTGGGTCATTTATTAAATTAACTGTGCTATCAACAGTCATGGGGACCTCAACAGGATTGCGACTGAGGAAATCGACATGGCTTATATATTGTCCTTTCTTGTAAATAATTTCAAATTGGAAATCCTGCATATATGTCCACCAGCGAGCTACTCGTGGTGATAAATCTTTTTTATTCATTGTCGATTTAATAGCGTTACAATCCGTGATAATTTTAAAGTTAATTCCTAGTAAATAGACTCTGAAGTGTTTCAAGGCGTTGTAAATAGCTAGGGTTTCTAAATCGTAAGAACTATATTTTGACTCTGCAGGTGTAGTTCTTTTACTAAAATAAGCGATGACTTTAGAATGACTATCGTATTTCTGGGTTAAAATAGCACCATATCCTATAGCACTAGCGTCAGTATATAACTCTGTTTTTAAAGCAGGATCAAAGATTGACAACAATGGTCTAGATACTAAGTAATTTAATACATAACTCCTCGCAATGTCCTGTTCAGAACCCCAATCCCATTTTTGGTTTTTCTGTGTTAATTTACTTATACAAGCAGTACATGTTGCAAAATTTGGGATAAATTTCCTAAAATATGAAGCCAGACCCATAAATTGTCTTACTTGTTTAATGTTACGCGGGATTGGTGAATTTATTAGGGCAGATATTTTAGATGTACTTGGCCTGACACCTTCTTGAGATATTTGTCTACCCAAATACTCAATACAGTTAACAAAGAATTGACACTTTTTAGGGTTAATTTTAAAACCAGAAGTAGTGAGAGCTGATACTGTTAATTCTAGATATTTTAAACCTTCTTCAATAGTTGAAAATGGAATAAGAATGTCATCCATATAGACAAGTAGGAAATCTAAATGTGAAATGGCTTTGGAAATTGCCCGTTGAAAGACGGATGGACCATTACAAATACCAAATGGCATTTTTATAAATTCGTAATGTCCGTCAGGGGTTGAGAAAGCTGTATATTTAGAAGAGTCTTCAGACACTGGAATTTGATAAAAACCGTTTTTCATATCTATTGAGATATAAAACTTGGCCTTTCCTAATTTATCAATTTGATCCTCAATAAGAGGGAGAGGATACGAGTCTCTTTCAATGATTTTATTTAAGGACCTATAATCGACGCAAAGTCGATCACTGCCATCTTTTTTTTTAACTAAAATCACGGGACTAGCAAACGGTGATTCGCTTTCACGAATTATATCAGTATCTATTAAATCCTGGATAATGAGTTTTACTTTATCTCTTTCACAAGGTGCCAAACGATAGGGACGATAATTTACTAGTTTGTCACTTTTTAGCCTTATCCTTAATTCTCCTGTTGTGACAGACCCAGTTTTATTTAATATAGCAACATGTCTCTCAAAAATATCTATAATTTTATTTTGCAATTTTTCTTCCAAGTGAATTAATTTTGATTTTAACTCTGCCATTTGGATATTACAATAATCTAGCTGGAGTAAGGTATTTACGTATAAGTCTACATTATTAGGAGTTTTCCTCCTAATTCTACTTCCTTCACAATCTGTAATTATCTCAATATCACTGTATTCGACAGCATTTCTACCAATTAAAAGATTATAATTAATTGATTGATCATTAACAACAAATAAATCAAGCTCAATATATATGTCATCGAATCTTACAGGGACAGTTATTTTACCAGAGACTTCCAATTTAACATTACCTATTCCTGTAAGGTATTTGAAACAAGGTAGTATATTACATCTAAGTTGTTTAGCGATGGATTGTCTGATTAGGCTACAATTGGCACCTGTGTCTATAAGGGATTCAATTGGAATATCGTGAATAGATGAAACTGTAAGCTTTAATTCGCCTTGCCTAAAAAATTAACCTCATTTTTATTAGTGTCAGTTTTCTCTAAATCAGAACGTGCTTTATACCAGCACACCGAGGCATTGTGACCGACCTTTTTACAGACGGTACAAATAACCCTATCGGGAACCTTATTTCCTGGAATACTGGTCCCTGATTCAGATGGCGGATTTCGGTTTCTATTGCAGTGGATTTTTATGTGACCTGTTTTACCACACAAGTAAAATTTTTTTTCTTCGGAAGTGTTATTTCGGATCTCTAACTTTGGGCGTTTGGCTTTTCCCTGTCCTATTATACTGTCAGAATCATTGTGCTCTATTGGTCGTTTTTTGGGTTTTACGTAACTGGAGAATAAGGATATTAATTGAGAAGTAGTTTTAACATTGCTGTTGAAAGCAGCCATTCTAACGTTCACATCGGTAACGCTACCGCAGATCAACTCGATTAATTGGTATTCCGTAAATGATATTTTTGTATTACGTAGCAGCCTAACCTTTTCCCTAGCGTATTCGCAATAGGAGTCTGCAGAATCAGAATTGTATAACACGGCCTTGGATAGTTTTTCAGACAGGTTCCGTTTTTCTGGATACAAGTCTGTGAGGTCTGTACGGAAATTTTCCCAAGTTCGGCCTTCAGATGGTACCCAAGACTCAAACCATAACAAAGCGGAACCTTTTAAGGCCTTACCAGCTCTTGCGACTGTTGTGATACTGCTCCATTCAAATTCTTTTGATAGCTCCTCGATGCTTTTACACCAGTCTTCCGCACCGCTATCACTAGTAGCTGGGTCGAAGACCGGGAGTGCCACGTCGACATCAGCACGGCGACGACCAGAAACAGCTTCGCTGATTGCTTTGAGAAGACCTTCCAGGACAGTAGAATCCATTCTGAAACTTATAAAACGTCTTAATAGGGGTGAAGTCAATCCCACTTCTGATGTTATAAATTTCGTATATATGTAGATATGTAACTAGATGTACGTGCTATATTTAATCTAGCGTCACTTATTAGGTATTAAGGGAAAATATAAACTATAGGATTCAATTCGTAATAACATTTAATTTATCTTTTACCTTGTAGTATAACACAATGTTTCGTTACAATATTCCAACCATAATTAAATAACAAGTTAGATATTATGACCCGTACTTAACATACACCAATCATCATAATAACATTACATTATTCATAATAAATATAAATATACAATATAAATCACCATCAACAATAATCAGAATAATGTCATACCTTAGATGTTAACGCCTTGAAAGTCGAAGAGCAACTGAGCCGCCCCACTTTGGCTCCGCTCTTTTATACCCGTTAACAAACAAGTATGATTCACAAGTGACGGTTGAGTCAAATCAGTGTTTGACTAACAGAAAAATAAGTTTGTTATAAAAATCATTCATTAATTAATTTTAACAATCCAGTATAAAATATTAAACATATATTAATTATATTTATATATATCACACGCACGCTGATAGTCATTAATTATTGTCAATTAAGCTTTAATTGTAAATACATAACTAGATACGTAAGAGCAGATGACCGAAAATAAAGATATAAACAGTATTTTATTATTTTTTTCATATATTTTATAGGTATTTTTAAGGTTACCTTAAATTGAATACAACCAGTATTGATACCGGTTACCGAAACAAAAATTACCTGTATCTTACACGAGCCGTCAGCCGTAAGGCGCGCATCGCCTGTGTGTGTGTTACCGGTAACCTAAATAGAGGTAAAATGTTTCTTCTTCTTGGTTACCCAGATAGCGGTAACCTTAGTAGTAGAGGTAACCAAAACTTTTCGATACCTGTACCGTAATTTATAAAGGTTTTCGATCACTCATCAAAGAAGTAGGTACCTTCTGTCTCTTAAATTAGCTTAGAGATTTTCTTGGTGTCTAAGCTCACCATTCTAGAGCTTAGAAATACTCCTAAAAACAGCAACTTTCGTTGATGGCCACCCCTAGTCATATTTGAGTGAAAAGAAGTCGCTCTTTTAGAGACATAGAAGGTAATAAAATCCATTTGAACAGTGCCGGCATACGCCTTATAGACGACGTTTCATCAGCTTCTATTAACGATAATGCTCCAAGATTCTCACTTAAATACAAAATCCCATCTCACTAGCAAGAAACTAATTACATAAAGTTATAAACTCAAATAAACACGGGAACAAAATCCAATCTTCCCCGAGATTACTAATTCAACGCAAACAAGCTGTTTACTAAAACCCAGGACCACATGTACTTACATCAAAGTCATGAAGTTACGGAGTGACAAATAAACAAAAGTTAATTCATTATCACAGGCGTTAACTGCACCGGTGGGTACCAGCAGTTTGTTAGTTCCAAACTTTGCAAATGGTATAAGAGTAATAGAGACAGACATAGGAAAATATCATGGCGAAGAAAGAGATGACGACAAAGACGAAACGAGGTTAAAAGTTAAGAATCTAGGGACAGTATTAAAGCGGAATGGGGCAAGGGTTCGCGAGAAAAATGTTGCTCAAGGCGTTAATTTAGAAAAAAATTGTTTAGTTTTTGTCGCGTTTTAATATTTACGTAATTTGGGCTTGATAAGCAAGGTCTTAGATATTTTTATAAGGTTTTAGGAGAGATTTAAGATTCTCGTGTCAAAATAAATCTCAGAAGCTACGGGCTAACGTCGCAGGAAAATATGCAGAAAATCTTATCTTGATCGATCAGATATCGTCAACACATATAACCTGGATGTAGTAATTATAGCTTGTTTCAAGGTTTCTCTTAGCAGTACTAGTTTATCAGGATTTAAATATGATTCTTCGGTTTCAAATCATCGTTTTTATCCTTCACAGTATAAAAAACGATGACTTGAAACCACTATTCTTGCACCTAGTACGTGTGTGTTCTACTTTTGTCATGCTTACAATAAAGTTAAACAATTTTACCGACGGGCTACCATATTTCAATGCTTTGTAATCCATTCAGCTCACAAAACGATACTCAGTTAACTGCCAAAGTTTAACCGCATTAATCAGGAGACCGTTAAAAATTCCAAAGGAAATTACTTCAGTAATTATGACAGAGTCACGGTTATCCCGACCGACACCGGTAAGTAACGAGCTTTTCGGAAATTCGAAATATAATTGGTGAAATTTTGCAGCTTCGGATTTCTTAGAATTCGATTCGATAACTTGTGATCACCAAGTTATTTATTAACGATTTATGCGTTTGTAATGGGATTAGATCCTCTTTAGACAGAATTTCTTCTCGTATCGTCACGACAAGCACGTCTGCAGGACCCTATTCTTGAGTTCGATCCGCAAGGTCGGGCAAAGTGTAAGGCTTTTGGATTCTGGATTTGTGACTGGTCAATGCCTTTAGGCTCACCTCATTATACACTGATACATGCCAATGTATGACTTAAATCAGTCTATCTAGCCTGTTTTGTTAAGGTCTAAAATGAAGAGTATTAATGCCCGTTTTGACGACTGCCGTTCGCGAATGCTTCTGTCTACCTGCCGCGCACAAACATTTTTAGGAAACATTCGTCACTCATTGTGTCTGGACGTATTTCTGCGGACGTATTAAGGGTTAGGCAGATCCAGCAGTCAGCAGTCAGCATTTCGCTGAGCAACAACCTGTTCTTACACATATTTTTTCTTATTATTTGTTACAAAAGTAGTTAACTCTGCAATCAGCATTTTGTTTTTGTTTTCATTTGCCAATGTCGCAAGAGTAATTACGCAATAATGTCTTTGGCCCGTGGCCTTGACATCAACCAATGAACAACATTGTACTATTTTTTATTTATTGGTTGAATACGAGGCCTTTGGCTACTTTGTATGTGTTTATTTTATGTATTTTTGTCTTTATATGTTCGTTTTGTTTGTGCGGAATAAACAAGTTTCTTTCTTTCTTTCTTTCTAGATTGATATAGCCAACTGAAGTGCGCAGCGTGGCTCGGATGTGCCGTAGTACTGCCGCGCAAACATTCGTCGGTTTAGTCCTAACTAGAGCGCGGCAGAAATATGTCCTTCAAACGCCGCGTGTTGCTGCCGCGCTCTTGCCGCTCAAAGTTTAGACACACCTTAACACCACAGATTAGTACAGATGGAACACTCCACAGAATCATTTTAGTAAATAAAAAGCGACTTGCTACGACACAAAAATCTGCCTAGCCTTTTCCCAACTATATTGGGGTTGGCTTTTAATATAATCGGATGTAGATCAACATTTTACATGGAGCTACTGCCAATCTTACCTCCACAACCCAATTACTAGGTAACACAATATCCCTTGGTAAGACTGGTTTTCAAACTTTAGGGCTTTTGACGACCCGTAACGACTGTCAAAAATCCAAGAATGACAGCCGCAACCAAATCGGCTAAACGTGCTTTCCGAGCCACGTAATGGGTCTCGGTATGTTAAGATGGTTACCCAACCACGGACTGACGGCGGCAAGCTCAGCTTAACCTGATTGATCGAGCCTTGCGGCGGTTATTAGTTAGCCACGAGCACCTCTATGTGGTACTTAAATATTACTGGCAAGGTGTGGGTTATTCTTCTTAGATAAATTCAGACGTGATGTTATATATTCTTCTTTTTAGCGTGTCGATGGAAATCTGAATTAGTCGGCCCAGTATTTGGTAAAGAGTTAGTCGCCTTCAGTATTATTCCTGTTTCCTTATTCCTGTAATTAGCAGACAAGAGGACATGCAGGACAAGATATCATACTACTAGGAACTATAGGATACTACGAACTATGGGATAATCCCATAGTTCGTAGTATCCTGTGTTATATTACAAATATGTTTTGTTACAAATAAAAAAAAATCCCGTCTAATTTTCCGGTGTGACTTATCAAATATTTTTCCAGAATCTCCTATAATCTTTAATCCCTTATCTTTTCTCCGTGTATTTCTAAAACAAAACAACAACAAATAAACCGAACTCAGCCGTAAAAGAGATACGTTTTATTAGACGTAAAACGAACTCGCCCTATAAAGAAACATGGGAAATGCATTACGCGTACTGCAGACAGACGTGTATGCATTTAAGTTTCTAGAAGATGTGGGGAACATACATGTGCTTTGTATCCTGAATTTTGAATATTATGAGTAACTACCAACGGTGAGGTAGAAAGAAATAACTAAAATATTACATACATCAGTACCCTAATTACGTAATACACGATTAATCAGAATCTGAATCGTTTTGAAACAGATTGCTAATCCATTGCTGCGTACGTTCGAAAAAAAAATCTGCTCAACAATGTAAATAACACAATGAATGTTGTTGACCTGTCAAATTGAAACAGATTAGTCGGAATTGTCAACGAAAATGTGTTGCGTAATTAGATAGCAGGCCTGTTTTCCCCGAAGGCAGAGGTTTCCCTACAGTACACCCACATTTCGCCAGTTATGTTTAAGTCCCATATAATAGGAGGCGAGCCTATTGCCATCAACTGGGCATAAATTTAGACTCCGGGCTGCTACTGAGCAATTCCAGATGGAAAAACCAAATAACGCTATGCCCGACTCGGTTATCGAAGCTAGGATCTCATGCTCACCAGTAAGGCTTGACTGCTAGACCACCGACGCAAAATATTATACATATGTATAAGCAGATTCCGTAATTAATGGATACGGATTTATTTGTTTTAGATATCAGACACTAGCTACTCTTTAGAGGTTTATAGTTTTCTATCATCATTAAAGTTTTAGCTTAGCTTGGCTCCAGTACATGTCTCCAGTTATAGGTACATGATAAATGCATTACAAGTAACAATAAAATTATTTCCGATATGGTTTTTTTTGTGATATTTTAACTTAGTTATACTAGACACTCTTTTGTAGTGGAAATATGAGCAATCGTCTCGATTATCTGATGGAAACCAACAAAAACTAAGAATATGTGAAATGCGAAAGTGAGTTTGTTTGTTACGTTTTCACGCTAAAACGGCTGAATGTATTTGAATGAAATGTATTGTACATGGGTAGACGATAAACTGGATTGGGACATAGGATACTTTTTATCCAGATATTCCCCGGGATCGAGAAATATGCGGGTGAAACCGCGGGGCGCAGCTAGGTATAATATAAATAAAGAACTTCAAATAAACAAATGACTAGTTCTACAATTTAATAATACCAGCCTGTTACTGACTTACTGCAGAGAACAGGCCTCTTATTATTCAAAAAAGGCACGACCATTCATCACCACTCTTGCTCAATGTGGATTGGCGATTTCAGAATTATGTACCTAAGTCCAGGCTGTTTCACGATGTTCTCCTTTACCGATATTAGTGATATCTAAGGTAAACTTAGAGAGTACATTAAAATATGAATTTAAAAAGTAAGTTAGCAAATTAACATGGGTACCAAGAAGAAGTAGCTACAGACAACTTTGTAGACACAATTATATAAAATATAGGAGCGGAAAACAAAATTTTAAACATAATTTAAAATTTATGCTGAAACGCCACAAATTAGAGGAATACTTGGAAGTAAACAGGACGAGGCTTTGCCCAGCAACATTCCATAAGTTCTTGAACCTGAAAATGTGTAATTATTCTAAAACGAATGGTAATGAAAGAAAAACGTTCCTATTTGTAGAATATTCCAATTAGTTCACATTAAACAAAATGACGAGCATCGCGTCTTTTACATGGCGAATTGTTTTCAATAATTTATATGCTCGTGGCTTAGCAATAACAGCAGTACGGATCGATCCATCAGCTTAGGTTAAGATACGCTTGCCGGGGTTAGTTCGTGGATGGGTGATGGGGACCATCTTTACGTACCAAGACTCATCCGTGCCTCGGAATGCACACTAAGCCGTTGTTGCCGGCTGTCATTAGTGGATTGTTGACAGAAGTTACGGTTCGTCAGAAGCCCGAAAGTCTGATAACAGTTTACCAAGGGGTATCGTACTACCCAGTTCCTGAGTTGTGGAGGTCAAATAGGCAGTCGCTCCATCTAAAATACTGGTATTCAGGTGCATCCGGTTAGACTGGAATCCGACCTCAAAATAGTTAATAAAAGGCTCGGCGTCGATGTCTACATAAATCATACTTTCTAATAGTTATAATTACTAGATAATCTATAAATTTATAAACGCGATACCATATAAAAAATAATAGAAATATGTTACATGCACCTATATTACATTATACAAGCAACCACCAAAATATATATATCGTAGGATGATTTAGTCATAGAATTCGAATTCAAGCGAAAATTCGAATTATCAAATCATCCTACGACATATAATTACAAGTACATAATAAAAAATAAAAAAGGGGAAGAGCTCATAGAGCATCAAAAATTCGTCCACATCGGTGTTAATGGGAAAAGTGCCCAAAAAGCTGGCAGCACTGCCATGTTGGATGGCAATGCTGATTCTTTGGGCTAAAAATAGGCCAGCCTATTTACTATTTTAAGTTCCGGTCTATTCTGTAAAAACTCACCGTGGAAACTTAGGTACAATACGACACAACTTAGATGTAGCATCGGCAAAATTCGTAGAACCAAAAGTGTAAAACGTTGAGATTTTTACAAAATACATCGGCTGTAATTAAATAAACACCGTCCAACTCATCCTGCTTTATTCAATTTAACGCAAAAGATAATAAATCCTAGAAGGAATAAAGATATCTTGTATTTGCTTGGAGTAGTAAATCCTCTGGAGATCAAATATTATTATTGTGCTAATATTTTTTGATATTCGGATAGCTCATGACCATAAAAAACATGAATAAAAAATCTATAATTCGATATTCTGCGGGTATTCTGGTATACCACAAACTAGCCGAAACATTACCCAAAATAAGATTTAAAACGTAATAACGCAAACCGCAAGAGACCAATATCGAAAAACTTCTAAGAACATCTAGAATTCATGTATTCTAGGACGCAAAAGGCTCTAGACTCTGTTATCCAGCGCCTCCAGCTCTCAAAGGAAGTGACTTTATTAAATTAGGTGGATGAAACTCTATGGCGGACTATAGGGTTTAAAGAAAAGGTTATGAAACGTCCTCTATAGATATATTAAGCGTTGGTTTGTATGACAAAAGTGTGAGACCAGCCATGCTATTCTGTAAACATCTCCGCCTGTCTGTTTACAATTAAAACAAAGTTGTTCATTGGTTGATTTCAAAGCCACGGATCAAAGACAACGGATCGGATTGGAGTACTGGCTGATCAAAAAGTAATGATAATCGGTTATTTGTATTGCTCGGCGCCTATGAGTCCTAGCCTTTCTCAAGAATTGGGCTATGGAATGCAAAAAGATTTTTTCATATCGGACCGTTAGGTCCAGAGATACAAAAAACTCTTTAGCTTTATTATAGAAAATATGAACCGATTATCATTATTTTTTAAAGCAGAAATAAATTTCGGTTAAAATAATCTTGTTCCTAACACAAAATGAACACTACTACCTTCACGACAGACAAAGAACTCTAGAAAATCTATTTAAGGGACATCGATCGGGCTTTATGTAACTTCCCTTTGCTGGATTTAGCAAAGGGAATTTGTTGTTCCACAATATTACACGAGCTCTTATAACTATTCACAACTTTTAAGTAGGTTTACCAAATGGAGCGAAGCCAAATAATATGTAGTGGAATCAATCAAAATACTTGAACCAAGTTCTACCATAGAATTAGAACGTATAGATGTGACATTTGAAAAGGAGAAGAAGACGCTTTAAGCTTCGTGCAGACCAGCGCGACGCGACGCCGCGACGCGACTCGAACAATACAATTTCTAAGAAAACTTGACGGTATAACAATAACCGGTGTCGCGTCGCGCGACAAGTTGCGCTGGTCTGCACAAAGCTTTAGAAGTGACGGTTGTTGTTGTAGTTGTTGTTTGTTGTTGTTGTTTGTGTACTTTTTGTGTTTGTGTTCTTTCTTTGCGTCATGTTTACCGCAAATAAACTTTCTTTTTTTTTCTTTTTTCACCGAAAGCCTTTAAGAGGCTTACAACAGCTAAAGTGCGGTCACTGTCGGACTGCATAGAAATGAAAGAGAAGCGCGATGACACGACGCAGGTAATTTATTGCAAAATATGAAGCAGTTAGCGATTTACAAAAAATCTATTGATTGGACTGGAAAATTAAAACACTATTATGCTAATATGTAGCTTGTAGAATAATCTGACAAAAAATCAGAATGATTGCATGTAAATTAATATGATTTTTAATCGGTAAAATAAATTTTTAGAGGTGTCTTCATGATTTTTTTCTATCGTATCAAATTAGCTGTTTTATGTTTTCAACACAGTATCTTACACATATAGTTCTCATATATCCTGAAGAATATCATATATTTTGCTGATTTTGTTTACTGCAGTGGATCATATAATTTTACGCATTATAAAACTTGCGTTTAGGCACGTTTAGGTCCTGTGGTCCCCTTAAATGGCATTTGCTCGCGGTTTCGCCCGCATGGAAGTCGGATATTATCCAACGGGAACGAGCAAAAAAGTATCCTATTTCCTAAGCAGTTCACGGTTAACCTGTGCTTGTCGCGCGATTTACTTGTGTAAATAAACTAGTACCTATTTAATTGAGTAACTTAATCTGCAAAGTTTTTTTTTTTTTTCTTTTCATTTTAATTAAATACTTATAGTACTTACGCAAACCTCGCGACGAGCTTTTATGATCATATAAATTGTGCATAATGAGGTTATAAAATGATAGTTAAAATTTTAAAATAAATATTGTTTTTCTTCTTTTTAGAGCATTTAAATAAAAGCTTTTTTTTTAAAGATTTTTTTACTTTTAATTTATTTTTTACTTTTTAGTTATTTAACCTGCATTTTTATTCTCAGCGAACCCTTTCATTTAATACCCATACTAAAGGAAAGCATAAAAAACGTAAAAAGTCCGCCATATTGCATTAAGAGTGATGTCAGAATATTTTTCTAATTATTCTCGGCAAGCCCTTTCATTTGATAAAGCCCTTTTATTTTATACCCATATTGCAGAAGTGCATACAAAATAACTATTCCGCCATCTTGGATGGTCCGCCATATTGGATTTAGAATGACGTCACATTATTTTTCAAGTTACTCTCAACAAGCCCTTTCATTTGATACCCATATTGTAGAAATGCATTAAAAATAACTATTCCGCCATCTTGGTTGGTTCGCCATATTGGATTTAGAATGATGTCACATATTTATCGTGTATTGTCATTCAAACTAAACGTGTATACAAAATTTCAGCTCAATCGGTTGAAGATATCTGTTTCAAAATTGAGTAGCAAGATTCCATCAGAACAAACATACATACATACATTGCAAGTTAAATAAAAGCTTTTAAAATGGAGGTTTCAGAATATACGCTTGATAGATTTTGCGTAATTCCCCGTTTTTTATCCGCGTTAGACATAAGTTTACAAATTAATTTCACTATGTTATATAAATACAACACTATGTAATTAAGTTATTAAGAAATTGCTCTAAACCAACATAATTATATTTTTTCCAAATCATTAACACTACTCGTTTAGACGTGATCTTCAGTATAAAATCATTAAAAGTCGGTCGTCGCCTTAATGTATTGAAACTCCGTACTAAGCTTAACCAGCTCTAAGTTAATATGTTACCAATCTGCGGTCGACTGTACGCACAAACCAATGGGTTTTACGTGGTTCCACTTCTACACTAATTTCATATTCAATGACTGTAGATTGACGCAGCTTGACATGTCTACTAACCACTTATCCTGTATTAGACGATATCAATTCAAAGTCGTTTAACGGTTGAGGATTCCCATTGAATCGAGTTCGGGAGTGCTCGGGGTGTTGACTTAGCTCCCAGCTCCCGTTAACGATGTCTGTATTGTCCACTTTTAGAACAATGTATGGATTTACGTCCATAGAGGTTTTAGATAAAGTGAGAATGGCTGAAAATACACTCCCGGACTCTTAAATCGCACACGATCATTTACAAAATAAAACAAGGTTTTTTTTTTTTGTAAATGGTCGTGAAGGAACAATGAAATCCAGCCGGCCTGTATGATGGCTTTACCGCTCAGTCATTGTATAGTTAAAAAACATAAGTAAGTCCATAAATAGATTTTTAAAATAAGTTTTCGTTATTTTTTCAAGAATATTCAGAAAAATACTTGCGTTCACATGCCCATGGGTAGCATTGTATAAAAACTTTTGCTTTGACACAATTATTATTTATATTTGAGGGCTTTATACCTAAAGTGGAAATGCACGGTGGCTTGATTTAGGAGTCCGGGAATGTCCGTCCGTCGTTTTCAGGTGACCACATATGAAAATCAGCGCTGCGGTGATATGGGAGCCCTACAGCACAGCATCATGCTGAGTGCAAGCCGTCTAGTCACAGTCACGATGTGCAGCTGCCTTTTCTGTTGTGTTATTCTAGAGCTGTTTAAACTTCGCGTCAAAACCAAGATCACGGACTTTACCCAGTAACCCGCTAAGCTTAAGTGAGACTGGGCTGGACATGTCTGCCGCATTTCAGATGATAAATGGGCTAAGAGAAACTTCAATTGCGTCCCACTTAACGTACAACAACATCGTGGCAGGCCGAGACGGAGATGGCGGGAGGAGCCTCAATCTTACCGAAAGAACTGCACTGCACTAGCAAAAAGGGAGAGAATTGAGTGAAAAAGGGAGTGGGAAGCGTTGCCCTGCATTGCATTACAGGCTGGTTAGATTAGAACCGATTGGGTCTAAATAAACGCATGACGACATCGCGACACGGTCGTCACATGATCTGACCAACATTATGTCTGTACTTTACAAGAGACTGTGACCTCTGAGCTTGTTTTGGCCTTTTTTCTCAGAGTATTCAGTTATAGAAACGCCGACCTCATCTAATTTTTATAATAATTATGATTGATTGGCGCGTAAAAGTATTTGTACAAACTTACTTTCAGAAAATAAAAACATTTCTCATTTATCACCTTATTCACCTTTTTTTCTACCGACACGCAACGCTGCTGTGTCGATACAGGCACATGATATTAATTTAATTAATTTAATTTAATCATTTATAAATATTCCAGCTTTGTG
Source organism: Agrochola circellaris (assembly GCA_914767755.1). Lineage (NCBI taxonomy): Eukaryota > Metazoa > Arthropoda > Insecta > Lepidoptera > Noctuidae > Agrochola > Agrochola circellaris. The sequence goes on from OU611862.1 coordinate 11,029,455, forward strand.
TCTGGGACAGAAAGCTAATTATATTTCAACCTACCTACAATGTATCTGGTATCGAAAATATCCAGCTTTATTCCTTGTTTACATCATAAGGATTATTGGAGAAATTTTCGACAGAGGTTTCTTTGCAAAATTTCAGCATGCTAAGTCCAAAGGTTTGGGTTGGGCGTTGGTCTAGCACTACTACTGCTCTTGATGCCCTGGGTTCGAAGTTAGTAGCAGCCCGGAGTCTGGATTTGTGCCCGGTTGATGGCAATAGGGCCGCCGCCTATTCTGGCGAAATGTGGGTGTACTATAGGTACACCTCTGCCCAACCCTTTGGGGAACCTAGGCCTGATGTTGTGTTATGTACATAAAATGTATTGATTTTCCTCTCTCAAAGCTACTTGTTCAAACCAATTATTATTCTGCTTACCAATTACTTAAAACTTCTTCAATCTTCACCAATACTATTAAAACTTGCTTGGAATAATAAGCGGGTAATACCTTCAATAGCAATTCAAAACAAATAGGGTATATAAGTGATCTTAAAATTCCATTGTTAGACTCGACCCGTATTCAAACACCTGCCTAAGGTTTGTAAGACAAAAGCCTAGTTGAGCGAACATATTTGTAGAAGAAAATCACCCTTTTCATCGAGGTGCAGGGTTGAAATTCGCTTGCAGTGATGTAATGTTTAATTGAAGCAGGTATTGTGAGTTCGAGCCGGTCAACCTGCGAATTTCTCGAATTCAGGCGAAGTACAATCAACGACGTTACTGTGACGTTGATTGTACTCCGTACAGTAACTTTCGCTTGAATACATAACATGAGAAGTATGGTTGGAGTCATATGGATTGCAAAATTATACTGCACTGTTGAGCAAAGGCTTCTTCTAATACACGTAAGCCACCATACAAGGTGCAATCACTTTTCAACACGTTGGCTACCTAGACTTTCGAAGACAATATTAATTCTTAATGGATTCTTAAGGGTACGCTAGTCGGTCATTCTTCCATACAAACGTAATAATATGGTGATGATGGTCTGTTTGACGGGGTACGTTCCAAACTAAAAATTATATCAATTTGTCTTGTATTATCTAGGCCCTGTGTGGAAGCAAAATTAAAAAAAAAACATTGGTTTGGAAGTTATGAGCGTCGAAACTTCCATATTTCAACACTAATTTTAAGTCGTCTTTGGGCGTAAATAAATAACTTATATAATAAAAAAATAGCTAAACAGAAACCGTACAGCGATAGATAATTTGTTCAAAACTTCAAATATTTTTATTATGAGTAAATACATCCAGTAGTTTTTCCATATCTATACACCCAAGGTCCGTTCATGAAATTTTACGCGCTTGATTTTGTTATAAATCATCGTATAAATAAATCAATAAATATATAAATAAATACAAATCAAATTAATAATTAGCATGCACACTAGTGCACCCTTAAGGTTCGGCTATAGTAAATCGAGTTGAGGGTTTTGGATACGTTTATACAGAAAACTTAAAGTAATAGCCACGAAATATAAACGTTTGCCTAGCTGAAGAGTTTCACTAGTCAGTGAAAAAATCGGATTGTGGATAAAACGTGTAATAAAGCACTATCGTAGTTTGATAACTTTAAGAAGTCATCTAAACTTAAATAAAGACACCAAAGCACAGTGAACACAGATTTTTCTGTTTTCCATAACATTACTTCTGTCTTGAGTGCGTAATTTTTCGGAATGTTCGTTCACAAAAATTTAACATCGAGTTGACGGTGAAAATTCAGAAAATTCTCGCTTCGCACATAATATTTATTTAATTTTAATATTTTATTCATATCTATGGGTAATACTGATAATATTACTATAATTAGTATCACCGAAACGAGTATTTTCAATTGTAAAATCATTCGAATTTACATTACGTTTTCTCCGTGCGTTCGTCCTAGACCCGAAGTATGCCAGCGTCAACTTCAGCTACGGCATTGTTCTACAGCAATGTTCGGCCGTCGAGAGAATGCGTTCCTGACACTGCTCTTGTCAGTTGAACAATTTCTAGTAGTAATAAGGATCAAATTCGCAGAACACATATTCGTTAGTAAGAAACTAGACCTAGGTGTCGAGAACGCATTCTCTCGACAGCTGGACTATAGGCACGTAATTTTATGTGTGCTGTGTAGGTAAGGTCTGAACACATGGGAAAAATTAATCGATAAGTAAATTGACTACCAACTTAAACTGAAAATTTACTTATTAATTAATTTACTTGACCATACATACACAAAAATCCGCCTAAACCTTCGGGGATACCTCAAGGCGTGATGTCATTTTTATGTTAATATTTCAAAACTTACACGACCTGAAATGTTTATTTTTGTCTGCTTCAACTGACTATTTGTCAACTGTACCTACGAGTATTACATGGAACAGGATAATAACGATCCCCTTTCAAGCTATATATTTGAGTTAGAATTTATTACATGAGCCAATAATAAAGCACTGACAGATAAGATCAATATATTTTCTTTTCCTGAATGGAAGAGGAAATTGGTTTCACTGTATTGAATTGAAGATTGAGTTGTGTGGCAGTGATGAAAATTAGGATTACATATACAATCTAAATGGCCTACCGAGGGTCATGGGAAATCGCTGGATGTGAGCTGTCATTTTGGCGACATCTTTCAGCTAAATGAGATGATTAATAAAAAACTTGTATATATACAAATAAATTAAAGCTGAAGAGTTTGTTTGTTTGAACGTGCATTTGCATTTGATTGCCCAATTCTTGAAAGGTCATAGGGTTTAAACATCACGCTACGACCGTTAGGAGCCGAGCAAAAAGAAAAATAGTCAGATAGTATGCTACACCGATATACAATGTGAAATTTAATTCGTTTGCATCCTCTTAAGGGGTCATTGTACTCATAATTATGAACAACTTTCACTATGGGGTCAACCTGAAATCGCGAAAATAAATCTGCTGTTCCCTTCGTTATATCGAGCTATGCCAACATAAATGTATGGAGCCCCTAGAGCCCCCCCCCCCTACCCCTTAGAGGATGAAAACGAATTAAATTTTCCATTGTATGTATTTTATATTACTATTTTTTTTAACTTAATGTCATCAATTTTACACCTTCAAATAATCTTTTCGTGAAAACAGCGCCCAATTTTCTTCATTTTCAACAAATAGCAGCCACTTCACCTTATGTCATTACTTTTGCCCTCATACTACTTAAAAGTAGTAAAATACCGTACATTATCCGACATTGCCAACAATCATTTGTTAGCACTCGCAGATAAAATGGCCGACCACAAACAGTAAACATCTTTAAAAGTAGATTTATCGCACTCATAAAATAGAGAAATAGCAGTAATACTAGCAGCGTCTTTAGTTTTACGGCCGCTTGCGAACAACACGTAACAGATTTAAATTTTTTCCTTGTTTCTTGCGAATAAAAGTAAAATTTCGTTGATTGTTGTATCATTTTTTTCAAGCTTTTATTATAATTTCACATCTTAATTTGCTTGCAAGAAGCAAGCTAATTTTAAACTACTTTTTCTTGATATATCAAATTGAAACTATGTATGTTTAACTATTATGTAGTTCATTCGTGGCTATTTTTATATTCAATATTGAAAGCTCATTGCAACATTGATGTTAACAATACTAAAATCTCACTTGCATTGAAATCAATTTAAGAATTATTAATTTATGACATCGATATATTTTTTTTATCATTTTTTTATTAGGAATATTTTAATTTGTTAATATTTTATTAAATTTTAATGTTTATGTGGTTTATTATGATAATTGAAAGATATAACTTTTTTTTTAGATAGTAAGTAGTAGTTTTTAAATGTTATAATTTAGTTTTATTAATATTGTAATGTCTTTGTTGCATTTATTACTAATTAATTTTAAAATATGATTAGAATATTTGTGCGCCGTTGACGGCAAAACAAAGCCTTCATTTTATTAATATTAACACCTATATGTACTTATTTTGATTACCTATGTTCTACAAATAAAAATATTTGAATTTGAATTTGTTCTACGTACGTGCTTACCCATAGTAATATTCTATGAACCCAAAAGTAAAGTAATTTTCGTGGTTGAATTTTCTGTCAATGATTTAAAATCCTCATACAACTGCTATAAATCACCCTGCGAAGGGCGTCGCTCCACCTAGCCTGTCCTTATATCCTTTGTTTGCCGATTTGCGGTCTACCCCATGCACATTTTTTATAGCTTAAATTTTTTTGTATGCTATACGAAAGAAATTTGCATCGTGTAAATGGGAATTTATTTTTGGAAAGATATTAGTGGCCTTTTCTGTACCAGAGAGTCAATTGTTTTATCTGCGTTGTGATATTTTACTTCGTCATTAAATAATTTTAATGCACCGTGATTTCTTATGTGATTTTATGGAATCTAATATAATCATCCCTTTCCACACTATTGTAAAAAAAAACATGTTTATCAAGAAATCCTTGCCTCACTTTGATAGATTTGTAAAAACCCTTTGCTAAACTATTTGCACCCAACGAAATTGATAAAATATCAGAGAGGCTGAGAGTGACATAGATATTTATTTTCTTGGCCCACACACTTACTATGCACCTATCTTCAAGCTTATTTGTTTTACCGTAAAGTTTACTATTGCTTGCTTAAACTGCAGTTAGTATTGTTGTAATATTGAAGGCCAGCAATTGTGAAATATTATTTGTATGTCGTCTTATTTCCTATATTCTGTAAATATTTTATGTGACTTCGAAAGGATGTTATTGGGTATTCAATAAATTGCTTATTGATTTCGAAGAAATGACGTGAAGTGGCTTGCAGTATGAAAAAAGGTGTATTTCTATTGTGATTTTCCGAATGACCGTCCGTATGTCACTGCAGGGTTCCAGCAGAATATCAGCGTCAGGTATATTTGCCTGACACATGCTGAGTTTGACTCCCATTTGGTGCAACCTTGAGACGCACACCGCCCTTTGTATGTTTCACAATTTTAAAGTGTGTTAGCCAATTAGTCATCACAATGTCTTTATTTTATTTTTTTGTATATTGGCACCTTATAGCTATATTCATGTATTTAGTTATTATTTAATCGTGTTTTTGTATTTTATGCTGTCTTTTGTGTGCACCAAATAAACGATTTATCTATCTGTCTATCTATCTAATGAAATAAGTTAGTTTCTTCTAGTAAACATTTTTAGTGTTCCGTAGTAACCAAGGAACCCTTATAGTTTCGTCATGTCCGTCTGTCTGTCTGTCTGTCTTAGCTCAGAGACGGTAAGTACTAGAAAGCTGTAATTTGGCATATGTATACATATTAATGACGCCGACAAAGTGGTAAAATAACATCAAGTTTTTTTTTTTTAAAGGTAAATTGAGGATGAAAAAATTTTTAGAGTCAAGTGTCCCCCCCCCCCCCCGCCAGCTAAATGTTGGAAAGCGATGAAGTCTATGATAGATCGTCCATAAGATGCCTGTTTACTCTTGCTTTGAAGGCAGACGGGATGTGGAAGAGAACACATACGCTGGCAGAGAGTTTCACACTTTAGCTGTGCGCATGATAAAAAGGAGAAGCGCTGAGTACGACTGGACGGGATATCAACCAAGTGCGGATGATATGCAAGTAGTCGTGTGATAAAATATTACAATTAGTAAGTTCCTAGTCGCATCACTAAAAACGGGGGTGGAGACGCGGTCCGGAGACGCCGTGCCATTTCGTTTCCGCTTGCAGAGTTGATGATAGATATCCCCTGACCCTCAGGATTCTATGTGCCCCGACCTAGGGGTTCTCCGTATGGGCTGAGGGCGGGACCTCTTACCCGATACCGCTATACCACCACGCTACCTACGCCCGCAAACTAAGGCGTGCCCTACCTGCGGCCTACCGCCGCAAACTACCTGCAGCCAACCGCCGCAAGCTACGTGCGCGAGCCTGTGCTGACAGGCCGCCGCGTACTACCGACGCTCACTACCTGTCCGTCTTAGGAAGGCCGTCCGGCCTACTGATAAGCCTGTGCTGAGCAGGCCCCTACATCTGCCACGTGCTACCAAGGACGGTACCTTTCCTCCAAATGTGCGAGTGCTCAGGACTGTCAGTGTTTAGGACCTTGCCCGCGACCTAGAAGTGTTATTACTACTACTAATATATAGGTATATCTTAACCTATCTAGCTTTTTAATTATCTTCCTATCTACCTACCTTTCAGATGACGGCCTGCGCAGCCTACCCTGCGCAGCCCTAGCCATTACATCCGGTAATAAAAGGGCGATGGATCAGGTCGTGGAGCTCCATGGAGTTTTCTGCCAGTTCTACTCCATAGAAATCTACACTTTCGAATGTACTGTCCGGCCGTTTTGCGAATGCGTTCTTGACAAACTCAAACTCAAAGCATTTATTTCAAATAAACCAATTACAGGCACTTTTGAATTATTCAAAAGGTCGGTCAATCGGAAACATGAAGCTAGATGCCCATTCCAAAGCGTAGTAGGTACCTACAGAGAAGAACGGGCAAGAAACTCCACGGACACTCTTTTAAATCATGATATGGTTACAAAATATTGATTACATCACTCATGCTGAAGTTATACATGAGATAACGATGCAAAACGTTAAAAGAGTCCGTAATAGAAATAAAAATAATTACAATTCAAAAATTAAATTCAATTAAAATAAGCCGTGGCAGCTAAGAGATGACCAGTCCCTACCGACGGCGCCCGTTCACGAACATGACTCATGGATTAGCATCATTCAGCTCAACCTTTTTGAAGGAACACCTATTCAATTGTAACGAAAATGTGTTTAGCGAATTTGATCCTTATTACTACTACAAATTGTCCACTAGTTGTCAGGAACGCATTCTTCTATCTAAATGATCGAATCCTTGACAATTCAAAACGTGTCTGTTTTTTTATTGAAATAAAAGCTATTACTTTGGATTTTATAAGTAGGTGAATAAAATTATTATCGTATTCCTTATGTTCATGTTCTTAAATTTAGTATATGTTCGGTACAATATTTGCAACCGAACAGCTCAGCACTTTTGCCTGCGTGCATTTCCATAAACGCATGTATCACAACTATTACCAGTTAGTACATATTCGGATACCAATCGTGTAACTCAAACCAAACCAAATCAAACCATCTTAGTCCTAATTTAGCTTATAATTACCACTAAATATATTTAACCAATATTCAATATAACTCTTAAACCATATTATTTCGTATCATTAAACCAGTCTAACATAATACCAAATCAACCAAATATCAACCAACTCAGAAGTTAGTGCTAAACCAAGCAGGCATTAAACTTTACAGTATAGATACTTATGTAAGATCCTTCCAAGATATTGTTATCTCGAAACCCTACTTATGGATGGAAGGATCCCTGATGATTATAAATGAAACTTTAATAACCTAAAACAACAGTATTTTACTATGTCTGTGTCTATACAAATATAATAATTATAAATTCTTTTTAAATTTTATAATTGATATATTTTTATTTATTTATTTAACGGTTTATGTACACACATATAAACAGACAAGAAAAAAAAGGAACAGAAAAATACGTACGTACGTTTTACCTTATGGTTTGGCAAAGTATCCCTGCAATGTCAGATTTCAAGCTTACAGACATGCTAAAAAGATATAATTATGCAACAGTTTCATAAACTACTACTCTCTATAGTACTTACTTTATTTTAACATTCCTTATTTTTCGTATGTCAACAAAATCCAACAAAATCTTTAGTTGTTTTACAGGATTTGATCTATTAGGCATAATTATTTTTATATAAAACATTTATGATCCAACAGTTTAGTGAAACATATCATAATTTATTGTCACAGGAAGTAACAAAACCAAAACTATGGTCTTGAAACTAGAAACATCTCTACGCACACCAATTTTAACAAAACCCTACATATTTTACATAAAATCCTCCTAGCAAATTTTTTACTCCGCTATACGAATGAATATTAAAATAAAATATATTTCTGAACAACTTTTCCCTACATTTCTAAATCCTACCACATAATTACCACGGACGTCAATTGTCCCACCGCCCCTGCTCTAATTACGTCACTATAGAGATCTCTGTCTGACAATTCAGGTCACTACTAATGAGATTCTGAACATGTCATGGAACCCTTTAATCGGTTGGATTACAAATCAACCTGCCTAGCCTTTTCCCAACTATGTTAGGGTCGGCTTCCAGTCTAACCGGGTGCAACTGAATACCAGTATTTTACATGGAGCGAATGCCTATCTGACCTCTTCAACCCAGTAATTGGGTAATAAGATACCCCTTGATTAGACTGGTTGTTAGACTTTCGGGCTTCTGACGACCCATATCGACTGTCACAGATCCAAGAACTACAGCCGGGACCAACGGCTTAACGTGCTTTCACGAAGGAGTCTCGGTATGAATCCATGGACTAACCCCGGCAAACGTAGGTAAACTTCAGCTTTGAACTCCTTAATTAAGTTATAAGTTGAGCTACACAATTACTGACACGTGCATGCACTGACTGGGTAGGTCCAGTCAAATCTGGTTCTTTCCTCAAAAGACTATCTTATACAATAATCTACATGGTCCTGACATGGCCTGAGTAAGATAATATCTAGACTTTAAACTCTGAGTTTGTTTTGATGTTTCATTCAGAGTAGTCGGTTAAGAAACACCAACCTTGTCTAGCTTTAAAACATTATTATTTCTTTTTGACGTGTAATAATATAATATAATTATCAAACATATTCGGAGAAGAATCAAACGATGTGAGAAGAATGGTCTCTCAGAGATTTAGATTTGAGAGCACCAGTCTGTGCCCGCTTTTTTCGTCTTTCAAATTTAATATTGAATGGATTTTTCATCAGTCAAATGCTCTCGTATGGTAGAAACATTTCCATCGTCATAATTAGGCATAGTGCTAAGATTATCATCAACATTATTATCTTGCCCGTATAGAGGTCTGAGGAACAGGTTGTAAAATTCACTCATCCTCTATAAAAAAGCGAGGATCCTCCGACCAGACGGGTGTTGTGTCTGGTGGGCAACTGCCCGACGATTGACGTCGAGACGTTGTATATATTTTGGTCGCGCGGTAAACTATGCTTGCGCGATGCAGAACTTTGATTGACGTCAATGAGATGCATAGTTTTAATTAATTATAAAATTTTATTAATTAAATCGTTTATTGGGATAAAAAAAAAACAAATACATACAAGACAAAAATATTAAACGATGATAGCTGCAATAGTTAAAACTCTGGTGCAGCACCAATGCCCGACTCCTAGTGAGGGGATAGGTTGTTCCAAGACGAATACATATCAAAGGTATTTTAACAAATATTCAAAGAAAGGAAATAATAAAGAAAACTTTGCATGTGGCGATGTACATGCCACCACATCCTTGTCCCAATTAATTTGGGGTTGAAACAACATTCTTCCATACTTCTCTTTTAGTCGTCATCTTGGTAGTCAACCCCTTTCTAGCCATATCGATATCTTATATTATATATTAAAAGCCTTCAAACATCTCATGTCTCACATTCTAAGGTAGTCCTGTTCCCGATTTTGTGTATTCAGCACATACCTGCTTCTAAGTACTAGGTAGTGCACTTACGGAGCGCTAGGAGTTTTAGTCAAAACACACGATTAGAATATCAAATTCTTCAAAATTTTGTTCTGCTTACGTTCGTACTGCAGCTTACATAAATAAGTTTACGTCTTTTGCTCAATGTACCCATTCTTAAAAATATTTCAAGACTTGTTACTTTAATACCTTCGGAACAATACCTACCTAAAGTTTATCGGTTATGAAATTACCCAACTAGTAAACTTATCGGGTAGATTCTGGTAGATAATTAAAATTTGTAATAGAAACGGTTGAGTTCTGAGCCCAAAGCATAATAATGCCAGAATTCTGAAAACACGAATTGAGTACGAGTGGTCAATATATTTAGTTCTAATAGATTTTCTAGCTGAAGGCCGGTATGGCCGATGGCTGATGGGGCCGAAAGGTTCTGAAGTGGTAACCGCGTACCGGAAGACGAAAAAGCATTGGAAGGCCTCTCACAAGGTGGAGCGATGATTTTGTGAAGACCGCAGGAATCAGCTAGATGCGGGAAGCACAGAACCGGTTGAAGTGGCGGTTCTTGGCCTATGTCCAGCCGTGGACGTTTTTCGGCTGAAATGCTCATCATTTTAGTTGAAAGACGTCCATTGCTAGACATAGGCACTAACATAAATTGAGTCGTGAACACCAAACTACGTCAGTGCTCATAAGATTACCATAGCCAACACTATGACCCACTAGAACATTCATTTGTTTTTTGGCTATCGTGGAGATCTAGCACAAACGCGTTTCGCCGTGTTATAGCCATTTCATTCAACTGTCAAAGAATTTCACTAGGTATTTGAATGTACCGTCGATATTAGTTATAGTCCGCGCGCGACTGCTAGTCACCGCCTGAGGTATGTGAATGGTGAGACGGGGGGGTAACGCAAAGGCAAAGCTAACTCAGTCTGCCAATTTTGTCACATCCCTAAGCAAACTACTAATTACTAACTTCCTTGATTTTATACTCCTTTGACTGTTTTTTAATAAAAATCCAGTATTATTTTATTTTGCGTGAAGCCATAATTTTTATGCAAATAAATAAATCCCAGTCGCATTTGACCGCGTATTCAATTCCATGTATTTATGCAGGCTTAAATCCTAGTTGCATAAATATTTGCATTATAGTGAATATGCAGATGTTTTAAGCTTCCTACATAAATGGCTGGTGTGACCAGTTTCTGCAAATGTAGGGAGGGGCTTATGCGATGAATTTTATTATTTTTAATCATTTCTATTGTGGAAAGTTAAAGTCGCTTGCTATATAAAATATATGTTCATATTCAAACTCTCGCCTTTTCTGTGGAGGTTGATAGAAACGTATGACGGTATCCACAAAAGGATGCACCTGAATACCAGTAATTTACGTGGAGCGACTGCCTATCTGACCTGCACAACCCGGTAACCGGTGACCCTAGGTAAGACTGGTAGTTAGAATTTCGAGCATCTGACGACGCACTCGTCCCCTAGGTACGCTATGCACATGCTAAACCCAAACATTTATTTTAATTAAACCAACAGCCACTTTTGAATTGTCAAGGAGTCAATTGGTCATCAGCAAGATGAAACTAGTTATCCATTCCAAAGCGTAGTAGGTTCTTGTGGAGTAGAACGGCCAAGAAACTCCATGGACGAGTGTCCATGGAGTTTCTTGGCCGTTCTACTCAAACAATCTCTCAACTCTCTGACAATCTAGTAAGCGGCCAACCTGATCTTAAATGATCACCGCCGCCAGTAAAAATCTGCATTATCAGAAGCATCAAAGGTGGATTGCCATCAAGTACACGTATTGTCTCTATTGTACGGAAATCCTATACAATGCGAGATCAGCTTATACTGGAAAGGTATAGCTTGGTATGTAGCCGTTTGTACACCTTTCTACACGAGCAGCCTGTAGGTCTTATACACGCGCAGACAATAATATACAACGCCTTACGTGTGCAATATAGCAATGCATTCAGGGTGGTAATGAGGTTGCCCCGATTCTGTAGCGCATTCGCAATGCCACTATGCGAAAACGGTACACATACCTTTTTTTTTTTTTTTTTTGAGGGTGGGAAAAATTTACTTCTCCCGCTCTGGTCGGAGCGGGATGGCGTTTCAGACTTTTACTGACTAAAACCCACCCGTGCTCCTTCCGTTGCCTGTGTGGCAGGACGGTACAAATACCTGGTAAGCAGGGTTCGGTCTAGCTCCAGTGGCATCCTGAGGGCATCCGCGCAGAGATTCGACTGGTAGTGCCTTAACAATGACTGTAGGATGGTTCACGTACTGAGCAATCGCAGTTTGTAATATGTGTATGTTTAAATTCCAATTCATTCCGTATTTAAATTCAGAGAAATTTATGAATTCATTATTAAGCACGTTGACAATTTGAATTGTCCGTATATTCAAATCACAGTTGTATGAAATGGCTGTAACTCAGCAAATTGACGTAGAGTGTCAGTGTCCATTAATTGCTCTAACTGAATTTTCCCGGAAAAGCTCCTTCACAAAGTGCTCTATTAATTGCCCTCGATCATTTTATAAACAATGAGTATTTGCCTACGTCATCATGGGTCCCAAGAATAACGTCACAATATGCTGCGTCATAAGAAAGATTACCGAGCAACTATAAGTCAATGAAAATAATGACACAGATGTGTCACTGAGTTAAACTCTGTGAACTATAATGAAGGTCTCTACTAGAAGTGCCGTTACCTGACCTTACGAAGTAGAAGCAATATATTGGCTCTTCTCCATTGGAAACGACCAATTGGAACCGTGCACCTAGCTTCTGACGTTTCATAAGTGCCCATGTAGGTTTATGTGAAATAAAAATATTTTGAACTTGAACTTGGAGGGAAAAGAGGGGTCAGGGCACTAACTTGACATTTTCAATACGCTGGCCTCGTATTGTAATTGTACGAAAGTCGATGATACGAGAGTCCAGTTTACACTGAAAATGTACACACGAGCACATACGACCCTGGACTAGTGCCCAGGATCGGGCAATTTGTTTAATTGTTACTACTTTAAAGACGGTGCAGATAAAATTGAAATAACAAAGGCGTCGTAACGTCGAGCCTGTTCCGGCTGTTGCCGCTATGTGATAACGCTTCAACTAATGGACGTAAGTACTGGGTACAAGTCTGTATTCTGAATTTCTGTTACAATACAAAGTTCTGAATCTGAATAACTGTCGTCCGCCATTGTGTGATCTAGTGGTGTCTATGTATATAACGAGTCCTGGCGCCCCTAGCGGTGCGAAGATAAAGCGCGGGCGCTGCGTCATGGCGACACGCAGCCATGGCGATAGTAAGTCCTGCCGTGCGTGTCCTGTATCTAGCGGCGGCGGGGCCGTAACAAACCTACATGATATAAAGTCTCCGTTTGGTGAATTAAGCCCTCCAGTGCTTATTTGAAACAAGAGTTGAGAAATTAGCACAGTTTTCCTCAACATCAAATATTGGAGGAATAAATATTGCGAATTGTTGCTTATCCATGAATGTGAAACTTGTTAGCAACATAATTGTTTCACTCAACTCAAAAAACATGTTCAATCAATAAATCAACTTAGCCTGACAAAATCCACTGCTGTACTATCGAAGAACTTCATATCAAAGCAGTTTCAAAACAAAATCCCGAGAACACAATAACCACAACTGTTACCGCCCCGGTTCTATAAGTGCCGAGCGCTGCAAGCAGAAATAGTCCTTACGATGTGTATAGATATGAACTTCTTCGATGGTAGATAGGGCTCTTCCTAGGTACATCTCGACAATCTGTCTTCCGCCTTCCACGTCCAGTCTATCTCAGTGACCTTTTTAAGGTCGTCGGTCTATCTAGCTGGGGGCCGTCCCCCCTTTGCTTGCCGATTCATGTTCTTCACTTCAGGATTCATTTGCAAATCATCTCACTGATGCAATATTGTGTAACTTTGGTTATCAATGAATACAGGGTAACAGGGCTTTACCACGTCATGTAGGTTAACGGCGAGCTTCCGAGCGAGCTCCTCTTTGTGAGAACAAAGAGGAGCTCGTTTACCAGCAGTGGGAACATAATAGTCAGCTTCTGTTATGTTAATGTTCACCTACCTCTAATCCCAACTCACGAAATTTAGTCGTGCCGTTTAGCATGTTAAAGTTACAACGTACAAAAGTTTTACAGCATATAAATATTTGTGAGTCGGTTCGGTACAAAGCTGGGTGTTATTCTAAACCATCCGGCAAAGTCTAACAAATCTGGTCTAGTTCCTAGTTAAAGTTTTAAATAATTCCAGTGAAATGGTGGAGGAATTATGAATATGGAAGCCCTCATATTTACATTCAGAAATATTTTGTTATACACTGCACGTTAGAGACTTGATTTGGTCTAACTTTGGTACGGCCTTTTACGTCTATAGCAGGTTAATTTAAACAAGGTAATTAACCGCAAATAAGGTCACATGATGCGTTTTAATCAATATTACTATGACTAGCTATGACTAGTGTAACTAGTGAAACTGAGTTACAACCTCAAAGGGGAAACGAAAAAGTACCAAGATTTTTTCTTCTCTTATACTACGATGGACCTACAGGGATAAAAAAAAACAAAAATCTTAGCCCGAACGTCCAAGACACTGCTTTAGCACGACGCAACAAATCACAAACGGGTTAGTAAGTCGCGTTGTGTACGAATCTCTATTGAATTACTAGTGCTGTGACATTTGGCTACTTCTTGGTGATTTGAATTTGTAACCCAAGCTGTGCTATTCTGTAACCGTCTCACCGTGAAAACTTAGGTAAAGTAAGCGTGGAGTGAGCTGTCATTCCACAGGGATTGACACTATTGACAGCTCACTTCACCCAAGTTTTTACGGTGAGATGTTTACAGAATAGCATGGCTGTTCTCCCTTTCATTACCGAGCTACAAGACGTACTGCAGGGTACCAGGGTACTTGGTTGATATACCGACTAGTCGTATTAAGCGTTTCTCCTCCACATTTATTATGAAATAATGAAAGTAAGACGTGCGTACAAAAAGACAAGAGTAATCAGAAAACAAAATAGATCTTAGTATATAGCAGAAATAGTCGGCAGCTCTTGACCTACATTTGTAGGTCAAGAGTCAATAAAAAAAATAGTTTTGTGTGGTGTCGTGGATGGCCTAGCCTGTGAAAAAAAAACAAAATTAATAATCTCCTAATTTAAAATATGGTTCAAAAACGTAAAAAATATCCTGAATGCGTCAAAAGAGATTAATTAATACCATGTATGGTCAATAAAAAAAATAGTTTTGTGTGGTGTCGTGGATGGCCTAGCCTGTGAAAAAAAAAACAAAATTAATAATCTCCTAATTTAAAATATGGTTCAAAAACGTAAAAAATATCCTAAATGCGTCAAAAGAGATTAATTAATACCATGTATGGTATCTTTTAACACATGAAGGAATATTGCTTTTAACAATCTTTTTTACATGTCGACATCCCAGAAACCTTTTTTAAATCGTCTTTTCACTGTTACTAACCCACAGATTTTGCAATAAAATAGCGCAGAACACAATATTGTCACTTTAAAAAAATGTTGCCTTAGCCAGGAATTTGATTCGTACCCAGCGCCGAAGTCATCCCAACATACTCCAACCTTTCAATTCTAAATAATAACCCATACTCAATAGAGAAAAGACACCCAATATCACGCCCATTGTTACTCGAAGTTATTACTCCTTATGTCGGCTTAATTCATGCAACAATAGTCTGCTAATAATAACTTATGTAAGTAACCAAATGGCTTTGTCCACCCAAGTTTAGGGATGTGGTGTCGAATCAAAGCTATCGATAGTGTTCTAATTTGTCAGTAAGCATCTATATATCCTATTCAAATCTGTAAAAAACTCGATAATTATTATTATTAATCATTTATTTCAGAATAAAACATTCCATACATTGTTAGTAAAAAGTACTTATTAGTTAGTAATTATTAATTATTTATATGTTTATTATATAAAATTCCACTATTTAGTATTATAAAGGCCACCTCTAGATCCGTGAACGGTGTTCCAGTGCCTCACAACCGGGCAACTTCCCAATATGGTATCCAGAAGGCTGCTGGAGCTGCCCCGCACGCGGCGCATCAGGGAGGCCACACAATTATGAACCTATTTTTATCAGACATAATTATATTATGATACGATGTTACTAGTAAATAAATTATAGTTCATATTGCTATGATAATGATGTTGAGCCTTCCACGTTACTACAGTGAATCGGGAATGTTTGTTTCAATTATATACCATCCTACGACAAACGATTGCGTACATGATGCGCAGAGTGCATGGGGGCGTCAACGGCATTCTGAAGGTCATCAGTGATAAGCCATGTTGTGCCATTATTGCGTAGTGGGTACATGCGCGTCCGGGTGCGTCAGATGAGTGCAACAGATTTATATAAACTGAAATTTTGTATTAAACACAACATAGCCTATAAGTAGTTTTATTACTAAAATCATATTGGATCAAGGTCTGAATTAAAGTTTTTTTTTTATAATTATCCGTATTATGGTTGATTTTTATAAGCATTAGTCGAATAAAAAAATGGCGTCTCTCAAAGCATTAATGTCACAGGGGCAAGTGTCGAGTGGAAAGTGCTCAAGAATTGCTTGAAAATCGAGAAAAAACAACTGTAGATCGATACTTCTTAGGTATCGATACTGTTTCAAACACTAAACTACTTAAAATTAACTTAACTTAACCTCACTTTCTTTTTTTTAAACCTTTTTTCTTTCTTTTCTTTTTCTTTCTTTATTATTCTAATCCCTACTTAGCCAGACCACAGTTTAACAAAGTAACAGTATTATATCTCGGCAGTTACCTTGCAATTGTAATTATTTCTACGCCCGCTCGGTAGATAAACCTTCCGCGTCCATGCGTATTTGCCGCGCACTCGATTACTGTTGCGTACTGATATACACTGAGATTTCGAAGCGCGTCATTTCGGCCGTTTTCTATGAAGACATAATACTGTTACTTAATTATACTGTGTCTAGACATAGTATTTGTAATGACCTACTCTGTTGCTGAGAGCAGCTCAGTAAAGAAAAGTCCGTGTGTATTTGATATTTTTGAAGAACGCTTTGATAAGTTCGTACTAATAAGTTTTAAGTGTCACCACTTTAAACTATTAGAGCTTAACAATTTGTAATAGAAAGATTTAAGTGAAAGCAATCTATTTCAACTAGATCGTTTATGTACGAAAACTGTTAAGGGAATTGAGATAATTTCCAAATGCTAGGGCGTAGGGTTGCAGGAAAATTTATACAAATTAACTTATAATAACATTTGAAATTATATAAACTAATGTTAAATTAAGTTTAAGCCTCAATGACTGCCTGGTTGGTCTAGTGGTTAGAAAGTGCTACTGCTGAGCATGAGGCCTTGGGTTCGATTCCTAAGTCGGGCAGTGTTATTGTTTTTTTTTTATCTAGAGTTTCTCTAAGAAGCAGACGTGTAAATAATAATAGGTCTTTACCTATGAAATTGCCGTTTTGTATGAAAAAATTTAAACGATTTTTTTTCATGTATTTTTTATTTGTATTAATCGAAGTAATCACCCATGCAATCAATGCATCTTTGCCAACGCAGTGGCAGTTTATTGATGCCCTTCTTAAAGAAATCAGCTGGACGGGAGGCAACAAATTCTTCAAAGGCATTTTGTACTGCCTCTCGGGTATTGAATTTTTTTCTCGCCAAGACGTTATCCAAATTCTGGAAAAAGTAGTAGTCTGTAGGCGCAAGGTCTGGTGAGTAGGGCGGATGACGGAGAGCTTCCAACCCCAGTTCTTGCAACTTGGAGACCGTCTGCTGTGCAGTATGAGGTCGCGCGTTGTCGTGCAGTAGCAGCGGAGACGAGCGATTGACCAATGCTGGTTGGAGATGTGCCAGCTTCTCCATCATTGTGTTCAGTTCTTCACAGTACACATCTGCAGTAAAGCTCACCCCGTTTGTTAAGAAGCTGTGATGAATCAATCAAAAGTGACCATCACTTTTCTAGGGGTAAGTTTTCGTTTAGGGCATTGTTTAGGTGCTGAACCAGGATCCAACCAACTTGCTGAGCGCTTGCGGTTATCAAACAGAATCCATTTTTCATCGCAGGTAACAATGCGGTTCAAAATTCCTTCATTTGTGTGTCTGTTGAGCAGTGCAAGGCACGTCTCGACGCGTACTTTGCGCTGGCGATCATTGAGTTCGTGGGACACCCATTTGTCAAGTTTTTTTACCTTGCCAATTTGACGCAAATGGACCTAATGTTTTTTAAAGTATTAGATAATTATGATCATAATTATGACTTGACCAAGATTATGTCTGGACTTTACAGAGACTACGACCTCTGAGTTTGTTTCGGCCTTTCTTCTCAGAGTAGTCAGATAGGAGACACCGACCTCATCTCGCTTATTTTTAATATTTTTTTATATGACGTGTAAAAGTGATTCCGATATCCTATTTACAGAATAAACAATTTCATTTCATCATGGACAGTACGAGTATGTGTTTATGTAGTAAAATAATATAAATCTAGTGTTCATGCCTTAGAACAGTGTCAATAACTAATATATAAAATTGTACATGCGCTTTGAATACTGTCTGTTCAGTTTATGTCGGAAAATGAAAATTTTAATGAGTTATTTTATTTCATTAGCCTATAGTAAACGTTAATGTCCCTACTGTAAGATATAGAAAAAAAAACGAAAAACCATAAAAGAAAATATAAAAACCATAAAAGAAAATATAAAGTAAGTATATATAAATAAGTAGGTATTTTTAATGAATTCCAAATAAACGGAAATTTTTCATTATGTTTATCCAAATATTTAAATATTCTGACTTAAACCTGCTGATTTGGTTCTACATTTTATTCGCTATGTGAAAAACAAATACCTATCGTACTTCAATGCAAAACATATTTCTGGCTTGATTTTACCATTGAACTGAGATTTGTTGCTAAATATTGATAAATTGTAAGCACCACAAAAACCTCTTCACAGGTCTTATTGAAGTTTTTTATTACATTATTAATAAACTGAGTAACTAAAAGTTTTGATTCATTTTAATAGTAAGGTGTCTTCCACAACTGTGAACTGAAACCGAACAACCACAACATCGACAACGTTCAACGTTCTGTGAACTGTAGGCAAGTTTTATTTACAAAAGACGGCCCGCCGGATATCACAAACACAACATTTTGGCCCATCTTCAAAATTGGTTGAGCAACCTTGATGTAGATACATACAGATTCAACCCCATTTGGTTCCCTCAAAATCCACGCCAAAGTAATTGACAACATACTAGGCCGTTGATTACCCCTTCACAAAACCTATCCTAATTCCACCATCGTATATTATAAAACAGTTTTTACCCCAGCGGCATCAGGCGGCTCTAATGAATTAAGTTTGAGCTTGCCTCCAAAACTTTGGAGCAAAAAACTGGTTGGGGGTAAAAATTTAAACACATTTTAACCGGTAAAGCCCTGGGTGACCCTCAAGCACGTCAATTAGCACGTTAATTAGTTGTTTATCAGGCCTTTAACGGTTAAATAGTCTGTTGACAACTTAACGCGTTAGTTTCATCCCTAGTGGGTTTTTGGAGATGAAACCCTTTTTGGAGAGCTTTCATTTTGACTTTGAAACAAACTCAACTATGTAAATTAGTCAACAAAATGTTTTTGGTAACTAGTGTTGAGTAGATTTCTGGGAATATAAATTCAGACAGCATAATCTGCTTGGCACTGAAACAGGGTCGCTCATAATGGGCCTTGTTAGAAGGCTAAAATTCACCCAAAGGGCAATGGAGAGAGCTATGCTTGGAGTTTCCCTACGTGATCGAAGCAGAAATGAAGAGATGCACCGGAGAACCAAGGTAACCGACATAGCCCGAAGAATTGCCAAACTTAAGTGATAATGAGCAGGGCACATTGCTCACAGAACAGGTGGCCGATGGAGCCAAAGGTTTCAGGAGTAGCGACCGCATTCCGGATGACGCAGAGTTGGAAGGCCTCCAAAAGGTGGACCGATGACCTTGTGAAGGCCGCAGGAATCCACTGGATGCGGAAGCGGTCGAAATGGCGGTGCTTGGGGTAGGCCTCTAAAAACTATATGCACAAGTAAACAAAAAGACGAACTTAATGCCTTAGGCTTTTTCTACCAGTTAACCAGAGTTGATTGATTGAGTGATGCAGAGAGGAAACATGGCAGGTGCGACATAAGGGATTGATAACACGAAATTATAAACTTGAACTAACTTTTGGCGACTGGGATTCAAGTATTTGACAACTAAGGGCGAATTTCACCAATAAAACTGAACGCGATCAGCACATAAATCACGGTTAAGAGCTGTCAGTGTCATTATTTTCTTTGTAATATTGACACTGACAGCTCTTGAACTCGGTTTAGATGTGCTAATTGCGTTCTGTCATTTGTGTAAAACGCATTCAAAGACAATAAAAATAAATTTTAAAAATCCATCAGATTTGTCAATAAAAATGCTATAATTTACAGTTCAAACATTACAAAACTAGAATTTTAAATCATAATGTGGCATTACAGCTGAAGTGGAAACATGTCAACGGACTTTTGGAGGGCACTGTAAGTATAGACAGCCTAACAAGAACCCTTCGTGAAGTCCTGTTTTTTTCTTGTTTCATAAAATTTTAATTCAGCATTGTCAGCTTCTGAAGAATGGTGAAACTTTTTCGTAATTAAAAGACTTGCTTGTTTTTAAGATGGTTTGTTACCGAGTTGTACTAAATTATGTGGACAGGGCCCTTTGCCGCCTCTAAATGAAAGGATTTACCGAGGAAATTATAAGGTTTTTTTATTATATTTTTATTATTTAGGGCAGAAATAAACTTGGTTATTGTGACACGTCTATGTAGTAAATGGTAGTTATCTGTTTTTGGCACGTGTTGCTGAATAAAGGGACGTGATGGCATAGTGATGTTACACACATATTCGGGTACATTCGATTCGGCGGTATTAGTGGAACAACAAAGTCGACCCGAAGCAATAACGACTTATATTCGGCTTTCTTTCGGCTCGTGCCCTCCGGGTCAACTCGGCACAATTCGAGCTAACCCGAGCGGCTTTTTGCCGAACATAATAATAATTATATTGAATTTTGCTGCCCAGCTGTGCTGAATCAGGGCGATTCCTAAGAGTAGAGACGGTCCGAATAAAGAACATTGGACAAAAATGGTTGCGGCTGGGTTCACATGTTCACCACTACTACTACTTAAGTAACTTTTGAGTAGGTACTAAGGCACTCATAAAAAAAAATAGAAAACAGTTATAACTAAAGTAAAATTTATTGGTTTTTTTTTTCAATAATTTTAAGTTAAAAGCGTGATTGATTTAAAAAAAATGAGGTCTTCATTTGTCTTGACCCTTAATTCTATTTTCAGATTTCCTGACATCGACATTAGCCCTATAAATATTCAGAATTGGCGGCATATCTCTTATAAGTCGGAACACGCGAGCTGCGAGGCGAAAACGAGACGAAGTACGAAGCGAGAGTCTAATTGAGCCATAAGAGAAAGACGCTGACCTTTTCAATAAGCCGTCAACTTCTAACAGTAAGGATAAATTGTAGAAAATCAACGAGGATACTGCGAACATTCGTGACGTTTGAATAAAGGGCAGGAATGAAACGAACGGTGCAGTTAAACAGACACCCATTAAAGATGGGTGGCCACGCCTTTGGGGTGTGGTACAAGGAGAAAAGGAAATGGTCTTTTGAAAGAAAGAAGAAAGAAAAATAGTCTATTTGGGACACTCACAGGAAATACAAACAGTAAGTAATAATAAAAATAAAAAATAAGTTATAAAATAAAAAAAACAAAAAAAGGAGAATTTAAAAACAGAATAATAACGACCTGTGCGAGGCTAAAAAGGCTCCTATCTCAGCATAATGCGGTGATATTTAAAAATAAATAAATATCGCAGCGCTGGTATTCTGATAGGGCCCACTTTTGTTATGATTATACAGCGTTTATCAGAAATGAGTGGTGATATATTTCAGGGTGTGGTATACCATCAAACTGAACACATACACACACATAGTGACAATTCAATCCACCACAACAAATAATCCCAAATTCAATCAATTAAAAGTAACATACGTGTAATACGAAACTAACAAGCAATTTCACTTGGTCTGGTTATATTTGAGAAATGAAATTAAATGAAATGAAATTGTTTATTCTGTAAATAGGATATCGGAATCACTTTTACACGTCATATAAAAAAATATTAAAAATAAGCTAGATGGGGTCGGTGTTTCCTATCTGACTACTCTGAGAAGAAAGCCTAAACAAACTGAGAGGTCGTAGTCTCTTTTAAAGTCCAGACATAATCTTGGTCAAGTCATATGAGGACCATGTGGATTAGTGTCTGTAATGGTCTTTTGAGGAAAGAACCACACAGATTTGAGTGGACCTGTCCAGTCAGTGCAAGCATTTGTCAGTAATCGTGGAGCTCAACTCAAAAGTGAAGGAGCTCAACTCGACGAACAATACCAAAGAAAGGATATGAGCGATATAAACTGCCCTGCTAAGCTGAAAGGCGGTATCTCAATCGGAGTAAGTTTTGAGAAAATTGACTTTTTGTAAATTGTAATTTAAGGCAACATAAGGATATAAAGAACTTCTGAGTGGTTTTTTTTAATGTTTTAAGTTAGATAGCGGTATATGGCTTATACCATTAGATGCGAAATTATTATAGCTATTGAATGGTATTAAAAAAACTAAAAGGGCGTATCTCAGAGATACCGCCTTTCGGCTTAGCAGGGCAGTAAAGCGCTGTCGTCAAAATTCAAATTCAAATTCATTTATTCGTCGTCTAATGTCTTGTACCACAAAACATTAGACGATAGCGACTCGTTAAGTTCGTATTATACGTACGTTACTTTGAGTTGATTGAATTTAGGAATATTTGTTCCGCTACTTATCATAGTAGAAGTTCTTTATTTACAAATTTTATAGCTTCTCGTGACCGGGACGTTAGGTGAATCTAACCAAACCATATTAATGTATAAACTAGAAATTGATATTAATGAAATATCAGTTGTAATTTGAGTTGTTGAAATGTGTAAAAAATGTATGGACTAATCATAAGTTACTGAAATGTGAATAGAATAGAATAGAATAGAATAGAATAGCATTTATTTGCAAATATGGGTTATACATAAGTAGGTAGTAGGTTTTCTTGAGTTCTGCCATATTTTACCATTCGGCATGCAAACATTTTTGTTACATAACATGTTTTTGTTACATAATGTGTTGACATTATTCTGAATAAATCTTGAACAAAACTATTCAAATGTTCAGAATATTTTCGTGTTAAAAATAAATCCTTAGACCATCCACCAATAAGTAATAACTCAATGTCAGCTCCAAAGATATTTCGCCAATTTCGAGTTCTTAAGATTTGAAAATTCTCATTATAAATTCTTTTGTTTCCAGTTTATTCAGAGGCGCTGAAGTTTGATAACCAGACGGCATGCATTAGTTAAATTCACAATATCAATGGCGGAAAAGAAGGCTTTTATTGAAAAAAAAATCATTTATTTTTTATTTATTTTTTCATTGTTCTCTTATGTGTCTTTTGTGTGCACTGAATAAATGTTTTATCTATCAACCTATTTTTTTTATTTTAAACTGGACTAATGTAATTGATGACTTACATGTATTCTTCTCCTTCTGGCGTATTGAAAAGATTAGACAGTCTGTAAAGTTGGTCGGATACAAACCTTACGGATTGTCTCATCTTTTCTCTTTAACGGATCAGAAAGTGCTGGACGTATGGTCTGTTCTAAAAGTATGTAACGAAAGTGTAAACAAACCCTTTTCTGGTTAAATTCTTACTCAATCACTCACTAATGGGAATTAGTAACTCATTCATCTGTATTTAGAGGGTTTCAACTTTATATCTCAACACTTTTTCCAACAATTATTGTTTGTCAACAACAGTTATTAAATTAACCCACTATATTGTCAAATTATAAACAACTTTAAGGTGATTTAAAATGAGAATTTTAGAATGGGCTTATTTATTCAAAGAATCAAATCCAAGCACTCAATTTGTAAGCGGCACTATGCATCCACTAAAATTCATAAGACATCACCCCACATGATGTGTACCTCATTATCGTTAGTTGTAGCACCTAGGTACTCTTTTAGGGAAAATTATGAAAAAAAAAACAGATATATCCAATGTTTACATAAGTAATCTCAGTGAAATGTAGGTAGGTACTTAGATAAAAATTATGTATTGATGTCGAATTCGGCGATAACTTATCACCACCTGGTCTGTTACGATAAAAAAATATCCAGAAAATCCACTTAAATTCGAGTGGCAATTTTGTTTTGACGAGTACAGAACCGGCGCGTGATTTATAGGTACAGTCAATTGTTTATCAAATTGACACTGCGTCGCGTCGATTGCCGTATTATAGTCATGTCATACAACTGTCAAATAATGACAGCCGTGATTTCAATATACAGACAATAAAGTTTGGTAGTTTATTTGCTAAACAATGTATGTCCCTCACTTTACCTACTTAATAAGAAATAAGAATAACAGTTAACATGGTATTTTTTTTACCACTGCATCATAAAGCAATACCTGATTGCCAACATGTAGCGAGGAAGCATGGTGATCAATGCTCGTTCCGTCTCTGGATGAAAAGAGGCTAATTAAGAGCTTTTTGCTTTGCAGTTGAAAAACTACAGACTTTTAAGCTTCGTACAGACAAGCGCGACGTGACAGCGCGACGCGACACCGGCTATTGTTATACCGTGAAGTTTTCTTAGAAATTGTATTGTTCGAGTCGAGTCGTGCCGTCGCGTCGCGCTGGTCTGCACGAGCCTTTAAGTTACCTACTGTATCTAGCTTTTACATAAAATAAGTTCTTAAGGTGCGTCCATAAATAAAGCGGCATTTCGTGAGCGGCTGCCGCGTGCGGCCTGCCTCACTGCGATTGGACGACTGCCGCGCGCGAACGCGCAAACATTTGTCGGCTTAGTCCTAACTACACTAGTCTACAGCGCGGCAGAAATGTGTCCTGCAAACGCCGCGTGTTGCTGCCCCGCTCTTGCCGGTTAACGTTTGGACCCACCTTAAGAAATCCCTGGGCAGAGGTAAAAATGATACGTTGATTTTGTACAGAGTAAACCTTCTCAAATTTCATCCTCTTTGCTTACTAAACTCCCGATAAAAAAAAACAAAGAGAAAATAAGTACATAGCTTATTTCAACGGGTTTTCACCAGCCTCGGTGGCGCAGTAGGCAGCGCGTAAGTCTCATAATCTTAAGGTCGTGAGTTCGATCCTCACCCGGGGCATATCTTTTGGATTATTTGTGCTAATTTTTTCATCACAAATCCGAGCAATTCTCATATTTTTTATAACGTTCGCATTCTTATCGCAGACTCAATCTTTCAAAAATAACCCTAATTTATCCGCACTTTTGAGAAGTTTTTGACATTGGTTTGATTGTTTTCATGCACGAGAATAATAATGGGGTAATGACATGAAAAAAAAAAAACAAAAAAACAGGGCCCCACGCAAAAAAAACCGGGCATAATACAGGGTGGTGATTTAGTCACCCGGGCATCCGTCAACGCGGTGATTCTATCCGTCTTAAAGCTAGTTGCAGAAACGAACTTTAACTTTTAAAGCTGTCATTAAATACAAATCTTCCATTAACTTGTTGCAGAAAGCAACATTAGACTCGGTTTTAATGGTTCTTTGATTAAATTAATGAAATCATTAGTGTTAATGATCGATTACGTAATGGGGCATTAATGTTTGTATTTGTTCAACTGGGTGTTACTTAACAACT
The DNA here is from genome assembly GCA_914767755.1 of Agrochola circellaris. Classification (NCBI taxonomy): domain Eukaryota; kingdom Metazoa; phylum Arthropoda; class Insecta; order Lepidoptera; family Noctuidae; genus Agrochola; species Agrochola circellaris. The sequence continues at coordinate 11,054,911 of OU611862.1, forward strand.
TTCGCTATATAAGTCATATCCGATTAGTAAAAAAAGTTCATTCATGCATCGCAATTTTCTACTGTTGTATAGGAATTTTGTTTTTTTTTCACATTATCGGATATTCAAAATTCAAAAATTCAAAAGTCATTTATTCAAACTAGGCTGAGGATCAGCACTTTTCAAATTTCAAAATTACATAAGACAGTCCCCCCAAAACGCCCACCCATCACCTATGGCTTTCGCTATGAGTTTCATAGCGAAAGTTGTTTAGTGTGATGGGTAAAATCTCATAAACGTATGCTGGTGACTAAAACGCCATACGCCGCCCCGTATCCTATTAGAGTGCTGCAATTTGTAACCTCCTAATGCTGCAAAATCGTTTGTAAAAGTAACTGCCAGAAAAATAAGCCGTTTTTTGCAAGTAAGTTATTTTGAACTTTTGATAAGTTGTCAAGTGGACATAGGTCGAAGATTTACATAGTAAGGTGTCTCCACCGCTTTTAGACAAATACAACACTTAGAGCCAGTTTCACGAAAGAAAATTATCGTGACAAATTGTCAAGCTCACGTAATCTACTTGCAGTAGTTTACGCGGTTGACCATTTTTCGTTAAGGGGGATGCAGTAAGGTAGCCCGCGAAATTTAAATTTTCTTTCGTTTTTTGCAATTTGCAAGTCAGTGTCAGATTGTATGTTGATTAAAATATGATTCGCGACCGTAACAAATATGGCTTTATAGAATGATAATATTAATCATTAGAATCTGCAATACAACTCCATAAGTTGTAATAATCATCAAATGTCATGAATTCATGAAATAGGTAGTCCTTCAATAGGATTCCGTGAACTTTAGAGAGTTAAATTGACGATTTTTTATAAATCAATCTGCCTAGCCTTTCCTAACTATATTGGGGTAGGCTTCCAGTCTAACCGGATGCAGCTGAATACCAGTATTTTACATGGAGCGACTGTCTATCTGACCTACACAACCCAGTAACTGGGTAATACGACATCCCTTAGTAAGACTGGTTGTCAGACTTTCGGGCTTCTGACGACCCGTAACGACTGGCAAAGAACGAATGTTGAACAATTGTTGTTGAAAATGTGAACTGTCAAAAATACGAAACGGCTTAACCTGCTTTCCGAGGCACGGAGCAGTCTCGGTATGTAATGATGGTCACCCATCCACAGACCAACCCCGACAAGCGTACCTTAACCTGATGGATCCACCCGTGCGGCAGTTCTTTATTACTTAGCCGCGAGCTTTTTAGCGAGATTTTTATGATATAAATATTTGATACGGCCGCGAAACATATTATGATCAACATACAACCTGATACTGACCAGAAAATTGCAAAAAAACGTAATACAATTTTAATTTCGCGGGCTGCCATAACGCGTTCGGCTTAATTTCACTATGAAGCTTGACATACTTTACCCTAAGCATTGCCTATAAATAAATAATGAAGACGCTAAATAAGCCAATTTCCAGATTTTCGTTAACGGTATATTAATTTCTTTGGCTCACTGCCAGGAACCACTTTGTTTAAAATAACATCACTATGGGATGGGTAGCAACTAAGTCCATACTATATATCAATCAATCTGCCTAGCCTTTTCCCAACTATGTTGGGGTCGGCTTCCAGTCTAACCGGATGCAGCTGAATACTGTATTTCACATGGAGCGACTGCCTATCTGACCTCCACAACCAAGTAACTGGGTAATACGATACCCCTTGGTAAGACTGGTTGTCAGACTTTCGGGCTTCTGACGACTCATAACGACTGTTAAAGATCCACGAATGACAGCCGGGACCAACGGCTTAACGTGCTTTCCGAGGCACGGAGGAGCCTCGGTATTTTAAGATGGCCACCATCCACAGACCAACTCCGGCAAGCGTAGCTAAACCTGATGGATTGAACCGTGTGGCGGAAAGTCCATACTATATATATTATTATAAATGCGAAATTAACTCTGTCAGTCTGTCTGTCATTTTTTCACGGAACCGATCGTTATGAAATTTGACGGATGTCCCTCTTCAGATCCTGACACCTCGGGACCTGAAGAGGGGCATACGCTCCTTTAAATCTAAAATATATCTGCCTAGCCTTTTCCTATTATATATTAGGTCCCCACCTATGAAATCAGCGATATATTTGTATGGAGAATTTTAAAGAAGTCACTTTTTTCATATGAACATTTTCTTAATTTATATAACAACCATGAACACTAATGTTTTAAACTTTTATGCACTTATGTTTAAAAACTAAGATAACGTAATATGCCACCTAGATTAAGCGACGAAAATAAGTTTTGGCTAGGCTAAACAAATTGTGGTCATTTCTGCTAACAAAATGAGGAGTAATTTTTAAGGTATTTTTTATGTTTAGAAAACTATAAGTAATAAGATTTTTTTACAATTGGTAGTTGTCTATGATGGTCATTATTCGATATAATACCAAGCAATTGATGAATATTTTAAATCATAGAAGTGACAAGGTTCTCTATTTGTGAGAAAAAAACGCCAATTTCATAGGTGGGACCCAATATTATATGTATATATATGTTGGGGGTCGGCTTCCACTTTAACCGGATGCAGCTGAATACCAATATTTAAACCGCTTTTATATAACTATATTACGGTTTATAGCTATATCTCTAGGGATATAACGGCTGTAACCATCTTACTGCGACATTTATATACATCCCATGCTGATTTCGGCTTCGGTGACTATTTTGTTTCCAACGACTATAAGTCACTTGCTATGTAAACAACAGCGAAAGGAACTTAAAATAACATACACAAAGTGAATAAATACGTATTATTGAAGGCAACTCAAAAACCACTCATCAGAAGTTCACCAAATTTTTATGGGACCACCTCAGCCGTATACCCTTTGAAATAAAGAATTTTCAAAATCGGTTCACAATCGACGAAAATAACGACGAATTGAATTACTCGTATTATTATTATCTTTTTTAATGTAATCTATTTGGCATGCCACCATAATTGTAATTGTTTGTTGATGTTAATTTTGTACGCCATATATTGGCAAAACATAGTGCACATATTTTAGACAATGTACTATCTGTAACCATACCTATGTTTAACAAAATAAATGATTGATTGATTGATTGAATTTTTTTTTAAACAGTGCATACAGCCGAGCATAGAACCTGCTTCTTTTTAGTCGGTTAAAAATAATAATCACGATTTCTTTAGAACAGACTTCGATTTTGTATTTTAAAGGTACCATTCCGTATCCAACCGTAGTCGGCAACTGCAGGCGACGTGTCACGGCGTCATGTCGCTGCAGTCATGATTCCGAACTCGACCGCAGGCGGCAGCAGCCCGTATTCCAGTCGGTAGATAGAAGAAAGAAAAAAGTGTTATCGCTCGAGCGTTGGCGGCACTACTGTACCCTAATTACGTAATACAAGATCAATCAGAATCTGAATCGTTTTGAAACAGATTGCTAATCCATTGCTTCGTATGTTCGAAAAAAAAATCTGCTCAACAACGTAAATAACACAATGAATGTTATTGACCTGTCAAATTGAAACAGATTAGTCGGAATTGTCAACGAAAATGTGTTGCGTAATTAGATAGCTGGTCTTCGGTCGGGCTACACCTGTCGCCTTTCACTCGCCCGTAGCTGCCAACGAGGTGTCGCTAGCTACGGAAGGTATTTCATAGGAATTCATAGAAACCAATGGTGTCGCGGCGACACGTCGCCTGTAGCTGCCGCCTGCGGTCGTTTACGGAATGGTACCTTAACACATTTTTAGACGTTACTTGGTATTGCCAGTTAAACTTATTGCCTCCTGGCCTGCCCATCATAATTAACTAGAAGAATGGATAAACCGAAGAGGTATCAAATATTTTCAATTTTAAATTCTCCATGTTCCGAGAATATTCTCCGCCTAAAAGAATTTTGCAGAATATTCTCGATTGGACCCATCACTAATCTCGTATATTTATGCCATTTCCATGGCATCATGCGAGATTGTGTGAAAGCGGTGTCAAAACGAAACTGAAACGCTGCCATTTTCTGACGCGCTTTATTTATTTAACGGTTTATGTACACACATATAAACAGACAAGAAGAAAGGAACAGAAAAATACACGACGTACAAAGGTGATGCTTATTTCTAAAGAAATCTCTTCCAGCATACCTGCGATAGGAAAGTAGTTAAAGAGATGTAGAAAACATGTGTAAGAATAGAAGAGAAAATAAAATACATAAAATAGAAATACTTAATTATTCACTAATTTAACTATAACATTAACTATAAACATACATTATGAGAATAAACTTACATACATACTTCTAAAATAAATATCACTAAAATATATATACTTCATTATAATGTACTTAGTATAAAATAATAAAAACAAAAAAAAACAAAAAACAGCTATGACGAAATAGAAAGATAGTGTTCTTTCATTCTTCTTTTAAAAACTGCATCAGTTGTAGGTTGCGGTTGTATAAATCACGTGATTTAAATCATAGCAAGCATAGCATAGTTTGTATTAGTGATACTGCAGTGCCTTAAGCATGTTTGCCGAAGAGAGGGTCCCGGACTTTTACGCCATCATAAGGTCGCGTCTTTTTGACAGAGTTTGAGATGCTCCAGTAATAGCAGTTTGAAGGTTGTCTTGTGCAATCTAGCTAGTCCTATATTGTGCACTGGATTTCTGTGCACCTAAACGAGAGTGGACGTCTTTTGGCTGAAATGATGATGATGATGAAACGAGAATAAAAAATTACGAAAGACTAAGTCATGTTTTTGATGACTATGGGTACCTAATACATACCGTCATGTTTAATTTTTTAATATTTTTACAATTTATTCAATTTGAGCATAATATGGATTTTGCCTGCAATAAAACTTTTTTCAATTATTAATAATTATTATTTATATCCCGAAGTAGAAATAACAAAGAATATAATTGTCAAAAATGTAGAGACGAAAATATGTTACCCAGATTTGGAGAAGTCAAGTACACGCAAAGTTAAAAGCATAGAACTTTTGTTCTAAGATACTGATCTGTTTATTCCAGTATAATATCACCAGCCTCGGTGGCGCAGTAGGCAGCGCGTAAGTCTCATAATCTTAAGGTCGTGAGTTCAATCCTCACCCGGGGCATAACTTTTGCAGAAAAAACCTACAAAAACTGTTATATTTATGACCTGTTTATACAGCTTTCTGTGTTTTGAAAAAGGTAAAGTGAAAGAAATGGAGCTATTAGATTCTTCATTTTCATTTCATCTAGCTTTAGAATACCTGGAATGTTCATATTTTTTTCAAACATAAAAATCAATCTAGATTTCGATATAAAAACATATATGTTCGCAAAAAATAATGATTGTCATTTTTTCTCGTTACAAATAAATAAAAACAATAAAATCGTATCAATTCTCTAGGGTATAAATTTCAGTACGAGGCTCAATACATTTCATTTGGTTCATACGATCGGCGCAGTCGGTCGTATATAAATTGCTCGTAGGAAGTTTTGGGTGACATACTTCTTGTATATTTTTTTGTTTGAAGGGTCACCAATTCAATGGTTTCAATTCATAGTTTTTATTCATAAAGTTGACAATGTCGCAAATAGCCGTCAAATATATCGGCATAATCCTAACTAATAATAAAAATGCAAAAGTGAGTTTGTTTGTTCCTACGCTTTCACGCTAAAACGGCTGCTCGGATTTAGATGAAATTTGACACATGTACCTATAGACTATTATCACATAAAAATGGACAGCAACAATATATTTTTATATCACAAAAATTGGCTTGTTTGGGCCGCTCACAATTTGTGTTCCATATTTGAACGGGACACGATAATTCAGGATTTGTGTTTCCATCCCGCGATTTCAACTGCGCTTCGATAACTATAGGAAGATATATTGCGATGGACTATCAGGCTAACGATAGTCACGTATTTGTAAAATATTGCAATAAAATATTAGATTGTGAAATGGTCTATTTTGATTTAGGCTTATTGTAAAACAAGAGAGATGGTGCTAAAATACAGGCGCATAAAAAACGAATTCTAGAACGTGGAATAATAATTTAAAAAAAAAAACGAGCTTACAGTAGTCACTTATAATGTGTAAGACCTGACATCTCACCTTGGTAATAAGCAGCAGGAGCCAATAATAAATAAAAGCCTTGGTAATAAGGAGCAGGGCCTCATCAAGGTCGTTTCTGATGGCCAACTCCAGCATTGCGCGGGTTCATGGTCAAATAAAATAGCATGCGCTTACGCCTACAGGAAGCCCTGTTACATACTTCCGTCGATTTTCACGAAATCACTCCCAAAAATAAAATAAAACATAAAACATGCAGATGAACAGCTATTTGTCGAAACCACACGCTAAAATTCCTAATCGACACAAAATTTGTATCTACTCATTTTAGGCTATTAACTGAACACATTTATGCTAGCTTGGTTGCAATTCTACGTGGTCCACATTACTGCGAATGTTACCTCCATTACCAACAGTATTGGACCTGTGAAATTGCGGATGCGTTTCGATCTAATCGTCGCACACCACGTACTCATTTCCGTGGCAACGTTTTGTGTGAATGGCCAGTATCTGCACACAGAGGTACCTACGTATCTCTAGGGAGGAGGTTAGGCTAAATAGTATTTGTTAGGTATCGTTATCGTTTCAGTAGTGACTTTGTTTTGAAAATAGAAGAGCGAATCGACGAATTATTAGCTAATAGCTTCTACCCACGGCTTTCCAGTACCCTAATCTAACCCTGGCTACAGTATAATAAAGTAACAGTATTATGTCTCGGCTGTGACCTTGAAATAATTACCTACGTTCGCTCGGAAGATAAACCTTCTGCGTCCGTATGTAACTGCCGCGCACTCAATTACTGTTGCGTACACTGAGATTTCGAAGCACGTCGTTTCAGCCGTTTTCTATGATGACATAATAGGTAGTGTTTCTTATTTATACTGTGCCCTAGCGTAGATTTCAGGCTAAATGTACGTATACTTACCGTCATCGTATCGCTGGCGACGTTGTTTTGAAAATGGGACAGCTCGATGTAATTATTTAGATTCTTGCGACCGAATCCTGCTTTACAGCTTATTTACGACTTGGCAACACATCGAGATTTGCTTATTATAATTATGTAAAATTAATAATAATACTAAAGAGCCAACTACTGCGCACACATTCCCTTTGTCTCTCTCATACTTATCGGTCTGTATTCACTGCACAACTGAATATAGAACGCTTAGTTCATTCTCTATGTCTATGGTTTTCCCGGCAATGTGTGACTGCAACGAAAGAAGAAAGAACTTTGACACATGACATAATGTTATTCATTGTTAATGAATAATGTTAATCATTATGCCATGTGTCACTTTGACACATGACATAATGTTATTCATTGTTAATGAATAATGTTAATCATTATGCCATGTGTCACTTTGACACATGACATAATGTTATTCATTGTTAATGAATACTTAATGTTAATCACTATGCCATGTGTCAAAGTTCTTTGAACGTAAGAATAAAAATAATAGACAAATACTGCCGGGCTGATAAAATTTAGCAACTACCCCACGATTATCTGAATCATTTTGAAGGATATTGCTAATCCATTGCTTCATTTGTTCGAAAAATATGTCTGCTCAACAACGTTAATAACGCAATGAATGTTGTTGAACTGTCAAAATGAAACAGATTGTGATTGGTTGTGTGTTACAAAAATTGAGTTTTTCTTTTCACATTCCCCTAAAATTAATGTCTTGAACCACTATCACATTCCAACTCGAAAATGTATCAATTATCCCGTTTGATAGTTCTCAGTTCAAAAGATGCATTCGATATTAACTTGAGATTTCAAAGTACCTCGTTACCTACCTAGAAAAGTTTTAATATAAAATATGCAGGTAGACTTCGATTGCTGATTATAAGTAATTGGCTTCCGCTACTGCAGAAGCCAATTTAAATTATTCTATTTATCTTGGATACATTTCTAGGCATAACGGATGATTCAAAGAGCTAATGGTTTCTTGGGTTCTTTATTTATTTCGTCTTATTGATATGAATTGCATTCCTTATTATTTACTAGCTTTTGCCCGCGGCTTAGCCCGCGTGATGGTCGGAAATCACCCATAAAAAGTATAGTCCTAACCCAGGCCATGGTCTACCTATGTGCCAAATTTCATCCAAATCCGTTCAGCCGTTTTAGCGTGAAAGCGTGACCAACAAACAAACTCACTTTCACATTTATAATATTAGTTAGGATTTCTTTCATCTGTCATGTGAGAAAGGGACTCGACAGCCCAAGGGCTCCGTACCTTATTTATTTATTTATTTAGCTACTACGGCTGTGCTACAGCCAATTACAGTAACTAAAATTATAATTTTTAAGGAGACAAAATAACACACATTAAAATATACAAAAAAAAAAAGATGAAAAAAAAAGAAAAACAAAAGAAGGTTATCAACACTTTCATAAATTTCTCTCACAGTACTTCTGACATACTAATAAAATCTTCGTCCATCCATCCGCAAACAGGTCGCCTGTTGGTTTAGAATCCAAGAGATCATTAAGCGCGGCCAGGGTGCGAGGAATTGGCGACTTAGCACGTGCAACAGTACGACATGGAGGCACGGCAAACAGCCTGTGCCTTCTGCCCCGGCAGTATTGAGATCTTGACAGTCCCGCTCATGACGCTTTTGTTTCATTCGATATTCTTTTTTCAAACGCACACAACTGACTTATGTACATAACTTAGAAAGCTGCCTTGCTAAAATGGGATACAGCTGGACACATTCTACCGCAAGTTAGACCACAAATTGGCCGAAGTCACGACCTTATAGGTCTCAACTTGGCAACTGATCATGTGGAAATGGAATGTTTGAGCTGTGGGGTAATTGTGTAACAGAGTTACAATGGAAGTGCTTTACATATTAACAGTTCAATAACATTCATTGCGTTGTTTACATTGACAAGCAAACAAAATTTTCAAAAAATTTGGCACTGTATTAAGTATTGTGAGTGTTATGCAATTAGGGTGCTAGATTCATTTAAAAAGCCCGTTCCATACAAATGTCAAACAGAGAGAAGGGAAATGAACGTTGCGAGACCATTGTTATAATTTAATTGAAAAAAAAAAACAAAAAAAAAGACGTGACTCTTTTTTTATAAAAAACACAGAACGCTAAATATATTGTACACATACAAAGGTCGCGCAACGTTCTTACCTACCTCGTTATAGCGCTGTGCTGCTTGCATATCATTACAAATACTAACAACCTACGAGAAAATATAGTGCATTTTGTAATATTTTGTACATATATTTTCATACAATATCTTTTACAACACACTTGCTCGTAAAGTGGCTCTTATTGAACCGCTTTTAGGTTCATAATGCAGTGTATTAAACACGCATGCTTTTTACTTTAAATTACTGCACTAGTGCGATAATGTGCGCCATAGCTATTTATAGTCCGAGTAATGACATGGTAGTATGGAATTAGTATTTAACAGAAATTGAGTTTAGTGAAGCTTTTCACCAAAGGCAAGCGCTCAAAAGCTGTATTGTATACAGCGCTATGTCTTGATTTTTTATTTGGTCTGAGCAAGATGCATAATCAGCTTATAAAATTCCTACTGCTGGGAAACAGGCCTCCTCTCTGGAAGAACGAAATATTACGTGTATATGAAAATAATAGTCGACTGTTTTTGCCTTATTACGAGGATAAGGTCTCTTCACACTTGACACGCCCTCCCGCTCCACCCAGAGCGGGAGAAGTTATTTGATAATTTCCCACACTCAAAAAAAAAAAAAAAAAATCTCCACACACCACCAAGGAACGAGCATTAATAACCGATCATTGAGCTTTAAACAAATTTATTGCAATAGCGATTCCAGATAAATCAGTCCAAGAAAACATCGTGAGGAAACCGGCATGTCCTAGGACCATAAATTCGCAGGTAGGTATAGGATTTCCATCAACACGCACTGGGCCCCCCGTGACGGATTAGGGCCCACTCCCTCTCACCGAGAGAAGGCCTGTGTCCCAGCAGTGGAAACATTATAGGCTGATTATGCTTATGCAGTCCAAGATGTTGTTGTCCACCTTATAACCTACACATAAAAATGAATAAACAGTCAAAATGTTATCGGGTTTTTCCATCTGGAATTTCTCAGTAGCAGCCCGGAGTCTAGATTTATGCCCGGTTGATGGCAATAAGTTCGCCTCCTATTACATGGGACTCATACATAACTGGCAAAATGTGGGTGTACTATAGGTACACCTCTGTCTAACCCTCGGGGATTACAGGCGTGATGTTATGATATGTTAAACAGTCAAAGAGTCACGTAATAAAAACACTGAAAGGATTGATCTGAACATGCAATGATCAGCACGTTTGCCTACTGCATCTTGACAATTCCAAACTTCATAATTATTAAAATCAGGGATCATATGAGAAAGAGATGGAGCTATACATCCTATATAGCTCCATCTGCTTTCCTCCCTTCAGTAGGAATAAAAGAATACTGCTTTAAGAAGTGGTGGTAGGCCCCTAGCTTTACAAAATATTTCCCTTCACAATTGTCCAAAGTACACTGAGAAAGTACATCTAAAAGCAAGTTAAAATGAAATAACTACAGCCGGTCTCTATCATTACATTTATATCTACATTTCGTCGTTGAAGTCCTATAAAGTTCGGGACCAAACGGCTTGGGTTTAAGTGGTCATCCATCACACTGATTTCAGGATCCACCCATGTAGTGACGGCTCCAGATTCACTTAAGTAAGAAAGTTTATTTGAATTTATGAGGGTTTTTAAGGCTAGTCTAAGGCTATACAGTTCAAGATTTAGATCTTTTTGATGGATAGTTAAAAAATACTATAGACGTAGATATATTTAGTAACCTATTCCGCTTAACTATTCCTAAAGAGTCATAAAAATCCTGTTTGAAATCGACACGTGTTTGACCTCTCAACGAGGTGTCCTCAGGATGACGATTGACTTGGCGCGAACCTGAACACGGCGTGTTGCCACGCCGAGCGCCGGACGCTTACAGGGTTTTCTATGTCTCTTTAGGAATAGTTAAGCGGAATAGATTACTAAATATATCTCCGTCTATAGTATTTTATAACGGATTTCTGCAAGGTCATGCCTGAATCAATTAACTGTTCATAGTAAAGTTGCATTGAAACAAATAATATCTACCTACAAGTTAATATAACTCTGAAACCGCCAACCCGTCTTGAGCAAGCGTGCAACTGTTCCCTATAATATGTTTGTTTCCATAATTCGTCAAAATGTAGAGAACGGCTGGTTTATCAGTCTTATTTATTTAAATAACGATTGCCTGCTGCACATAAAGTAAGCAACAAAGCGCACAGCAAGCAAACAACATATTAACATTTGACTAAAAAACTTCATGCAAACATTAAACACATTACTGCTATACATAAATATGTCAACATTGGGCTCCTGAGCGTTTAGCAGGTTGTATCACAGTCATATCGAGCAGTATGCAGTATGTCAAAGACTAATTAGATGTGATTTTTTATATTAAACGTACCCCCAAGAATCTAGGGTAAGGCTAAAAAGAACTTATAAGAGATTCGATCAACAATAGCACTAGATTAAGGATTATTAACTAAAACATATCGCTCAAGAGGCCGGGATTGCATATAACTTGATAATAATCCTTAACACTCAAACACAAAGTTTATTATGGTTTGCAATATATTTACTATACTTCGATTGAATAGGAAACGTATTTTTATTTTAAAATAAGAACAAAAATATTTATGGAAAAATAAAACATACTTTCTAAGCAATAAGGTTTTCAACCTATGTCAAAACCACAAAATAATGTTGTGGTCTTATTTTCCAACCGTTTTTGATGCGCTCATCGGAATTCGAGTGCTATTGTTGATCGAAGTGTAAGGGTAAATCAAGATCTATTCACGCAGGAACAATTAGACACAATTTATGAAACATTCGAGAAGATAACAGACAACAATACAAGGCACAGTAATTAAATACAATGTTATTATTTTGAAGGGCCTTGATAGACTGTATTTGCTTAGAGTAAACAACTTGATAGTGGAAATATAGGGTGGCATATTATGTACGGTTATTCACTTCGCATAACTTATCAAATACCTAGCCATAACTAATCGTCGGTTTTCTTATCTCTGGATTAACCAAAACACTAAGAGCGTTCATTCTAAAAGTTGACTACGTCGCAAATAGCTGTCAAATATTTACCTGTTTTGATTAATTTGGCAATATTACTGTATGGAAATACGAAATAACGCTAACCAGTGAACTAGAATAATGAATTGAACTTATGACACTGAATTTGATGTTGTAACCGTTTTAGGTGTCAAAAAGACACTTGGAAAGTTTCTAAATACTTTTTTTACATCAAAAACTAAATATAAGGTGTTACGATTTTAATTATTGCATGTCATAATCAAAATTTTAGTTCACTAGGTAGCCATATTTCATATTTCCATACAGTAATATTGCCAAATTAATCAAAACAGCCAAATATTTGCGACGTTGCCCACTTTCAGAATGTTCGCTCTTAACGTCAGAGGAGACAGTAATAAATATCAGAATAAAAAAAGACGAAGTAAAAAAAAAACTAAACACCGACCGACTTCAAATAATCACTATAAAGAGAAAAATAAGTTTAGTATCGGAAGTCGGTAGCAAAAATTTTAACAAAACTAAAGACAAAGACTTCCGAAAGTAAAGTGATTTTCACGACTTTAAAAAAACCACAACTAGGTGTTGTTGTTTTTTTAAAGTCGGTTTTTCATCATCTGGCACCGGGTCGACTGCCCATGAGCTCTCTCTCTAATATTTCATTTAATTACCATAAATTATTACGGCTTCCTTCCAATCTCTTAACCGTATATTCCAATAAATAAACATCCAAATAATAAATCTGATAAAGGTCGACTCCTGTTTATTCTGCAAACTCGCTGAACAATGAACTTCTTATACAATTAAAAGCTGAACGGAGTCATTAATTAAGTAACTTCTCCAGAAAGCTGTGTCGTTGGTAAGTGTTGAGTCACTAGGCTCAGGATCGATCCTTACCAGGGTATTGCCAGAAGACAAGGAAATCAAGATAATGTACTGCATTTTTCTTTACTTTTTAACTATTCATGCCTTTTTTTTGTTAATGTTATAACAAATAAAATCTTCGAATATTTTGGAAAGAAACGTTTAATTATAATTTACTCTTATACAATTAAACGCTGAACGGTGTCATTAATAAAGTAACTTCTCAAGAAAGCGACCTCGTTGGTAAATGCTGAGTCACGAGGCTATAGATCGATCCTCACTAGGGTATTGCCAGAAGGCAAGGCGATCAAGATAATGTACAGCACTTTTATTTGTATCTTTTTTATTATAATATCATCGGCATAGTGAGCTACTTCGCCCGCCAACTCCACTTATATACGATTACTGCGCTCGACGCTTGACGTGTCCACACGTCGGGCCGAGTTCGCAACAAGTCAATCGCCTTCCTGAGGATGCCTCGTTGAGAGGTGAAACACGTGTCGATTTCTTACAGGGTTCTTTATGACTCTTTAAGAACAGTTACGCGGATTAAGTTACTAAATATACGTCGTCTATTGTATTTTATAATGGATTTCCGCAAAGTCACGCCTGAATCAATTAACTACTAAATTTATGTGTTTGTTACTATTTATCAAAGACACTGAAACTCTTAAGTATTGAATCAATATTTATTCGTTTTCAACTGATTATTCTCGTCCCAAATAATGGTCAATTGGACCCGGGAACCACGCAAAATACACAAAACAAATCAACCCACTGTTCTATTTCACAAAATCTATTCTGTACGTCCGGCCGTCCGTCCCCTCTATTTTAATTCAACTCAGGCGAGCGAACAGTTAATACTGAACTCGGGAAAGTTACATCAACAGATCGGTAGCAGTCTGTTAGTTATTCAATGTGTGTAAACCGTTCGTAAGTTATATGTAATTTTAAAAGTTTTATTGAAACACACTACTTGGGAGGTTGGAGAACGGTAAGATGAATTTATAAGTCTGTGTTGGTCAGTAAGAGAATTTGTTAAAGGTACTTAAATCACGAGTATAAGGTTACTTTAAGACCTGTTTTTTTTTTCTTTCGAATTTATTTTTTTAGTTTTTATTTTATACTTTTTTTGTTGTAATACCCCCCACACACATTCAAGTTCTTATAATACCTACCACTACTTACTATGTGAAGATAACAACTTAATCAACATAGACGAACTGAATTACATACTAACACGCCTGTATTACCCAACGGGTTAGGCAGAGGTGTACCTACAGTGTGGCGGCATCTACATCGCCACATGCGAACTACGCATCAAAAACCTGACGTCACACAACATCCTGACGTCACACAAATCCTGCATAGCGCAATTAGAGTTTACCTCGCAATGGACATACAAGCTCCCGACTTCAACCTCTGGGCCCGCCAGACACGACACCCGTCTGGTCGGAGGATCCTCCCTTTTCTATGGTTGATGAGTGAACTTTACACCCTGTTCGTCATACCCCTAAAATAGTATACCCACATTTGCCTATTGCCATCAACCGGGCACAAATCCAGACTCCGGGCTGCTACTGAGAAATTCCAGATGGAAAAACCCGATAACACTTTGCCCAACCCAGGAATCGGACCCAGGACCTCATGCTCGGCAGTAGCGGTTGCGACCACTAGACCAACCAGGCTGTCAAACTGAATTAAAAAGCTATTATTCATCGCCTACTCAAATGGTTCAAAGAAATCGATGTACCATCAAAGAAGTTCAGTTTCAAAACAAAATCCCGTGAAGACGATGACCACATCTGTTACCGGCCCGGTGCTATAGCCGTCGAGCGCTGCAAGCTTCGATCAATCGAAGGCTGCAAGCAAGAATAGTCCTTACGGTGGTTAGATATGAACTGCTTCGATGGTACTTCGATTTCTTAGTGATTGCTGGGCTGATAGGTAATAGGTAATAGGTAATACGGGCTGATATCCGCAACTCCACGACTAAGCGCGTATTTTGCGTACGGGTGGGAAAATCGGTTATTCGATCCACCCCAGCTCCTAGAGGTGTTTATTAAATGACCCATGGCCAGTTACAGCTGCAGTGACTGTACGCAGCTGTTGTTTAGTTAGTCGGAGAACCTGTTTCGTGAAGCGGCCATCAATTGTAGGGAGTGCCTCCTTGGCCTGCCTGCACTCACCGTGGTCCAACCAAAGTTTGTGATGTTGGTCCCTGGTTCGTTTCCTTACCAGAGTGCGTAGGTACCCGAAGGGGAGTGGCGCAATGGGTTCTGGCCCCACTGGTGCCATGCTCGACCCCCTTCTGGCAAGTTCGTCGGCTGCGTCGTTGCCCCGCGAACCGCTGTGTCCTTTGATCCATTGAATGGTAATATTATTGAGGCTACCCACCTGGTTAAGGCGCTGGTGGCACTCGTATATCAGCCCAGAGTCAACAGTGTGGCTGTTTAGCGCTAGCAGAACAGCCATGCTGTCTGAGAGTATACGTATCGAGTGGTCCTTAACTTCCCTGGCCATGATGGCTAAAGCGGCAAGAGATATACCCATACATTCGGCCTGGAACACTGTGTTATGGACCCCCAATGGTGTGGCTATCTGTATGTTGAAGTCCTCCGAGAAGATTCCAGCACCTGTGCCACTACCTGTTTTGGATCCATTGGTGAAGATTCGTAGCTCTGTGGGGCGTAAGCCCTCGCATCGGTGATCCTCATGAAGTTGAATCCTGTATTTTTTATCGAAGATAAATTGTTTGGGCACCCGATCATTTATGGCTTTCGTAATAGGGAACTCAGAATTGAGTCCCTCGAGCAGCGCGGTGTGTTGTGTGTTTCTCTTACCCCAGAGATTAATTGCCTTAAGACGCACCGCCGCCATCGTCGCCTCCTGCTGTATAAACAGATGGAGCGGGGTTAGACCCAGCATGGCTTCGATTGCCGCAGTCGGAGTAGTCCTCATGCAGCCAGTGGTCGCAACGCAGGCTAGTCTCTGCAGGCGTTGTAGTTTGTTGGAGGTTGTAACCAGCTGTGTGCGGGGCCACCAGACCACGGCCCCGTAGGCGATCATGGGGCGGATCACAGCTGTGTACAGCCACAGTATGATTTTGGGGGATAGGCCCCAGTTCTTACCTATCATTTTCCTGCATTGCCAGAAGGCGATGCAGGCCCTGTTTAGCTTGTTGTCTACATGGCTACTCCAGTTTAGCTTACTGTCTAGAGTGACCCCAAGGTACTTGACCTCGCTGGCCAACTGAAGCTCTGTATCGAACAGTTTCGGTAGACAGAATGGGCCTAATGCTCGTTTTTGGGTAAACATGACTAGTTCAGTTTTAGTGGGGTTCACTGATAGTTCAAATTTCCTGCACCAACTTTCTACGATACGTAGTGCTTGCTGAGTGAGGTTACAGATCGTTCCCGTCACCTTCCCCGATACAAGGATTGCGAGGTCATCTGCATACCCTATCGTGTAATAGCGGTTGGCGTTGAGTTTGGTGATGAGGTCATTAATTACCAGATTCCATAGAAGGGGGGACAGAACTCCTCCCTGAGGGCAGCCTCTGGCTATCATGGCCAACTGCTGCTCATCCTCAAGGCGAACCACTCGTTTGCTTAACATGTTTGTAATCCAGTCCGTTAGTACCTGTTCTACTCCATGTCTGGAGAGGGCGCTACTGATGCTGGAGAAGTTGGTTTTGTCGAAGGCTCCTTCGATGTCTATAAAAGTGCCCAGGCAGGTGCCCTTTTGATGAATCGCGTCCTCTATCTGGCTGACTACCAGATGAAGAGCAGAGTAGCGGTTGCGACCACTAGACCAACCAGGCTGTCAAACTGAATTAAAAAGCTATTATTCATCGCCTACTCAAATGGTTCAAAGAAATCGATGTACCATCAAAGAAGTTCAGTTTCAAAACAAAATCCCGTGAAGACGATGACCACATCTGTTACCGGCCCGGTGCTATAGCCGTCGAGCGCTGCAAGCTTCGATCAATCGAAGGCTGCAAGCAAGAATAGTCCTTACGGTGGTTAGATATGAACTGCTTCGATGGTACTTCGATTTCTTAGTGATTGCTGGGCTGATGTATGTACGTGATTCTTTTTTTACATACATGAAAAAAAAACTTGTGAAATACATAACCTATTATTAAGAAGTCTGTTAAAAATTATGCGTCGATATTAGCGATGACACGGAATGGATAAAATATAGGAACGGCCATAGAAATGAAGTCAAGAATGAGATAGGTAATTAGTGTAAGGTATAAATAATACCTAAATTATTCACAAAGCGCCGTGACAAATGGCGTTTATATTAATTATTCATTGTAAGCCATAGCTTCCAATTATACTTAATTGTAACTAATTATAACCGTGTACCTATATTACATAATCTATTCATAAACGGAATCAGTTGTGATTGGTTAATTCAGACTATAATTAATAGATAATAACATGCGAAAATAACTCTGTCTCTTTCTTAAAATTTATTGTACTTAGTAAAGAATTTGTACACCGTTGTGAAAGGATGTATAGAACCATTCTACTTTTTATCACCCGCTATGAGAAAATCAGTAAGTTTATTTATGTACATAAAATTAGGAACAAGAATAATAATAAAAAAACATAAACAGTTTTTTTTTTTTATTTGGCTCGCGCGCGGTTTTTTTTATCATACAACCTGTTACTTGTTCATAAAGTGTTCGTGATTGGATTGAAAAGCTATTTTACTCCCTGTTTACAAAGACCAAACTCTGTACCTCTTTTTAAATAGATGTGATATAAAATATATTAACACCATACTATGTACAACTATTTTCTTACAAATAAATAAAATTCTGAATCTGATTCTGAACGGATTTCGATAAATTTTTGCACATAGGTAGACCTTAACCTGAATTGTAGACAAAGGATTCTTTTTATCCCGGTATTAGGCTCCCGTGGGATAATTTCGGACCCACATGCGGGCAAAGACGCAGGAAATATCTAGTAATTCAATAATTAAACGTAAATAAACCAGCTTGCCATCGTATACACCCGTATGTCCCAAAATGCGAACATTGTCTACGTTGTAAAGCGTTCTGGGTGCTACAAATTACCAACTTACTTAACATTTCACTCAACTACCAACGTCCCTTTTTCCACCTCAATAAGGTTTGTAATCCCTTGATTTTGTGTTCATGGATGGTAGATATAACTTAGTGGGGATGACATGTCACCCTGTAAAGAAGTTTTAACAAAGTTCTGAGTTCTACAGCGGATAATAGACGAGTGCCAGTTCTAAGCCCACGACAATATGATAGTTTAATGTTCCAGGATTTTCCTAGGCTCAGTTGTGAGTTTGAATTATATCCCAGTTCTGAATGAGTTTTAGTTGGACACCTTTTAAGTTTATTGTTAGGCCTGTCGTCCACGACGCTAGGTACTCAAAAGTATAACCCGGTTTTTATAACTGTGCGCCTGTCAACGTTAAAATATTACAGTGTATGTGGTTTAAATAATAACAATTACATATTAACAAATAATTAGACAGAACTGTGGAGACGACAAGTGTTGTGTCGTATTAAGAGGCGTCGGGGAATTGAGGAGGTGACCGGGCGGGTGAATCTACGATTTTGACAGCTCCAAGCGCACAGTTATAAAAATCGAGCTTTAAAGTGTTACGTATTCAAATCACCAATGAGTAGCCAGAATGTCACAACACTAGTATTTCAATAGAGATCCGTTACAGGACGAGACTAACTAACGCGTTATTAATTTTGTGTGAATGATTGGTCTAACAATAAAATATGGGACCTATCGGCCAGAGCATAATCAATCTATAATGGTCACACTGCTGGAACACGTAATCGACCACGCGAGTAGATGTCACATGTCTTCGAATTTTTGGTAAGACATGCCGGTTTCAATAAAATAAATAAATAAAATAAATACATAGTGTTTTATTTCAGGCAAAATACACATATACAAAAAAAAATGAAATAATAAGTAGTCAAAACATTAAAAATTATCAATAAAAATTATCATAAAAAAAAAAACATTCATTGTCTTTCGTATTTTTTTTTCCTCACGATGATTTCCTTCACCGTTTTGAGAGAAAAGGACTATGAAATAATTTACACAAAGTAAAGCGGTTATCTGGGTTCGAATCTACGACTTACAACTCGTAAGTCGCGACCGTTATCACTCGGCCATCAATGCTCTATCGGCCATATCAGAGCTAAATAGACAAAAAAAACGATATATATATCAAAAAGGTACCCACAAAAAAAGGTGCGATGGAAATGCAAGTGATTTAAAAAATCGGAAATCTGACTTCATATTTTCATGTTTTACATATTTTTAACATTCGATATTCACGTTCCATTAATTGCAAGAATTGTGTTCGAATTTAATTACAGATCATTGTCATGTTAATTAAGGAATGGCCGTAGTCATGAATTACTGATTTTAATGTAAACTACCGGATTTAAAAACGGTCATATTTTTTTCAGTTGGCCGAATTTTTTGAGTGGTGGATTTAATAAATTGAAATAATTTTCTTTCAATGTACCATAAATGTTGCCTTACCCTACTTCTAAACTACGGTCTCACTTACACTAGACGACACCTACATGAGTACCTTCATGCAATAATGTAAATAATAAAAGGTTATTTTAAATTAGCTAGCTAAACTCCGTATACGCGATTGGTTTACAATATGTTAAAAAAAAAAACAATCGGATCCGAAAGGGGCATATAGGTACTACAACAGCGTTATCAAAAAGTAATAAAAAAAAAGAGTTATTGCTATTTAAAATTCTAATTTTTACAGTACCAAAATTACCCCAAATGCATGAAAAATTAGGCAATGTTCGACAGGTCTCATAAGTTATGACTTTTAGACACCCGCTAAACGAAGGCCGCCCGTGCCCAATGTACCCGGTAAAATTCTCCACTGAAAAAAAATGGGACGGTTTTTTTTTTCTTTATTAAAAATTCCCACATAAATAGACTCTCGATACGATAACTAATAACACCCTCACGGATCGGACAGTTTTTTTAACTTGTTATAGATATCTAAACTGGGTAACATAAAAGATTTGAAGATTTTTTTTGGGTCAACGACCTCTGTTCGTGTTGCTACTTGAAGTATGTGTTGAGAAAAACAGTTTTATTATGTTTTATCGTGTTAAGATACCGATATCCATCACGTCTGCGGAGTTTCGCTAGCTTATTTAATTTGACCCTGTTTAAAATTCTGCTGGATTTTCAACTTTCGGCGCTGAGCCAAGCATTGAAAATCGAAAAGCGACCTTTCATTGAGATGCTGGTTAGTGTAAGCACAGATGAACATAGATAGGACACTCCGCATTTTAAGTATGAAGCTACAAGTAGGTACAAAGCGGGCTCGAGTTTTCGAATTCAGAGGGCGCAACGTAGTCAGAAGATATGTATATAAGAGTTATGCGATAGAAAGAGAGGCATCTTCTAGGTGAATATAATATGTAACTGTAGGTAACGGCGACCTGAATTGCACTTTATTGAGTCGTAGCAAGAGTAGCTTTTTATGCTTTTTGTGCTTTTTTTTTGTTTCACGAACTGTGTCCAAATAAACATTATTCTTTCTTTCTTTTATATAAATGATTTTGCGGAGTGTCCCATCTACATATGTATACTAATCTGTGGTGTTAGATTGACTAACACCCTGCACTCTTCACTCTTCATTTTAGATCCCGTTAAGGTCCTGTTTTTTTAAAAGGGACGGCAGATGTTGTGTAGGAACAGTAAACTTACTGCTACCACATACTAATCCGCTTCTGAATATTTCCTAATGCGTAACACAAAAAACGCGATATCACGTTCAGCAGTCCAACTTTTAGCCCTTTGAAGCCTTCACGGCTGCACGGATGTTGATGAAAATTCGGCCGAATTTTACCATTTCTTTAAAGATTATTCTATACGTAGGTCACGACCTACGTTAGGGCATAGAATAATGTTTATTCCGGTAGTAAATTCCCGCGGGATAATTTCCGACAGTCACGTGGGTGAAGCCGCCGGAAAAAACCTAGTTAAACTATATCAATATGCCTAGTTTTTTCCCAACTATGTTGGGGTCAGCTACCAGTCTGGCCGGATGCAGCTGAATATCAGTATATTATATGGAGCGACTGCCTATCTGACCTCCACAATCCAGTAACTGAGTAATACGATACTCCTTCATAAGACTGGTTGTCAGACTTTCGGGCTTCTGACGACCCGACCTATCACGAATGATAGCCGGGACCAACGTTTTAATCTGTTTTCCAAGGCACCGAGGAGTCTCGATATGTACAGATGGTCACCCATCCACGGACCAACCCCGTTAAATCAATAAATTATTTAAAACTTTAAAAGTTACTGGATACAATACAAGTGGTGGTCGTATTGCTCTTACTGTTAGCAAAACAGATTGTTGGTCGCACTATATTAGATTAGGTTGGCTTACAGTCAGGTCGGAGATTGCAGCGCATTGCTCCTGAAGGTAGGTATTTATTGACAGAATCTGTCTTACGAGAAATTGATCCTCAGCATAAATGTGAACAGACAGCTGCTGGGGAGTTTGTTACGCCACTTCTTCCCAGCTAAAGCACTAGGAAGTAGTGAAGGGCGTTTTGGGGGACTGTCTTATGTAATTTTGACGTTCAAAAAGTGCCGATTCTCAGCTTAGTTTGATAAATGTCTATTGACTAAATAAATGACTTTTGTTTTTTTTTTAATTTTCAATGGACGCAGGAGCATTTTTTGAGTCGTTATTTCATCTTCTTACGGATGGATGCAGGGAATTCCTTAAATTTCTCAGTTTCAAATAGATCAAACAAAGCCTGTCGTTCAAATGAATGAAGTTTAAATAAATTAACATTATTATATCATAATACAAGCTGCGCCCTGCGGTTTCACCCGCATAAATGTTGATTCCGTAGGAATATCAGAATTAAAATTATCCCATGTCCTAACCCAGGTCAGGGCAAAGTTTGTATAGATGTTCGTCATTATTGCCGATGGGAAATCCCATCGAGTAAACGGTTTCTATAATCAGAATGTATCCATTGACCGTCAATATCAATCTAACTAGCCTTTTCCCAACTATGTTGGTGTCGGCTTTAAGTCAAACCGGATCCAGCTAGATACGGGTACGCACGAACAAACAAGAACATGGTGAACACGAACATCGAACACTTTGTTCCCATGTGCGAATATCAAACATTGTGTTCGTTAAAAATGTTCGTGGCAATCCAATTTCGAATCCATGGCTACTAAAAAGAGCGGGGGAGGTTGAGCGTGAACACAAGTCGAATTGTGTTCGTGTTCGGTTTGCTAATTCACGTCCACACGTACGAACCAAATGTTCCGTGTTCGATGTTCGTGGTCACCATGTTTTGTTCGATCGTGCGTGCACGCCTATGGTTTATTATCAAATAACTTCTCCCGCTCTGGGCAGAGCGGGAGGGCGTGTCAGACTCTTACTGACTAAAACCCACCCGTGTTCCTTCAGTTGCCTATACGTTACCAGGCGCCACGGTATCCCTTTCGGACTTTCCCGCGACCCCGGACGCCTTAAGAATAAAACCAATCTACAATGTCTGATACATCATAATATCGTATCGACATCTTTAAGGGATACGCCTTGGTTTACATTATTAAGGTCACTTTCAAATTCACATTGTTTCCTTATATTATTTCTTCGCTACCAGAATTTTCGGTATGTTATTGGCTAAAATCCGAAAAGCAATATATTGGAAGGGAGCGTCGATATGTCTACGAATAGTCTCATTCCAGAGAAGCGAATATAAATCATAAAACTATAGGTACTTATATAAAACGGGGTTTTTTCTTATGAAAAAGCCCTTCGCTTATATATTTGGATATTTATTCGCGCTGATTTTGAGATGAGACGGAATGAGGGATGGATGCGAATTCAAGAAAATGTTCGGGAAGGACAGTTTTTTAAACGTTTTTATGGTTTTTGTACCAATTTGTGGCAGGACCAGAAGCAGATGGCGAGACGAACTTGAGTTTTTTCATGAAGATTGGCCGACAAACAGTAGTAGATAAGGCTACGTAGTAGGAGAAATGCTAGGCCTTTGCCCTGCAGTGGGATACAAATGGCTGTTCGTATACTATTAGCAATATTTGTAATCACGTTCTGGAAAACGGCTCTAAAGATTTCGATGTAAGTCGCAATATTGGGGTTTACGGGGCGAAAAATCGATCTAGCTAGGTCTCATATCTGAGTAAATTCGTTTTCTCCATATTTTCAGCACGATGCACCTCGCAAAACGACAGTGAATAGTCTTGACGTACGTCAACTATTATTATTAATTGCTTGCTGGATTTGCACGACACAATTATGCATCAAGCAAGCGCCCCCACCACCACGAGCGTCCTGAATCGTGCGCGCTGAATCGTGTATATCCTTGCTGTACAGCAGATTCAGCCAGTGTTACCACTGTAAGTATTTCTCACTGTTTTACGGTAAAATGATTAATATTATGCGTGGCTTAGGGCTAATTTATTTTGACAGGGATTAAGGGAATTTTGGGATGTAATCGGGAATAAGAAACCAATCAGGCAACATTAACACGCTGGATGCGCGCACGATTGTATGTATACGGTCCAGCACCGCGGCCTTGGTGGGACGTACAGCAAGATGGATGGTGAATAAAGCGCTTTACTATACAGTAAGCGATGATGTGGTTCCCGATAGAACACGCTTGCCTAGGAGTGACCTGATCAACCAGAACTTGAAAACTGCTATGTTAAATAGATTCCGTCAAGGAATCTGACCTATTTCTGACCTAAAAGCTTTGATACTTTAATGAATAAGTAGGAAAATGTAAATATAGTAATAAATATTCAATGGTCTGTTAAAATATAGGCAAAACAATAAAAACAGCCGGAGAAATAAAGGTGATTGAATGGCAAATTAAGATGAAATAATTCATGAGCACTTGCTTAAAACAATACAACGGTGCCTTTGCATATTCTTGGTCAGATTATTTCAATTCCTATTTTTTTTTTGTGTGGTAATAAGCTGGCTTCTTTATCCAAACTTATCAAGGGATATCGTGTTATTACAACTGGGCTGTGGAGGTCAGATAAGCAGTCGCTCCATTTAAAATACTGGTATTCAGCTGCATTCGGTTAGACTGGAAGCCGACCCCAACATAGTTGGGAAAAGGCTAGGCAGATTGATATTGACGGTCAATAGATAAATTCTGATTATAAAAACCGTGTTCCCAATGGGATGAAATCGTTTGTTCTAGTAGTCAAGTAGAAGGTTGTATGATCAGAACCAACCTTCTGACTTCAGCAATGTTTACAAAATGGGTATGATTACAAATTTTCAATTGAGCTATTTGGGATGGAAAATTAACAAGTTTATAACACGCAAGCATCAAAGACTTTCATAAATTACCTACTTGAATATTGATACTGTTTGATTATAAGGTAAAGTAATTTCCGCTGAAAATGAACTTTAAATAAGGTATGCAATTTGGATGAAACAGTAATAAAATATAAAAATCAACTCTTTTATTGGTAAAATATCATAAGCATAATAACCCTATAATGTTCCCACTGCTGGGACACAGGCCTACTCTTTGTGGGAGGGAGTGGGCTGTAATCCACCACACGGGCGGATGAATGTCACGTGTCTTCGAATTTTTGGTTCTAGTACATTTGGTTTGATAGCATAACGTCAAATAGCATAATCAGCCTACAATGTTCACACTGCAGGGACACAGGCCTCCTCTCTGTGAGAGGGAGTGGGCCGTAATCCACCACGCGGGCCCTGTGCGGGTTGGTAGATGTCACGAGTCTTCGAAGTTTTGGATCTAGGATTCTGTTTGAACAACAAAAAATGTAGCCTTGGTAAACTATTAGCATGAAAGTAGCCGTACACATGAAGGCGGACGTACACATTTTTGAGCATCTTCAATGTCTTGACTCTTTTATGCTTGTTTTAATATATATAAAATCAACCAGTAATTTTATTTAGGCATTCATTTTGGTGTCGCCTAGAGCCTATCTAAATTAAAGTTCTGTATTAAATAAACCTTTTGGAATAACTTGCATTGTCTCCAAATATTGTTTGGTCGTAATTTGAAATTACAATTTGGATAAGTTCAAAGAGTTCCAAATAGATTCGTTATTCAAACATAAATTTTATGATTAAGTTATCAACAATATCTTCTGCGCTATTTTTAAATAAAGAGGTTTTTTTAAGAAGTATGAATGTAATTTCAAAACTTTTTATCAGTTCGTCTTTACAATGAACTTATTTATTTATTTATGGGCAGATTTTCCAACAGTCAGATAACTTTTGTCTGAGGATTAAATATGACAGTTTGACAGCTTCTTTATAGAATTTTTTTCGTCATATAAAAGTTATCTGGCTATTGAAAAGTCGGCCCTAAGTATGTAGTTTAAGACCTTCTTGTCTTCTTCAGTGGAAAAACAAGGTCAAGAATATATTAATTTATTTATTTAGGTTTTCATAGTAACCAATTCTCCAAAGTTAGACTATAAAAACAGAACATTTTGACAGTTGAAGTCAGATTTATACAACCAGGTAGTGGTTGTATCCAACTGACTTCCATTGTCAAAATGTTTTTTAACCCGACTACGCCGAAACGAGGGTTATGATTTTGACCGGTTTGTATGTATGCATGTATATTCATCTGTTCCCGAATAACTTCTAAACTACTCATCATAATTTGACAAATGACGTATCGTTGGAAGCGTCTTGATTGACCGTTGGGTATAGAATGACTGACTATGTGAAGTCACATTAAATTTAATATGGCGCCCGCTAGAGCATATAAAATCATGAACTAAAAAAAAAGTTGGATATTAAATGAAAGGGCTTAATTAGCACATTTCAAAAATATATATTGTAACCCCAAAATAATATATATTAAAATAAAAAATTCGGAGTCACACGTAGGTACCTAATCTGTCCGATTTAACACGTGTGACTTCGGATTTTTAATTTGTCTGTCTGTGATGGCTTGTTTGTTCCTTTTTTAGTTGACTTTTTGTCGTAGTTGGGTTTTAGCTATCATAACTTTTATTTTGTATGTATTCAAATGTAGTGTTTGGAGATCAAACTGTTTGATGGACCTATCTGTTTCATATTCTATACAAAATATGTCATATTAATATAAAAATATGTCTTCATAACAAAACTCCAACAAAAGTGGACGCGGACAGTCCCTTCCTCGTAAAAGGGATAAAAAGCCTTTGAAAATTTATTAGCCATACCTTTATTGTAGTTACAGATGGCTGGAACACAATTACAATTGCTTTTTGTTACATAAGACATGGAGTAATGAGAATTTGGGATTTATGTGGCCATAGCCTAAGTTACAAGCTGGACAAGTTACAGAGTTTTTCTTTTTAATTTGCCTCGGCTAAATTGGGTAATAGTCAGTTAGATAGGTCAAATTAAATTAGCTAGTGAAACTTGCTTGCTTGCGACGGATCTTCCACTACAGGTATGCCAACCGGACCAATAATGTCAGATGGGCAGACAGTCTCTCCAACGTGTACGGATTGGAGTACGGGACAACGTTTAGCAATGCGGATGATATGGTGCTGCTGAGCTCAGTTGTCAGTATAATAAGGCACATCTTACGGGTTTGTGAAAAGTATGCCATATACTTTTTTTTGCAGTTAGACAAAACACCATGTTTATACATAGTATTTTTATAACTGCAAAAAAAGTAAGTTCTTGGTGATCAGGGCCTCTGGCAAGTATCCGCCTAGTGTGCCTGTCTTAAAACTAAACGGTGTTGAGCTAAAACGGGTCTACCGGTTCAAATATCTAGGGTGCCATGTTACTGAGGATCTTGATGACCAAGTGGACATTGAAAGGGAACGCAGGCCATTGGCGGTTCCCCGGGCGTCGGGAGTCGCGAGCCGACTTCCGGCCACCGTAGGCGCGGGCTTGCGGACGGTGAGCAATGGGTAGCTCGCCGTCCGATAGGGACCAGGCCCGGGTCGACGGCGCGTTGTGTTCCACGCGCGCCTCAAAGAGATGTCAGCACCAACTGACGGGGTCCGGAAGGGCCAATGCCTGCCGGGGTTGCGGGTTTGTCTGAAAGGGATATCGCGACCTCGGCACACAGGCAACGGAAGGAACACGGGTGGGTTTTAGTCAGTAAAAGTCTGACACGCCCTCCCGCTCCACCTAGAGCGGGAGAAGTTATTTGATAATTTCCCATCCTCAAAAAAAAAAAAAAAAAAGGCCATTGGCGGTTATAAGTAATATGCTGGCACGCAGGTTCGCTCGCTTCAGTAAACAGGTAAAGGTAATTTAGAGGTATGAGGAACAGGGTGTAAAGTTCACTCATCCTCCATAGAAAAGGGAGGATCCTCCGACCAGACGGTGTCATGTCTGGCGGGCAATTGCATAGAGGTTGAAGTCGTGAGCTCGTATATATGTCCACCGCGCGGTAAACTCTAATTGCGCGATGCAGGATTTGAGTGACGTCAGGATGTTGTGTGACGTCAAGTTTTTGATGCGTAGTTCGCATGTGGCGGTGTAGATGCCGCCACAGTAACACTTTTTAAAGCTTACTGCCAAACTTTTTACACGAGTAACCTGTGGGTCAGCTGTACTCAAAGGTCGATCAATGCCTTGCGTGTCCAGTATAATAATGGATTCAGATTCATTCTAATTCAAGGGTAAACAGTGATTGTAAGGACAATTTTAATATAAAGTTACCAGAATTTTATGAAAATCAGTCCTAAAAATACTCAATAGCCAGTAACTGCGACCAATTTGGAAGAAGTGCGGTTGGTCACAATTTTAACCTAACCTAAATCCATTGGTCACAGTGCCCTAACTTAGTTACTACAACCGATTCGGTATTAGAAGCCACACCAAACGGTTATTGTGACTGCAGATAGGCAATCTGCCGGGGTTGCGAGTTTGTCCGAAAGGGATATCGCGACCCCGGCACACAGGCAACGGAAGGAACACGGGTGGGTTTTAGTCAGTAAAAGTCCGACACGCCCTCCCGCTACGCCCAGAGCGGGAGAAGTTATTTGATAATTTCCCACCCTCAAAAAAAAAAATGGTAGGTAATTCGTCTAAACGTGGGTAGCAGTTTTGTTAATCTCAACGCAATGGCAATCCAGTGGAACATTGTTCAGCTGTTTTACATAACGAAGCTTTTTCGTAAAACAGCTAGCGGTTATGCAAAACAGCTAATTAAGATTGCTTAATTAGCTGTTTTACATAACCGCTAGCTGTTTTACGGCTGTTAGACGGAATGCCGTCTGCGACATACATATTGGTTGTGAGCTGTTTTGCATCATCCACGAGGATGGAGTCACGGGCACAGCCAGTATAAAATAAACATAAATTCTACTTCTAAATATGTGAGGTAGCTCTTCAAAAGTCTTCTTACAACATTTCGCTACTTTTTCCATAACACCCTATCACAAAATGACGTATTCACATTTACAACTTCACTTATCACATTCAATATTGTTATACTTCACAACCAACGCAATTTAAACCTTATCCTTTACAGAATAGAAGGCAAATTCTGATACCATGTCGATAATATTCAAAAACTTTCCCCGTACTTTTTGCTTCAATGAAAAAGGCCTTCCTATAACCATTTGACATTGTAAGGAAGACATTTTGAGTTGAAAACACAACAGGAGCTCTGCTATAAAGTTTTACGATGAAATATAGATAAATACGAAATAACCCTACGAGAAAGGTGTTAAAAATTGCCAGAAGTAGGAAATGGGGTGGAAGAATTCAAAGAAAAGTTTTTTTATTCAAAATACATTGTAATGTACGGAACAGCATAATTATTTTATGGTTTTATCGATATTTCAGAGATGGTCCTTTTGTAAGTTGTTCATATTCACGAGTACAAATAAATGATTACACTATTATAATAATTGTTAGACATTATAACAAGGTTAAATTTGATTACTTCCTATAGAATCGGGGCCAATGATACCTCTTTACAGAAGCGGGGTCAATTTCATCCGACACAGCAAATGGTAGGTTAAATTCACAGAGCCTTTTATTAAATTTTAATGCAAATACAAGGTGAGAAGGGAAATAGCTTAGTGTGGGACGGAGCGGTCGAAATCGATGGTTATGGGACATCTTGGGAGTCTGATTGCAAGAACATAAAACATACTTAGATTATGGCCCTTTGAAATTTCGAGCATGAAACTGTAAATTCGTCTCTGCTGTGTGACCAGCTCGCACGCCTAAGGGCGTGCGAGCTGGTCGCACAACCTAACCTAACCAACTTCATAAGAGGTTATGCATTCGGCGATTTTTTTAAATGTGTAGCATTTTTCCTCTCGCTTTCCTGCGATCAAAATCGAAGTCTAAATAATCAAATCTGTGGGAGTGATTTCGTGAAAAGGGACGAAAGTGTGTCACAGGAAGCCCGGAAGCGCGCGCTATTTTATTTGACCAATGAGCGCGCGCGGTTCTAGAGTTCACCATCAGAAACGACCTTGACGATGAGCCCCTTTAAAATTGCTTATTACCTTAATGTTTGCATATTACCAAGGTGAGATATCAGATGTAACACATCATATTAGACTACTGCAGTAAAGCTCGCTACGTTTTTTTTTTCATTGATCTACTCTGATTTCTCCGTGAATGTTTAGGGGCATAAGGAACAGGGTGTAAAGTCCATTCATCCACCATAGAAAAGGGAGGATCTTCCGACCAGACGGCTGTCATGTCTGGCGGGCAACTGCCCAGAGGTTGAAGTCGGGAGCTTGTATGCATTTCCACCGCGCGGTAAACTCTAATTGCGCGATGCAGGATTTGAGTGACGTCAGGATGTTGTGTGACGTCAGGTCTTTGATGCGTAGTTCGCATGTGGCGATGTAGATGCCGCCACAAATGAGTTCACAAAATTATGTTGTGCGCAATTATTTTATTTTGGCCTGACCTTTGCCGAATTTACCTCAACATTCCTTATAGAAGGTGTTCCTTTTGATACCCCATGCCTCTAGGGTATTAATGAGACCATGTCAAAGAATCAACTGGCTTAAGATCTTTTTTTTTTCATTTTTTTTTTCTTAAAAAATGTTCGACAAATTCACAATTATTTATATAAAACACACTTAGATGAAATATATAAAAAATATTTTGACTATTTTTGTCCATAAACAAAAAAATATGACAATGTAGCATTTTCTTAGTTTTAAATATGAATATATTTAATATGAAGATATTATTTTTAATATGAAGGTGTGAATGAAAATGATTTAGTCGTACTTATCAATGAAACTTAGATACACACATCCAAGGTCTAGTGTTATGTTAATATCTTCGAAACTATGCATTTTTGGAACACTGGTTCTAGGACTTTTTGTATTATTTTTACTTATAGCATATACCCTTACAGTTATGGGACATCAAAAGGAACACGCTGTATAATGTAGTTTGCTCCTCTTGTCTTGTATCGCACGAGTTGAAGTACATAGTTACGGCGTAATTTATTTTAAGTTATTAATAATATCATCATCTGCCTAGCCTTTTCTCAACTATTTTGGGGTCAGCTTCCAGTCTAACCGGATGCAGCTGAATACCAGTATTTTATATGGAGCGACTGTCTATTTTACCTTCCCAACCTAGTAACTAGGTAACACGATACCCCTTGGTAAGACTGGTTCTCAGACTTTTGGGCTTCTAACTACCCGTTACGACTGTCAAAGATCTAGAAAAGACAGCCGGGACCAACGGCTTAACGTGCTTTCCGAGGCACGGCGGGGTCTTGGTATGTAAATATGGTCAACCATCCACGGACCAACCGCGGCAAGCGTAGCTTAACCTGATCGATCGACCCGTGCGGCTGTTATTACTTAGCCACAAGCCCTCGTCACAAGTTATTAATAATAGAAAGTATTAATGCTTCTTTTTTTTAAATTATTAATAAGAATAGAAGCCGACCCCAACATAGTTGGGAAAAGGCTAGGCAAATTGATTGAATAAGAATATTTTTTATTTTTTATATGTAATTTATTTAATTATAAATAATTACATACCTATAATTATTTTGTTAGAATGAGAAATTATTTCGTCGTGATTAGCCAATCAGCAAGGATGGTAGAATACTCGTGGCATATACTCTTACACCTATAAAATATTATGATCACTGTTCTTGGTACGCCTCTGAAGACTCGTGGATCGCTGATCTCGGCACCCTGCTTTAAACGGGCAGGGTGAGAAAGCCTCACCACCCTTTTACGATACTATAAAAAGATACTACAAAACACATTTTCGTTCTCCAAAGTACGTCAATGAAATTATATTTTTATTTATTTACGCAAAACATTCTGTTTTATCTTGTTCTCAGGAATAAGACTCGATGGAATTAAAATTATAAGGTAAGCATCATCATCATAATTAATAGACTTTTAGGGGTACAAGGAACAGGGTGTAAAGTTCACTCATCCACCATTGAAAAGGGAGGATCCTCCGACCAGACGGGTGTCGTGTCTGGCGGGCAACTGCCCAGAGGTTGAAGTCGGGAGCTGGTATATATGTCCACTGCGCGGTAAACTCTAATTGCGCGATGCAGGATTTGAGTGCCGTCAGGATGTTGTATGACGTCAGGTCTTTGATGCGTAGTTCGCATGTGGCGATGTAGATGCCGCCACAGACTTCTATTGCTCTACATAGCCTTCGTTCGAGCATCGTCAACAGGAAGTCCCGTGCCCACATCCAGCGGAAAATGTCTGTCTTATAACAAAACCAGGTTTATCCTCAGGCCAAATAAAAAACAAGACAGCGCTGTCAACAGTAACGTGAGGCTGGTTTCGTAAACATGTGTGCACTTAGTGAGGCGTAGTTTAATTGTAAATGGTTGTAAATGTGTGCATGCGCAGGTGTAATTTTTGGCATGCTTCACTGTATTATTTGCAGCGCTATATGTCTTGGTTTTTTCTTTGGTCTGAGGGTTTGTCTTCAGGGCCCAAGTTTAAACCATGGCGCCATTTTTGAATTCCGAATTTTTATTTTTATTCCGAATAAGGTAAAGTTATTTATACCAAAACTAACTTCAAAACCGAGCCTAAGTTGTCAATTTTGTAATAAGAACTTTACTGTTCAAAATACGAAAGTTTTAACTCGTTTTGTAATAGGACTGCTTATGTTTTAAACGATATTTTATTTACTATACAGAGACGACGATGACCTATAAACGGAGTGATGTAATAGCTACCTATGAAGATTGTGGTAACACGTTTTTTTCATATTTTTATTCAGTCTAGTTTTTCAAAAAAATCTTCATCGGAGTCTGGATTTGTGCCCAGTCGATGGCAATAGGTACACCTTTGCCTAACCCTTCGAGAAATGAAGGCGTGGTGTAATGTATTTTCATCATGTATTTTCGTCTTTTCATTTACAATCTCTTTTATGACGTATTTTCTTGGAAATAAGATTAATTTTTGATAGGTACCATGTTTTAACAAAATTCGAATATACCTTTACCGCTTATATCTATTTCTGTTTCATCTCATTCCAAGAATATTGTTTTTTGTGGCTTTCTCTTAACAGCAAAAGTTACAAAATAACGTTCATAGAGAATTTTCGAGCTGAATTCGTGTGAATTTCTTTTTTGGGAGTAACAAAAGTACTTGGACTGTTTTGTGTGGCTCTGCAATTAGCGGAAGAAACAAGAAAAATACACAAATTAATGTTTTTTCAGATTATGTCTAGTATCCGCCATTTTTTTTTTTTTTGACGTTTACAAATCCCTTTGAGAACAAGAAAAATCTTACACCTTATTTATGGTGAAAAATAGCTGCATTGTTTAATTTATTTTAGCCTAATAGGGAATCATACGCAAAGCTGTATTATAACATAAAATCATATTATGTATTTATCATCATTATGTATTTATCAAATCAAATCATATCAAATCAAATCATTTATTACTTTGCAAACATGGGTAATTATTACATAGATGTTTCATTTTAAAAGTCCTCCATGTTCTACCGTCACATGGGTATGCAAATCATATTTATTAAACACAAATTTAAAGACATTATAATTTTAAATAACAATTAGGAAATTATAATAATACATAATATAAATTAATGTCAAATCGTTCGAATTAGGTACAGTAAATGTCAAATTAATACAAAAATGTCAACAAGGTTGCAGTAATCAATAATAAAAAATAAAAAATGGATTAATCCAAATGGATTGGATGGATTTATCTATGTATGTATGATTTTTTCTATACGACTAACTGCGTGTGGTGTCAGTTTGTGTTAAATCAGTCTTATATCTGATGGCATATGGATGATTATGGATCTTGTGGATGTGATGATGGATCCTTTGGCGGGTGGCAAAAATCGAAACTAACACCGCCATTTTGTTTTTCATAATACAAACAGCTATTGCCCACGACTTCATCTGCGACCGAGGATAAAAAGTAGCCTATGTCCTTCTCCAAGCCCCAGGCTACCTATCTGTTAAATTTCATTCAAATCCGTTCAGCCGTTTTAGCGTGAAAGCGTAAAGCTTTGTGCAGACCAGCGCGATTTGTCGCGCAACGCGACACCGGTTATTGTTATACCGTCAAGTTTTCTTAGAAATTGTATTGTTCGAGTCGCGTCGCGGCGTGGCGTCGCGCTGGTCTGCACGAAGCTTAAAATACACAAATACACTTTCGCAGCTAGTTTGTAATATTACTAGCTGCGCCCCACGGTTTCACCCGCATAAGTATCGATCCCGTGAGAATATCGGGATAAAAAGTTATATGTCCTAACCATTGTCTATCCATGTGCCAAATTTCATTCAAATCTGTTCAGCCGTTTTAGCGTGAAAGCGTAACAAACAAAAATACTCACTTTTACATTTATGATACTACTAAGGATTAGGAAGTTAGGATTTCACAAATTTTTGCCAATAACGCCTTTCAGTCGTTGTCAAAAATAAGTAAAAAACTAAGTAATTTGATAAAACAGCTATAAAATTGTATATCAACACTTTAAAAAATAATTAATCCATCTATAATTTAATATTATTACTTTAATAAACATGAACCAAATTTACAAAATAAATATTCACTTTAAAGTAATAATTTCATATCAACATAATTAAAATAACTATAAAAATACTCATTTGTACTATAACTGTGTCCTGTAATTAGAAAATGGTGAAAAAATTTCTGCGAACAACTTGGAAGTAGCGCTCGCCGGCCGCTGCTGCGGCACCGCTCGCTCCGCTCGCTCGGCTCACGCGGGGTTCGTTACGGTTCTAACATAACCTAACCTATTTTTATAGTTCATTCAATTAATTTGAAAGCTAAGCATATTTATCGTGCAAAACATTATTTTTATAGTTCATTCATCATTTTAAAACTAAACTTTTTAAAGTGTGAAACATTTTTTTAAATGCGTTTATATATTTCCCCTAAAGTTTCATACCTACTGTTCTAAACTTTATGGGAGTTGTTTTTTTTTCGCGATTTCAAAGTCGTTCTCATAGTAAAAGTTATTCAGTTCGATACTCTGAAGCACCTCTTAAAGTTTGTAAGGTTAATTTTGAAATACCTTATACTATACCTGTGAGACCGCGAACCCGCCATTTTGGAAGCCCAACTAAATGCGTACAAAAACAAATTCAGTTATAACAACTTAAAAACTTTTAGGCGAGACGCAAATTAAACGGTGACCCAAGTTAGGTAAGGTATATGAACGAATAAAATTATTATCACACGATAGCTTGGAATCGTGTTATTAAAATAAATATGAATATTTTAGATGAAATAAAAAAGCTATGAGTGACTAGTAAAACCTTTACGCAATTCTAAAAAACGAGATGTCGAGAAAAAAGATGCTCATTTTGTTCGGTTCATGCATATGTCAAATTCAAATTTAAATTACAAGGGTATAGAGGAAACGTCAGAAGCTAGGTACACGGTTCCAATTGGTCGTTTCCTATGGAGAAGAGCCGGCAAGAAACTCCACGGTTACTTGCTCTTTTAAAAATAATTGGCTTTTACAATATTTTCAAATAGGTATGGGAGGACAGTCAAGTGCAGGTCTTTCAACAAGTACCAAGTACTTAACAAAATTGAAGATGGTCAACAAATGTACAGTCAACTAAGCCTACAATGTTCTCAAATTCACAAATTAGAAAATAATCTATATAAAAGATAAATAAATTAATAGAAACGAAATTACTTGATTGCTGTAAGAAATCTGAATAGTTATCATCTCCACAAAAGCCACTAATAAAGATTTGAATTGTAGTCAATCACGTCAACGTCAAATCGCCGATCAGTCACGTCATAAATATCGTTACGTAGAAGTTGTATGACGTTGTCTACACACATTAGTCACGTCACTACCGAGTAGACGTCGCATCACCGGCAAGTCAAAACTAGTATTGCTACGAACGACACACGAATTTGTAACCGAGGCGTTGCTATGACTGACTGACTAACTATCTGTTCACACACGTCCCTGAAAATGACGTGACTGACCGGCGACTTGACGTTGACGTGACTGTCGTGTGTGCATGAACCTTTAGTCTAGACAGTCTATTTCGTGATCTCTATTCGCTAATCAAACATAGTATATGCAACTAATTATTAACTTCAGAAGATATAATATTTACTAAAATTTAATTTTAATTAGTTTGCGACCGAGTTTAGATCAAGAAGGGTCTCCATTATTTTGATATCGGTGAAATCTGCCTTCATTTAAAACATATATTATTCTAATTAATATTATAAACGCGAAAGTTTGTTTGTTACTCTATCACGCAAAAACGGCTGGACAGATTACAATGAAATTTGGCACACGAATATACCATGACCTAGGTAATACATAGGCTGTTTTTCATCCTGGATCACAGACAAAGTCGCGGGTAACAGCTAGTAATTAATAATGTTTAGTCAAACTATATACCTAATGTTTATATAACTAAGTATGCAGAAACTTTTAACTTTAGTAAAATAAATTCAGTGATATATAAAATATATTTTTTCAGCTACTTAACAGTGGACAGTGGAGTGAACTGAACTGAACTTTATAAAGATTACAAAACTCTCAGAATTTCAAGTAGCATCTGAATTCTAGAATTCTGAATTATTTTTCTGAATTTCTCCGTTGCAGTCCGGAGTCTGGATTAATGCCCGGTTGGTTGCAAGAGGCTCGCCCCCTATTACATGGGACTTAAACACATCTGGCAAAAATTGTACTATAGGTACACCTCTGCTTAAACCTTCGGGAAAAACAGGCGTGATGTTTTGTTATGTTATCCAACAAAACTCTCAACTATCAAAATAATATTATGTATATTAGTTCCTTAGTAACAACCATTTCCCTTATTTTATTTCAATGGGAAAAAACTACGCGAGATAAAATAGTTCTTGCAGTACAGAGGCAATTCCCTTCCCTATAATCCAAATATATTATGTAAAGAAAAAATATAACTTAAATAACATACGGTAAAAACAAAGTGCGCCATGAAGAACCGAAAATAACTGCTCCAATAACTGGCTAACAAAGTAAATAGAAATAAACAGACAGCGGTATTACTACAAACCTTATTGAAATACTCTAATTCCACAAGTAGTTTTCAAAACGACCCTGTTAATACCTCTTATAGAATCGTTTACAAATTTTCTTCAACCGTCTCGAAAGACCAAACACCTATAGGACCAAAAGAGAATCATATTTGAGCATCAGCAAAATTAAATTTGTAAAACTGTACAGACCCATTTATTGGTCAAAAGAGTTCTTCAAAGGTCGTATGGAAGGACAATGGTGGGACCAATTGTTATTATCTGCAATTTATGTGGAAATAAGTATGGTTTTATGGTGTCTTCAATTGGAGACCTTTCTCTGAGCTATTGGTACAGATATACTGGCTAAGGTCTTGTTCATACTTTGGTCTTTTAGCTGATTGCTCTTTAATGCCCACTCTTCTGAATAAATTCAGTTCAAAATACGTAAAATGCTTAGTTGAATTTGAGTGTAATGAAGTAATAATTATAAAAATTATTAGTATTGGATTTAAATTATTTGTTCTTCAATTGAATGACTTCAGTTTAAAATATGTGAAATGTTTTGTTGAATTTGAGTTTAATAAAGTAATCATTATAGAAATTATTAGTATTGGATTTAATATTTGGTGGTGCAGTGCTAGTATTAATAATAATTGCGATTTAGAAATGGCTGTTTCTATTTCAAGACCATATTATTTCAATTCTTGGTACCTTTGGGTTTCACATTATTTCTTGTTTTCACACCAAACCAATCTAACTACATACCGCTAAAGGACCAGCGTCAATTTCGGTGCCGAGGCTTGACGGTTGTGGGCGCTGGCACCAATTCGGCCGCTGGTCCTTTGGCGGTAGTATTTAAAAGTTAAATGATAATTTCTTCAATGCTATTTCACTGGCTGTTAGCGACCTACTAACCAATCACTATTTTCTTTACATACCTAATCAGCCTCGCCTCTTTGTGCGAGGGAGTAGGCAATTATCCACCACGCGGGCACAGTTGGTGGATGTCACATGTCTTTAATTTTCGGTTCTAGAACATGCCGATGTTTTCCTTCACCATTTTGAGAGCAGTGGTGATGAAATTAAATACACAAGGTAAATTGCTTCTCACTGAGACGAGACCTATGTCCCAGCAGTGGGAACATTATAGGCTGATTATGTTATAAATAAAGAGCCTACCTAGGTTCAAATCAACGACCATGATCACGAAACGTAAGTACCACTGGACCACAACTGCTCCACACACTCATTCTCAATTTATTATCACAAAATTATGAAATCCACATGAATTACAAAGAAATATTAAAATTTTAATATTTTTGATACTATGAACAACCCCTAAGAAAGTCTACAGTATAGCCCCGCCCATGAGTGTCGGGAATAGCTCACACGCGTCAGTTTCAGTCGGTTCTAGTCCTTCCCGTATATTAAAATGAAGATTTGTAGAAAATCTCAGTTATAAGAGAAACTTTACATGACAGATGGCTCGACCGCTGAAAATGACTGCATACGAATCCTTGCGTACCAGAATATTGCTATCTCACTTTATAAGGATTGAAATGACAAGGACAGAAGCATTTTTAAAGCTCGTGAGTTAGAATCAAAAGATAATAATCGTGCCAGAAATACACCTTTTCCCGAGTCTTTTTATGGCTTTATATTTTAAGCTCGCAAAACAGATGGTCGATGAGGCCGAAAGGTTTGTGAAGGCCGCAGGAATCCCCTGGATGCGGGAAGCACAGAACCAGTCGAAGTGGCGGTGTTTGGGGGAGGCCTATGTCTAGCAGTGGACATCTTTCGGCAAGGGAGCCTTTTTAATTTATACCAAAATGCTATAGAATAGTTACATTTGAAATCCAATTTCGTTCGAAATTACGTTACTACGTACGTTTACTTCGCGCGATCGTGCTACGACCTCTTGTACCCAAATTATTATCTCATGATCACTAGTCTTGTTAGTGACAACAGCTAAATCCTTTGATGTCAATTAGTTATGAGGATTAGCCTCAAGAGATTAATTTACCGGTTTACGTGAATTGTCAGAATTGTCGCAAGCGTCATATTATAATTATTGTATTGTTAATAATTTTAGGTATCATAGATAACTAGCGAGCCGCCCCTGCTTCGGTTTTTATTTTACGGTATTTACGACTTGATGACATCGAGATTTCTAATTTAATGAAAGTATCATACACATAAACTTTCCGGAATAAAGTTTCTAAATGATGGTGAAAACCTCATCAAAATCTGTCTATCAGACAGACATGAAAAGCGACTTATTTATAATATGTACTACCTGTGCCCCGCGGTTTCACCCACATAAGTTTCGATCCCGTGAGAATATTCGTATAAAATAACTTTTATTCGGGACCGGGATCAACCCTCAAAGTTAACTCCTATGTCCTTTTCCAGGTCATGGTTTACCCATGTGCCAAATTTCATCCAAAATAGTTCAGCCGTTTTAGTGTGAAAGCGTAACAGCGTTATCCTTTCAAGTTAAAGTTCGCGAGCACATTCGCAAGAAGCTGGCAGTATCATCACAACGGTAATGTTTTCCCATTGTTTGTATATTCGTGTATTTATGTGTACTTATCTGTTCTTGTATTATATATAAAGGTTAATAGGGTATCATCATCACATCCTTATATTTAAATTAATATTTATTCCACAATTTTCGATATTGCACCTTACCACTGTTTATCTTTGCATCACCCAAAGGTTGACTGGTAAGTCCGCCACTGTACATTTGTGTGCATAAAATGTTAAATAACAAATAAACAAACTCACTTTCTCATTTATAATATTAATACTAGCTGCGGCCCGCGGTTTCACCCGCTTACGTCTCGTTCAGCCGTTTCAGTGGAACGGATTTGAATGACATTTGGCACAGGGTAGATCATGACCAGTACCCTAATTACATAATACACGATCAATCAGAATCTGAATCGTTTTGAAACAGTTTGCTAATCAATCAATTCAATTCAATTCAAAATATTTTTATTTCACATAAACCTACAAGGGCACTTATGAAACGTCAGAAGCTAGGTGCACGGTTCCAATTGGTCGTTTCCTATGGAGAAGAACCGGCAAGAAACTCCACGGTTACTCTTTTAAAAGTAAATGGTTTTTACAATGTTTCCAAGTTACAGTGTTAAAAGGTATGAGAGGACAGTGTAGGCCCATCAACAAGTACCAGGTACTTAGCAAAATAATAAATGGTCCACCGATCTACAGTCTGTTATGTCTACAACGTTCTCTCATTCACAAAATTTAAAAGAAAATAAGCTATATAAAAGACAAATGAAATTCCTAATAAAAATAAAAACTTATTTAAACCAAATGATAATGGTTGCCATTACTGCTGTAACAAATCAAATTTAATATATTGTAAGTATACAATGTCAAATAATAAAAAGATTATGTATGTCATTTGTAAATTAAAATAAAAAAATAAAAATATAATTGCTTCGTACGTTCGAAAAATAAATCTGCTCAACAACGTAAATAACACAATGAATGTTGTTGACCTGTCAAATTGAAACAGATTAGTCGGAAATGTCTACGAAAATGTGTTGCTTAATTAGCTATCTGGGTTAGGACATAACATACTTTTTATCCCGATATTCCCACGGGATCGAGACGTATTCGGGTGAAACCGCGGGGCGCAGCTAGTCAATAATAATGTAAAAATCACCATTGAAAATATTTAATTGACTCAGGCGTGACTTTCCGGAAATCCATTATAAAATAATAAAATACATTGATTTCTTACAGAGTTCTTTATGACTTTTTATCAACAGTTAAGCGGATTAGGTTACTAAATAAAAGTCGTCTATTGTATTTTACCTTTAAAAATGGAAACATCCATTATTTTGATTCATTTCCATTATGTGTAATGGAAATTATTCGTGGACTAAATGTTATTCTTAAGGCTACAGTACGGTTCTATATTTGTTTAATATTTTTCAGTTATTTTTATGTTCAATGTCAAAATAATCAACATTAATATTAATGGCACTGCAATTAAATGAATGAAGACTATTTGTATTAAGTGGTTTTGTTTATTTCTGTACATTACAATAACAGCAATTGATGAGTATATTTATAGAAATAATGTTACTGAATACGTGTAATATACAGATTACTAACGCTTTCCCAAAATATTCATGACGTCATTGAAATAATAACTTACTAGCTTTAGCTTGGGTTCCACCCGCGTGGAGGTCGGAAATTATCCCATGGGAACGTACTACTGGGATAAAAAGCATGTGCTAACTATGTATGTTGGTCCTAAACCCAGGTACGGGCGTATTTTGATCGCGACAATTTTTTTTTCGTGCACCGGATTTTCAGCTCTCGATATTGAGCCGAGCGTTGAGAATGCAACAGAGCGCAACCCAGCGCGCCAGGAAAACACACTGTTGGATTTTCAACTTTCGGCGCTAAGCAATAAAAACCAATGAACGAAAAAAAAATACCACGATAAAAATACGCCCGTGCAAACTTGGACTAACTCAGATCATAGTCTATATGTGTCCAAAATTTCATCTAAATCCTTTCAGCCGTTAAAGCGTGTAACGGACGGACAACAGACTGAGTCTGAGCCTGCGCAAACTGGCAGATATTAGAGCTGGCTAGGCTCACTCTAATATCAACTTTGTTGACAATAAACGCGCAGTCATAAAATAACATCGTAGATATCAGTTATCAGTACTGCCATTGATGACAATCCATATTATTATATTATAATTGTCTTATGACACAACAATTATTACCAACTAGCTACGCCCCGCGGGTTTCACCCGCATATATTATCTTCCATGTGCGTGAAGAGCTTTACGTTGCTATTGCGTTGCTATTGCGTTGCTATTGCGTTGCTATTGCGTTGCTATTGCGTTGCTATTGCGTTGCTATTGCGTTGCTATTGCGTTGCTATTGCGTTGCTATTGCGTTGCTATTGCGTTGCTATTGCGTTGCTATTGCGTTGCTATTGCGTTGCTATTGCGTTGCTATTGCGTTGCTATTGCGTTGCTATTGCGTTGCTATTGCGTTGCTATTGCGTTGCTATTGCGTTACTATTGCGTTGCTATTGCGTTGCTATTGCGTTGCTATTGCGTTGCTATTGCGTTGCTATTGCGTTGCTATTGCGTTGCTATTGCGTTGCTATTGCGTTGCTATTGCGTTGCTATTGCGTTGCTATTGCGTTGCTATTGCGTTACTATTGCGTTGCTATTGCGTTGCTATTGCGTTGCTATTGCGTTGCTATTGCGTTGCTATTGCGTTGCTATTGCGTTGCTATTGCGTTGCTATTGCGTTGCTATTGCGTTGCTATTGCGTTGCTATTGCGTTGCTATTGCGTTGCTTTTGCGTTGCTATTGCGTTGCTATTGCGTTGCTATTGCGTTGCTATTGCGTTGCTATTGCGTAGATCTTGCGTAGATCTTGCGTTACTATTGCGTTTTATCCGTGGAACACAGGAACTTACCTAGTTTAAGAGTCAGAGGCAATTCAAAGTTGCTACCGTATAGCCTTCGCTTTTTTTACCCACAACGGGGAAGCTCTTGGTCTGCATCTTACCTGATGGTAAATGATGCGCCGAAGGTGTAAGCAAGCTTCACCCACAATCCTCAACCACAGAGGAAGTTTGAATTATTTTATTATTTTCTCTGTGTTTGGCTGAATAAAACTCATTCATTTCAATTACTTCATAATTTTGAATCCAACGAATCACAACAACAACAGTTCTCTACACTCGCGGTCACCACAAACTCGCCACAATACGTGAAAATAGACCAATATAAACCATAACCGAACGACCAATGAGAGCATGGCCTAATATTGAACATTTTCGTTTCAAACCTACAATTGTTTACTTCAGCGTTTTCGCCTATTGTGGCCAAAACAATCGGGAAGTCAATTGTGTTTCAGAAACATAGCTCTATGGACGTCAGTTTGAAGGTAAACTGGGCAATGTTGTATGGGAAACGGCCTTTGAACCAAAAGCTGATTTGGTTAACAATTATTCTAAAAGTACAGAAAATGTTGACAACCATTTTTGGTGGGTACAACAGCTTTGGGAAAAATAATAACGTAAAATAAATATTTTTGTTTGAACATTTTCAACGCGTCTTCTTGTTAAAATATTTGAACAATCCCCTGTTGGTTTTCATTGTGATACTGATTAGTGCCAATGATGTAATACATTGAGTTAAAATATGGCATGACTTGTGACGTAGCGAGCCCCCACTCCCCAACTTTAATGCGTTCTATCTAAGTATTTTTTGATTAAATTATGATAAAGCAAAAAATACGTGTCTAATATTTTTTTATTATCTGACTGACGGACTAAATAGTTTTTTTTCCCCAGTCAACAATATTGGCTCGTACACCATTTAGGCCCAGTCTCCTCACAAAGTTATGTTTGGTGTACTCTAGACGTTACTGTGGGTATATCTACTCAATTACCGTACTGCCCCATGTATCGTTGCTCGGTCCAGCGCTGCAGCGGCTGAATTTCTAAACAAAGCTATCGTACTGGGGAAGGTGTTACACCGTATTGTAATTGGTGAATGATATTTTTTTACGTATTTTGAAGAAGATTTAGTTAAATGTGCGTGTGTTTGTTTCACAATTTCACATAAATTTTTATTTTATAATGATTTTGTTTTCTCGTTTCTCAACTTCAAGTTTCGACTCTTCTTCTCTTTTAAAATCGATTATCGCTCAGAAACTATCCATTAATATTTAGAAAATAATTAGGAATCATACTTTTTATTGTTATAATGCAAATCAAAGGCTGTTTCTAACACAAAGAATCACTGATCACTGTGCTTGATCATTCCTGTGTTGGCGACTTTAGACCATATTTAACATGTCCAGGTTTTCGTGTATATAATCTGAGCTGGCATTGACACTTATATTTTAATCCGATCCAGCCTGTCCCTTGCTGTCCTCCCCCAGCGACGCCCTAAGCCGAGGTCCGTACCCCACAGGTGGTGCCCTTAGCGTGTAGTCGCTTAGTTTCTAAGTTGTATGCCCTGCCTGGAGGCCTTAATTTATTGAGGCAGCCACAGGAAAGTCCGGTAAAGCACCCGACCAAGAGCGAGAGCGAGAGGCCATAAAAAAAACCCACATATTTCTGACCTACCGACCGATTAAGACACATTTACTACAGGTCAAGCTCCGCCCATTTTGTAACGTTTTAACTGTCAAGCCCGTAGTTTGACATTGACGCACGCTTCACGTCACTTTCGTTTTTTAAGCTATTGCATAGCTTTTATCGGAGACTGAGCGCGGCGACCGAATGTAGAAATTCCGTAACGAAAAAAAAACCTGACGCGAAAGTTTGTGAGGATGGATGGATGGATGTTTGTTACTCTTTCACGCAAAAACTACCGAACGGATTTTAATGAAACTTTACAGTAATGTGGCTTATATATCAGAATAACACATAGGCTACAATTTATAAAGATTTTATGTGATTTAGCCATAATATAACGATAAGTATCCAGTAAGTCGGAAAAAATCCTGCCCTCTGAGATCTATCTTTGCGTGCGCTGCCTAAACCGCTGGAGTTACATGAAAAGAATGTATTGTGGGGTTGTTTGTCTTAAAGAGTTCTAAATAAAAATCCGCAACAGCATATATCTACCTTT
Source organism: Agrochola circellaris (assembly GCA_914767755.1). NCBI lineage: Eukaryota > Metazoa > Arthropoda > Insecta > Lepidoptera > Noctuidae > Agrochola > Agrochola circellaris. Next base: position 11,099,181 of record OU611862.1, read on the forward strand.
TATGTGGAAGCCATTATAGCCAAAATAGTGAGCTATAAATACATTTAAATTGAATACTTTTTTTAAGTTGCATATTTTAGAGTATTTATTTATTTATTTTTTTAGTAGATAAAATTTGTCTTTTACACTAAGTAATTTGGACTAATATTTTAAAAGTTAGAACGATAAGAATGACCTGCGATGAGTCGACGGCGGGCGCGCAGAACGAGGGTGGAGGGGCGGGATAGGCAATGACGCGCGATCGCCGAGTGCGCGACCCGAACGCGGGCAGACGCGTGAGGGCAGACGTCATTGACGGTTGTGTAAATTCTGCGATTTAGGGGGGGGGGGTATAGGGGTATTTTTAAAAAAATATATTTTAAATCAACAATATTATCTTCTTATTTTTGAATATATGCTATGCAATAGCTTTACCGCGGCAGTCCTCGAGTGTTTTTTTTTTTTTTTCTATGTTGTATAATTATATTTTGAATGATTTAGTTGATTAGTTGACGAGTATATCCGTCAGACCATAAAATGAGCCGCGTGCGTCACCTGACACACGTGCCCATGGACTCACATGTGAGTCAGGTGACTCGGAGAGTCAGCGGGGTTTGACGGTTGGGGCGCTATATGCCTGTCAGGAGGGAGGCGGGGGATTGAGCAGTTAAGAAACGAGTCGTGAAAAACAGGCATTATTTACTTTACATTTATAAAACCTACCTATGTTTTATTAAAGTAAAAAAAAATCACGCAATGACATCATCGCAATTTCATTATCAATATTTTGTTAGACAACGGTGTAATTGAATCCAATCGTCTCTTGCCATACAATCAAGATTTACGACAGTCACATACGAATTAAATATTCCAGCCTGTGCTGGAACACAAATAAATTACACCACATTGTGATAGGAGAACTTTATGAGAAGTTAGGATGACAACGAAAGATTTTCCTGCCATTACAAAAGGCATGTTTTAATCGAACCTCAAATTATTTCTATTTTGATTTACTAAAAGTATTACCTTTTGAAATAATTCATATTTTGAGGGCCTAAAAATAATAAATGGCCAAGTAAGCCTACGTTCGCATGGACGTAAAACTATCGCGGCGGGATTTTATCGCGCTCTGGATTTTCAATTCTCGGTGTTGAGCCGAACGTTGAGAATCCAATGCGCCGGGACGCACTTTCGTACCAGTACGTTGAAAAAACACACTGTTTGATTTTCAACTCTCAGCGCTAAGCAGAGTGTTCAAAATCCAGAGCACGAAAAAAATTCGAACAGACAGAGAGATAGACGGACATGGCGAATCTATAAGGTTTCCTTGTTGGCTACAGAACCCTAAAAATATAGTCAAATTCCCTTTTAATGACATCGGCTAGGACAAAATGAGAACTAAAACCCAGCATTGCGTGAATGGCGTCGGGAGTCGCGAGCCGACTTCCGGCCACCGTAGGCGCGGGCTTGCGGACGGTGAGCAATGGGTAGCTCGCCGTCCAATAGGTACCAGGCCCGGGTCGACGGCGCGTTGTGTTCCACGCGCGCCTTAAAGAGATGTCAGCACCAACTGACGGGGTCCGGAAGGGCCAATGCCTGCCGGGGTTGCGGGTTTGTCCGAAAGGGATATCGCGACCCCGGCACACAGGCAACGGAAGGAACACGGGTGGGTTTTAGTCAGTAAAAGTCTGACACGCCCTCCCGCTCCGCCCAGAGCGGGAGAAGTTATTTGATAATTTCCCAAACTCAAAAAAAAAAAAAAAAAAGCATTGCGTGAATCCATGCTGAGATATAGCTATACAAAGATCTTTTGGCGCGCAGCCAACATATGAACTAACGCCGCCATCTTGTTTTTTCAATATATTTAAAAAAACAATTGCACAAATGTTAACCTATAGCGCCCTTTTATTACGTGATTCGAGTGCCAAAAAAATCTTGTGTAGGTACGTCAGGGTTGCGAGTTTGTCCGAAAGGGGATATCGTGGCCCGGGCACACTGGCAACGGAAGGAACACGGGTGGGTTTTAGTCAGTAAAAGTCTGACACACCCTCCCGCTCCGACCAGAGCGGGAGAAGTTATTTCATAACTTCCCACCCTCCAAAAAAGGGTGAGGTAGGCTCACTCTTATATCAACCTTGTTGACAATAAACGCGCCGTCATTAAAACATCGTAGATATCAGCTATCAGTACTGTCACTGATGACAATCCATATTATATATTACGTATAATCATCTTATTACACAACAATTATTCTGCAATTATTACCAATGACATTTAGCGATAAATTGTCATCTTTGCTTCGTTATTACGTAGCTGTTTATTTGTAAAAATCTTTTATGCAGGTTCACTGGCTTTTTGCAAGTTAATTATGACCAACTTCCCTTTGACCTTTGGTGATAATCCTGTGACAAACAAGAAAAGCAAAGATATCTCTATTTACTTTAGAGTTACTTTCGCCTAGCTTTAGACCACGGCTTCGCCCGCGTGTAGGTTGGAAATTATCCCACGGGAACATACCCAGATTGGCTTTCATCTAAATCCGAAGCTAGCATACTAGCAGATAATAAATTCTACACTTTTAAGATTTTTTATTTAAATAAAACAGTGTTGATTCTAAATGTCTAAATTAAATTAAATATTTTAGCACTACCATTGACTACGTAATAGCTACATGTTAGCCAAGCTATTTTGTGACTTAAAATTGTGATAATTTTTGACTGAGGGAACCGATTTTAATTTAATAAAGATGTAACCTCAAGATAGGTGTATGACTATATTTCAAATCCCTGAAATCTGTTAAAAATTTAATATACATACAAAACCTACCTACCTATACCTACCTACACCTACCTACACCTACCTACACCTACCTACACCTACCTACACCTACCTACACCTACCTACACCTACCTACACCTACCTACACCTACCTACACCTACCTACACCTACCTACACCTACCTACACCTACCTACACCTACCTACACCTACCTACACCTACCTACACCTACCTACACCTACCTACACCTACCTACACCTACCTACACCTACCTACACCTACCTACACCTACCTACACCTACCTACACCTACCTACACCTACCTACACCTACCTACACCTACCTACACCTACCTACACCTACCTACACCTACCTACACCTACCTACACCTACCTACACCTACCTACACCTACCTACACCTATCTACACCTACCTACACCTACCTACACCTACCTACACCTACCTACACCTACCTACACCTACCTACACCTACCTACACCTACCTACACCTACCTACACCTACCTACACCTACCTATCCTAAGAACCTTCTGATAATGCGAAATTAGTCCAGCTGTTCACGAGTGATGCCGTGACCAAGGCAAATAGGGATTAATTTTGATATATATTTATATAGATAGTATATAGTATGGAATATTATATAATAAAGCATGGATAGTACGTTTAGACTAATACCTGAAGAGGCTAGTGTTAGGCCGTTGGATTAGGGAATATAGAGGCTGCAGAAAGCAACAATACTGGACACGGTAGATAATGATTATTTCCTTTGTTCCATTATTTACATATAAATTATATTTTTAAATATTAGAATAAAAAATATAAAAACATTTAAAATTATAAACTTACAACGAATTTACTCGTGTGTCCAACATGAGTAAATTCTAAACTTACAACGAATTTACTCGTGTGTCCAACACGAGTAAATTCGTTGTAAGTTTATAATTTTAAATGTTTTTATATTTTTTATTCTAATATTTAAAAATATAATTAAAAAATATAAAACATTTAAAATTATAAACTTACAACGAATTTACTCGTGTTGGACCAGCGTATCATACGATCAATCACAATCTGAATAATTTTGACGGATATTGCTAATCCATTGCTTCACATGTTAGAAAAAATTGTCTGCTCAACAATGTAAATAACGCAATGAATGTTGTTGCACTGTCAAAATGAAACAGATCGTGATTGATCCTGTTACGCATTTAGGGTGCCGTTAGAACGTAAACGGACCAAATGAGTATGTAAAGAGCGTAGCAGGTACGGTTCAGTAGATACAGCCCGCTGACAGACAGACGGACGGATGGACGGACAGTGCAGGCCTAGTAATAGAGTTCCATATGGAAAGTGACTCAACAATTTTTTTATCTTGAACTTGTGAAATGCGAAGACAAAACAATTCGAGGCAAAGTCACGGTCATAGCTTGTTTCATCTTATCGTAAATTTTTATGTAACGACTGGGTATATAAGGAAACGTATTCATGTATCCCTCATAGTAGTTATCTGAAATACCGTATAATAATGTCTGTGACGATAGGCTTGCTAATATTAGCGGTATCAATTACTTCAAACGATGCGGCAAGAATACTGGCATTTTTCCCAGTTCCGTCGATCAGTCATCAAATTGTATTTCGTCCTCTAACTCAAGAACTAGCCAGGCAAGGGCATGAAGTCACAGTCATCACACCAGATCCTGCCTTTCCAAATGGAGGAACACCTGCGAATTTCACAGAAATCGACGTCCACGACTTTTCTTACAAGAAATGGAGAACACTGTACGAAGTAACTTCTTCAGGCGATAATGATTTGGTCATACAAATGCAATTGCTATTCAGTACGATTGCTGATCTCGTCGAAATGCAGTTGAAAGTAGATAAAGTGCAAAAATTGATGAAAGAACATAAGTATGATTTGCTGCTGTTAGAAGCTTGTGCAAGACCAGCGTTGCTTCTGTCACACGTTGTTAAGGTTCCCGTGATCCAAGTGTCTTCTTTCGGTCCCGTGAACTCCAATGTGAGAACTATAGGATCAGCCTGGCATCCTCTATTGTATCCAGATGCTTTTAGCCAGCGTTTGTACAAATTGACGAAGTGGGAGAAATTAGTAGCATTGTGGCACTTTTATAGAATGACAAAAGTTATGCAGGAAGTTGAAGATTCAGAAAATGAAATTGGCAAACGATTGTTTGGACCAAATACTCCGACTATAAGTGAATTAAAAAATAATGTTGAAATGCTGTTTTTGAACACTCATCCTATTTGGGAAGGAAATCGTCCAGTGCCTCCTAGTGTTATTTATATGGGTGGACTGCATCAGAAGCCTGTGAAAGAATTGCCAACGGTAAGTTTTTTTATATAATTCTTATGACTACGATTATCGGCATTCACACATTTTATGACACAAAGTACAGTCAAGTTACTATCATTCGGTGCTTGAGATTTCAATTAACTTTGTACAATCAAATTTATTATCGACTACTCGTATAGTTCCTATTTTACAAGCGGTTTTTTCTGGTACATAATTATCAAGTTTTACATTTCCAGTATAAGCTGATCTCGCATTGTAGGTATAGGATTTTCGTACAATGAGAGATCAGCTGTCGCAGTAAGACGGTTCAAGCCGTGATAAAGTTATATCCCGAGGGATATCTGGGGATATAGCTATATACCGTAATATATCATAACTGTCTTACTAGGAATATAACTATGATACGAGCACGATCTAGTTACTAAACTATAAGGGCACTCCGACTAAATAGGTTAGGTTAGGTTAGAACTGTGTAGAACCAACTACGCACGAATCAAGCGAGCGTAGCGAGTGGTACCGCGGTAGCGGCTGTCAAGCGCTACGTCGAAATTAGTCGCAGTAACAAAATTAGGACAATCCAACAGTTATGAACCGCTTTCATGTAACTATATTACGGTATAGGTATAGCTATATCCCTAACGATATAACTATGTATATCACGGCTTCAACGATCTTACTGCGACCTAGACGTGTGAACATAGGTATCATAGTGTCATGGAAAAAATCAATAAAGACTCAGGGCGAGCGAAGTGACGATGCATTAAAACTGTCACTGTAATACTTATAGCCTCTACGACACATCATTCTCTACACGTCTTCAGAACACTCATACATTAATTTCTCAAGGTTAGGAATAAATTGTTAGCTTCCTGTTTCATTCAAAGTCAAATCATTTATTTCCATCTCAAATTATATCTTTATTGTAATGACTGTTCTAGACTCGACAAAAGAAACATAACTTCCCAACGTAAAATTATATTTACAAATTCTACCAAACTCATGCTAACGAATTCAAAGAGCCAAATCCCATATTTTCCCGGAGTTATTTAGGTTTCAATTATAATATTATGGAGTATGACAGTCAACATTATCATGTAATTGCTTGCTTTCAATGTTTTATCATTAAACTTACAATTTCAGGACCTCAAAACTTATCTCGACTCTTCAAAGAACGGCGTGATCTACATCAGCTTTGGTACAAACGTGCAACCTTCACTGCTTCCTCCAGAAAGAGTACAATTGATGGCCAAAGTCTTCTCTCAATTACCTTACGACGTGCTGTGGAAATGGGACAAGGATGAACTTCCAGGACGCTCTGACAACATCAGGATATCAAAATGGTTGCCGCAGTCGGACCTTTTAAGTAAGTTGTTTTAATTAAATGATAATAGTTCTGCAAACCCCCTAACATTATGCCCGTCTACTGACAAATCGATATGCAAAAGTGGTAGAAAATTTATTGACAGACGAACTAAATAAACATGAACTTTCAGGGCATCCAAAGATCAAAGTATTCATAACACAAGGAGGTCTACAATCAACAGACGAGGCTATCACTGCAGGAGTACCTCTGATCGGTGTACCAATGTTGGGCGATCAATGGTACAATGTTGAAAAATATGAGCATCATGGTATTGGAAAGCAACTTGATTTACTTACGATGACTGAGGAAGATTTTAAGAATGCTATCAACACTGTCATTGGTGATAAAAGGTGGGTAGTTAGAATCTCTATCATTTTTGATTATTTTGTATTTTATTCGAAATATTAAGTCCATAATTTATGTCGTACGAGTACGTCATTGATTGGTTAACGAAATAACAAACCAGCCGCAACAAAGTGGCAACCTGGCAACAAACTTGTTGCGGGATTATTAAATTTGTGTTATACGGTATAAATATTCAAAATAAAGTGATATCCGGTGCTTCTGCAGTGGAACATACGAGGTTATTATTGTCCTACTGCAGTGCAAAGGTCTCTTCTCACACAGAGAAGGCACGAGCATTTGATCACCACACTCGCTCAAGACGGGTTAGCGATTTCAAACTTAGGCACAGACTCCACCAAAGCGGAAATGTGCGGAGATGTCCGAAGCAGAGACGAGAAGAGATGTTTCTCAGCTAGACACCCTAGCTGAGAAACATCTCTTCTCCAACTCTTATCCAACAAAGTTGTGCTGAAATGCGTACTGGCAAGACTAGAGCGGAGATGTGTGCTGGCTAGAGCGGAACTGCGCCATAAACATATGATATATCTCCGCTCAGTGGTATCCACTGAAGCTGAGTGGAGACGAGATGTGTGAATAACGAAATTCTATTGGTTGTTTAAAACACATCTCCTCTCCTCTCGTCTCATGTCCGCTTTGGTGAAGTCCGGGCCTTACATTAGTCAAGTTCAGGTTTCCTCAACCGAGGTCAGTAATGTCCAAGATAAACTCAGAGAGTTCATATGAATTGAAAGGTCAAGATAAAGATAATTATAATATATGAATAGTGTGTGAATAAAAAACAATGATATGGCTTTTTGATTTCGGGTATTATCGTATAAACAAAGTTATCTCGTCATGCTATTGTCATGTCCTCGTCATGTAATCGTCATGTTATCGTCTAGATAATCGAAACGTTATTAATTTGAGAGTACTATCGAAGAACTTCATATCTAAGCAGTTGAAAACAAAATCCCGTGAATACGATGACCATATCTGTTACCGCCCCGTTTCTATAGCCGCCGAGCGCTGCAAGCAGAAATAGTCCTTACGGTGTATAGATATGAAGTTGCATAAATAATAGACAGGATGTGTATTAAAAATTGTGAATGACTATGCTTATTAAATTTTAATATAAGTAGACAGATAAAAATCCGTATCTACTTTGCGACATTTATCAAATTATTTACGATAGACTTATCTCGTATTCATGATTTGCAGTTTTCGTCACAATATCGTGAAACTTGGAAGCGTGATGCATGACCAGCCGATACGTCCACTGGAGCGCGCCGTGTGGTGGACGGAGCACGTGCTGCGTCACGGCGGCGCGAGACATCTGCGCTCGCCCGCCGCAAACATGTCGTGGGCGCAGTACCTAGAACTAGAACTAGTACTTACTATATCAGCAATTGCTCTTGGGATTGTTCTAGTATTCTCATATCTTGCATATAACTTATGGAAGCTTTATAGTACTTGGAAACTTCATTTACACAGAAAATTAAAGGACAATTGAACGTCGGTTATATTTTCTGTACGCAAGGACCAAAATGTTAGATTTATTAGAAAATTGTTTGTATAAATATTTAATGATATAAGTATACAATAAGTGTTTATAATAATATGTTTAGAATAAGGCTGTGATACGCATAATGTAAGACAATTAAATGAAAGAGAATAATAATATGATTTTGTTTAGTGCCTCTGATTTCCTTTCTATTCTTAAACATCTCTGCTTAGATGAGATGGTATGAAAGAATATTTTAAAACTTCAATAATCATTTAATCATTTCTTTTTTCTTCATCTTTCATTTATTGTGTTAGCATACAACGATTGTTGACAAATCTCAAATATAATATACAATCACACACTAAATTATGAAATTATATTTTGTACAAGTAGGTATACAGTGCGGCCCATGGGCATGTGACTGCCCGTATTTTTCTGAATATTCATGAAAATGAACTTTAAAACAAGCCTTTACTACAACGCAAATACTTCTAGCACGACAAAAAAAACGTTACGTAAATTCTTCGAAAGATTTTTTTATTGAAAATACTCGTTTCTCGCATAATATTTATTTTAGTTTGAGGTCTTTATTCATATGCATGATAAATTGTGCTTGTCGCATTTTAGACCAAAATGCTAGGTACTTATGGGAAAGATTTATTTGCGATTCAAAAGTCTTTCGAATATATCCTGAAATTTGCTGAGGTTCTAGCAAAAATAATAATATTTATTTATTTCGTTTATTTATTTTCTTTCATACATGATTAGTGATTACATTTTTAAATATCTTTCACACTAAAAAGATATAAAAATTAAAAATAAAACATTTAAAAATATGAAAAAGTAGAGGTCCACCAGTGTTTATTTTAATTTTATTGTTATTATATTGTATGTTGACTTGAAAGAGCATGGCAGTTGAGAGTATTTCATGCTCATGGTGGCGAGTGTGTTGGATAATTCGGTTCCCTACAGAATGGTTGAGCTGGATGGTGCTGATTCACGCGTAATGTTCGTGAACGGGCGACGTCTGTTGAGACTGGTCGTCTCTTATCTGCCAAGGCTTATTTTTAATCTTATATTTAGAATTATATTTGATAATTTTTCTTCATTATTCTCACATATAGAAGCAACAAGAATAATGTACCCAGGATTTTGTAATATTATAGTCCTTAGAGTTTCTTGCCCGTTCTTCTCCATAGAGATCTACGAATTGGAATGGGCAATTAGCTTCAACTTTCTGACTAACTGACCGACTCATTGACAATTCAAAAGTGCCTGTAAATGGTTAAATTGAAATAAATACTTTGAGTTTCAGAGTTTGAGTTTGAATATAGCATAATCAGCCTATAATGTTCCCAATGCTGGGTCACAGAGGTCTGTGTCCCAGCAGTGGAAACTACCCCTCGAAGAGAGGAGGTCCTCTCTGCGAGGGGGAGCGGGCTATCTTCCACGCGGACGGCATTGCATGCAATAATATAAGTAATAATAATGTTCCAATTAAATCTGGAAGGTATTATAGACATACCCTTTGGAGAATGAATAGGCAAAGGCTAACAAAACACGATTAATTACATCGATATGAATTCGATAACTCATAAAACATCACAATGCTTGGAGATACAAAGTTTATGTACACAATTTGCTTGGAATAATTAGTACTGTTGTTATTTCTCTCATAGTGCCGGAGTAATATATTTATTGTCGATGGAAATACAAGGTGAAATTGCCTTTATTCCGCACTAGGTAAATTCCAATATTATTTTGGACATATTGGTGCCCCTTTACTTGGTAGTATTAGTATGGAAATGCATTTGGAAAGTTTCTTTTTAACCTACTTCAAAAAAGCCTTTGAAAGAGGTTCTCCATTTATTTTCTACCTTAGATACCTACATTTGATACTCGTTACTTAAGGTGCCTCAACAAGTAACGGAAATGCTATTTAATTGCGTAAACATGTTCGGTAAACGATTAAAAATAAATACCTGGGCGGCCGAGCTCTGCTCTGGTGACAATAGAGAATGCTCATTTAATAGTACGGGATCGGATAGTTCATATTAATTCCATGCTGCCATGATAGTAGGTACTTACTAATTCCATGCTGCCATGATAGTAGCTACTTACTAATTCCATGCTGCCATGCCATTATTCTAAAGTAGCCATCTTGTTCTAAACTTTGGGCGACCGAGATCTGCACGGGTGAAAGTATGGATGAAACGAATTTTCCCAGATATCCATATTTTTCCAGATATACCTAGCTAGATCGCTTTTTCGCCCACGTAAACCCCTATATTGCAACTTTTATCGAAATCATTAGAGCCGATTACGAGAACGTGATTACAAATATATATAAGATACAAATATCTCTCGTTTAATAGTATAAGATCGTTTCATTTTGACAGTTTAACAACATTCATTGCGTTATTTACGTTGTTGAGCAGATATTTTTCGAACTTATGAAGCAATGGATTAGCAATCTCGTTCAAAATGATTCAATTGTGATTGACCGTTTATTACATAATTAGGGTGCTTGGTCTTTATGACTGTCTGAAATTGGTCCTATTCACTTAATATGTATCTTTCTCTCACCCGTGACCCTCTTGTACCTACATATTAGGTGCTTCTAATTTTCTAAATCTATTTAGACAGTTCCAATCATGAAATATTAACGTATTATGATAGCAAAGTCAGATTATTCAGATTACCTAACACAAAAGATTAATCTGTGAATAATAACAGTTTCTAATCCTACCTAATTTCGTGGAACCTCAAACATTTAAATCCAGTCCGCTAAATTAGCAGACTGGATTTCCAATTAAATTGGAAGCCTTTGTAGCTACCCAATACCGAGAATATGTAAATAGTAAAGGATTGAGTCTCATATTTGCGCTATAACTATAAATATCATACGAATTCTCAGAAAGACTGTTACAGTACTGCGTGCCTTTTTGTCGTTCAAAAGTTCACTGTTTTTGAATTGATTTCAATTAAGGTAGGTAATAAAAGGCTATTTACAGGTCTAAACTGGTCTAAATTTGTCATTCCTTGAATCTTGTATAAAATGGCTATATCATGGCAAATGGGGTTGGCCGGTGAAAACGTTATTTTTTTGCCTTGTCAGTTTGATGTAAGTAATGGCGTCCTATTTTAAGATGCCTATCACCAGCCTCGGTGGCGCAGTAGGCAGCGCGTAAGTCTCATAATCTTAAGGTCGTGAGTTCGATCCTCACCCGGGGCATATCTTTTGGTACCTATCTATCTGGTCTTTCAATAATATTGTAGTTATTATAGCTGAATACTAAAAGACTTTAATTGCTAGAAATGATGGAATAAAAAATGCTATAATTTGGAATTGAACCCTCATGTTTTTTTTTTGTGTTTAATATAATCATCACGATTTTATAAATAATAATAAAAGCTTATAACTAATTTTTATTCTCACCATAAAAATCAACTCTAAAAAAAGAAAATTCAGAAAATATTCTTCAAACCTATTCCATATTATGAAAGATGCGGATAGTTGTAATATGCACTGCCGATTTTGTAAACAATAATATAAGCTTGACACATTTCTATACTCACCGTAATAATCAAGGTCTTTTACAAAATGCTCTCGAAACTTACTCCACACTATGAAACCTGAGGACAGTTGTAATTTGCACTGCGGTTACCGCCGCACTGTCTAATTTTCAACACGTATGAGGGACATTTCGGACTTTACCTATTTCGTGGAGTGTCTGCGACGTAATTGTGTTTGGTCCTTTATGATGTATTACAAAGTTTGTCGAATGTTTTGTTGTTAAGGCGTAGGGTTTATTCGTCGGCAATAGTTCATAGTGGTGTTATGTGTTTGTTTAAGTTAATTTTGTGTTTGACATGAGGAGGAAATAAACAGACGTAAAGATTTGTCGCTGAACGAACGAAGATTTAATTTTCTCTTGGTCCTTTTATTTAGGGTTCCATAAGTGTCATGTCCGTCTGTCCAGTACCCTAATTGCGTAATACACGACCAATCAGAATCTGAATCGTTTTGAAACAGATTGATAATCCATAACTTCACAAGTTCGAAAAAAAATCAGCTCAACAACGTAAATAACGCAATTAATTATGTTGAACTGTCGAAATGAAACAGATTAGTCGTAATCGTTTACAAAAATGTGTTACGTAATTAGATAGCTGATTTTGCACAGCCATTTTACCCGGAGACTGTAACAATGGTGAAGTGAAATAACGAAAACAATTAGTAGGTGTGGCCCTCCCGATACATGTAATAAATAAATAAATACAATTATGTAATTGATAACAAAATCAATGTACACAAGCGTATTATTGGTTTCCATAATATTAAAAAGATTATGATGTTTTTAAGTGACGTGAAATGAATATTGTAAAAGATTCATCACCATTGTAAGGAAAACATCGTGAGGAAACCGGCATGTCCTAGAACCAAAAATTCGAAGATATGAGACATCTACCAAACCGGACTGGGGCTCTCACCAAGAGGCCTGTGTTCCAGCAGTGGGAATATTAAAGGCTGATAATGATGATGATGCGTAAATATTAATACCGAAGGAATCATTCACTGTGCGTGGTTTTTTGTTTTCGAGGGACCTTGTAAATATTGAAAGATAATGATTCTTTTCTTTTTCACGAGGAGTTAAATGTTATTGTAAAGGTACCATTCCGTACCCGACCGCAGGCTGCAACTGCACAGGACGTGTCGCGGCGTCATGTCGCTGCAGTCATGATTCCGAAACCGACCGCAGGCGGCAGCAGCCCGTATTCCAGTCGGTAGATAGAAGATAGAAAAACGTGTTATCGTTCGAGCGTTGGCGGCAATACTGAACTGCGGTCGGGCTGCACTGTCGCCTGTCAGTCCCCCGTAGCTGCCAATGACGTGTAGCTAGCTACGGAAGGTATTTCATAGAAACCAGTCGTGTCGCGGCGACAAGTCGCCTGCAGTTGCCTCCTGCGGTCGGGTACGGAATGGTACCTTTAATAGTTTACGTGTTTAAGATCTCTTTGTAGATGGTCAAAAAAGCAATATATTACCTGCACAGCTATTTGGTTTTTTATGGAACATTACGGAAACTTTCAAAGAAAAGCTATAAAATTGACAATACGGACAGCTCCATTAATTTGACGTAACTTTGGCAGTGAAACGTAGATGTAGGTACACAATAAATTAAATCGTGTGTCTGTGTAAGTATAAAGAAAGGAAAGAAATTAATAAAAAATATTTATTGGGACTCGCAGATAATTACACAAACTAATAAATAGTATGACGCAAATAAAGAAATAAAATAAGATCTAAAAAACATCAAGTAATCTTTAATTTTACAAATCCGTGTGGAAGATTGTCGCGGTCAGTTTGTGGATGGGTGACCATCTTTACATATCGAGACCTCTCCGTGCCTCGGAAAGCAGGTCAAGCCGATGGTCCGGGCTTTTATTCTCGGATCTTTGACAGTTGTTACGGGTCGTCAGAAGCCCGAAAGTTTGATAACCAGCCTTACCAAGGGTATCGTGTTTCCCAGTTACTGGTTTGTGGAGGTTAAGTAAGGTAGTCGCTCCATGAAAAAGCACATGTATTCAGTTGCATCCGGTTAGACTAGAAGCCGACCCCAACATAGTTGAGAAAAGGTTAGGGAGGTCACCCATCCACGGCCGATCTAATCGATCGACCGTCGCGTCGTGGCTGTTATTATTTAGCCACGAGCCCCTCCTAGGTATTCAAGCTAACCTATCGTTCCTTATGCACATGTCACGATGTATAAATGTCACCATAAAACATTTTTCTTTCTTTTTTCAAGATTGGTTTCCTGAAACTACTGTCAAAATATGAAATAATATAATTAATAAAGGGAATAATAATAATATGACGAAGATCTATTTGTTGCAGATGGAAACTCCAGTACCCTAATTGCGTATTACACGATCAATCAGAATCTGAAGCGTTTCGAAACAGATTGCTTCATAAGACCGAAAAAAATCCGCTCAAAAACGTAAATAACGCAATGAATGTTGATGAACTGTCAAAATGAAACGGATTAGTCGTAATCGTTTACAAAAATGTGTTGCGTAATAAGATAACTGATCGACAAAAAAGTTGAAATTTTCAAGCCAGCCAAGACAAGGTAGCAACCACTAGTATAATAATATCTAGTAATAAAATTGACGTAGAAAATTATCTCGTTCAATCCGATTTGATTGTAGGAGGGCTAAGTAATGATTCTTTTATATTACCTCGTAAAATTCAAAATGTCTGTTTTGAGATAGGTTAATGTTTTATTCGAATACTTCGTTATTATTATAAGTCCAGAGACCGATTATTAGGGTTTAAGAAATTTGGGGCACTAATTTAGTGTTATTATATACAATATTAAAGTTTTATTCCTTTCAGTTTCAATAAATAGGGTTGTTGACTGGGGAAAAAATCTATTTAGTCCGTCAGTCAGATAATAAAAAAATATTAAAAACACGTATTTTTTGGTTTATCATATTAATAAAAAAATATTTGGATAAAACGCATTAGAGTTGAAGAGTGGGGGCTCGCTACGTCACAATTCAGTATAAAATCTACCGGAGAGCGACGTCATGCCACATTTTAACTCAACGTATTACCGTAATCTTTTGATTACGTAAAAAAAGAAAAATACGTGTCCAATATTTTGAAATAATATATTCGAGGGCAAAAAAAAAATATTGGCAACATCCCTATTACACACAAAGCATCACATCGGTGTAACTTTAGACACCCACATTTCGCCAGTTATGTTTAAGACCCATGTAGAAGGCGAGCCTATTGCAATCAACCGGGAACAAATTCAGACTCCGGGCTGCTACTGAGAAATTTCTGATGAAAAACCCAATAACACTTTGCCCGACCCGGGAATTGAACCTAAGTTCAGCAGTCGCGCTTACAACCACTAAACCAACGAGGCAGTCCATAGATTGATAATAAATTTTATCCAGCTGATTATTGATGACAATGCCAATGATTGAAATTAAGGACACTGTAGATTAAGATTATTTTGGTAAGTATTTTAGATTTCCTCGTTTCTTAAGGCGTGTGCGCACGAACGAACAAAACATGGTGAACACGAACATCGAACACGGAACATTTGATTCGTACGTGTGGACGTAAATTAGCAAAGCGAACACGAATATCATAGGAACACAGTTCGCGCTCAATCGCCCCGCTCTGTTAAGTAGTCATGGATTCGAAATTTGGTCTCCACGAATATTTTTGACGAACACAGTGTTTGGTGTACGTTAGTGGTATGCATATACAAACATAGTGTTACACATGTCGAGTTCTTTATGACTCTTTAAGAATAGTTAAGCGGATTAGGTTAGCGGTACCTATAGGGTCTATTGTATTTTACATTATATTTCATCAATCTACTTCCCTTATACCAATTTATTTGGGGTCGGTGCAACATGTCTCTTTCTTCCATACTTCTCTATTAGTCTTCATCTCGGTAGTCACTCCATTCCTGCCATAACAGCTTTCCCACAGTTCATCCATCGTTGACATATATTATATGTCAATATATGTACCCCCCCCTCAAGCAACAAACAAGTGTATTTAGAATCAAAGACTACATGATACTATAATGAGCTCATATAAGTGTTTGGATCATTTTATTTGACTGAAAGTCAATTTGTTTTCATTTATTGTTGACTCATTAAAATGCTTTTTATTTTTTGAGTTAATTGCAACTTGTTGTAATGTAAATAATTTTGGCATTTAAAGCACTATTATATAGAATCAAGCTTTTCCAACTGAACAGACAGCTGTGCTGCTGGGGAGTTTGTTGCGCCACTTCATCTTCCCAGCTTAAGCACTAGGAAGTGGTGAAGGGTGGGCGTTTTTGGGGGACTGTCTTATGTAATTTTGACGTTCGAAAAGTGCTGATTCTTAGCCTAGTTTGAATAAATGACTTTTGAATTTTGAATACAAATAATAATTATATTCAGATAATGTACATAATAGTTTTGTATTAAATCTAGAAATGGTTTATTTATGACCAGTCAATATCAATTAACTGAATATAAATACGATGAATACAGAGTAAACAACATTTACTATTAACTTGACACTAATTTTAGATCATTGATTACGTTTTTTAAACGTAGTAAAAACCTGTATTATATGAAAATAAGTGCTATTTTATTTAGGAATATAATATTTACATAATTTATAAGGCGACAGATTTATAATAATAATAACAAAATATGTACACGTATATAAGAAAGAGGAAAAAGAATCACTCGGTATCGAAGAATTCTTCCGCATCGCTGACAACAGGAAAAGTGCCCAAAAAGCTGGCAGCATTGCCACGTTGTATGGCGATGCTGATTCTTTGGCCAAAAAATAGGCCAGCCCTCTGGTCACGTGAAGCGTCGAACAACCGCTTGGTGCTGTCTCAAAAAATCAAGTGGGTACTCGGACCCAAGTGTTTTAACCCCAAAAGGCTCGAAAATATAACTCCCAATAAGATTGGAATATGCAGAGTTACATGAAATAGCAGTTAGTAGGAAAAAGTAAAAGTTGAATGTTCTGACAAAGATAAAGTGGCAAGTAAAAGTACCGATGTTTATAAAATATCGAAGGAAACTACCAACTAATCATTCACAGGATCCAATCAATTGATAAACTCTTTAACAGTTTTAGTCATAGATCACAGTCAAGATAAACGTTTTTTTTAATCAAAATTTATGCTAAACTCATCACACCATAAACCCTTATCTCTGAAACGTTGTACAAACGCTTACAATTTTCCAGAACATTCATCAAACAGATATAGTCCTTAAAGAAAACTGTTCATTGAATTTCAAACCTTAAAACTCCGAAAATGTGGTTCATTATAGTCTGCAAAATTGTAGGTAATGGAAATACTGCCGAAACAGAAGACAATCAAAAACCGCGCGCTAGGACGCTGATATAATATAATATGAAGCTGCCTGTAACAACGGATAGTTGAGATACGAAGGAAAATTAAATACAATACCGCGTTATAAACTTTTATTAATAATTAAAATTATATTTTATGTGAGTATTATGAATCTTTAATAACCTTAAAGACTGTTTCATTACGAAAAGGTACTTAGTAGAGATGATGATTTTGGATTATTCCATTTGGTCTTTAAAGTCGAAAAGGTAACGAAGGAATGAGACTGACATTTATAATGATGATAATGTGATAGTTTTGAAAATGTTTCAAGATCTATACTTGCAAGCTGCTGCACTTGACTCGGTGGGAGGCAAAGCAAAAAGGGTTACAGGCGACGAAACGTTGGTGGCAAGGCTTCACAGCCTGGCTTATCGTCGTAATGTTACTTGCCTGACGGTCTTCTACAGACTGTACTATGGAGAGACGTGCCCAGGAGCTCCCGTCCGCTACTCAGCGCTGCTCCTCCACATTTATTATGCGAACAGCTGGAACTCTCTGGCACCGTCTGTATTCCCTTCCACATATAATATAGATTCCAATCCGATAGATCCAATTAGGACATAAGATACTTTTTATTCCAACATTCCCACGGGATCGAGACTTATGCAGTTGAAATTGCGGGGCGCAGCTAGTAAAATAATATAATTATAATATAAATTTATTTGTTAATTAATAATATTTTAAAGAGGTAAAATTTTTTCGTTTGTGTGTAAGTGTTAATATCCGAAACTACCAGTCGGATTTGAGAAATGTTTTGGCATTGGGTAGCCCAATTCTTGAGAAAGGTTATAGGCTACGTAACATCACGTTACGACCCTTAGGAACCGAGTAAAAAGAAGAAAAGGAAGTCAGAAAGAAAGCTAAGCGAAACGAAGTGCCTAATAACGCGGGCAGGCGATGCGATGCGACGGGGTGGGTCGGGGAACAAGAAATTTCATGATGAATTTCATCTTGATGATCGATTCAATACTTCCCTTAAGAGACCTTGAAAATAAAGCGAAAACCAATCACTTTAATCTCAATCAAATTATAATCCAGAACCTTAACTAGAGAACGCCTCTAAATAAACAGACTATAGGAGGCTGCAGTAAAATGGCCACTAACGTTTCAGTCTAACCGCAATTGTTCGCGTAACGATCGCGCTTGCCGTCAAGTGGGCCGGAAAGCGATAACAGGACAATTTATGTCATCGCTACTATGTTGCGTGGGCTAAGAACCGATACAAAGGACCAAGTTTTGGTTTGTGAAGGACCACCAAATGTCAGTACTTATGATCTGTTCCAAAACGAATTGACGAAAATGTAAACAAATAGATTAGAAAAACTAACTATCCATGCCGATCTGTCGTGCCAGTTGCAAATTGAGGTTAATTTTATATATCAATTTTCAAATGAAAAACATCTCTAAGGTGATTTAAAATTGGAATTTCAGGTTTCAGTATTCAAATAATCAAATTAGAGCACTCAATTTCGTCGATTATTTATCAATTATAGTTCAATAACGTTATTCAAACAATAATTTTCGATAAAAGAGGTGAGATATAAAGTTGAATCCTTTAAGTACAGATGAATGGGTTACTAATTCACTTGAGTGAGTGTTTCTCGAGGGCGTGAAAAGGTACAGACAGACTGACAGAGAGGGATATTTTCGCATTTAAAATATTAGTATTTTAGGACTTAAAATAGTCCATTTTAGGGACATCTTTTGTATGTATAATTCCCGCTGACGCTTAAAAGCAGAATCCACCAACTGAGTTTTCAATGTAGCTTCTCGTTGATCGTTAAAAGCACAAAAAAAGCAACTCTGAAGGTGGAATTTGTATCCGCGCGCTCCGTGGAAGTATTTTCCAAGAAATGATAATTGTCCTGGTGGATATTGCAGAAATGAAACAATTTTTGAATACATACTAAAAATGTTAAGATATTTTCTATGGAGTTGTGTTGTAGATTTTGTAAAGAAAGGCTACTATGGGAGTTTAACGACCAATCAGAAGCCACATTCGAAACTCAGTTGGTGGACTCTGCTTATATAAATCCCGGACACTAATATTATCATAGTTCACTTAGTTTGTAAAATCACTGGACTGTAAAAGATACAGGAATAGTGGACACTCTCGAGTGATATATGTGTGGCAAGCGGGCTGGAAAGTAGCTTGTTGGTATTACTGCTGCCCATTCTCTTAAACTAAAAATAATTATGTATGTAATTATACTGGGCCAAATTAAGATAGCTAGCAAAACTCCGCAGACGTGATGGGTGTCGAACTGTCGATATCTAAGTCCTACAAAAAAAAAAAAGGTTTCATGTACTTCTTTTTAGGATTAACGACCGCTAGTTGGGTAGTTACTTAGAACTATGGCTTAAGAATATCTGTTTCTGTATTATTAATGTGTTTATATATCGATACCCATCACATATGTGAAACTTACACAAAAAAACATGATTTCTAAACTAATATGAAAATTGACACGAGGGTCGTTGACCCCAAAAAAAAACATCAAATATTTTTTTATATATCATGTATAGATATCGGTACCAATCACGTCTGCGGCGTATCGCTTGCTAATTTTATTTGACCCTGTATAAAATGTATACCGTATCTGGCGAAATGTGGGTATACTTTACCTATACATACGTCTCAGTCCTTCCCTTTGAAAAATTCAAGCGTGATGTTAGATGCTATATAGTTTTCTCTATAGCACCTAACATCACGCTTGAATTTTTTAATACCAAAGTATTTTACCAAAATACAATTTTGGTAGCAAAATATTCTACCAAAATATAACTTTGGTACTAAAATATTCTACCAAAATACAATTTTGATACCAAAATACAATTTTGATACCAAAATACAATTTTGATACCAAAATACAATTTTGATACCAAAATACAATTTGATACTACAAAAATACTCTGTCCTATTCCAGCCGCGTCCTAACTCTACATGTGCCAATATAATGCATGCTTAGCTCAATCTAATTGATGGATGGCGGTGGCAATTTATGTCCTCTGTCGGTAAATTTATTTTCTAACACTCCACTGAAGAATGTCGTGTGTCAATCGTGTTTGGAGGAAGTAGGAATGTGTTTGATATATTAACCAAGCTAGGAAGGAATTTGTGGCTTTTGTGGACATGATATCCTTTTATCAGATTTGTTTCAGAGCTGTAGCTCTGTTGTAATGAAAATCATGTCATTTAGTTTAAATAAATTAAATTATAAAAATTAAAATCGTTTATAGGGAACAAAAAACAAATACATAGGTACAAGACAAAAATGTTAAACGATGATAGCTGCAAAAGTTAAAACTGTGGCGCAGCTATCAACGCCCGACTCCTAGTGAGGGGGTAGGTTGTTCCAAGACGAATACACAGCAAAGGTATTTTAACAAATATTTGAAGAAAAGAAATAATAAAATAATACATTTTGAGAAAAAGTGCCGTGTGTGTGAGTACCTAATGTTGAGTGAGAGAGGGTGAGGGTGTGGTGAGTTGTGTGTCGTGAGTGTGTGTTTTGCCGAGATATTAAATTACATTTTCACAAGTTTTTCTGTTGCATCATAAATAAGTGATTTTAATAAAATGTCGAGCTTTTTCTTCTTCCATATAAATACACACATCATGCCTGTAATCTTAAGCTCTACCAATAGTGCAGGTAGTGTGTGAATTTTTGGAATGTATAATTTAAAAAAACGTGCGTGGTTGGGGGACCCCGTGGGGTACAAAAGTCCTTACGTGATACGCGCACGCACACAACAAATTCGTATATAATAGTGAGAGACAGAGATAGAGGGAAAAAGTCGCATAACGCTTTTGTCTTACGTGACGATTTCGACCAGTCAACTCCTACCGCAAGCCGCGTATAAAGAGCAAAATGCTGGTGTAGATACGTTTGCACACCCCTCTCTACCGCTATGGAAAAAAAAAAACGTGATGTTTTGTTTTTACTTATATACAAACTTATCATTTACCTAACCTTAGATAAAATATTAACCTAGACAATAATCTAAGTTATTATTTATTTATTTAACGGTTTATGTACACACATATAAACAGACAAGAAAAAAGGAACAGAAAAATACGTACAAAGGTGATGCTTATTTCTAAAGAAATCTCTTCCAGCATACCTGCGATAGGAAAGTAGTTAAAGAGATGTAGACAACGTGTGTAAGAGTACAAGAGAAAAAAAATACATAAAATAAAAACACCTAATTATTCACTAATTTAACTATAATATTAACTATAAACATACATTATGAGAATAAAATTACATACATACTACTAAAATAAATATCACTAAAGTATATATACTTAATTATAATGTACTTAGTATAAAATAATAAATACAAAAAAATGCAACTATGACGAAGTGGAAAGATAGTGTAATTTCCTTCAAATAAAAAAGTATTAACAAATAAATAGGCCAACATTGAACTTCAAAACATGTCTTTGTCACAGGATAGGAACTAATTTATTTTGTTTGAACGTGAAGAAAATACGGGCTGAGCAGCTGGATGGGTTGAACAAAATGTAATAATCTAGACTTGCTGTTCATAGCTCGTCGCTGTTCGAAGTGTTACTAGAATGAAGAGTTACAGCCGGTATCTGGAACGATAATTGGACGTAGTTAAGCGGAAAGGATCCAACCCACACTATGGGCGAAAATGAGTTATGTATACCAAAACACTCTTTGTAGTTAAAACTTTAATATCACAAAAACAATCCCAACGCATCATGTCATTATGACCATACCTTACCAAGACGTATGTATGGCAGGCCATACGATCACATAACACGATCTGATCTTAAAACTTGAATATCTCAAAACAAACTCTGTGTGGGTTAGATTCTTTCTGCTTAACTACGTCCAATTATTATCGACGCGTCAAAATTAAACGCAAAGCAAGTGATGCAATTGGATGTTGATCATTCATTCAACTAACTACAGTACCAGTAAATATCCGTCTATAAAATAAAAACAACGTTTGAAATGATTTTTAATATGAAAAGCAAGGGAAAAAGGCGAACGAATATTTACATTTCATCCGGTGATTATGCAAATATCAGTTGCAAGAGTTAGTTGGATCTTATTTGCATACACGACGTTCTAGTCTTGTCGACCATCCACTGAGATGGGATATTTAGGTTATATTAAGGTGATTCGTTTATACATTGAAGGAATCACCTTAATATAACCTGCTCGCGAAATTCTAAATGAGTTAAGTTTTAAATTAAATTTTAAATTGCAACGCTTTTTTACTTTGTATGTTGATCATAAAACAAATCACGAAAATTACGATAAAATAATTCTTAAATTAATTTTCTTCTGAGCGTGTCGATGGCAGATATTACCTAAGTGAAATTCCCTGTTTGGACCAGAACTCAGCAAAGCTAACACAATTCGCTGACACAGACATTAGGTCCTCAAAGCTCGTACAGACCAACGCGACGCCGCGCCGCGACACGAACAATACAATTTCTAAGAAAACTTGACAGTATAACAATAACCGGTGTCGCGTCGCGCTGGTCTGCACGAAACTTCACGTGTACAGGTAATTATAATCATTTAAGAGGCTTACAACAGCTAAAGCGCGGTCACTGTCGGACTGCATAGAAATGAAAGAGAAGCGCGATGACACGACGCAGGTAATTTATTGCAAAATATGAAGCAGTTAGCGATTTACAGAAAATCTATTGATTGGACTGGAAAATTAAAACACTATTATGCTAATATGTAGCTTGTAGAATAATCTGACAAAAAATCAGAATGATTGCATGTAAATTAATATGATTTTTAATCGTTAAAAGAAATTTTTAGAGGTATCTTCATGATTTTTTTCTGTCTTATCAAATTAGTTGTATTATGTTTTCAACACACTATCATACTAGCATATATCCTGAAGAATATCATATATTTTTCTGATTTTGTTTACTGCAGTGGATCATATTCTTTTATGCATTATAAAACTTGCGTTTAGGCACGTTTAGGTCCTGTAGTCCCCTTAACACATTACTTTCGTAATTATATTCTCCGCAAGTCGTCATATTTAGACGAAATAGTCTTATTTCCATCAAATATAAATTATACCATATACCTTATTCAGTAGTAAAAATATTCCATAGATAAAAATGATCAATAACGGTACACATTTTTTGCTAACTTTAGTAATATTATCTGACAAAAATCTGCTGACATAGCGGCTTGTTTTTCTCTCTAACAAATGGTGATTTTTGTTAGCACATCTGACACTAACGAATTACAAATAAAACCTAAAAAACTGGCCAGTTGCATTTGAAATAGCTAGATATTTATAGATGCTAAATTATTATGGTAGGAACAAAATAGCAATATTTATTTGTGCTAACGTGAGCAAAATAGAATCAATGAATTAAATACAGGCATCAAAATATTTTGCAATTTTCATTGATACGCCTCGTTAAATATTTTTTGCCCCATGACTGAGAAAGTATACCTATTTATAGAGCACTAGCTTACAGTTATTTCACATTTTAGTTACAAGGAAATAAGGTTATTCCTTCCCTGGAGTCCCTGGTGTCCTGAGATACAAGTCACGGCTTAGTTTAGGCACCAGTCTCACAAATGAACATTGTCATCATAATAATATTTTTTTCCGTTTTTAAGTTATAGTTAATAAGTGTTATTTGTGGAAGAAAAATAAACATTTTTATTATATTATTATTTACTAGTTTTATTTAGAAAAACAAAATACATTGTAGACACATTCATAATATTATATTTTATATTTTTTTCATTGTCTATGGAAAAGTTTAATTCGTTTAATAGTTACATCCTAGGTAGGGAAACAAGGTTATTCCTTATCTACTAGTTTTATTTAGAAAAACAAAATACATTGTAGACACATTTATAATATTATTTTTTATATTTTGTCTACGAAAAAGTTCAATTCGTAGGATTTGTATCACTTTTTTATAAATAATGAGTGTCAAAGTGTTAGTTAAAATATGCGTACTAGATTCACATCTAGTAGATGTCAATCAAACATATTGTGTTGCAGTTATTTTATTGCATTTGTGATTGTACATCAGTTTTGTGAATTTTTTTTTTTTTTTTTTTTTTTTTTTTTTTTAATAAAGTTACACCATTAGTGATACTTTATTCACATTACAATCTAGCCTATTAGCTAATAAGTAATTTAAATATAACATAAACTGCTAAGTAACTATAAGATTAAGAAGTCGTCCAATAACGTCTTTCTTATTCACTATAGGGGGAGACACTTGATTCACGTGTTCTTTATAAGAGTCAGCACTTGCACTACAGTTAAAAGTCACTTACACTGCACTAAACTAACTCAAAAGGTTTTACCCTCTTTAGCCTTCGCACTAATTCAGTGTTGTCAAGGAGTTGGATCGCCTCAACATTCACGTGATGATGAAGTCTGTGTTCATGAGCTTCTGCAAATTTTTGTATAACTATGTTTATGACATCCATCTTCAGGTCCCGGTGGAGGTCACTATTTCTAATGTACCAAGGCGCGTTGACTATATCCCTTAATACTTTGTTTTGAAAACGTTGTATGATTTGTCGATTGCTTTTGCTGGTGCAGCCCCACAGCTGAATACCGTAGGTCCATACAGGTTTTAAAACTTGTTTATATAACAACAATTTGTTAGGTATTGACAATGGCGACTGTCTACCAAGTAGCCAATACATTTTTTTGTACCGAATATCTAATTCTGCTCTTTTCTTTTTGACATGCTCTTTCCAGCGCAGTTTTGCATCCAGGGTTATGCCGAGATACTTAGCAGTATTCGCGTATGGTATTTGATGGTTATTGACGAATACCGGGAAGTATTTTGGCTTTTTATTCGTGAAGTCAACGTGGATAGACTTGCTTTCATTCAGTTTGATACGCCATGTTGTAGTCCACTCATAGTAGTTTTGTGAATAAAAAAAAAGAAGTAAAGTCATCAATGAATAAATCATTTTATAATGCGATCCAACTGTATTAAGACTCTTTCAAATTTAAAGGTCGTTTACCTATCAAGTTTATTTCATGAATTTATTCTATTAAGATCTAAATGGGCGTTTCTACGCCTTAACCGCAACTAAAAGAAAATTTATCACCAACATAATTCATTTTTAAGACAAAATAAAAAAATTGTTCAGCAAGTTCACTACATAATAACCCGTCTATCCAATATGCCACCCATTTCAAAAATCTTATAAGTATTTTTATTCTTTTACAAAACTCAGCGCATTTAGCTTAGAATAATGGCTTTACAAAATATATGAGACCTCTCACCCTTGCCTCTCTAGTATATAATTTATCACGCGAAAATTCCCCTTTACAGCGAAATATTGGGGAACAGCCATTAAAAACCGTAATAGAAAATGATAAGACGATTCGCTTGACAGATTTGTAATTTATTTTCGGTAAGAATTTAAATAGTAATGGTAATTTGGAAAGGAAATGGAGAAATATTGAAGGGTACATTTGTCAATTAACCGTTGTGAACTCGTGATAAATAAGTTATAAATGTTAGAAATACAAAAATAATGAATATTAAATAACTATACACATTAACGCGAAAAAAAATCTGCTGTTCCCTACATTTATGTTCGTATATCTCGTCGAAATGTAGGGAACAACGGATTTTTTTATCGCGATTTCAGCGTTGTCCCATAGTGACAGTTGTTCATAATAATGAATTCAATGACCCTTTAAGAGGTTTAGGGTAAACAAAAACTAAGGTTGTATATTTACAATACATGTATTAACATCAGAAAAATTCGTTGAGTGTTATGTTCGTGTGAATACTCTTGGTATTCACACGAACATAACACTCATCCAATATAAACAAGCCAGTCAACGTAGCACAAGGCGAGCCAGCTTGCTAGTTTTACCCAAAACTAGAACAAACTATGGCAAAAAATGCTTACATTTGAAGAAGCACAACTTTACAGAAATCTACACTCGTTCAATGCATTTAAAAGTCAACTTAGTCAATATATAATTGCGGATTGATCACTTTTTGAGATATAAAGGCATTGGATGGGTATCCATTTTGTAACTGATGACGAAGCACTTTTGTAATTTATGTATGTTCTCGTAATTTGTTCTCAAGTAAGTGATATGTATGTATGTCGTAATTGAAATAAAGTTTCTTTAAACCTAAACCTAACTGCTTGCGGTTTCTCTGACCCACAGAGCACGAAGACGCTTCGGCAAGCGCTGCTAGAAGCATTTTTTTTTTTTTTGGTGGTGGGAAATTATCAAATAACTTCTCCCGCTCTGGGCGGAGCGGGAGGGCGTGTCAGACTTTTACTGACTAAAACCCACCCGTGTTCCTTCCGTTGCCTGTGTGCCGGGGTCGCGATATCCGTTTCGGACAAACTCGCAACCCCGGCAGGCATTGGCCTTTCCGGACCCCGTCAACCTGCTGCTGCAACCGTCAGCGCTGCTAGAAGCCTGCGGTGTTAATGAGAGGCCATTCCAACACTCCTCATTTCAATCTCCCTAATTACTATAGTATTTAATGAGTCTTTTCCCAGCATGAAAACTCAACTAGGTTTTGCCAGACACAGTGCAAACTACACTGAAAATTATTTAGTCTTTGTTCCAACCAACTTTGTAGGCGTTTGAGCTTTATAATGAAACTAACATTCATTAACACAGACGAGGAGTTTCTTTTCAAAACTTGACTATTCCACTTTCGACAGAACACATTTTTTTTTTTTTGTTATTGTGGGCGTACTAAGTATAGGATCTTTGTTTACATCCAACGACAACAAAAGTTTGTCAAGACGTGATTAATCCAACAGAAAAAAAAAGAGCGAGCTTTACAGTAGTCGCATATAATATGTGACATTAAAGGGGCGTCGATAAGGTCGTTTCTGATGGCCAAGTCTAGCACCGCGCGCGTTTATTGGTGAAACCAAATAACGCGCGCTTCGCTGGCATATTGTAACACACTTCCGTCCCTTTTCACGAAATCACTTACAAATTTGATTATTTAGATCCGTTTAGATTTCGATTTTTATTGCAGGTAAGCGAGAGTAAAGTTGTTACACATTAAAAATAAAACGCATGAATTCATCAAAAGTAGTTTTATCTACTTCGAATGGATTCCTAGAAAACTATTTTCTCAAATAATGAAAAAAAAAAATTAAGCGGTAAAATCAAGTTTTGAAAAGAACCTCCTCAGATATACGGACTACGCCAAACACAAGACCCTCCCTTTCATTCCTGTCAGGTAAAACAAAGAATGGACCCGCCTGTTTCCAGGTTAGGAAATAAGTTTCTTTTAGCGACCAAGGATCCATCCATATGCATACTTCCACACCAAAAATGCGAAATTAATGCCCGTTTTCACCTTCACTAAGTGGCATTTAAATAAATACCTAAATAAAAGTGCACTGTTGGATTTTCTACACGCGCGCCTCAAAGAGATGTCAGCACCAACTGACGGGGTCCGGAAGGGCCAATGCCTGCCGGGGTTGCGGGTTTGTCTGAAAGGGATATCGCGACCTCGGCACACAGGCAACGGAAGGAACACGGGTGGGTTTTAGTCAGTAAAAGTCTGACACGCCCTCCCGCTCCACCCAGAGCGGGAGAAGTTATTTGATAATTTACCATCCTCAAAAAAAAAAAAAAAAAAAAGCGCTGAGCTTAGCGTTGAAAACGCAACAGTGCAATTTAATTTATTTATTAAACTGTCTGTCTTTTCACGCCTTACCAGCTGAACGGATTTCTCTCCCGGATCGGATTTATTTTTATTTGGCACACAGTCAGTTCCCATGAGATAATTTCCTACCTTCACGCGGGCTAAAGTTAGTACAATAGTTTGTGCGACTTTTTTTTTTTCTAAACAACACTCATTTTAGTTTTACAGCAGATGAGATTCCTCACCTACTCCCCCTATTATTATGATGATTTCCTTCCATTTTACATACAAATGTTATTGGTCCCAGATGTTTCTACTTTGAATTTGCAGTCTGCATACAATTTCATACAAAATTACTTATTATATTTTTATAGTTTTCTTGCATTGCAGGGTCCTAGTTTACAATAGATTTTTCTACAATGTATGCACCTTTGTATGAGCAGAGGCAGAGGTATTATTTATTTATATTTTGTTTTACATATATGTATGTATTCTGAACCCGCGAACATAATCATAATACTTGTCTGAAACAATGTCAATATTATGTATATACGATACATGTTTTATACAAGATATGGTCTTTATAAGTCTTTTACAAATTCACAGCAATCCGACACGACTGTAGAAAATTCAGGCGCAATTCTTAGCGGCTTTACTTACTTTCCGAGGCACGGGGGTATCCCGGTTTGAACGACTATTTCATAAAATCATGACTTCAGGTCAATTCTAACTTTGAAAGTTGTATTAATCATTCTTATGATGCATGCCTGAGAGATATTTCTCGACGGCATATGTAGCCAAGTCCTCTGACTTGGCTTCATCAGTTTTAAAGCTGCCCATGGGCCTCTGCCCATGGGCGGCTTTTAAACTCTGGCACCAGGGGGCCGACGGCCGAAATTACGGATTTCGCTGAGGGAGTAGGCCCCCAAGTTAGTCACTAACCACACGAAAAGAAGAAGAAGATTATGATTTATTCTGTAAATATATATTTGTTACGGTCGCGAAACATAAGTTTCATCAACATAGAACCTGACACTGACCTGAAAATTGCAAAAAACCTCAGAATATTTGAATTTCGCGGGCTACTTTAGCAAATCCTTCTTAAAAACAAATCACTGTGCCAATAAAGACAGAAGATCATTATAAGTCCCTCTCTTTTATGTCTATTAGCACGTTACACTGACATTGAACAGTTACTAGCTTTCAACTCCATGTTACAGTGCTGCATCAATCGTTAACCACGCTCAATCAACCACTAGTTTCAAAACTGATAGGTTACTACAAAATGATTAGAGAATATAACTAGAAGGACCACTCTGAACAAAAACGTTTTAGAAAGACAAAGAAGTCGGTAGGTATTTTTTTCTTCTGGATTGGTTTTGGGTTGCCTCGGATACAACTCGCTAGAGGTAAGGCGAGTTCGAGATCAGCTAACAGTAGCTCCTAAGACGCTCCGTGGCGCTATTGACGCTCCAGATCTGCTTGATTTGCTGCGCGCTTATTTGTCCCAGAAAATTACTGCCGGGGCAGAAGGCACAGGCTATTTGCCGTGCCTCCATGTCGAACGAAGTCGCGGGCAGAAGCCCACGACTTCGTTCACGTGGAACTCGTAATACACCACAATATACTACAATAACAGCCACATTTTTAGATAACTTCCCTGTTTACTACGTACGTTTATAGTTTTGTACTCAACAGCCAAAATATACAGAGAGTCAGGACTGGTGACGCGGGAGCAAGCGACGTACAGTTGTCCGTGGGAGAAACAGCTTGTCCTGAGGTCGACACCCGCAGCCTTCAGTGTCTGCCCCTGTGACTTGTTGATGATCATCGCAAAGCAATACTCACAGGGAACTGCACAAACTGTAACGGGTAACTGTGGGGAATTAGTGGTATACGAGGTATAAACCTGTCTCGCCACCTCACAACCTGTCAGAATTTTCGTTGTTTATGTTTTCATGTTTTGTATTTTTAATGTGTGTGATTAATTCTAATAATTGTCTCTTTTATTTTTATAATTTTAGTTACTATAATTAGTTGTAACACAACCGTTCTAGCTAAATAAATAAATAAAATTCAATTATGTTCCATTTTTTGCCACCGCCTTCCGACACAAAAATTATTTATCATTTTGAAGTGTTTTTTTTTTAAGTTGTTTGTTTATTTTTATAAAAAGGTTTTATATCTCTTGATTCTGCAGGGTAACTTGTAATTTAGCACCCCATAAAGCCTAGAAATAATTTGAATTGCTCATGAATTTTAATTGTTGCAAATGGGTCACACTATTACGTCGTGGGAAGTAATACGTCAAATTTCAAGTCAGTTAATTTGAGAGATACGATACACAAAATGCACCTTTAACAAGTAGTTTTTCCAGTTGGTTTTCTCTTTCCTCTTTTGGTACTGCTAGTCACGGAAAAGCTACGGTGATCGAGCTATAAATCATACAGCTCGGATTTTGGGAATGGCCCACTTTTAGGTATATCTGGTACGGTGTAGTAGCTCGATTGATGACCTGTTTCCATGCAGAACGGTTTTATGGAAACAAATACGAAATAGCTTTGATTACAATACTGAACACGATATAACATCGAGCTTGTTTGTCAGAAAGGGTAGGCAGAGGTCTTAGTACTGTAGCGGCATCTATATCACCACATGCGAACTACGCATCAAATACCTGACGTCACACAACATCCTGACCTTACTCAAATCCTGCATCGCGCAATTAGAGTTTACCAAGTGGTGACATATATACCAGCTCTCGAGTTCAACCTCTGGGCTGTTGCCTACCAGACATGACACCCGTCTGGTCGGAGGATCCTCCCTTTTGTATGGTGGATGAGTGAACTTTACACCCTGTTTCTCAAACCCCTAAAGTACTGTGTTTAGGTTCAGAGTTGACCTTCACGATTATAGAAAAGAGCGTGCGCTGACAGATCAAATCTGTGTGGTTCTTTCCTCGATAGACCATCTCAGGCATTAATCTGAATTGTCCTCATTGACGTGTTGTATAAAATTGTTAAGTGACTCAGGCGTAACTTTGCGGAAATCCATTAAAAATACAATAGACGGCGTTTATTTAGTAACCTAATCCACTTAAATGTTCTTTAAGAGTCATAAAGAACCCAGTAAGAAATCGACACGTGTTTTACCTCTCAACGAGATATATTCAGGATGACGATTGATTTGTTGCGAACCCGGATACGACGTGTTGCCACGTCAAGCATCGAGCGCAGTGCACAGTGCGTTCGTGCAAATGCCTCGTTGAAAGATGAGGTGTGTGTCCATTTCTTACAGGGTTCTTTATGACTGTTTAAGAACAGTTAAATGAATTAAGTTACAAAATATACGTCATCTATTGTACTTTTTTGTGTTTTATAAAAATAAATATTATTCATCATTTACTTCCCATTCTGCCAGCAATTTTTATCATAATCATAATCATTTAATCATTTTTTAACATAGGTACAATAAAATAGTTGTTATAAAAAAAAAAAAAAACAAGCGCGCTATGTTATACCAGAAGGCGTACAAATATTTATGGATGTCATTGATACAAAAAAAAAAATGATGACATAATTGATTATAATCCAAATGATAATAATGTTTAAGACTTACCTATGGGCGAGTCAATTGCCATAAGCCGGGCGCATATTCAGACCCCCATAAAGTTTCTAATAAACACGTACCCCTACTTACTTTATTACCAAATTTTACGGAACATAGCTGAGCATAGTATCACTGGTGCATTAATTATAATATTTAGTATAGAATCGTCTTAATTCGTCCTAAGTAAAGGTGCATAAATAAATACTATTATAGTCATGTTTTAAAAACAATCAAAACGGGCTACCCAAATATCTTAATGGATGCTGTACAAAAACATCATATGAGGGATGAGATTATTCTTCAAGAACAATTTAATTACGCGCCTAGTTGGATTAAGCGAAATTGTTCCCTATGAATAAATTTTAACTTTTAAAATCCCTTGCCTACTGCTGTTTTAAACGAATCATTGTTACCCCGTGTTTATACCAAGTAAAAAAACACGTTTTCTACATGTTTTATTTATTTAAATAGAACGGCCGAAGCCAATTACACTATTCAAACATAATTTATTTAACACAGTCATGCATTCTTCTCACAAAAATTCAAACATTCTGACAGCATCATCTTCCATTCATCCGCAAGCAAACATATCAATATCTGTGTTTGAGTTCAGGAGAGCGTTAATAGCGGCTAATGTCCGAGGAATAGGTGACTTGGAGTGTGCAACAGTACGGCAAGTTGGAACAGCCAGTAAGCGGTGTTTCTTGCCACGACAGTAATTGTCTGGGACAAATAGATTGCAGATTTCGTTATGCAGATCAGGAACATCAATAATCTTAAAAATTTTAAAAAAAAATCTAAGAATTTTAAATATTACAGTCATCTGATC
Source organism: Agrochola circellaris (assembly GCA_914767755.1). Lineage (NCBI taxonomy): Eukaryota > Metazoa > Arthropoda > Insecta > Lepidoptera > Noctuidae > Agrochola > Agrochola circellaris. The sequence goes on from OU611862.1 coordinate 11,131,522, forward strand.
GCGTGACCGTCTTAATTCTAGAGAATTGAAACTTAAGCGACCCAACAGGAATTTAGTGGGATACAAGAGAGGATAAAACCCGTACAAGTGCTTGTAAAGGTATCTAAGGAATGCTTTCTGAACTTTTTCCAAAGCTAACGCATACTGCTTCTCAAAAGGGAAGGAGGGATTAGTTTCGTTTATCGTTTACACCTAAAACAAGTTGTACACAAAACTTGTCCAAAATGTCATAGCGGTAACAAAACATGTCTGAAACAAAGTTAATACATTTATCATACATGTTTTATACTCGAAATCTTTTCGACAAGTCTCTTTAAACAAGTTTTGAAGAAAAAATTTGTAAAAAGAGAACTCGATTATGGGTTTAAACGTAATGCTTAGACTTTATCTCCGATCTTTTGTCTAGATTGTGGTAATTTATTACTAGGACTCGTTTTATCGTTCTTGTTTGAGAGTGTGTTAACTAAGTAGTTATAGAATTTGATGAGAACACACGAATTATTTAGGTAACTGTCAATCCCTAGCGCCTGGGGACTGACAGCTAATTTCACCTGAGTTTTCAAGGTGTGATTTTTTACAGACTAAACCGGCAGAAAAAGTGTAATTAACGTCCTTGTGCAATTAGTGTTCCAACACTAATTGCACAAGTACGTAAATTACACTTTTTTACCCCCAATTTTTTCGATCGAATAAATTGGTCCCAAAGGGTGGGTTTAGATCAAACGAACATAGAACTGGAACAAGGGCTAGAGCAATCTTTTGATGATATTCTTGAAATGTTTGTAGGGATTAACCAACGAAGGAATGTTCCATTCCTGTTTCCACAAAACGAATTTGGTGGAGTGGGATAGAATGTGCATTCTTCAAATGATTGACGACGTCAAACAGTACTGAAAATAAACCGGAAAACTACTCGTAACTTCGACACACACCGATATCAACTCGATTCAGAATTCATTTTTCATGCGAAGTAACAGCTTTCAGCCCCGAACATATTTGTTCGATAGTACTTCACAAACTTTGTATCGCTACTACTCTTTACTTTACGAAATCGATGGAGAAATGTTTTAGTTCTTGGGAGAAAACATAGGAGTATGAACGCATTTGATGCGCAGTATGTGCGTTTAGTTTCGTAATGGTTCGGGGTGCTCTCAAGCAAGAGGTTTTTTTTTTTTTTTTTGAGGATGGGAAATTATCAAATAACTTCTCCCGCTCTGGGTGGAGCGGGAGGGCGTGTCAGACTTTTACTGACTAAAACCCACCCGTGTTCCTTCCGTTGCCTGTGTGCCGAGGTCGCGATATCCCTTTCAGACAAACCCGCAACCCCGGCAGGAAGCAAGAGGTTGTGGTTGAATTATCCTGGCGGATACATGTAAATAACATAACGTAACATGAAACGAAATTTAGCACGCTGATAGACCATGACCTGAGTTAGGTCATAGGATACGTTTTATGGCCGGTGTACGACACGCGGGCCTAGCCACGGTTTAAAGCTTATCCTAATTATAATCCTTATTTAATATTATAAATGTGAAAGTGACTTTGTTTGTATGTTTTTTACGCTTTCACACTAAAACGGCTGAACGGATTTGGATGAAATTTGGCACATGGGTAGACCATGACCTGGATTAGGACATAAAATACTTTTTATCCCGATATTTTCACGGGATCGAGACTTATGCGGGTGAAACCGCGGGGCGGAGCTATATAGTTTGTAACATAAACAACTTTAATTTTGGGTGATTTTTACAAGTTTTCCAAATAGGTACGTTGATTTTTAATTAGGTACACCTGAACCCTAATTTCGTCACACACGATCAATCATAATCTGAATCATTTTGAAGGATATTGCTAATCCATTGATCCATGTTCGAAAAAAAATTTAAACTCTGTTATAAAAACTTTCGTAAGATTAAAAAAACTAATTTAAAACAAATAAACGAGTTAGCGTAAGTGTCAATGCAGGGTAACAACACAAAAAAACAGTTTGCAATACGTTCTGAGAAGTTTTTTTTAAAGTGGAGTTTCTAAACTAGCGATTTTTGGGCTTATTGATGATTTATTTGTATCAAAAAACTCAAAACTCAAATCATTTATTTCAATTAAACTATTACAGGCACTTTTGAATTGTCAAGGAATCGGTCAGTCAAAAATATGAAGCTAGTTGCCCATTCCACAGCGTAGTAGGTACCTATGGAGAAGAACGGGCAAGAAACTCCACGGACACTCTTTTAAATAAAATAAATTGTTACAAAGTATTATATGAATCGACCACTCCAGGAAACGATTCGCCTAATATATTTTTTTTAAGTGTCTATTCCCCTGTTTCGGGTGAGTAAATTCGTGCGAATCACCAATAATCAGATTTTAGTGGGGATACCAGTGGCAGGTATTTAATAATGTTATATCATCATCATCTACCCAGCCTTTTCCCAATTGTTAGGTCGGCTCTCAGTATAACTAGATAAAGCTGAATATCGTTTGCTTTTCCATTAGGAATTTCTTAGTAAGCCCACGTTTGCACAGACGTAAACATATCGCGGCGGGATTTTATCGCGCACTGGATTTTCAACTCTCGCTGTTAAGCCGACCGTTGAGAATCCAACGCATTGATACGCATTCTCGTCCCAGGGCATTGAAAAAACACACTGTTGGATTTTCAACTCTTCGCGCTAAGCAAAGCGCTGAAAATCCAGTGCACGAAAAAAATTGCCGCGATATTTTTACGTCCTTGCGAACGTGGGCTTACTAAGAAACTCCTAATGGAAAAACAAACGATCGTTTTTTTTTTTCCCGACCAGGGAAAAAGAAACGATGTTCAGCTTTATCTAGTTATACTGGAAGCCGAACCCAACAGCTCAGAGTTTGGAAGTTGGCGGTGTGCTCGTGCCTCGGAAAGCAAGTTAATTGGTCCTGCGCCTGATTTCGGTCCGGTCTTGTCGGATTGCCATCCCATTGGATTATGAAATTGCATACACTTATGCACTGTAATATCTCCCGCGCCGAGGGCTACTCTCCGTTATGATTGGCCGACATGGCCGAAATACTATCTGGAGGACTATATATTTAAAATGAAGAGACTGCTTTTATTCTCTCCACAGACGTTATCATATTAAATACATACAAAAAAATACGTGTGGCACTCGAGGACTGCCGCGGTAAAGCTATTGCATAGCATATATTCAAAAATAAGAAGATAATATTGTTGATTTAAAATATTTTTTTTAAAAAATACCCCTATACCCCCCCCCTAAATCGCAGAATTTACACAACCGTCAATGACGTCTGCCCTCACGCGTCTGCCCGCGTTCGGGTCGCGCACTCGGCGATCGCGCGTCATTGCCTATCCCGCCCCTCCACCCTCGTTCTGCGCGCCCGCCGTCGACTCATCGCAGGTCATTCTTATCGTTCTAACTTTTAAAATATTAGTCCAAATTACTTAGTGTAAAAGACAAATTTTATCTACATTAAATACCGAAAGCGATGAAGGTATTTATTTTGATACGAATTAACTAAATACTCTAAAATATGCAACTTAAAAAAAGTATTCAATTTAAATGTATTTATAGCTCACTATTTTGGCTATAATGGCTTCCACATAAAAGGTAGATATATGCTGTCGCGGACTTTTATTTAGAACTCTTTAAGACAAACAACCCCACAATACATTCTTTTCATGTAACTCCAGCGGTTTAGGCAGCGCACGCAAAGATAGATCTCAGAGGGCAGGATTTTTTCCGACTTACTGGATACTTATCGTTTTATTATGGCTAAATCACATAAAATCTTTATAAATTGTAGCCTATGTGTTATTCTGATATATAAGCCACATTACTGTAAAGTTTTATTAAAATCCGTTCGGTAGTTTTTGCGTGAAAGAGTAACAAACATCCATCCATCCATCCTCACAAACTTTCGCGTCAGGTTTTTTTTTCGTTACGGAATTTCTACATTCGGTCGCCGCGCTCAGAGTCTCCGATAAAAGCTATGCAATAGCTTAAAAACATACAAAATTAAAGATTGAAAGATTTTTTTTGTTGGGCTCAACGATCGTAGGTTGTGTAGTTACTTCAATTATGGAGCTAAGAAAATCTGTTTTTTTAACGTGTTTAGATAATTCGATACTTTATTTAATGTATTATAGTTTGAATGTTGATTAGTTTAAACTCTGCATATAGATCTTATAGAAAACAATAATTGGAGAACAAGAGAAAAGCGCAAGACCGAAGCACCGAAGACAACCCCATTTTATGTCCCGAAAATCACTGTCCATTCCAAGGTTGCCTGGAAGAGATCGCAGTAAGCGATAAGGCCGCCCATTGTATATTTTATAGTGTATTACTTTTTCTTTATGTAATGTATAATCTGGTGTACAATATTGGTGGATTTAGCATCGAATTAAGCTGCCCAAGCTCCACTAAATCATCTAACAAAGTACCAATATACTAGACCTGAGATTTCACAACTGATTGAAAGAAGAATTAATGTTTTAATGTCACAAACACGTCCATTTAAAAAAATAAGTTAGTTTGAATACTTACTTAGTGGAACAAAACAAATACATAATTAAAAGCCGGAAAAAATTACCGGCAGCTGTGCGTCGTGATTGTGACAAGAAGGCTTCCACTCAGCATGATGCTGTGATATGGAGGATAGCACAGCGCTGATTTTCAGTGTTCACCCAAAATCGACGTAGGTACGGAAACCAAGTCGTGAGTTGAAAATTATTAGAGTTGGCACCTATCGCTGTTTTCATGGCCACACACAACAGCTCCCAAAGTTGCTATAAAAGTCTACAACCAATCAAACTGTATTGCGAATCGAATTTGTTTCGAAATATTGAACTTTGCCACCAGAGGGCGGTGTAGGCTGGTAGAACTCAAAACTTATCACCAAGGGAAATATTGGGTCAACGAAAGTGCAATAAAATTTAGTATTAGATGTATGAGAAAAGAGGAGATTATTATTATTTCATGTGTGTACTATTATTTTACAAGGTCAAATTAAAATAACAATCGAATCTTCACTAAAAGTAGGCAACGTCGCAAATAGCTGCTGTATATCGCTAACTAGTGAACTAGAATATTAATAATGAATTGCAATTATAACACTGAATTTGATGTTCTAACCGTTTTAGGTGTAAATAAAAATTAATAGTTTAAAAAACACTAAAAAACACGCACGCAAGTCCAAACACGGCTATAATACGATCATCCATCGTGAAGTTCCAGTTCATATCTTCCGGCTCCATCATCAGATCAGCTCGACAGTACCATATTATTGTATTCAGACCTTGAAACCTAATCGTGGTCAAAGTTCATTACAAGACCTTTCTAACAAGTCCAAACACGGCTATGATACGATATTTCATCATGGAATGCTAGTGCCTATCTTCCGGCTTCATCATCAGACCTTGAAACCTAATCATGATCAACGTTCATTACAAGACCTTTCTAACAAGTCCAAACACGGCTATGATACGATCATCCATCATGAAGTTCCAGTTCATATCTTCCGGCTCCATCATCAGATCAGCTCGACAGTACCATGTTATTGTATTGTCATCAAAATCACATACAACTGCCAATTTTCATAACGCTACGTTCTTTAGAAGATGGTTAAATTAGTTTTCTTAGATTTGATTACATAGTTACATACATACAGGTCGACCTAATAAAAGCGTGTTAAAAAGGCGTTTGGAAAGTTTCCAAATTTTTTTTTTACATCTGAAACGAAATATTCAGTGTTACGATATTAATTATTGCATTTTATAATCAATTACCTGGGCGACCGAGCTCTGCTCTGGTGAAAATAGAGAATACTCATTTAATAGTATAGGATATTTCAAACTTATTCCGTTGTACCTACATACTAATTCCATGCTGCCGTGGTAGTAGGTACTTACTAACTCCATCCTGCCATGATAGTAGGTACTTACTAATTCCATGCTGCCATGTCTGTCAATTATTTTCAAATGTAAATTATTCTTAGGTAGCCATCTTGTTCTAAATTTGCGAAGCTACCGAGCTCTGCTCGGGTGAAAATACGGAGAAAACGCATTTTCCCAGATATGAGATCTAGCTAGATCGATTTTTCGCCCGCGTAGGCCCCTATTATATTGACCCTATATTGCAACTTTCATCGAAATCGTTAGTGCCGTTTTTGAGAACGTGATTACAAATACATTATACTAGCTGCCCGCCCCGGCTTCGCTCGAGTAGCACTAAGTACTTATCTACGGCGCACCTACCTGCCTACCCTACCTACCCTACCTATCCTACCTACCCTATCTACCCTACCTACCCTACCTACCCTACCTACCCACCCTACCTGCCCTACCTACCCTACCTTTTCATTGTTTTTAAGATGTATTCTGCTATTCGGGGCGGAGACAAATCTAACGAATCAAAAACCATGAAAATTGGTCCAGCAGATCTCGAGTTATAAGTGTTGTAACAAACACGACTTTCTTTTATATATATATATATATATATATATACAAATATTGCTCGTATAGGATATTTTAGTTCACTAGTTAGCCATATTTCATATTTTCTTACAGTAACATTGCCAAATTAATCAAAACAGCGAAATATTTGTTGCACTTTCAGAATGCACGCTCTTAAGGTAAAACAAAAAAATAAAATAACTGTCTGATTTTCGCTAGCTAGTTTAAATTCGCCTTATAGGTAAAACTCGTGTCTCACACAATGCTGGCTGGCTAGTTTTTTTGGCGAACATGCTACAAGTGTCGAAGCAGCTAAAAATGATCTCGTGAATTCGGCTTGGTAGTCGTTTCGTACGAAAATTCTTCACCCAAAAAAGGCAAATCGCCACTTTCGGTTTTAATTATTTTTGCGCATGAGTTGTTTCATGGAACTAATTCAAGTCAAACGTAGGTACAGTGATGAAAATTATACATTTAATGTGAAGTGGTACATTCAGAAAATCGTCTGAATCAAGCAAAAACCAGCTACAAGATCCCCAAGAAGCACCTGTCAAATTAAAAAAAAAACGGCCTAGTGTGTGTTGGACCACGCACATCGAAGGGTTCCGTAATTGGGATGGATTTATCCCTAGAAAAAACAACATGAAAAACATGTTCTCCCACACGGAATATATGGGAGAACATGTTTTTCAAACGGCAAATTTAAGTAGGTCTATTATTACTCATTAACCTGTAAACCTTACTTAGCTGTGATAGTATTCCTTCTAACTTCGTTATATATACTAGTGCTGTGATTTTTTTCATAGACATTTTGTTTAGCGAGTAATTTAAGTTAAAATAAGCTAAGTAACACAGCAATATTGTGGCAGTGACAATTGTTTTTTTTTTTTTTTTATTACTTGTCTTGAGCACTTCTTTTAACCTTTAGTTAAAACGTGGACAATGGTGTGGGTTACATGTTTGTTAAATCTTAGTTTAATTATTTATCTGTATTTTGTAGCATGTAATTGTTTCTTGTCCCTAATAATTAAATAAACTTGGTTTTTGCTGCGAGTGTTGATTTTAAATCCCGAGTAAGCAAAGAATTCCTGAGCGCAGCGAGGGATTCAAAGACGAGATGCAAATAATTTTGGTCTCGTGTAACACATACAACTTTTCACCTCAGCAGCGAGAACATATTACCTAAAGGTAAAAAAATACAACTTAGTAAAAAATTTACCACATGTATATTTGTAATACAGACAATATCAAATTAGATATAATGTAATAATTACATTGAAAACCATAGCCACAGATGATTTGCAATTTTACAATTGGTTGGTTAGTCGGTTGGTATGTGTATCCGAGCGTTTTATTGTTTCTTTCTTTTTAGGGCCTACTAACTAAGGAATTTAAAAATCGAACTTCGAATTGCCTTGTTTCTATCTCTCGCTTTTTTGATATCGAAGTGAACGTGACAGATAAAGAGAAGTTCAAATCTTTCGATATTTGTGAGTAGACCCAGCAGCACTGGTCTCGGCATTTTTATTTTATTTTATTAAAAAGTTACTTTGTCTCACGCTCGCAGTAAAATCGAATTTTGCTTACGGTCTTTAAACAGCAAAACCTGCTTGTTTGAGGTGCTGAGGTGAAAACTCTCACTTGCTTGCGACGTAACGCACCTTGCTTGCGACGAAACCCACCTTGCTTGCGACGTAACAGACCTTGCGCTAATACTTAAAAGCCTGGCTAGCTGTGAGCAACTTGGAAGTAGCACTCGCCAGCTGCTGCCGTGGTACCACTCGCTACGCCCGCTCGGCTTGCGCGCGGTTGGTCACAGTTCTAACTTAACCTATTTCACCCAAATCACAATTTTTCGATTGTTTATAATCTAACGGAAATAATACCGATAAATTATTATTATTAACGGTTCTCACAATTTTACGGTGAAATAATACGTACCTGATTGCTGGAATAAAGAATGATTTGTCCAACATGTGTTTTATTATAGTCACCCTACAATAACAATCAATGTCGAAAGTATAACAATTCAACGAATTTACAATTTGTCTTAGGCGTTTTGCAAAACCGCGAGCGTTTGTAAACGGACGGCGCCGTCTGTAAAATGACGATACGATCATACCATTTTTTATTTTTTTTATGGCGTCTTGATAGTCAACCTAGGAGGTTGTCGCCTGCTTAACCGGACTTTCCTGTGGCTGCCTCAGTAAATTAAGGCCTCCAGCCAGGGCATAAACTTAGAAACTAAGCGACTACACGCTAAGAGGTACGAAGGTACGCACTGTGGGGTACGGACCTAGGCTTAGGGCGTCGCTGGGGGAGGCTGGATCGGATTAAGACAAATCAGACAATCTGCCTGCGACATATACACTACTGCCGTGAATTTTTCACATATCCGAAAACAACCATTCAGCTGGCAGGGGGGATGGGACACTTGACTTTAACAAAACTTAGCACTTTAAAGCTTAATACATATTTCGCAAACGGATCCCTGAATCGAAAAATGGTTATCACGCACGCACAATATCACGCCGAACGGTCATACCAACGACACCCCACATCATGGGATAGAAGAGAAACAAAAAAACCTCTCCACTACGTGTAGGGTGGGTACATTAAAAAACATTTTTTTTTTCAGGATTTTATATTACCACTTTGTTGGCATGATTAATATTATATCCATGCCAAATTACAGCTTTCTAGTACTAAGAGCCTTTTAGAGACTCTTAGTATTACAAAGCTGTAATTCGACTCAGAGGAGCTAAGCCGCAGACATGGCGAAACTATAAGGGTTCCTTGTTGACAACAGAACCCTAAAACAAGTAAAAGTAGTTGAAATTGGACTCTTGCGGTATCTTGGCAGTGTTCTAGTGTTTAAACTCTAAGTCAAACTTACAAACAAAATGTTCCTACTACATCGTACAGTATGCTAATGTTCATTTCTTTAGACTATCACTGTACGTGGCAGAGCGCCAGATAGGTATGCAAAAAGTGGTCGTGTGTATAACGGTCTGTTTTTATTTTACATTAGCTATGACTGCGACGACGACTTCACCTGCGTGTTGTTCGGAAATTATCTTACGAGGACGTATTATCGAGATAAAAAGTCTTATGCCCTTAATTTTATCCAAATCCACTCAGCCGAGAGGCATGAGAAGTTTAGGAACATACAGGATTGCTTTAGAATTTATTATAATTTAGTAGTTACGGATGTTCGAGATTTTTTTATTGTTGTGAAGTACACAACTTTTTCACCAATATTTAAAGTATCTTTGACATATCTTGAGGTCTCAGACCTTTGGAAGGCGTACGAGTAGCCGAAGCCAACTCGCAGAAGCCCGTTAGACGCTTTTAATGAAATGAGGCACCAAACGACGATTATCCTTTTATGCACGAACTATGCATCCAAAGACAACCCCCGGTTGTCGTAGAACTATTGCAGGATATGGAAACAAAGATATTGGACGATAGGTTTGGGTGAGTAAAGTGGACTGGCTACCTAGACCTACGGAAGGACTAGGGCCCCAGTCTGATCAATGTTTTATTATATACGGATAAAATGGCAGCGGGTGACTTCCACACTCAATAATGAGCCCCCGAATAATGTCGCCAGTACAAATACTATTGTTAGTACCTGGGCGACCGAGCTCTGCTCTGGTGAAAATAGAGAAACTCATTGAATAATATAGGATAGGTCATACCCATTCCATGTATAGAACTCACACAAATAACATACTAATTCCATGCTGCCAAGTCATTATTCTATGGTAGCCATCTTGTTCTAAACTTTGGGTGACCGAGCTCTGCTCGGGTGAAAATACGGAAAAAACTAATTTTCCCAGATATGAGACCCTAGCTAAATCGATTTTTCGCCCGCGTAAACCCCTATTATATTGCAACTTTCATCGAAATCGTTAAACCGTTTTCGAGAACGTGATTACAAAATATACACAAATATTGCTCATTTAATTAATCATATATAATAATAACAAAGAATTTTGGTATACATTTTCCCTTGTTTGATGGTTTATACAAACTTAATTACGTCTGTAAATTTATTGGGGAACAAGTTATTAGATTACCCATTAAAGAGAATTTTTGGGATAAAAGAAACGACAGACCCGTTTCTTTTATCTCAAAAATTCATATTATTCACCGATTAGGCCTTCACCCTTTGAAGCCAAGATTTAATCAGGCTTCGATATTATTAAAGTGACAAACAGAAAAAACTATTAGCATGAAACCTCCTGTTTTTTGGTTCGAGCGAAGCAAAGATGGCTCTCTTGAGAAAAACAAAAAATATTATAAAGATAAACTTAAGTTGGATTAGTAACACAGAACTTTAAGACGAGCGAATCTTAAAATATTTATCTACTTACAAAATATAAATCCATAAATGAGTTTATTTTATGGACGTTTAAGCACATAAAGTTTGTAAGCAACTTAATTTGATGGTAGATATCTTAAACTAGGCTCAAATTTTATGATTTATTTTTATGTTAGCAGACAGATTATTCAGAACTTGGCCCAGTTTTTTCTTCTGATTAGCTGTTTTTGGCTATTTTGTTTTATTAGATACTTATTAATAATAGCCTCACCAGATACAGATTTGAAAATGATGTGTTTTTTATCGTTGTTGTCGGTGTTTTTATATATTTCTGATCGTCTGATCAGGGCCAGGGCTAGGGCTTCTGCCCTAGCACGAACTCGTGACGTAAACGTACCATACATTCAAACAATTTTTGATTTGAAAATACAACTATCTTATAGCATTTTGGTTTAAATTATTTTGGTATGTTGAGACCATCTCAACATCGCCGCGCGCTGGCGGCAGTGAACGAGGGGTGCGGGACGTCGGCAAGCAAGCCGGCCGCACGGCGGTCTGCGAGCGGGCGCGTCACGGCAGTCAGCTGTTGCACGCCTCCACGCACGGCTGCGCTTACGCGTCTTTTCAAATTCAGATTCATATTCAAACCTTTCTTTTTCTTAATACACATATTTACATGTTATACAGTCCACTAGCGTTTCATTTAACTTCACCACGACCTATCGTCGCGATCAGGTATCACCATTAAAGTATGAATAAAGTCTAAAAACGAAGTTAATAATAATAATACGTACGAGACGAGTACCTCTTTAAATTTTAAAATCGTCTAATTTACGTTAACTTTACTCCGAACACAACTGGCGAAATGTGGGTGTACTATAGGGACGGCTCTACCTAACCCTTTGGGGTTTACAGGCGTGATATTATGTTGTGCTAAGTACCGTGAACATACGTACGGAGTAAACTTAACGCTTAGGCTAGGCTCACTGTAGAGAATACCTACCAAGATAAAAACGTAATAAAACGATGTTTTTAGGGTCTGTACGACACTACCGAAATTCTTAAAAAAAACCACTTTGGAGGATTTTTGCAATAGATACCGTGGGCTTGCTTTTAAAATAAATTTGCTCTACACAACCCCAACCCCATTTGTAAAAACACCAAAATCCTTTTCAAACAAAATGTTCGAGTCCATCAGGAATTGTCCTTTTTTTGTTCAACATTGATAATCACGTCGGGTTCCATTTTGCCCCAAATTTGTCGTGTCGTTGTGTCGCTCAGCAAAACCGCATTCGACCGCAGTTTGGAATGGTTACGCAACAGTCACAACTACAGATATTAAATGGCCATATTTTAAAAGCTTTTTTGCATTGAAAATGCTTTTTTGATCGTTTCAGTAGGACCCGTTTTCAAGAAAATTACGACCCGGCTAACGTCCTCAATTATTAAGACAGAAATGAAAATGGTATCGAAAGATGTTACTGAAAGCGCTACAACACTGCCATATTTTTTTTGTAAATTATTTATATAATATATTTTTTAATTAAAAAGACGCCTGGTTTTGACCGCTTCTTTTGGGACTTTTTTCAAAGATTCTTAAACTTCTCAAAAAAGAAACGAGATATCGAAAAAAAAAACATTTTTCCGAGACACCTCTTTTAACTCCTCTGATTTTAAGTGCCTTAATAAAATAAATTTCCAATGCGCCGGAAGCCATCATGCCTATATTCACGTCCCATTTTTAATAGGGCGCCACTCGGTTGCCACATTGGACTAAGGGCGTTTATCGACAAATTCTGAATAAAAAAAAACCTAATAATAATTTGTCTGACCCGGGATGCAGAACCCCATGCTAGAGAGCAAAAGCGTCATTATTTCTACAAAGCAAGTTTGGACTGGCGACGCAAAAGTCATAACTGGAGATATCAAACGATGATTTTGGGAGCGTATTTTTTGTTAATAAATTGGGAATGTTCTTTTTGGTGATGTAGCATAACACAACATCATGCTTTTATTCCCCAAAGGGGCAGGCAGGACGGGACACTCAGTTCGTCAATTAGTATGTCCTAATTCGTCCCCTTACTAACGCTAAAACGCCTCTCGATTTTGTGCAATTTGAAAAAACGGATAAAACAGATAAAAAATCGGGCGACGTTTTACGTATATAATACGTATGTAGATACACATAGGTACGTATATTCAGATAAGTTTCTCTGTTTGTTTTTGTTTTAAGCATAATTATAGATAACTACGTCAACCACTATTTCAGAAATTATATAGGTGTCATCGAGATACGTGTGTTTGTGACTAAATAGTTTTTAGATCGATGGTATACTTAACTCAAAATTGATCAAAATCGAGATACGTTTGTTACTAAGGAGACGAATGAATAGTGGGGACTCTGTTGCCATCAACCACACAAATCCAGATTCTGGGCAGTTATTGTCAAACTAGCTATTGCCCGTGGCTGTGCATTGAGGTCAAAAATTATCGCACGGGAACGTACCTATTATCGGGATAAAAATTATCCTATGTCACTGTGGCGGCATCTACATCGGCACATGCGAACTACGCATCAAAGACCTGACGTCACACAACATCCTGATGTCACTCAAATCCTGCATCGCGCAATTAGAGTTTACCGCGCGGTGGAAATATATACAAGCTCCCGGTTTCAACCTCTGGGCCAGTTGCCCGCTATGACATGACACCCGTCTGGTCGGAGGATCCTCCCTTTTCTGTGGTAGATGAGTGAACTTTACACCCTGTCCACCCTGTTAAATCACTATGTCTTAACCCTTTTATTATATTGTTCTGTTTTAATTATTTATACGTACTGCTGTTGGTGTATCAAAAATAAATAAATAAAACTACATAAGTCATTTATAAATTTTATCCTAATTGTTCAACCGGTATGGCCTGAAAAGGTAACAGTCAGACAGACAGGGAGACCGACATACAGACTGACTTACTTTCGCATTTATAATATATTATTGTTATGGATTCCTAATTAAAAAACCTAATAACAATTTGCCTTACTTGGGGATCGAAGCCAAGACCCCATCCTAACGAACAAAACTGTCACTAAGCCCAAAGCTATACAAACTACACTTCAAAATTCGCAAAGTTACTCGATTCATAACTAATAACAATAACGGTCGGTTAGTTAGAGAAACAGGCTAGGAGAACGCCGAAATTGTCCCCTTTACTCCGAATGAAACGTCACATGAAATAAAAACAAATATACAGGCCATTGTACATGACAACTTCGAAATGCTGCGCATGCAAACGACTGGACATGAATAAATCCTACCTCCAACGTTTATTCTGCTCTTTGTGAAATGTTTTGGTGCGAATAATAAAGGTTGTTCTTCATTCATCAACATAGAATAAACCAATCGCGGTCCACTGCTGGACAAAGGCCTCTCCCAAGCTGTGCGACAACACCCTGTTCTGCGCTTTCCGCATCCAGTCTGTCCTGGCCACCATTTACGGTCGTTCGGTTCGATTGGGGGGTGTTAAATAGGGGATAAAAGTTTGTATGGAAGTTCGCAACTTTTGCTGATGGAGAATTACATCGGGCATATAGCTTGTTTACTTAATAAAAATAAGTTTTATTCCTACCACTCATCTGATCACATTGACCCAGTAGGTAGTTTTATAATTCCATGCAGTGACCGAATGAATGGAATGAACTGTATTCTTTCATCCATCGGTGCCATTAATCAGAAAACGCAATCAGAATAATTAACTTAAAAATGATTATTTTTGTTCAATCACAAAGCTCTCTTTTGATTACCAAAACCCAACCCCACCACTTAGACTAGATTTGTGATAATAAATAATGTAGTTTGAATTACAGTTCCGCCGCCGAGAAAATGCGTTCTTGACACCTGTCAGTTTCATAATAACGTATGTAGGTATGTGTTTTGCGAATTTGATCCTTATTAACTAGAAATTATCCAACTGAAAGGTGTAAGGAACGCAATCTCTCTACGGCCGAAATGTAATAAAAGATACTTAAAAAATTAAATTGACTGTACAATTTTGCAGAGTTCTTTTTATACCATAGATGAACACTACCTTTATCCGGCCTATTCGTTTTCAACGTAAACACAAAATATACGTGCCCCCTTAATCACAAAACTATTCCTGACCGACCTCTCCTGATCTCTGAACATAATCCTCGATTTAGGCTAACACCTCCAAGTTTATATCGAAATAGTTACGAAACACATTGAGCTTAGTACTCTTGTAATAACTACCCTTAGGCCTTGTTCACGGCCTCGAGCGATGCGACTTGCGTCAAGCAAGACCCGCGCGTGCGTCACCTGTATCCATCCGCAATTCGCGTCACAGTGACTCATCTCTAAACAACTTATTCCATTTGTTTTTTTCGTAGTCACTGTCGCAAGACGCGTATCGCCCGATCGTATCGCTTGAACATGTAACTCGAGGCCACGGGCTTACAATTTGGGCTCGAAACATGTCAAGCAGCAAACATAGTTAAAATTTCCCTAAAATATGTTTGAGGTAATACGTATTTAACTTGACGGCCGCCTTAGGGTGCCCGTAAGTTCAAATTGTTCAGGATATTTTGAAGTAGAGAATTCAGAAGAGTTGAATTTGTCTCACAAAGTCTTAAATTAATAAGGCTTTTGCTATTTCTAAGTAACATTCTAGGTGAGAATGACACTACCATAATTGGTTGTTAATTAGTTGTGAATTTTCCAGATACTACTGAATTTTAGATGAAGCGAATACCGTCTGATTTTCACAACCTGAATAATGATTTCCTCGGTAAGACCAGCATCAAACTTAACCCTCTGAACTATTTTATTTAAAGTATTTTCCATCTTCATGATTGAAATATTTGTATTTCCGCTAATGGTGACTGGTAATTAGCGACCGATACTTAAACACGTGACTTTACTCATCATTATGAACTACTTTTACTATGGGACCCAAAACTGAAACCACGAAAAAAATTATCTGCTGTGCACTACATTCATGTTCGCTTAACTCGTCAAACTGAATGGAACAGCAGATTTTTTTTTAATAACAGACGATTTTTTTTTACGCAGGGGGGTTTAGAATAATTTACTGAATCCATGGTAACAGTTTTAGCGTCGATGTCATGCCACGCTGTATACAAAAAAAAAAAAAAACTGTTTTAGCCATATAATATTTTTAGAATAATTGTCTAGTTAGAACGGTCAATTGCAATCGTCAATTTTTACGTGATTGATACACATTGATGCATAAATTGATCGTCTACCAAATACAATTGAAGCGATTGACAATATTACTGCAATATACATTAATCAATTGCAATTGATCGTTTCGGGGACCCCTTAGATTCGTGTAAAAACGCGATCAAGTCAAATGCCATGCTATAATTCTTTCACCACTAAAATAATAAATTTTCTGTTTGATTGGAATTATTCCCGAGAGCCTAACTCTTACAAAGAGGTAAAATTTGTATGTTTGTATGTAGGGGATGATCTTCGGAACTGTTGATCCAATTTCGAAAATTAATTCATTACTGGAAGCTACAGTATTGCCAAGTGCCATCGTAATCTTAACTAATATTATAAATACGTCTTTGTTTGTTTGTAACGCTTTCACGCTAAAACGGCTGAAAGGATTTGCATGAAATTTGGCACATGGGTAGACCATGACCTGGATTAGGGCATAGGATACTTTTACTCGATATTCCCACAGGTTCTAGACTTAAGCGAGTGAAACCGCGGGGCACAACTAGTAGGATAATATAGTTTATGTTAAAAAAAAAAACAAGAAATTTTACGCCGACGCGTGCGATGCCATGTTTCGGGCAAAAGCTTGTTTAAGGCGAAAGCGTCAAGGTAGCCCGCGAAATTTGCAGGTCAGTATCATGCTCTATGTTGATCTAAATACGATTCGCGGCCGTATCAAATATTTAATTATAGAGTTATAATCATAAAAATGATCAATACAACTCTCTAAGTTCATGTAATCCCATTGAATGACTATTTCATGAAATCATGACATTTGACAATTATGCTAACTTATGGAGTTGTATTGCTGATTGTAATGATTATAATTATGTAAAGCTATATTTGTTACGGTCGCGAATCATATTTTAATCAACATACAACCTGACACTGACCTGCAAAATGGAAAAAACTGAAGAAAATTTTAATCTCACGGGCCACCGTAGCGCATCCCCCTTAACATACTTGGAAATTGGAAACAGAAGTTGCATCCAAAGTTTTCGTTTACGACGAAGTACATACCCAAGTGATTTCTGCCGCGCTAGCGATAATTGCAGTAATACGATTTGCATACTTTCGAGTAATTGGCGCTCAAAGTTTTTCTTCAGATGTTTACCTTTTCTGATTTGTTTGATTAACTTATTTAAATTCTGTTTTTTGAAATATGTTGCCTTAGTATTATTTCATTGTGTAATCATTAAATAGGTATTAGGTTAAAGAAGTTGCATTTTTCATACTAACATTTTCTTAATTTATATACAACTATCAATACTAATGTTTTAAAACTTTTATGCACTAATGTTTAAAAACTAAGATAACGTAATACGCCACTTAGATTAAGCGACAAAAATAAGTTAAAACAAATAGTGGTCTTTCCTGCTAACAAAATGAGGAGTAATTTTTAAGGTATTTTTATATTTGGAAAACTATAAGTAATAAGGTTTTTTTACTATTGATAGTTGTCTAAGATGGTCATCTTCTTCGATATAATACCAAGCAATTGATGAATATTTTAAATCATAGAAGTCGACACTTCTATGATTTAAAATATTCATCAATTGCTGGTTCTCTATTTGTGAGGAAAAAAACGCCAATTTCATAGGTGGGAACCCAATATTTCTAAATGACAAATCTATTTTATATCTAGTACGAGTTTAATAACTTTAGCATCAATTGCTTATTATAACTGCGGTAAGTATGAAGTTACTGCTCATTATAATGAGCAGAAGTAAGACATTAATGATGATAGCGCACTCAGAAACTCGCCGTAAGTATGGTTACTTCTGATATGCTAGGGAAAACTTATCATAAAATCGACTCACTGCTGTTATACGTATTGACAATTAAATTATGAAAACTATTTTTTATCTAGTATGAATTTAATAACTTTAGCATCAATTGCTTATTATAACTGCAATGTGTAGTTACTTTTATTATCAAGTTTGTAAGTCTCACTTTTAGGGGTTTATTTATAAACGTTGCTTAAAGTTAAATGACGTTCAAACGTCAAAAATGTATGGTTAATCAGTCGCTAATCATAACTTAACTTAAATAAACCGCTTAATATTTAAGTCGCCGAGTAGTGGAATTTCGTTTATATTTCTTGTTCAATTTGGTTAAAATAAACTGCTGTAAGGGAAATCTGTGGGGTAATTGTAAAACACACTTGCAATGCCTATACAATTCATTTTGACAATTCAACAATATTCAATGCGTTAGTAACGTTGTCGAGAAGAATTTTTTACTAGTAGTCAGATGTAAACGTAACGTAAATATAGTATTAAAACAACAAATATCATCCATTTAATATGAATGAAGTTTTAAAACTAGAAAAATATTATGTGCGAAACAAGTATTTTCAATTTTAAAATAATTTTAATAATAAAAAGAAAACTAAAAGTCTGTAAAATACTGGTATTCAGCTGCATCCGGTTAGACTGGAAACTGACCCCAACGTAGTTGGGAAAAGGCTAGGCAGACTGATTTAATGTCAAGTGATGTATGAAAATCCGTCCTACAAACGAAATAAACATCCACCGACATGTTGACTTTCAGCGCGTACATAAGTCTGTCGTTGATAAAATTGTTGGTAATTACTCTGCAAATTACATTGGGCAAGTTTGCACGGCCGCCATATTGCATTAGCGGCAGCTGTAATGAATTTTGATATGAGCCTGACTTATGTACCTACAGTAAGGGAAATTACTGTTATACGTCAATTTGCCGTGCCATTTCATACAACCGTCAAAGAATGACAGTTGTGATTTTCAATTTGCTTAATAATTAATTTTTATGACTTTATTTTAACAATGTCCGAGAAAAACCTTACATATTTAAAAACGTTTCAAATTTGAAGTATTTTATTATTAAAATTGGAATAAGGAAATCATGTTAGACTGACAGACAACTTAGGTTTAAAACAAGAACTTCATAAGTTACAGTACAGTAGAAAATTGTAATTTTAAATGTAGAAAATATAAGATTTTCAGCTGCACAAAGAACGTATTCCTCAAAACCACCACGAGAGCGAATCAAACAAGATTTTCATGGTTTGTGACCAAACCACGTCGTGGGTAACACCAAACAAGTCGTATAATTATGAACTTCGTTAGATTCTAATTTATCTATTATTTCCGTTAGATTATAAACTGTCGAAAAATCGTGACCTGACAAACCATTTACAATTTAACATGCATCTTTCGATAGTTAGATATAATCTATCCATGGGAAACCGACAAATTGTGAACTGTCGGTCGATTCTGTAAAAATATCAACGTGAAACTTAGGTGAAGTGAGCTGTCACTGTCACAAATCGACCGGCAGGATGCTAGAGATTAACACTATTGACAGCTCACTTCACCTAAGCTTCACGGTGACATGTTTACAGAATCGACCGGCTGGTATCAAACTTGCTTGTGACATAACTCACCTTGCGCTAATAATAAATAGCCTGCCTCGCTGCGAGCAGCTTGGAAGTAGCACTCGCTGGCCGACAACGCGCCACAAATATTCAACCAATTAGAATTGATTTGTGGCGGCATCTACATCGCCACATGCGAACTACACATCAAAGACCTGACGTCACACAACATCCTGACGGCACTCAAAATCCTGCATCGCGCAATTAGAGTTTACCGGTATTAGGTGGACATATATACAAGCTCCCGACTTCAACCTCTGGGCAGTTGCCCGCCAGACATGACACCCGTCTGGTCGGAGGATCCTCCCTTTTCTATGGTGGATGAGTGAACTTTAAACCCTGTTCTCATACCCCTAAATTCGGCTCTGCTGGGACTGATTTAAACTGAATTGCGTTTATATTTTTAATTCTCCATCAGATTCAGATTCAGATTTTTTTTTTTCAGATTCAGATTCTTTATTTGTTAACATAGGTAGTTACAAACAGGTGTTACATTGTCATAAATATGCGCTCTATGTTTTGCCATTTGGCGTACAAATATGATGATCAATTTTACATTTAATTATTAATTATCTAGGTACGTGCAACAAATACTTTTATGAGTTTAAATTATAAAAAACAAGATTGCGAAAGTGTAAGCGATTCATAAATATTTTCAAATTGTCAACAATAAAATTTAAGAAATACGAGTAACAAAAATAAAAATGTCAGGAAAAAAAAAATATAGAAAATAATGTCAGTCATAAAATTTAAAATTAATACAGAAATGTCAAAACAATTATTAAACTATTCCTTCAGTGTCAACAATTAAATCTAAGGTAGCACATAAATGTTAAATGTATTATAATAATGTCAATGGATTGCAATGTCGATTAGTTAAAATAAATACAGTAATGTCAAAATAGATGACCTAACACTTATTATCTATAGAAGGCATTATAGAACTGTCGTCCAAATATTCCTTTAGCGAGTAGTAACATTTATCAATTAATATTTTCATAAGCACTCTTTTGAATTTGTCCAGGTTTAACGATTTCAATGTCTCAGGCAGCTTGTTAAATATTTTTGTGGCCATACAGAAAGTGCTTTTATTCATTAAGGCTGTTTTACCATGTGTGATTTCAAGCTCTAACTCATTTTTGTCACGTAGTTTGCGATAGTGACTTTTAAAAGCTAATTTGTACTGTGAGATGTGTGTTTTGACAAATATATTTGTTTCGTAGATATACAGTGATGGTAGGGTAAGAATGTTCAGGCTTTTAAAGAACGGTTGACAACTATCGGTGCTATTTAGACCACACATGGATCTAATACATTTTTTTTGAGCTCTAAATACAAAATCTCTATCGACGGAGTTGCCCCAATACATTATGCCATACCTAAGTGTTGATGCAACATAACCATGATAAGCCGTTAGTACAGATTCTAGGCTGACAGTCTTTGATAGTTTAAATAGAACGTATGCAAATCTATTCATTTTTTTACAAATTTCATCTGTCTGTGATCTCCATGTCAGATTATTATCAATTACGATGCCGAGGAATTTGGCGACAGTAGTTGACTCTATTGGACTCCCTAAATACTGAATTTCAGGGATCTTACTTGGAATTCTCTGGTAGAAATGCATGATTTTAGTTTTGTCTAAATTAATTACAAGATTATTATTGTTGAACCAAGATATTATTGTATTTAATGTCATATTTATTTCATTCTCATAAGTCATGTTATTGTCACATTCAACTACTACTGTGCTGTCGTCAGCAAATAGTACCATGGGATGGTTTATGTGTCCGGGAAGGTCATT
Source organism: Agrochola circellaris (assembly GCA_914767755.1). Classification (NCBI taxonomy): domain Eukaryota; kingdom Metazoa; phylum Arthropoda; class Insecta; order Lepidoptera; family Noctuidae; genus Agrochola; species Agrochola circellaris. Next base: position 11,152,777 of record OU611862.1, read on the forward strand.
AATGTATATTAAAAAGAGGGGTGGTCCAAGTACACTGCCTTGAGGTACGCCGTATTTTATTGTTCTACGTTTGGATCGATATTTATTCTCGTAGCCGTTATTAGTACATATTTGTGTGATTTCCACAAACTGTTTTCGATTCACCAAATAAGATTCGAACAGTTTAAGTACATTTCCTCTAATACCATATTTTTCTAGTTTGTTTAACAGTATTCCGTAATCTACATAGTCGAAGGCCTTGGTCAGATCCATAAAGATAGTACATACAGGATTTCTCTTGTCCACGTTTGATAAAACAGGGAGAAGAAGATCATGTATGGCCATATTAATTGTCTTCTGTTTACGAAATCCCTTTTGCTCTTTAACTAATATTTTTGACTTCTCAAGGTATGTATATAATGATTTATAAATTACTTTCTCAAATATTTTTGAGAAGACAGGTATCAATGCAATAGGTCTGTAGTTAGCCATATATTGCCTATCCTGTTTTTTGTATAATGGAACAATTATGGAAGTTTTTAGAGCTTCGGGAAAAACTCCATTAGAGATACTCATGTTGATGATGTGACTGAGATGTGGAGCTATATATTTAGCGGCTTCTTTTATAACTTTAGTGCCAATTCCGTCATAACCTACGCTATTTGTATTATTGAGTGAGTTAATATGGTAAATTATGTCTTGCGGTATAGTTGGTTCCATAAATAAAGAACTAGAGGTGTTGAAGTGTATTGGAATTTGTGGAATTGTATTATTTTTAGGTTCGGTAACTTGGTCAACATAAAAATTGTTAAAGGACTCGGCTATTTCTGACGGGTTTGTTATTTGTTTTGAGCCTGTTCGTATTTCTGTTATTGGCTCTTTAGGAAAAAATGTTTTTGAGTTGTTAATTACTGTCCATGCCGCTTTCGATTTATTTTGCGAGGTCTTAATGTAATAGTTATTTTGTGATTTTTGTGTCAGTGATATAATTTTTTTAAATCTAGTTGAATATATTTTGAATGTATTTTTATTCTTTGAGGTGGGGTTTTTTCGGTATTGCCATAGCAATTGCCGTTTCCTTTTACTGCATTTTCTTATCCCGTTAGAGATCCATTTTGCTTTTTTGCTAATGGATATTGTTCTCATTTCATAAGGAAAACAGAGATTGTAAAAGCATTTAAATAGGTCTAGAAAATGGTTGTAGGCCTCGTTAACATCACTGGTGGTATAAATATCTGAAAAGGTGAGACATTTTATGCTGTTGTTAAATTTTTCTACATTTTCTTGGCAATAATTTCGTCTTTTAACTCGCCAGCACTTTAAAGCAAATGTTTTCTTAACTGGACATTTCAAAAGCTGCGCCGTATGATCCGACAAACCGAGTTCTATAATTTCCCCTTTACAGCCCTTTACATTATGTGCAATATTGTCTAAACATGTCCCACTGCTTAGCCTAGTGGGTTGAGAAAATTGTAATTTTAAGTTATAGCTTAACAGTGTATACTCAAAATTCAAAGTTTGCATATTTCTTTTCAAAGTGTTAATATTAAAGTCTCCACATAAAATTACTTTTTTACTTAGTTTTAAACATACCAAATGTAAAATTTTGTTCAATTTGTCGTAAAAATCATCTAAATTAGATTGAGGCACCCTATATATGCATACAATAATAATGTTGTGTTCTGTCAATTCTAACGCGCAGCATTCAATTATGTTAGTTAGAGAGTGTTTACTTATATTTAGCACCTTATATTTATGGTTAGTTCTAGTTAAAATGCATGCGCCACCTCTTTTACATCCTCTAGAGAAGCTAGTTGCTAGGCTGTAATTTGGTAAGTTCAATAGTTCTTGCTGTTCAGGTGTTATAAAATGTTCAGTTATGCACACAGCATCGATCCTTTTTCTATTACTCTCTAGTTCTTCCAAATAAACATTAAGGATATCCGTTTTGTTTAGGAGTCCAGCAATATTTTGATGCAGAATGTATATGTTATTGTACACGAAAAAAGTTCGAAGTTTCCTTAAGATTTGCATTTGTACCGTTAAGGACGCTTTCTTGTGTAACGTTGCTATTTACCTGGCTATTCCTTTGACCATAAAGATTCAGATCAATCAAAATGTTACTCATAATATTTTCATATATGTTCTTCATGCCGTACTTATTGATTCTGCCCGTAGTGTAGGAGAACATCTCAGGTGTTAGGTCACGATTGCTGTCAAAGATATACGCGTACTTATGATTTTGGTTGTCTAAATGAAGCAGGTTGTTAAACATCTCCACTTTATAGTTATAGTGTAGGAGGACAGATCACTATATTGGTGTGTGATATTTTTCGGAGGGATTCACTTAACATATTTATTACGTCTATATATTTGTTGTCATATATATCAATATGGTCTTCTCCTATGAAAAGTAAGCAATAGTCGTCTATGGTATAGTCTTTTAGTTTTTGTTCGATACCGCTTATGAGTCGGCTTAGGGTACAGTTGGGCATTATATAATGGCAGTAGTGAAATAATTCCGAAAAAAAATCCTCAACTAAAGGTTTGGATCCCTTTATTTGTCTACAGTTCAGGATACATAGCTTATTCTTTGGCGTAGGCTTCGATACTAAATTTGTAGGTACTATAGAGGGAGGCATATCTTTCGATTCCTTTTGTGTCTGAGCATGGCTATATGTACTTGTAGTTTGTGTCGCTTTATTTAGTTTGTTAGCCGTGCATTCAAGGCGATGTGGTTGTTGGTCATGATCCTTGATGAGTTTATTTGTGTTTAGTGAGCTTACTCGGTGCAAAGTTTTGTTTTTGCGTGTCGGAGTTGTACTTATTTTCTCGGGAGTTGAGCATATTTTCTTAAATGTGTTAACAGTCTTAATCATATTTTGTAAGTCGGATTTGAGACGAAAGTTCTCAGTATTTAAGTCTTCTATTTCTTTATGTGCACTTAATAATTGGTTTTTAAGTGTTTTGTTTTCTTCAGTTAACTCACGAACGTCGTCAATTGTATCATGGAAGCTGTCAGGAATACTCATCATTGTTGTGTCCAGTATAGTTTTCTCGCTGTTGATAGTCACATTTTTAGTTAAGTCAGTTAGCGAGCTTGATCTACAAGGTTTACGGTAGGTAATGTTGCTGTTAGAGTCCATCTTTACTCGAAGTTATCGTTGCACCCTCTGGTGTCAAATTATCGAAGGAATTATAATTCAAATTAATCAGAAGTTTGGAATGCGGTCTGTGCTTTGCATTTACACTTTGGGTGAGAACATAGAATTTTATAATTCACAAAAAGAGATGATATGTGTGGCGCGGTTCGAACTTGCGACAATTCTACTAACGTCAAAGTGTAGCTTCCTATGCCACCGAACCAAGTGATCTTAATATAAGTTAATGAAATTTTGCTTCTTATTGATAAGATCCAATATTTGAACGAAACAAAGGCGGTTAAAATTACTCATGCGATTGGAATTTTTTCACTGTCAAATACTGGTCACTTTGTTTTTATTTTAGAAGTTACTAGTTTTTACACTATTTATGCACCTTTTTGAAGTTTGTATATTGTAAACTGCTTAAATATACATAAGTTTACAAGTAGGTATTACGTTTCTGAGTTATTGTTTTGTTTGTTTCTTGATTGACGATGTATTAAGTAAAAGTATTTTATTTTTTATTTTTATGGATTTACTTTGCACTTGTTATTAAAAGTCACTGTTGTAGGTGTCACTTGAGTTTTATTTATTACTTAGGTACTTTTTTTTAACACTTGCTTTTCATATTGTGTTTTTTGAGACATTCACGTTTTACGAATTTTGATGTTACATATCTTCATAGTTTGTTTATAACACTCGTAGATAACACTGTCACTTAGTCATTAGTCACTGCTGTATCGTTTAACTTATTTTTATTTACTTCTGTACACTATTAGTATTTTTATTAAATATTTTACACAGAGCGTTTTTTACTTGCGTTAGGCTAGATGCAGCGCCATCTAGTTGTCATCATCATCTACAACCCACTGCTGGGCGTCGGCATCTTTTTGCTTGTTCCAATCCCTGCGCTCCTGTTGCCAGCCACATCCAGGTTCTACCCGAGATGGTAACAATGTCGTCCGCATACATCGCTGCCGGCAATTTAGAAACTTTTGATCACCTACAAGCATTGAGGTTCAATGTAAACTAGAGCAGATACCGCGAACAAAATTTTTGTACAACCTTATGTTGTTCGGGACAACAATCAACAACCGTCTCAGTCTGCTAACTGAATAGTCAGATACTGCGGTTGTCACATTTAACGTCCGCGCGGGGACACATCTTTTGTTTGACCTCATTTTGGCCCAGCAGTGATAGCCTATTGGTGTGACCATCGGACTGCCAAGTCATAGCTCTTGAGTTCAAAACCAAGCCTCGCACCTCTGACTTTTCGGATTCATGTTCTTTCAAAAACGGTGAAGGAAAACATCGTGAGGAAATCGGAATGCCTGAGCGATATTTCTCGAAGGCATGTGAAGCCATGTCAGAGGCCCATGGGTGGTATAAAAACTCTGACACCAAGTTGATCGCTAAGCAAAAGAAAAACAAAAATTGCCTAAAAGTCAACGTTTCTTGTTTTTCCTAAAATTATGTTCTTTCATGAATAAAATTATGACTGTCCTTTCCAGAACAAAATATACGAGTACACACAAATAATTACTTCTCACCTTAATTTAACAAACCACTTCTTCCTGTCAACATTATATACCACGTGTACAAATGCCTTCATTTAATGAATAAACCGTAGGTCTTATCATGAAATAATTTGAATTAATAACTTAGTAAAATGGCCTGTTACCTACTTATTCCCAGAAACCATTGTAAATAATACTCGTCGATTTTTACCATCAGAAAATAATTTGAAACAAAAATATTTTTGCTTACTTTGCGTTTTGGGAGTTTATTATTAACTAAAATATTTTTTTAAGTTATATTTGCTAAATATTTTTTAACAAAACCCCCAAATAATTTCTGTCTGAAAAAATAATAAGTACCTGTGAAAAAGCGGAGCTTCATTATAAGAATAATAAAATTAATAATATTGTCTTATCGTGCGTGTTGCCAGTGATGACCTATGTCACTGACACGTGGTCGCTCACAATGGGCCTTATTAGAAGGCTGAAAATCACCCAACGGCCAATCGAGAGGGCTACGGTTGGAGTTTCCCTACATGATCGAATCAGAAATGAAGAGATCTGCAGGAGAACCAAGATAACCGACATAGCCCGAAGAATTGCCAAACTTAAGTGGCAGTGGGCAGGGCACATTGCTCGCAGAACAGATGGCCGATGGGGCCGAAAGGTTCTGGAATGGCGACCGCGTACCGGAAGATGTAGCGTTGGAAGGCCCCCCAAGGTGGACCGATGACGTGGTTCCGTGGACCCGGCCGCAGGGGTCCGCTGGATACGAGAAGTACAGAAGCACAGGTCGAAGTGGCGATGCTTGGGAGAGGCCTATGTCCAACAGTGGACGTCTTTTGACTGAAATGACGGATGATGATGGTGATATAATATAGGTATGGTAGGTATGTCGCTAGATAGGTGTAGGTAGGTATGTAGGTGGGTAGGCTAGGGTAGGTAAGTAGGTAGGGTAGGTAGGTAAGTGTGCCGTAGATAAGTACCTATAGTACTACCCGTGCAAAGCCGGGGCGAGCAGCTAGTAATTTATAAAGATATCACGCAGGCGAAGCCGAGGGCGGAAGCTAGTATCTGCTTGATTTACATTAACGATTAATATTCCATTTAGTTAATTGACTCATTCAGATTTGCATGTATGATTCCCGTAGACAGGTATGTGGTTAGATCATTAATCTCATCTTACTATTAATTAACTACAGTGAAATTAATTGAATATTACTGAAGGATAACCTTGGTAAGGGGTCAAAAATGTGGCTATTTATTATAAATAATAATAGAAATATGAAATACAAATAAAAACTGGCCAAGTGCGTGTCGGACCACGCACAATGAAGCATTCCATAGTTGGGATGAATTTATCCCAAGAACAAACTTAACATTGTAGTTGAACCACATGTTCTCCCATACATTCCGTATGGGAGAACATGTTTTTGCAACTGCAAATTTTAAGTTTAAGTTGGTCGATTATTACTCGTTAACTTGTAAAGCCTACTTAGCTGTGATAATTTTCCTTTTAATTTCGTTATAATATATACTACTGCTGTGAATTTTTCACAAATCCAAGTACAACCATTTAGCTGGCAGGGGAGGGGGACACTTGACTCTAACAAAGATTTTCAGTTAAAAGCTTAATATTTCGCAAACAGACCCTGAATCCAAAATTGGTGCCCTGAAACAAACTCACAATATTTTTGAACGACCTTTCTAACGATATCCCACAACATTTAACATTTTTTTTCTTGATTTTATTTTACCACTTTGTTGGCATGATTAATATGTAATATTATATGTATACATATGCCAAGTTACAGCTTTCTCGTCTTATTATACAAAATCTTTCAAAAATTGTATTGGAAAGATATAACTCAGCCTCTGACCTCTTAAACGTGCATGAGGGGAATTTTTATTAATTTTTAACCATTTTTTGGCGTGACTAGTTAAGATACATTTTGGAGAGTATTTTCATCTCACTACATAAAGTATCTACACAGGCAGAAGATTTTTGGATATAAACATTTTTGCCGTTGATTTTCGACTATTTTCTTAGGGCAACCCTGTTGGAGTTGCACTAAGAACTCACTCTAAGATTTATTTTCCTGCTTTCCGTAGGTTAACTCCACATCATTATTATCTTGCCCGTATCCCAAATTATTTGGGGTAGGTGGAGCACGTTTCTCCCATACTTCTCTATCAGTCGTCATCTCGGTAGTCACTTCCTTTCTAGCCATATCATCGTTCACACAGTCCACCCATCGTTTCTTCCCCTACTCTTATTAGCCATCCACATTCATACTTAAAACAGTCCTCACAAGATTTTTTGTAGGTTAACTCCTATGTCAGTTAGATAATCACTCGGGAACTTATCGAACTGCTCTCTTCCACTAAAAATAAAATAAAACACAACTACCCTCGTCCCCCAAACTTGTCCTTATTTAAATTTAAATCTTGTTTACTACCCAAATGGCTTGGACTGCTCCAGTTTAGCACAAAATAAATAGGTACAGAAGGTTCGATCCATACATCGAACGAAAACGCATGCACACATTGAAACGCATATTAATGTACAGCGAGTGTAAGCGTAGCCACGAGCTACACTCTAAAGCGACACGCGTTAGAGTGACGCCTCGCGTTGCGTTGTTGCAATGTATCTACGCATTTTATGCCATACCTACGTTGCGACGATGCACGACGTCCCAACGCAAGAGGGCGACACACGATGTCGCAACGTCTAGTTTGCTCGTCTAGCAGTGGAACACTGTCCGACGTTGCCCCAGAGCTCCGACAGCTGAAACGTTGCGTGCGTTTATCATTATTTAGATATCGATACCATGTCTGTGGAGTTTCAATAGGTAATTCTATTTGACGCTGTATGTTGTGTGCGTGCGCATACTTTCGTTCGTTAGGAGCCAACCTTCTGTACCTATCTATGCACTGAGTTCAGAAACGAGTGAAGTTTTTAGTTAACTAATTAATTCTGAAGCACGGTGTTATCTTCGAGGTTGCTTGCAAGGAAGGACGGCGTTATGTGAAAAGTAGCAAGTCATTATGTTAAATATTTGGTCGGTGGGAGTGGGAGAGATTGAATTAAGTAGTTAGCTGGTTTTTGGGCGAACTTGAAGTTGCGACACTGAAACTTTCAGTTCCACCCGAACTGAAAGTTTCAGTGTCGTCTTTCGAGTGTAAATTGACTAACGTCTTTCAGTCTCCGTATTTTAAACGCGCACGTAAATATTCTTCCATAGAAAATTAATCAAAACAGGTAAATATCTGACAGCTATTTTTCAATGGGGATGGAAGGCCCCCCCCTTCCATCCCCTTTGGAGGGTAGTATTGAAAATCTATTACCGAATATTTTGATTAAGAGCATTTATCTTAAAAGTTGGCAATGTCGCAAATTGCTGTCAAATATTTACCTGTTTTGATTAATTTGGTAATATAACTGTATGGAATTTTGAAATGTGGCTCACACACACACATTCACACACACTCACATTTTGTTAATTTTTTTTGTATGTACTGTTATTGGTGTAGCAATTGAATAAATATGATTATTTACTTACGTATATATTCGTGCCATTTTACATGTAAACGAAATTCCCGCTTTTCACCCCATTCCTGTTAATTAGCAAGCTATGAATCAACAACGATAATAACACATCATTTTACAGAATAAATAGAAACATTCGTTTAAATTCAACAATACGGCCAAAATTCGCGGCCTTCTCTGAAATCAACAAAGCATTAAACCAATTTGAAATCTATCTGATATACACACAAAATATACCTCAAAGGATTTCTGTTCTATAGGATTGGTTATAATTAGTGGCAACTTTCACGAATGAATTAATTTAAACCGCATTCAAGAGCTGTTAGTGTCATCATTGCTGTGGAACATATTGGCACTGACGGCTCTTTTATATGCAGCACGCTTAGCATGACCACAATAGAAACGAATTTTGTCGACGGAAGAATATACAAATTGACAGATAAACAATCATAATCTGTCATTTTGTCTATTCTTCCGTCGACAAAACCCGTTTTTTGGCATGCTACGCGTGCTGATCACCTTCAGGTCGGTTAAGCTGTGCTGATCGCGTTCAGCTCGGTTCAAATGTGCTGATCGCGTTCAGTTTCATTGGTGAAATTCATCCTAAGAGGTTACGTATATTATCTAAGATTCTTAATTGGTATAATTATCTCTTTGATCTTTGTCTGGCTCAATGCAGACGATTAATAATCGAATGAGAATCGAATTACAACTCGATAACGCAAAATCGAATTGGATTTGATAAAGTTTTTTATGGAGATTGGTTTGAATTTGAAGTCATTGTGTGATGATGCTGAAGTTTATTTGAACTTTTTTTAAACTTAAATTGTAAAAATTGGCTTGTGCCTAAGTAGTAACCGCCGCACGGGTCGACCGATCAGGTTAAGTTACGCTTGTCGTGGTTGGTCCGTGGATGTGTGACCATCTTAAAAAATGCCAAGACTCCTCCGTGCCTCGGAAAACACGTTAAGCCGTGTTGGTCCCGGCTGTCATTTGTAGATCTATGACAGTCTTTACGGGTCGTCAGAAGCCCGTAAGCCTGACAACCAGTCTTACCAAGGGGAATCGTGTTACTCAGTAACTAGGTTGTGGAGGTGATAGACTATCGCTCCATGTAAAATACTGGTAGTCAGCTGCATCCGGTTAGACTGGAAGCTGACCCCAACATAGTTGAGAAAAGGCTCAACAGATGATGATATTGTATTCATTGATTGTCTAGCGATCACAAGCGCTACTGCTGAGAATGAGATTCTTAACGAGTCCCAGGTCGAAGCATTATTGGGTCTTTCCATAAGGAATTTTTCAGTAGCAGCCCGAAGTCTGGATTTGTGCCCGCTCGATGGCAATACGACCCTATTGCCATCGAGCGGGCACAAATCCCCCTATTACATGGGATTTAAAACATAACTGTGGGTGAACTATAGGTACACCTCTGACTTTCCCTTTGCGTATTACAGGCGTGATGTATGTGTATTGTATTCGCCGAGGCAAAGGACAATCATGAGAATTACCTCACGTAAAATAATTCAAACCTCAAGGCATTTATTTCAAATATACCAATTGAAGAAAGAAAGAAAGAAAAACCAAGAAAAACAAAGAAAAACAAATTTTCTTTCTGTTTTCGAACAAGCCCTACCACCAACCAATGACCTGATTTAACCTGTGACTTGCTCTGAAATGGATAAATCAACAAAAAAATTATTGGTACTTAACATAAATTATCTTTAGTTATAATTACAACGTTCGTAGGTCTTAATGAACACTGCATGAAACAAGAAAAACCAAAAATATTGACGCGTTGTTTAAGTGTCCTAAAAGATCTTCTTACAGAAGGGTCTAACCTTTATAAAAAAAAAACCCCCTCCCTTTATATATTTTTTTTTTTTTTGAAAAGGCGCCGAATAGGGCTGTAAATGATGACGGTTTCGTGACGGTGCAAAGGAGGAAGCGCCGATCGCAAAGAACAAGAACCGCTGCGGCAAAGCTCCTATGGACCCCGAAGTGAGCTTGCGTGCCGCAAATCCAAACACACCGATTGTACATTTCCCGCCTGCACTACACCACTAAGGCGGAGGACATCGTGGAGTACAAGCGTCTAAAGACGAGGTACACACCGAGGGTGCAGTTACTAGAATCGCACCGAAACGTCAACTTCAAGGCGTTCGTCGTGCGTGTACCGAGCTGTTATCTGCCCCTCGTCATGGAGGAAGACTTTTGGCCGCAAGACGTGGTGTTCCGTCGCTTCCGCGGACAAGTTCCACACGACAGCACAAAGTCAAGTGTAAAGTGAAGTGTTACTAACATAGTCTAAGCCTTATTTATTAACACAAGTTTTTCTTTATATTAAAATATGTATGTTTAGGTTAAGGTATTTTTCTATGGGCCTGTGTCGCCTGAAATAAATGATATTATTATTATTATTTATAGCAGAACTTTTTATGTCATATTATTTGCATAACAGCGAAACAACAAAGAAAAAGAAATATTTTTTTTATTCTGCACAAACTAAACACACATTACAAAAAAAAAATACATTTAGTGCTCCTTTACAAATTAGTCAAAAGCCTGGTATTCAATATTCAAAACCTATAAAAGTTTGACAAATTTTGTCTATTGCAGGGCCAGAGGCCAAAGACAATTTACAATAATTGCGTAATTTAATGTGTTGTGGAATTTTGTTTGTTTTGAAAACAAACAAAATTCCGATTGCAGAGTGCTTTTTTTTGTATCTGCCAAATGAAAATATCAAGACCAACTAAGCTGTGCGTCGCATCTGTGCATGAATCGGTCATTACTCAGCTAAATGCCGTGACTTCGGACGAAACTATCATCAACAGCGCTGATTGATAGGTACTTTTGAATTGTTAAGGGGTCGGTCCGACAGAATGATGAAGCTAGTAGCCCATTCCAAAGGTATTCCATTCGTAGTAGGTACTTATGGAGAAATTAAAGATATTATCGTGGCTCCCTCTTGCATGCAAGTTATAGCAAGTTACAAAGTAAACCTTCGCACACTGTATACCGCGTGCTATATCGCTTAACTCTAGTAATTATTAGCGAGCCACGTATGCGTTGGGAAACTTCACACTTTCTAAGTATTCTTCTTAGTAAGTGCTGCAGCAGGTACTCGCATCAGCCATGCTATTCTGTAAAAATCTCACCGTGAAAACTTGGGTGAAGTGAGCTGTCAATAGTGTCAATCCCTGTGGAATGACAGCTCACTCCACGCTCACTTCACCTAAGTTTTCACGGTGAGATGGTTACAGAATAGCACTGCTGATCATTGTGAAAACATAGGTGAAGTGAGATTGACATGAGGTGTCAAATCCTAGCGCTGAGAACAATACGGCCGGTATAACTTGGCAGTTCTGAACATATTATAGGCACTACGAACTTTCGCGCATATTCTCTCACTCTACTCGTCTCATGTCACCATTCGGTTTCTAAAAATATCGCGAAGTTCGGAACTGCCAAGTAATATCGGCCGTATTGTAGGATGAAAATTCACGTCAAGCTCACTTCACCTTAGGTCTCGCCGTTGAGATATCTATAGAATACATCGACAGATATCATACGCTTCACTTTTTGTTCGTCTTTCATTCTGCATCTTTTACTCGAACTGAAACGTCTGACCAAAAATGAACCAAAAGTGGAAAAGGCATTGATTAGTGAACTGATAAAGCTTCGTGCAGACTAGCGCGACGCGACAACGCGACGCGACACCGGTTATTGTTATACCGTGAAGTTTTCTTAGAAATTGTATTGTTCAAGTCGCGTCGCGCCGTCGCATTGCCCTGGTCTGCACGAGCCTTAAAGCGTTATTGGATTTGGCAGTCGATACCTTTCACTCGCCTTCCAAATGGTCAAAAAATTAAATGAAAGGAGTAGAATGATGAACGTTCTTTCCCGTGGAATTTTGTTAGTGTCGTGCGAACGTGGAATGAAACAAAAATGAACATTCACAGCGAATGATTTACGAGTGTAGTGAATTATTTACTCTAGTTGGAGCGTCCAATATCAGCTTAAGATGAACAGACAAGAATAAACGAAGCTTTTGAAACTTTGATTTTCAATCCAAATTTTGCATAGTATTTGGAAGGATCGCAAATATTTTTTTTACGACAAAAACCCAATATTCGACCACGATATTAGTTATTGCATTTAACAATTTAGCAACATATTTTGTGCAACAGACACAATCCTAACTATAATAAATTTTTTTTGTGTTTGTTTGTGTGCGCTTTCACGCTAAAACGGCTGAATGGATGTGAATGAAATTTGGCACATGGGTAGACCATGACCTGGAAAAGGACTTATGCGGGTGAAATCGCGGGGTGCAGTTAATATTAATTTCATAATTTCATATTAGTAATATTGATTCATAAATCAAAACAGCGAAATATTTGACAGCTATTTGCGACGTTGCCAACTTTCAGAATGTACAGCTTTAACAGTAGTGCTTGCGATAACTAAACTAACGAATAGAGTCTTGTGTACAAACTACAAAGCAGTATATAACAAAATAATTCCTTAAAAAAAAAACACTACCACTTCTCCACATCTTTCACCAACGCTTTTCATAATGATTTAATCAATCACGCTTAAGACCTTAATCCCAGAGGTCTAAAGTTTTAAAAAAGAGCCTCAGAGTGACCTTGCGGAGATAATTCACTTGAAACTTGCTCATTTCCTAATCTTGTAAAGGGACTGGGAGTTCGGAGGCGTAGACACGCGTTGGGGCTGAGATGTAGAATGATTGGAGAAGGCATTTTAATGGAGAAAATAAAAATCTGCCTTTTGCGGACAATGACCTCTTCTCAAACAGAGAAGGCATGTTTTTTGACAGTTAACGTACTTACTGGGTATTGCGGTTTTTGGCTCAATTATTAGGTGCCGTTCACGGCCTCAAGCGCGTGCGTCACTTGTTTCCGTCCGTCACTGTAGCTCCACAAGTCATGTCTCGGTGAATCATCGTATGCTTTTAACAACTTCTTTCATATGTTTTCCGCACAGGTGATCTCGTAAGCCGTCGTTTCACTTGACCGTGTAGCTCGTGTCCACGGGGTAATAGTTGAAAGAATATTCAAAAGTTCGACTTGAATTCTTGTTTCAAACGTAATTATGTGAAACAATTTGTTCATTTAAATTTAACATAGTTTTTATATTGTGCTATCTACATCGCCACATGTGAGCTACGCATCATACTGACGTCACGCGAAATCATGCATCGCGAAAGCAGAGTTTACCGCACGACGAGTATATACAACGTCCCGTCCCGTCCGGATAGATAAGTCTTGTCCCAGGTCTGGTAAAGTGTTGTTGGGTTTTTCAGCACTCTCTTAGAGTTTCGCCTCTATCTTACGCTTCGGGGAAACCAGGCGCGCATAATATCAAGCAGATTAGTCTTACTCACGCTTAACAATCGTAACACTCCTTTTGCGTTTAGTAAGCCCACAAAATAGATAATTTTCAAACCCAAATCGATTACCTCACTATGAAAGTGTGCATCCCTGGTACGTGGAGTACGTGGCAGCGCCAACAGCATCTTTAACATGATCGCTAGTCGGCTGGACTGTAGGTACATCAGTCATTGCTGCATCATTTGTCATGGAATGGAGCAGTAGTGATTGTTGAGTTTACTTTATTTTATATGTTTTGTTGTGGACAGTTTTAAATATTACTAAAATTACTCTATAGGAACATTGTTACTAAAAAAATGGACGCCATGGTCTGAAATAAAAGTATTTATTTATTTATTTACTATCCAATACCTTCATGACTCGCTCGTTGAGTGTATTACACTCTGACCGCATACAATCTGTGTAGGTACAAGTAACAAAGTTAAACAAGAAACTTACATAACTCGAACGAAACTTACTAAACTGCTATGTTGAGGCGCGCCCCTTGGGATACAGCGATACTGTGTTTTTTGCACTGATCAAAAAAGAGAAAAATATACGCGTGGACTTGAGAAACTCGGCCTTTTCTTCATTGGTAAAAAAATGTTTTGCTCTACTGAAATATATGGTGCTTAAAATGGAACAGAATTATATTATAAACTTGTTTACGAATGTGGGTAATAAATATAAAGATTTCTTTGAGAACTTCATTTATGAGGGAGCATTCTGTTAGTTGGAAACGTCGCAAATAGCTGTCAAATATTTCGCTGTTTGATTAAGATAGCAATATTACTAACAGAAATAATTATGTAAATGTGGCTTCATCTACAGCGCTACATGTGAACTACGCATCACACTGACGTCACGCAAAATCCTGCATCGCGCAAGCAAGGTTTACCACGTGACTGGCATATATACAACGTCCCGCCATCAATTGTTGGGCAGTAGCCAACCAGGTAGAACACCCGCAACACACTCAGGAGCCCGATGTTGACATATTTACGTATAGCAGTAAATTTATGTTAAATGTTTGCATGAAGTTTTTCAGCTAAATGCTGTTGTTGGCTTGCTGCACGCTTTGGTGTTTACTGTAAGTGCAGCAAGCAATTGTTATATAAATAAATAAATAAACGATTTCCTTTCAACTTTACTGTCACTGACGATTCTTTCAAACTTTCCCTTATGAATCATTTCTTACTTTATCCATTTTCGTCACTCCACACATCCATCTCAACAATCATTCTCGTCTCCGCGGCATGCAATCCTTTGAAATATCGCTCTATGATGAACTAAAATATTGATTACGAATTTAATCGCAAAATAAGGCTATGCAGACCGCACACGATTCTTTTTCACGATATTTTTTTTCAGTAATTTGATCGCTCAAATTTGGTCAATATGGTCGCGCAAAAAAAAATCGTGTGCGGTCGGGGGACCCCCGTTACGAAGTTCCTTCTCACGTATGATTTAAAACACAAAGAAAATTTTAGCAGCCATCTCGGATTTACATTTTCACCTCACTAAGGACCCATTACTAGTCCATTTGGTTAGTATACACACGACTTAGAAACTAGTGTTAGTACTTACATCTACCAGAAAAACAAAACAAACTATTAATTAACACGCCACAGTGGCATGTCGGCGTATCCAATGTCCCAGTATGGGGCTGTCCCACCTATCAGCTATAGTTTTCAGGATGCTGTTGGGGCTGGCGCGTACCCTACGCATAATGGAAGCGCAACGCTTGCGCATGATGGCATGACAGCCATCTATTCTCGCCTCTGCAAACATGCCGGAAGCACTGCAGTAGCGCGGCAACCCCATCAAACCCTGAACGCATTATTGTATTGTACGCGCAGGGCGCTGTATGCCCTATGCGTGTAGTTGACCCACAGACTGCATGTATAGAACGACTGACAGTACGCCGTCAATAGAGTAGCCTTTACTTCAGTCGTGCAATTCGCAAATCTGCGTGCCAACATATTGCAACGGACAGCCAACGCCCTGCGCTCACGCTCAATATCCAGACTGCCTTTCAAGTCATCGGAAACCCAGTGGCCCAGATACTTGAAGGAAGTGACTTGATTTACGGAATTTCCGCAAAGTTTCAAGTGTGGTTCAATAGGGTAAGCACCCACGAAAACTATGAAAGCGATAACCATTATGAAACATTTGAAAATTTGGCAGCCGCCATCTTGGATTTACACTTTGACCAAAATCAACGTTCCACTAAAAATGTGTGTTTCGTTATTTCAAAGCCCCGGATCAGGATCCCACACTCCAAACATGCAATATCGTATCGGTATACGAGATATCAAAATTGTCCGTCGATGACCGACAGTTCCGATATCGACAAAAAAATACCAAGGTACCTACATATATAAAAATAAAAAACAACTATGCCAATAAACTATGGATAGTTCCGGCAAAACCGTTGCTGTGTGAAGAATGGCGTGAAAATGGTGACGATCACTTTTTTGTATTTGTGTTAACAAAATAGTAGATGAATGTATAAAATTTTTGATTATGGATAGGCTCACATTTACTAATTTCTCATCTGAGGCTCTAACCACTAACAGACGACGTAGACGAATCGAAATCTTACGATTTTGTTAGTGAAAATACTACTTGTGGTTAAATTTTTCGACAATCACAATTATTATTGGATAGTTATGAATAATGCCTTAAAACTAAGTAAATATTATGTGCGAAATGAAACGAAACGAATATGTATTTCCAATTTTAAAGTTCTCGGAATTTACGTTACGCGCGTTCTTGCAAGGACCTGACCTGTCGGTCGATTCTGTAAAAATATCACCGTGAAACTTAGGTGAAGTGAGCGTGAAGTGAGCTGTCACTGTCACAAATCGACCGGCAGGATGCTAGGTATTAGCACTATTGACAGCTCACTTCACCTAAGTTTCACGGTGATATTTTTACAGAATCGACCAACTGATCTGTCACAAAAAGTTTACTTTCTGTATATTTTTACTTCGTTTGCGGTCCAGGAGAAAAGTAGCCTATGTCCTTCTCCAGGGCAAGGTCTACCCCTGTGCCGAAAATTGATCCAAATCCGTTCTGCCGTTTTAGAGGGAAAGCGTAACAAACAAACACTAACTCACTTTCGAATTTATAATATATTATTGGTTATAGTTAGGATTGGGATTTCGTCTTTAAAATGAGTAAAAACAAGTGTTTAGTCAATTGTTTCTTGATCTCTCTAAATGTATCTTTTCATTGTAATTAACGATCACCTCAACAGCATTCTGCATAGTTTTTCCCGATTATCCAATTTTTACATTACTTTTAAGCAACTGTGCAATTTTTGTAAGTAAAGAGAAAAGATTTTTATTTATTTTTTTGCAGTGCAAATGATAAATACTAATTTTGAGCGTGTTTTTTAAATAATCATAATTAATAGCAAAAACACTGCTGTCTATTTTTTTTTTAAGCAATGGCCATTAGAATTTTATTGCGAAAAACTGACTTAAAAATGTGGTTTCGAGTTATTCAGTGTACCTATGTGTAGAACAGGTAAATGAAAATGCTACTAGTCCGTGTCATGCACATTGCATAAATTAACAACCATCATCATGATTTGAAAAACAAATTCGAATTTTTTGCTCGTAATAATTCCAGTCTCTTGAAATAGCCGAATACGTTTAAAATTCGAAGAGCTCGACTTTCAAGCTCATCTCTAAACTCCAGAGCGAGAAAAAACAAAACAAAATCGCGGCTGGTGAGAGTCTATTATCGGCTGCCAAAAGCCGTCCGCTGCATATAGATAACCAAGTCGAAATGGAAATGTGCGACTGTGCGACAGCTGTGTCTATGCAAATGCACTGGACAATTTAAATTTGGAATTCCGTGTAACCGCCTCTCGCTGCTGGAATGGATTTTAATGATTTTAAAATTCGAATGTCGAAGTTCTGCTGGCTGGTTTGGCGGATTAGTTCAAGTAGTTCGGATTCGGATTTATGATTTATAAGTTATACATAGCTGGCTTCTGCCAGCGCGTTTGCTGGCGTGGTATCTTTATAAATTATAACCTATGTTACTCAGTGATAAAAAAACAGTCTACTCGTGAAAGCATTTTTAAAATCGATTCTTTTGTTTTTGACTCTATTCTTTACAAACAAAAATACAAATCATTAATGTTTACAGATTTCAACATTGTCTGATTGGATTCAACAAGAGTACCCAAAGACCACATAAAACGGTTGAAACACGCTTTTTTCATATTTATCTAGAAGCTAACATTCATAGACACATAAATCAAAAGTGAAAAATATAATAAAAAATGTAGATAGCTAAGCAAAATAACAAAAAAAAAATGTTGTCAAATATATTTTACATGTGTCATTTAACGTTTGTCTTTTGAACGTAAATATTTATGAATTCTATACGAAGCTCATATTTTATTTTGGCTTATGCAGATTGACTAACGCCATAAAGGACATGTCTGGTGGGGCAATGGACGATTGCCTGTAATCAAAACCGATGTTCAGTAATGATTGTTATATTATTATAATCGTTGTATTTTATATTTTATGAATAAATAAGTTTCAGGAGTCAGTAACTTGCGAAAACTGGTGAAAATAAGGTTTATACTCCGGGGATTTTTCTTAGTTTTTTTTTATTATAACGCCATCTGTGACCGACCATAAATACTAATTGGTGGTATGCCTTTGGGTATGCTTTTGGGTTGTGTTGGTCTGTGATCAGATTCTGCAGTTTTTTATATATTTCTGTTTTTGTAACAAAAATGTAAAACACCTATTGTAAATCTATTAAATTATTTTATTGTAAGTACATATTTAAATAAAATAATAAAATAAAAGAAATAACTGTCTTCTAGAGACACCAAAACATTGTTCAAAAATTACGCTGGTGCTAGCAGGTTATCTTGATGCCTTGCCCAGACAAGATACCATACTAGCCTCATGACATGACAACCGGTGTTGGTTGTGAGACAGTGGTGGCGGCGGTGTTGATGATCCATGTTCAACCGATGTAACAACATCCTCTTGTAAGTCCCTTGATGAGTCATGAATCAGGTGTCGATTCGCTCGAACCCAACAGCCTTGACGTGCATAAATTGTTGCCATATCCTAAAAATATTATTGAAATACATTTGATTACAAATTATATGACATAACTGGTGAAATGTGCTGCACAATAGGGTCCACGCCCAAATCCTTCGAGAATCGCTGGCGTGGCTTGATGTTATGTTTATGTTGAGTTTTTACATGAAGAACACTCCTTCCATCTCTCGTGATCTTCGTTTCCATCGCTCGTCTATCCAGTTTTGACGGATCTGTCCAATTCATTTTGCCATTTTCTTTCAAAGACTTTACCCATAATATAATAGAAATATTATATATATATTATATATAATTATAATATAATAAAAACGTAGTCGGGTAATAAATAATTTACCTGAATAATTGGAAATAAGGGGTACTAAAGGGCTGTACACTGCAACAGTATAGAAACGTCGGCCTCTTGGATTTCTGAGCCCGACTGAGATACCACATCCACGGCAGACCATTGTATGACCCAACAATCTCTTATTGTCAGCAGTTTCAGTATTTAATGAATTATAACAGTCGTGACAAGCACATCCATCTAATGGGAGCTGGAACAATAGCAAATATTCTTCCTTGTATTTTTCAAATTATAACACAATTGGTCACACATATTGCCTTCATTGTATGGTTTACGTAACTGCCGTAGTAGGCGTACTTACCTGATTTGCTAACCATCGAACGAATCTCACTTGCAAGGGTCACGACAGACTTGACACTATATGTCTGCGAATCCGCTGCACAGCGATGCCACAATTGATGCACCTCATCATAATATCTAAATCGAAAAGTAAAACAGCCGGTCGATTCTGTAAAAATATCAACGTGAAACTTAGGTGAAGTGAGCTGTCACTGTCACAAATTGACCGGCAGGATGCGAGGGATTAAGACTATTGACACACTCACTTCACCTAAGTTTTACGGTGATATTTTTACAGAATCGACCGGCTGTTTTACTTTTCGATTTCGACCGACAAAATCCTATATGGACAGCAAAAGTAATCGTGTTTATTTCAAATTCAATACATATAATAATCTTAATTATAATATACAAGCTAACACTAAAGTATATATAAACTATTAACTAACTATACAAATATAAAGGGGGAAGACAATCATAGACATAAAAAAATTCGTCCGCATCGCTGTCAACAGGAAAAGTGCCCAAAAGGCTGGCAGCATTGCCACGCTGTGTGGCAATGCTGATTCTCTGGCCGAAGAATAGGCCAGCCTTCTGGTCACATGAAGAGTCAACCAACCGCTTTGCGATGTCTTGAAAAACTAAGTGGGCACTCGGACCCCATGGCCCTAGTGTTTCAACCCCAAACGGCTCAAACATATAAGTCCCAATAAGATTGGAATATTTGCGCCGTTTGAGGTTTTCCGGACCTGTAGCAGCAGCCCCAGCACAGCCCGCCGTGCTAGGAAGATGATATCAGTCGATGATGTCAGTGATCGTGTTTAGATGATATCAGTCCGTGCGGTAGATCGTTAAAATAAATTATCAATATTACAAATTAATCGCACAGTCAGCAAGGTATCTCTGTATAGTTACTTTACTCTTTGCAAGGAACGCATAAAAGCAACTTGGAACTGTAATGCAAAGCAAACAGAAAATAAAAAACATAATATGTCAATGTCATGTCAGATTCATAATAAATACTAACCTTCATTTTAAGAAGTGGGTATTCAAAATAAGAACACTTTAGATGTGTACACAAAAATATATTAGTAATATTGTCGTATTTTATACGCAATTAAATTACAACAATTACATACATTCCTTTGATCTAAAATAAGCAGGTTTTATTATTCACACTCTTCAAACTTTAAAGGTATACATACGGGATAAAATGGAACGTCAAAAACATTTTTAGTAAGTACTTCCCGTTAAAAATGGCGAGGCGGAAGCTATAATTGAGCAATGTTTTTTTTGAGAATTATGTTACGCAAGTTATTCTGAATTTATAAATCCATAGTAATTTAAATCTTACTGTAAAACCTTAAATGATGAACATTTATCGATTCAGACCACGACCAGAGGGTCGAAACTAGACATGTCCTCTCGAGAAATCTGCGGGAGAAAGGAGAACGAACTTTGAAAATATATTATTAAAAGCCGTGTGCCGGATAGTATTTCCCATCGGCAAAAATGACAAACTTTCATCCCCTATTTAACCCTTTAAGGGGATGAATTTTCAAAAATCCTTCGTTACTGCTCACTTTCGTCTTATAAAGAACTCTTGTGTAAAATGTCATGCTTCTAGACCAGCGGTTTAGGCGGTGCGTTGTCTATCAGTAAATGAATGAATGAATTTAAATCTAAATTTGGTTGTATGCACCTCAGACCAAATAAAAAACCAAGACATAGCGCTGCGAACAATACAATGAAGCATGCCAAACTACACCTCCGCTCTGTGCATACACCGTCACACGCACACATTTACAACCAATTACAATCAAACTACACCTCACTAAGTGCAATGTTTACGAAACCGGCTTCATGTCACTGTTGACAGCGCTGTCTTGGTTTTTTATTTGGTCTGATATTTTCGATTAGATTGCGTTTGAATACACATACGATTGATTCTCTGTTTGCTGCTGTTATTGAAATTAATTTGCATGCAAACTCAATTGGACAATTAGAGAGAAGTGACAGCTTAGTTGTTTGACATCTTGACTGACAGATTTTAAAGGAAATTCTTAATTAATTGCTTCATGTTTGAAAATTTCTTCTGCTCGGCAATTAAACGTAATGAATATTGTAGAATGATCAAAATCAAAAGCATTATACGTGTGTTACGTAATTAGGCTGCAAAAACTCGACGTTAATGAAGCTCGGACCTATTCTGTAAAAATCTCCACGAGAATTTTTTTGTGACGTGAGCTTAAGAGGGCGCCTAAAGGTCCACAAGCGCCACTCTTTAAAAAAAATATTATCTCGTGACTGAGAAGGAATTATGAATAACGGCTAATAAGGACCCTCGGTAAGTGTGTCTAGAATTTTCTAATACCTTTTATAAAGCTTTATATTGAGACACGAAGCAACAAAATACGATCTAAAGAAAAGCGGCCACATTCCTCTAGATCGTATTTTGTTGCTCCGTGTCTCAATATGAAACTTTATAAAAGGTATTAGAAAATTCTAGACACTCTTACCGAGGGTCCTTACTAGCCGTTATTCATAATTCCTTCTCAGTCACGAGATAATATTTTTTTTAAAGAGTGGCGCTAGTGGACCTTTAGGCGCCCTCTTAAAGTGAGCTGTCATTCAACCTGATGACACTATTGACAGCTCACTTTAAGGTCATATCACCAAAGATTTTTCAAGAATAGACCGGTAGGTCTTACCGCAGCTCTATACGAATATACCTACGTTAGAATATTCAAAAAAAACCTGCAAACCAAAGGCTCTCCCCGAAAATACTGTAACACACCCCTAAAAAATATTTTTATTGCAAATTGGACAAGGGAACACCTTCTTACGGGCAGTTGGCAAAACTTGGCCCATTGTGCCAAGAAATTTCCGGTTCCAAAAGTTTAAATTCGATCATAATCACTTGGTAGAACTCCAGCTATCTTGTAACATTGAATTTAGAGAGCCTTGTTTAGTTAAGATGATCTTTTAAATTAGAATTTGGTGGTTTGGATTCTTTGAAAAGTAAAATGAGTTGGAGAATTATTTGAAATAGTAAATGTTTATAAAATGGGATTCTCCGTCTAACTTTAAAAGTGTTTTAAGATAGATATCATGGTAACTCAGATTTAAATTTAACAAGTGGTCGCCCAGTGGATTCATTAAAATTTTAAGTTTGATAGGATAGTGCGTACTAATTCCATGTATAGTACATACTGATTCCGTGCTGCCATTTCGGTATTCTAAGTTAGCAATCTTTTTCAGTGCCGTGAGCCCTCCTGGAGGGTTCACTAAATCGCATACCCTCGCGCCGGGTCCCTCGTGGAGGGTTCATATTAAATGTACGTTTTTCTTTGCGAATACAGCATTATAAACCAAAAAAATAAGGCCGAAAATAAACCATTTTACGGTTGCCTACAGATATTCACTAAAAATAAAAATAATTATTATGAGATTATAAAACAAGAGGATCAGTTTAAAAATCGAGGCTTTTCCGGGTTTCGTACCAAAATGGTAAAAAATTATACTTATAGTACGACTTTGTCTGTCTGACCATTCGTCAGTCACAGCTTCTTATTTCAGGAACTAATAATGCTATAGGAATAAAAAGCATTCTATGTCCTAACCCAGGTCATGGTCTACCCATGTACAAAATTTCATCCAAATCCGTTCAGCCGTTTTAGCGTGAAAGCGTAACAAACAAACTCACTTTCGTTCGAATTTTTATAATATTAGCTTAGATTTATCTTTCTTATTTGTGTCCACTCGCGTAACATCACACAGCCCTTGTAGCATTCTCATCTCAGCTGCATGCAGTTGCCTTTCATTCGTTATACCTGCCATGCTATTCTGTAAACATCTGCAGTGCTATTCTGTAACCATCTCACCGTGAAAACTTTGGTGAAGTGAGCGTGGAGTGAGCTGTCATTCCACAGGGATTGACACTATTGACAGCTCACTTCACCCAAGTTTTCACGGTGAGATGTTTACTGAATAGCATGGCTGACCGTGAAAACTTGGGTGAAGTGAGCTGTCAATAGTGTCAATCCCTGTGGAATGACAGCTCACTCCACGCTCACTTCACCTAAGTTTTCACGGTGAGATGGTTACAGAATAGCACTGCTGATATCCTTCGAATAAATCTTTGTCTTTGACTTTGCTTCCCCAACACAGGGCAACAACCAAACAAGAATCACGCACACTAGATCACGATATCCGTTATTCAATGCGCCATACTTCAAAGTTATCTGCGACAGTAATAGGCCATTCGGTGCTTCGAGTCTAAGGATAGTAACACATGCACTTGGAAATCTTTGAGTGTGATGTGTTTGGTAGTTTAAGATATTGGTGTTGTTTGGTTTTTGAATGATAGAGTTATTTTATGGTGGCATCAAATAAATGAGTCTAAAGTCTTCTCAATAATTGACAATTCCCCAATTCGTTCCTTCGCAATGTCAAAGTAATTAGTACATTACTGTCTCGGCCTGCAACACAGTCATTGATGGACGATTGTGAAAATGAGGTCCGAAGCGAAGCCGAGGCTCACATACGAGACTCCATCAATGCCTGGTTGCGGCCAAGGCTTTATAGTCCTTTTACAAATAATGCGCGGAAATTCAAACTAAGTAAATTAATTATAAATTCCAGAATCAATGACGAACAACGACAATTTTTCACGCATCATTTTATTCATTTGTTTCTTCTTTACTTTAAACAGCTCTATTTGCAAGCCAAATCGAATTTTAAATAAAATCTTTGATAAGTTACCGCCTTGGTTGCCATGTGTTGAAGTAAAAATTTTGTTCCATTTTTAAATAACACAGCAGATATGAACTTTCATACAAACATTGCCGGCCGAGCGCTCGCATGTATTCGGCCAGTACAGCAAGTTTATCCCCACGAAGGTTGTCAAAATAATGCTCCAATTTCAAAGCATGTTTAAGAAAAGTAGGCTATAATTTTCTTTTTTGCATGGCGCACCTTTAGCATTGGACCAATGACCTTGTGAAGGCCACAGGAATCCCCTGGATGCGCGAAGCACAAAACCGGTCGAAGTGGCGGTGCTTGGGCCTATGCCTAGCAGTGGACGTCTTTCGGCTGAAATGATAAATGAATGAATGAGCTTTTCCAGTGGGCTTGCTATCACGCTGTCTGGCAGATTTTTTACCACAGGATACTATACAATGTGAAATTTAATTCGTTTGCATCCTCATAAGTGGTCATTGTACTCATCATTATGAACAACTTTCATATAGGAGCAACCCTGAAATCGCGAAAAAAAATCTGATGTTCCCTACATTATAACGAGCTATGCGAACATAAATGTATGGAACAGCAGATTTTTTTTTCGCGATTTCGGGGTTGGCACCGTAGTGAAAGTTGTTCATAATGATGAGTACAATGACCCCTTAAGAGGATGCAAACGAATTGAATTTCACATTGTATAGATAAGTTTGTTTTATTTTATATGATTAAGAGAGTTGAAGACGAGCACTGTCGAGAATTTATATATACAGAATGGATTTTCGAGACGGGGCAGTACAAGAAGGTACTCGTACTTTGAGTGTTGTAGATACAGGAAAAAAAATCAGATTGTCCTTCAGGTTTTAAGTTATTGTAAACCGTTTTCAGAGATTGTGAAAAAATGATACAATCAGAAAAATTCCAATTCTCATTATTTTTGTAGTGCCAATCGATGTAGGTTCATTTAAGGATTAAAAGACTTCTGGAGGAATGAAAGGACGTCTTTCGGTTCACAATACAGTGAATTGAACATGCGTGCTTTTAGCTTTACATTTCCCGCACTAGTACGGGAAATTACACCAAAGATACTACATAAACCCTTCTCGTAGTTAGAGCTACAGCTCAGATACATCTAGTATAAATTGTATTTTATGATCTGAAAAATATAGTTCGAACGAGCTCTCAATACAAAACATATCAAAACGTATCGGATGAAAATTACATTCGAGAAAATATGGCTCGTAGGTACCTACGAACCTATACATATTTTCTCGAATGTAATTTTCGTTCAAACGCGCACAAAATTGCTTCACCATTGTTACTACGGTTTTATATTCGAAAAACGGGAACGCATCGTTATTTTAATTGTGATGGATTTTTGTAAAAGTGTAAATTGGTTTTGTTTGTGCACGTGCGAATAATATAGTCATGTGTTCTGTTCCAAAAGTATCGGATGAAAATGTAAACAAATGGATTAGAAAACGTAGCTGTTTTTTTTTTTTTTGAGGGTGTAAAATTATCAAATTACTTGGAGGGCGTATCAGACTTTTACTGACAAAAACCCACCCGTGTTTCTTTCGTTGCCTGTGTGCCGGGGTCGCGATATCACTTTCGGACAAACTCGTAGCCCCGGCAGGCATTGCCCCTAACGGACCCCGTCAGTTGGTGCTGACATCTCTTTGAGGCGCGCGTGGAACACAACACACCGTCGACCCGGGCCTGGTCCTTATCAGACGGCGAGCTACCCATCGCTCACCGTCCGCAGGCCCGCGCCTACGGTGGCCGGAAATCGGCTTGCGACTCCCGACGCCCGAAAACCTACCTGGATGCTCATTTATAGTGGCATCACTGTGCATGACTATTTGAATACTTAAACCCGAAATTCGAATTTTAAATCACCTTGGACGTTTTTCATTTGACAACAGACTGTTGTCGATGACTTTTCAATTACAATTGAATAATGTTATTCAAACATTGTTAGAATACATTTATTCCAACAATTATTGTTTATCTAGTTGAAAATTTCTAAATATAGATGAATACGTTACTAATTCCCTTTTCATCAGATACTTCTAGAATAGACTATATTTATATATATGAGCCCGTGAGTGGCCCACGGATTTAGGCATCCGTATCTTCGAATACCTAAATCCGTGTATCTAAATTTAAGGCTCGCTTTATTTTGCGCATTTTATTTATATTTTGTTATATTATTTAATCACCCATTGCTATTAAAACGGTGAAGTAAAACATCGTGATGACACCGGCCATGTTCTAGAACCAAAAATTCGAAGACATGTGACATCCACCAACCCGCACTGGGCCAGCTTGGTAGATTATGGCCCACTCCCTCTCACAGAGAGGAAACCTGAGTCCCAGCAGTGGAATCAAGCTGATTATGCATATTTAAAGACGATGTACTAAGAATAAAATTACTATACCACAGGTAACCACATAGAATTCATGTTAACAGTTAGCGCGTTGATGTCCCTTACGGATCCTGTATTATTAGCTTGCTCTAGACAACAAAATAATTAATTTATACAGTTAGTAATATAATTTTCCAATTCGCCAATTTAATTTCCCGATACCGGATTCGACGTTGATCATTGATTTCCCGAGAGTGTAAATATTGTTTTTGATGCTAATAAAATTATCCGCTAATAATTAATTTGTCCTGCTTTGTTTTGTTGACAGTACCTGATACCTAATCTGATTTGGTGTGTCCTAAATAATATTGGGTACAATAATTCCAGTTTAAACTGATCGGGTGCCCCAAAACAAAACTCAGTAAGTGTTTGAAACAAAATTTTCCAGCAAAGCGAAACAGCTTACTAGGTTTTATAGTGGTTAATTTTAACAAGACAATAATTAACTAAAGTACAAGAGACGTTGATATTTATTTAGTAACCTATCCCGCCTAACTATTCTTAAAGAATCATAAAAAACCCTGTAAGAAATCGACAAAGGTTCGCCCCTTTTTTTTTTTTTTTTGAGGATGGGAAATTATCAAATAACTTCTCCCGCTCTGGGTGGAGCGGGAGGGCGTGTCAGACTTTTACTGACTAAAACCCACCCGTGTTCCTTCCGTTGCCTGTGTGCCGAGGTCGCGATATCAAAAGGTTCGCCCCTTAACGAAGCATTCTCAGGATGATGATTGACATGTCGCGAACCTGAACACGCAACCCACCTCGTTGAGAGGTGATACACGTGTCGGTTTGTTACAGGGATTTTTATGAATTTGTAGGAATAGTTAAGCGGAATAGGTTACTAAATATATCTACGTCTATTGTAATTAATCATGGATTTTCACAAAGTCACGCCTGATTCAATTAACTATTAAAAAGTAAACACTTTGCTAGGTTTTGAAATGTAACCATTGACTTACTATCTTTTTATTTGTTTTCAAAATCGTCTGTTGAACACTAGTTACTAGTACTTGTTTTAACATTAATGGTCGGAAGGTAATGTAGCAATTGTTTTTTTTTTGCGACTTACTGTGTTTTGATATGAGGCAGCCGAGATGTAGGTGGATATCAATATTTGATACGAAAACATTGCTTTTAAGGCAGTAGGCATTCCTAAAACTAACAGAATAGAGCTATTTGTGTAGTAGCTATTCCTGAGAACTACTACTCCAATAGGGACAGGTATGTGCGTACATCAAGCAATAGACAAAATTTGTCAAACTTTTATAAGTGTTGAATATTGGATACGAGTACGAGGCTTTTGGCTAATTTGTAAAGGAGTACTTAATATATTATTATTTTTTATAATGTGTGTTTAGTTTGTGCAGAATAAACAATTTTTCTTTATTTCTTTCTTTCTTCCTTTCTTTCTTTCTTTCTTTATTTTTTCTTTCTTTCTTTCTTTCTTATCTATTTCTGCAACCAAGTAGCGGTGGTAGGTTAAGTTTTGATTTATATGGGTACCTACTGGGCTAATACAGGCACTGGGGACAATTCAGTGTGGGCAGCCTGCCAGTTTACCCACAAAATAATTGAACTATATATCTATCTACATAAATAAAAAAAAATTAAGTGTCTGTTTGTAATGTCAAAATAACAGCTTATTACTAAATGCATAATAATATGAAAGTAAAAACGGTACATACCTACATTAACAAAAAAACTTCATTTTTATTTTTTTTTTATTTTGTTCCTGCTAATCTCCGAAACAAAAGTACCGATTTTGACAGGACTTTCACTGGCGGATAGCTGGTCGGTTCTTAGCCTTAGTTAGCTAAGGTTACTTCAATTCTTGAAAAGGAATAATAGTTCCGCGTAAAAAGAAAAGGTTAATTTTATACAACCTTAGTTTTTGTTTACCCTAAACCTCTTAAGGGGTCATTGTACTCATCATTATGAATGACTTTCACTATGGGACCAAACTGAAATTGTGAAAAAAATATCAGCTGTTACCTACATTTCGACTAGATATTGTATATGAATATAAATGTAGGGAGGGTTGTATAGATAACACAAACGTTCCAATGGGATATTTTCCGACATCCACACGAGCTTAGCCGCGGGTCGCAGCTAGTTACATCATGAGGATAGACTTTTTGACTTTCAGTGTTCTGACCACCCGTCACAACAGATGGCCACTGGCTGTATGGGAAACGGGCCAAACGAACCAACGTTCCTATACAACATTTCCCAGAATTAACGTACATACACCACCAAACACCCCAATTAGAATATTATGTTATCATAACCAAAATACATAGTACACTGAATTTCTACTATTATATTGTATAAAGCATTGTTTATTTATTA
This sequence comes from Agrochola circellaris, assembly GCA_914767755.1. Lineage (NCBI taxonomy): Eukaryota > Metazoa > Arthropoda > Insecta > Lepidoptera > Noctuidae > Agrochola > Agrochola circellaris. Next base: position 11,181,610 of record OU611862.1, read on the forward strand.
AATTACGTTTACTGATTGTGGCAAAAAATTTGGTCCTCATTACAAATCTACGCACGCACACAATCGCACACGTATAAAGCCACAGATGAATACAGAGGGACACTCTGCAGTTTTGGTATGAAGCTACAAGTATGCGGCGGGCCCGTCTTGCTGGGCCAATTCAGTGAGTGTAACGTAGTCAGAAAATCTAAGAGTCACGCGATAGAAAGAGAGGCAACTTCTAGGTGAATATAATTGTAGGTGATTAGCGCTGTGTCACCTGAATTGCACTTTTAGAGGTATGAGGAACAGGGTGTAAAGTTCCCTCATCCACCATCGAAAAAGGAGGATCCTCCGACCAGACGGGTGTCGTGTCTGGCGGGCAACTGCCAAGAGGTTGAAGTCAGGAGCTTGTATATATGTCCACCGCGCGGTAAACTCTAATTGCGCGATGCAGGATTTGAGTGACGTCAGGATGTTGTGTGACTTCAGGTCTTTGATGCGTAGTTCGCATGTGGCGATGTAGATTCCGCCACACACTTTATTGTGTCGTGGCAAGAGTCGCTTTTTATTTCAATGATTTTGCGAAGTAATCTGTATTAATCTGTGATAAAGCGCAGGCCACAGTGGTAACGAATGTAAGTTCGTTTAGCTTCCGCGTCTTTTCATACATCGGCTCATAGTTCACGATGTGAACCGAAGTATGCAAACACGCGTTAGCTACATGACCGAAGATAAACGAACTTAGCTTCGTTCCCAGTATGGCCTGCGCTTAAAGGTCTCGCATTGTAGGTACTTCGTCCATTTTGGTTTGCTTAGACTATACCAATTAGGACAGATGGTTACTCCGCAAAATAATTTAAATAAAAAGCAACTCTTTTTACAACGCAATAAAGTGCAATTCAGGTTGCACATCGCAAATTACCTATAGTTATATTCACCTAGAAGTTCCCTCTCTTTCTATCGCGTAACTCTTATAATCCTCTGACTACGTTACGCTGACTAAATTTGACAAGTCGAGCTGGCCGCGTACCTACCTACTTGTGGCTTCATACCTAAAATCCGGAATGACCCATGTATTAATCTGTGGACTATACAGCAGAAATGTGACTGTAATTAATGTACTTTAAATTACTTTTGGGATTAAAAATGACAGAAATCGATTCAGTAAACAAATCTGAATAAACTACTTTCATAATGTGCATTAATTCAGTTATACATTGTATATAACCAGCTGTATACATAGCCTACGCCTCTACCCACAGAGATAATCATCTCGATGTGTTAAAGTGGTCAAAAAACGCTATTTTAGGATCACTCGTGTGTCTGTCTGTCTGTCTGGCTGTCCGTCTGTCACAGCCAATTTGCTCCGAATCTAATAGACCGATTAAGTTGAAATTTGGTACACATAATTTATTTCTGTGACCCAAACACGGACGTGTAACGTAAAAAAATTAATTTTTAATATGGGGTTTACTTTCGGGGAGCAAATAACAAAATAAAAATAAAACGTTTTGAATACTGTACCGTGTGACATATCAAATGAAAGGGTTGTTGCGAGGATCTCAAATATTTTTTTTTAATCATTTTAAACTAAACACTTTTAAAGATATTTAAGAAAATTTATGAAAATTGACCATTCCCCACTTTATCTCCGAAACTACTGAGCCTAAAAATACTGAGAATGGTTCTTTACTCATAGATTACAGGCAAACCTATAACAAGTCTATGGTCTTAAAATAACATAGTAATCTCTCAATATTGTGCGTACAAACTTACATTTTGCAGTTGGAATGGGACAACATGTTTTTCTACACTACAATGATAAGTTTCTTCATGGGATTAATTTATCCCAACTACGGAACCCTTCATTGTGCGTGCTCCGATAAGCACTTGGCCAGTTTTTTTCCTCACAAATTGAGCACATAAACCGTAATTAAGCAAAAAATTATCCACTCAGTTAAAACGCATTTCATTCGCGTCCAATTAAAAACCCGTGCACTCAATTTCTTTGCGGAAAATAAAAAAATAATCATATGAAAATTTCATGTTTACTTCGGTCAAAGGCACACATAAAAGGGTGATCATATTAATATTTCAGAGATGCACAAAAAACAGCTTTATTTCAACCCAATACGACCGCAGATATAAATCAAAGATACAAACGTAAACACCAAGTGAAATACAACACTATTTTTATGCTCATAAGGACGATAATCGATTTTGTTTAAATAGTTTAAAGTTATTTATAAATAACGAGTGTCTTTGGCTTGTTTATTGAGGATTTTAGTTCCTTTTTAGAAGCATTTTAAATATTTCCACACCAGAGTAGGTAAATCTGCTTCGGGAAATTTTTATGCCAGTATTTTTGGGGATCCGTGTGCAGAATGCGGTGATATTTTTTATTCTGTCATCGGCGTAACAAAAGGGTGGAACTGGGAAATAAAAATACAATTCCAACAAAGCTGGACGGCAGTCAGGTTCGCTCCCTACCTTCATGGCTAGCTGTGGGCCTACCAAAACCTCTTATAACAATATTATTTTAATCTTACTCCAGTGTGGGAAAGAGATGGAGCTATAAAGGACGAATAGCTCCATCCCCTTTTCGCATCGGACTGATATGACTTTGACTCATCATAGTTACAGCCTCTGAGCCTTTAGCTACAGCATAACTAATATTCTTGTAGGTCGATTTCTGACCTTGACATTGAGTTTGCATAATATTAACTAAAAGCCTCACTTGATAGTTTAAAACTTATTTATCTCAAACACCCTTGGAAATTCGAACATTATTTTGACAAGCTTCTTCGAGATAAGTCTAAATTGCTGTACTGGTCAAAACAAGCGAGTAGGCGGCCGGCAATGTTACTATGAAAATTCATAACTCGTGTCGTGTTTAGCGGACAAATAAAATTACCTTAAAAAATGTCGTATTATTTAAAAATGGAACTAACTTTTTACTTCAACACATGGCAACCAAGGAGGTAACGTATCAACAAAGATTTTATTTATTTTTCGAACTGGCTTAGCAAATAGAGCTGTTTAAAGTAAAAAAGAAACAAATGAACAAAATGGCGCGTGAAAAAGTGTCATTGATTCTGGAATTTATAATTAATTTACTTCATTTGAATTTCCGCGCATTATTTGAGAAAAGTACTATACAAGCCTTGGCCGCAACCAGGTTGAAGGACTCACGAATGTGGGCCGAGGTGAAGCAGGCCGCGACAGTAAATTAATATAGCAGCACAAATATCGGCAATAGCGATATAAGTAATAAGTAAAATAAATTTTGGAATCGGATGAGTAGTTTCGGAGATTGATGAGCAGTGATAGCCTAGTGGTGTGACCGTCGGACTGTCAAGTCATAGATCTCGAGTTCGAACCCAAGGCACGCACCTCTGACTTTTCGGATTCATGTGCGTATTATATAATTATCGCTTGCTTCAAAAATATCGTGGGGAAACCGGCATGCCTGAGAGATATTGCTCGACGGCATGTGAAGCCAAGTCAGAGGCCCATGGGCGGCTTTAAAACTCTGACACCAGGAGTCCTACTCCCTAAGCGAAATCCGTAGTTTCAGCCGTCGTTACAGGCGCTTCGCTCTCCTTCTCACTAACGATATAAAAAAGACCCCCGGAAGATAGATGTAAGTGAGCCCGGTAAGTGAGACGGAGAACGAAGCGCCCGTAACGTTGAAACTACGGATTTCGACTAGGGAGTAGGCGCCCTGGTTAGTCACTAACCACACGAAAACAAGAAAGAAAGAAAAATTGTTTATTCTGTATAAACAAAAAAACATACATAAAATACACACGTACAAAAGTAGCCAAAGGCCTCGTACTCAACCAATCGATAAAAAAAAAATACAAAGTTGTTCATTGGTTGATTTCAGGGCCACGGGTCAAAGAAAATATTGCGTAATTACTCTTGCGACATTCCCCCAAGAAGAAAGAGATTCCCCCTACATCCAAACTTAAAAACTTACAAGATTTATCTCTTCATAATATTGTTATAATGTACATACATAGATATTTATCTCAACCCCTGTATAATATTTTCAACCCCATACCAGAATATACCCATAGCTACTATTATTCTTGTAAGCGTGTTTAAAAGCTCCGTGATTATTATTCAGAATCACGGAACGCGGCCGCGGTGTTGCGTATTAGACACGTTCTGATACGCTGCGTACTGGCGTTTACTGTCGCATCGTAGCGCGTATTATGTAGAGATGAAGGGTGAAGTATAATGAAGGGAAGTTTAAAGGTTGTTTGTTAAACATTGCAACACACAGTAAAGGACTGTTTGAGGCAAGACTTGTTGAAAGAAAGAAAGAAAGAAAATACATTTATTTGCGGTACACATGACGCAAAGAAAGAACAAAACACAAAAATAAACAATTTGGGGGAAAATATGCGTCACATCCACGCAAAACGGCCATCGCTCAGCTTAATGCTGCGACCCTATGCGACACAGGGCCCCAACGCTGGTTTTCAGCGACAGCCGGCGTTGACGTGATGACGTCAACCGGTGCAGCATATAGTGTATAACAAAATAAGACAAAAATAAAATGAATAAATACAATACTTAGTTATAAATGTTTATATAAAATAAATTTTTTTTAATGGTAACATTTCATACCGTCGGTGACTCACGCATGTGTTGCATTTTATTGAAGTAAAAACTTCTTCAGGCGCCTTCTTTAGACCTACAAAGACTGACAAGGACATACTCCACATGTAACTTTCACAAAATAATTTCGTATCTATGCAACAAATATTGTTATTTATCCGTTGTACAATGGCTACATAATTATCAAGCTATACATTTCCAATTTATGCTGATCTCGCTTTGTATGTGATTTCCGTAAAGTCAAAGTCAAACAATTTATTTCAATTAGGCACATAAGAGGCACTTTTGAACGTCAATTTTACACAAAATAGAATTGATTCTAGTCGCCCCTTCCAAAAGGTAGTTCTTGTATAGAGAAGAATGGGCAAGAAACTCCGTTACTCTTTTAAAATGTTTTTACAATATTTTGCATACATTAATTATATAATTATATGTGAAGACAATGCATCTAGAATAAGATTACTATACCACGATAGGTAAAAAGAATGAAAAATGAAGCAATGAGAGATAAATTAATTATGTGATAGATACATGGTGCTCACATACTTACAAACATTGCAAAATTATACGATATTCCTAACATTTTAACAAGTAATACTAATAAGTCAGTGTGTGAGTTCAAGTAATCACAGAATGTAAAGTCAGTGTTATAAAAATAAAATAAAACAACCAACAAAAAGTTTATCAACTATATAATTAACTTAGCAACCAGTTTGATTTTGGCTAGACTCTAAATTGTCCTATGGAGCAGGACCAGCATGTTTCCAATACTCGTACAATGCGAGTTCAGCTTAAACTGGAAACATAGCTTGATGTGTGTAGCTGTGTATACACACATATAAACTGACAAGAAGAAAAATACGTACAAAGGTGATGCTTATTTCTAAAGATATTATCTCTTATAGCTTACCTGCGATAGGAAAGTAGATAAATAGATGTAGACAACGTGTGTAAGAGTAGAAGAGAAAATAAAATACATTGTACAAAAGACACATGGTACATTGTTCATTGTACATTGTTGTTTGTTGTTGTTGTTGTATTGTTGTTTGTATTGTTGTTTGTGTTGTTTGTACCTGAAAAACATTTCAGTTCTTTATTTTAATGTTATTTCTCATATTCAGTTGTATTCACTTATGTACAGTTTAACAGTAGTAGTTTATACAAAAAAAAATAGATCCTTTGTTGAAATTTAAAAAAGTTGCACTTGTTTCACCAGTATAAAGTTATCTGGGGAATGTAAAGTAAAAAGCACGCATGTTCAATTCTGAACCTAAAAGCAGTGCAATAAGACCCACTTTTCAAACAAGTGTGTTGAAAAAATATAACCTCCTTGAACTTCGCCTCAATTCTGAATTTAAATTCCTTTACCAACCTTTTTGCCACAAAATTTTTAACGTCAGATAAATAAAATTCTTCTTCTCGTTCTTCTTTTCGTTGCGTAGATAATAACATTATCTTGAGGAAGGAATTAAAAGTCAGATTCCAAAAACAAATAAGTTACTTGTTTAATTTTTGTTTTAACTTTAAGCAATTCTAAACATTATACTTTCAGATTTTTATGCTGCCAAAGTGATGTCATAATATATTTTTGACCACAACGAGGTATCATTCGGAATGGAACTGTGGCAGTTATTTATAACGTAAGACATATCCGATATTATTGCATTTTATGAGATTTTTTAAAGCCGATGCAGCATCATATATTTCGGCGTCGCGTCGCTTGTTTCGTCCGATAGTTTTGTTGTTCGATGGCACATTTATTTATGTTCCTATTTGTATAAGCTTTCCACAAATGATTACATATTATATACTAGCTTTTGCCAGCGGCTTCGCCCGCGTGCATGTCGGAAATTATCCCACGGGAACGTGCTATAGGGATAAAAGGTCACTAGTCGCATCGCTAGATGCCGTGAATGGGGCCGTAGGTACAAAAGCCATTTTGATAATAAAACAGACGATAGCTTAGTCTTCAATCTAAAAATAGTATAAGTATTGTGGCGACATCTACATCGCCACATGGGATCTACGCATCAAAGACCTGATTTCACACAACATCCTGACGTCACTCAAAATCCTGCATCGCGCAAGCTCCCGACTTCAACCTCAGGGCAGTTGCCCGCCAGATATGACACCCGTCTGGTCGGAGGATCCTCCCTTTTCTATGGTGGATGAGTGAACTTTACACCCTGTTCCTCATACCCCTAAAGTATAATATATATTTTTTGTTTTTCACTTTTTAGTTGTGGTACTACCCCACACAAATTTGAACACCACTACCTGCTATGTAAATAACAGCAACAGGAACTTATTATAATATTGTCCACATATACTAAGTGGGAAAAATACATATTATTGACGCTAACTCAAAAACTACTCAAGCAAACATAATAAAATTTATATGAGACCATCTCTGAAGAAGCCTTACGAAAAAAAAAAGTCCAAGTTAATTCATAATTGGCGGAGTAATCGCGTAACAAAAAAAACATACTGTTGAATTGAGAACCTACTCCTTTTTTAAGTCAGTTGAAAACACAATCTCCTTAATTAATTTAATATAGTCTCAAATACAGCCAGGGAAATTAATTATTGTTAAGCAAATTGACAACCCTACTTTAATTTGCCGTGTTATAGCCATTATACATCTGTTACATTACTAGACAGTAGAATACCATCCCCTGGAATTATTTAAATGCTTTAATAGTAGTTTATGAAACTGATGCATAAAGAGGGGTATTAAAACACGAGTGTTTTAATACCTAGTTATGTGCAGTTTCATACACTACTTTATCTTCTCTCATACATTGGGATAGAGCCTACTAAATAAAAGATCAAGAATACAAAATTCCCACGAAATTCAGTACAACAAAACGTATGAATGGCGCCTGCACACAGCACATCACCGCGCATGCGCTAGAGCGGTGCTGCTGTCCCTCGCTAACGTTTCATTACAAAAGTCGATGGAAACTCCTTGGTGATATTAACTTCTTGGATTTGCCCTGTATCGTAATAAAAAAATGTTTTATAGCATTATTTTGTTAGAGAAAAAGTCTTATAATATGATTCTATTTTTAAATTTCGGTATTGTGTTTATAAAGTACTATGTCAATGTAAACTCGTTATGAAGTTTATAATTCGAATATTACGATTAGATAAAGTCCTCGAGCTTTATGCGGAAACCACATCAGGATAGATGATGCCTTTGTTCATTTAGATATCTCTGTTATTTGTAGAAGGCAATGCGGCGGGAACTGCTTTATGTTTTAGACTATGGTCTGTCCCAAAAGTACCTGATAAAGTGTAAACAAACCATGTTAGCGCGATGAGCAATAAAAGAGTGGACTGTATTTTTAGGCAATGGTTTATTGCCGTGCTTATAACAAGTTATAAACTGTCCCGGACAAACAATAAAATAAGTGAGGAATATCGTCTGGTGCGGTGGAGTCAGTGGAAGCGAGTGGTCATCGGGCCGAGCCGTGTCGCCGTCGCGCCGCACCTCAGCTATACCGATGACGCGCTGATCACGATGCCTGCGCGTGCAGACCGCGTACAATGTGTTGTGTTGGATTCGCAACAAACCCTCTTTAGGTTAAATTCTTACGCAATCACTCACATAAGGGAACTAATAATACATTTATATTATTATGTATTTAGAAAGTTTCAACTTTATATTATCTTACGTTTATTTCCAACAATTATTGTTTGAATAACATTATCATATTTTTTATTGAAAAATCATCAACGAAAATATAGGTTATAAAATTATAAAATCATCTTTATGGTGGTTTAAAATTAGAATTTTGATTTTCAAATAATCATTGATTATTAACACGTTGCGGGACGCACTGCATTAGCAGTAGATTTTTTTAAGTTGAAAAATGACAGTACGGGCACCGCCGTACAATTTAAAACTCTTCTGAAGTGAGGTACGGCCATTACAGCGAAATTTTGTATAGAGGAACAAAGAAAACCGTTTTTACTGTCATATCACATGAATCTCTCATAAGTATAGGTAGTATTGCTCTAGGGCAGTACGGATATAGTAGTGGTCGTAACTTGTATGGGCAATTTTACTGTCATATCGCATAATTTGAAAAAGTCAGTACCGTCCTGCAACGTGTTAATATTCAAATAATCAAATCAAAACACCCAATCAATATACACATTATAACGGCACTGCAAATCGGCATCTACAGGTGCGTTTTCACTTCCATAAATGATTACATTTTCGTCAGATACTTTTGGAAGAGACCGCAAGGCTAAGTATTTAATCTTGAACTTTGCTCCGTGGTTCTCGACAAAGAATAGATTTGGTTGCTAAATCTAAGTGTGCTTATTTTTTCAGTAGGTTCTGACTTTTTCTGAGGTTGTTTCGGCAACTTGGTGCCTTAACTTTAATGCTGCTGGTTTTCATCAAAAACAAGTTTTGCCTATTCGATAACCTACCGATGACCCGTACAAGATTTCTTGCAGACTAAGAAAGTTTAATCCTAACTATCCTAATTAATATACAGAGTGGTAGGACATCGACGCGAAAACTGATACCATGGATTCAGTACATAATTCTGAACCCCCCTGCGTTGAAATTTTTCGTCGGTTATTTAAAAAAAAAATCTGCTGTCCCATACATTTTGACAGCGTAGGTGTTGCACTTTTCTATGAAACAGCAGATTTTTGTTAAAGTCAAGGACAAAAAGTCAAAGTGAAACATTTTATTTCAATTAGGCACATAAAAGGCACATTTGAACGTCAAAATGTACAAAAAATATAATTGATTCTAGTCGCCCCTTCCAAAAGGTAGTTTTCGTATGGAGAAGAATGGGCAAAAAACTCCTCCGTTACTCTTTTAAAATGTTTTTACAATATTTTGTATACATTAATTATATAATTATAGATGTATTGATTATTGTGAAGACGATGCATCTAGAATAAAAGCTCGTACAGACAGCGCGACGCGAAGCCGCGGCGCGACACGAACAATACAATTTCTAAGAAAACTTGACGGTATAACAATAACCGGTGTCGCGTCGCGCTGGTCTACACGAAGCTTAAGATTACTATACCACGATAGGTAAAAAGAATGAAAAATGAAGTAATGACAGATAAATTAATTATGTGATAGATACAAGGTGCTCACATATTTACAAACATTGCAAAATTATACGATATTCCTAACATTTTAACAAGTAATACTAATAAGTCAGTGTGTGTTCTAGTTTTTGTCGTTTGATTTTGTCTAGAGTCTAAATTGTCCTATGGAGCAGGAGCAGCATGCTTCCAAGCATTCTTATCTTGGATATAATCCTCTAATTTGTAATATGCTTATTTACAAAGTGTACTTTTATATTATGGGATTTTGAAGTGACATTTGCAAATAGTCAAGTGTCCCGGAACGTATTAACTATAAAGTCTTACACTAGAATCAGGCCATGCTTTAATCGAATAGCGCCATTGCTCTTAAAAATATCCAACCATTTTTGAAAAAAACTAACTGAACTTCAAAAATATACTAAAATTGCAACCAAAAGATTCTTCAATGATCCATAAATAATCCTATGAGAGCTCCGTACATATTTCGTGCGTCCAATTTCCATCGTTCAATTTGGTAAGCTCAACGTCTCTATCATAACGGGATAGGGTACATAATTCTTTGCACTCTGTATCAATATTGTAGCCAATGGATTCAGTGATCGGGTTATGTTATATTGCATTGGCAATTTCTTGTGTGGGAACACTCGGGTCGTCAGGTTTCCGCAAAGGTTGGGTTATGGGAAGGATTTCTCTGGAAATCGGTGAATGGAATAAATCTCGTTGTGAAGCTAAGGTTGTGGAAAGGGCAGCAAAAGGCTACAGACGCAATGCTGAAAAAGAAATCGAAAATGATCATCTCTATTCACCTCTTTTCGTTTCAATGGTAGTTTCAAATTACTTGGACCCATTAGATGGGCACGTTAATTGCAGTGTTATGGAATCTACATTGCCACATGCGAACTACGCATCGAAGACCTGACGCTACACAAAATCCTGCATCGCGCAATTAGAATTTACTGCGCGATCAGCATATAATATAACATTTCGACATCAATCGTTGGGCAGTTGCCCGCCAGACACGACAAACGTCTGGTCGGAGGATCTTCCCTTTTCTATATAAGATGAGTGAACTTTACATCCTGTTCCTCATGCCTCCAGGAGGAGACCTACAGTATACGTACGGACACTTAAGACAGCAAGTGGACCTCCTATGATATCTTGCAGATAATCGTTAGAAGGAAATGCAATCTAAGCTTACATAACCTCTCCGATTGTTAAATGAGGGATTACTAGATCAACACATAGGAAATCATAATTATTAAGGCTTCATTTATGTGCCCATTCATCATTGTCTTACCTTTTATCTCTATTTCTTTTCCCGTGAGTGCATTTTCATACGCCCCGGTTACCGATTAGCCGGTGACTAGTACCCGGCGGCTAATTGTATGGGCAATATGTATGTACGTTATCCTTGGCCGGTAAGTGTGAAAGATAACGTTCATGCCCGTATGGGCGTATGGTCCCTTTTCATACGTCTCAGTGTATACTGAGACGTATGAAACGGCACACAGACACACACACACCCACACACAAACACACACACAGGCATAGGCACAGTATAAATTGCTTTTCCATCTTTTTTCTCTCTGACTCGTTCTGCATGATCTTCCCAAGCTTGCTAAATATAATAAAAGCTGATTATATAATTGTGTTAGTATATAAATATAATAACATACCGAGTAGCATAAAAAACTTAAACTCCAGATTATTTAAGGGTAAATTGTTTGACTGGTTAAACTTGAAAAATTTCTATAGTTTTAAAGAATTTATGGATAACAAATTCTCATGTTAGTATTAAGTGAACATATGCATGCTAAGTACAATTCTGGCAAAACATGTAAGATCTTTATTGTAAATTATTGTAACACCATATACCATGTTTTATGCAAATAAATACTTACTTACTTACTTCTAATTACATTATTGTGTGCAACTGCAGACGACCTGAACTCCTGCGGTAGTGTACGGAATGGAAACTTTACGGTTTATGAGATACAGCCCACTGACAGATGAACGGACAGCGGAGGCTTAGTAATAGGGTTCCGTTTGGCACCCGTCGGGTACAAAACCCGAACAAATGTGATAAAATGCAAGGTAATTACGGTAACACTCGATCACATACCGGTAGTAGAACCTAAAATGATAAATGTCCTCTCTTATCTATGTTTTCAGGGCATTACACACATTCAGAATTTATTATCCACGGTTTGGTGTCGTCACACAATTTTTTTTTTCTTTATCTACGTGGTCTGGTCTTTATGATGTCAGCGTGATGGTGTTGGATCGTGCATTAAATTAAAGATAATTATTACTGAGGGGAAACTTAGCCTGTTCAAAAAGTATCTGATGAAAGTGTAAACAAACCCTGTTCTGGTTTCATTCTTACGCAATCATTCACTACAGAGAATTAGTAACAGATTCATTTATTTAGACGGTTACTTTATATATCACCATTTCTTCCAACAACCTCAATTGTCAAATGAAAAACAATCTATGGTAATTTAAAATTAGAATTTCAGGTTAAAGTATGCAAATAATCAAATCAAACCACAAAATTTTTAAGTGGAAATATAAATTAGCATGGCTACGTTTACTGATTCATTTGTTGACAATTTCATCAGATAATTTTGGAACAGACTCTAGTTTAATAATACGATGCGGAAACAACACGTAGGATTTTAAAATACAAGGGATAAAAAAACGCTTGTTTTTAGAATTTTGCAACTTAATGTTATGAATAATTTAACGTGAAATTCAAAATAGGAAGCGCAGCAGATGTTGCTAAACAAATCAAAGTTACGCATCTGCTAACATGCTCACATGAAATCTACACCATGATGTAGAATCAAATATTCAGGAAAGATTTGCCCGCTCTAAGATACAGATGGTGCCATCGTAGTGATGTAATATATGTCGATAATTATTTAACTTGTCGATATCGACATTTATTTTGGTACATACAATAAATAAGTTTTATTTTTAAATAAAAAACAAAAACTATTTGCACCCATTTGTCCGGTAAGATGGTCAGAGTTATGTGACTGTTCCAATTCGCCATTAAAAAACATACTTCACTTAGTATCCTGTATCCTTAAATTGTATGTAAACGCGTGTTATGACAAATAATATTACATGCAGATGCAAATGTGCAAAGTTTGTCATTCATTCGCACACTCGAAGCTGGATTGCATCCCGAGCCATCTGTGAGGGTTAAATAAAACCGAGAGTGCAATGACAAATACTAACGCGTATCAAATGATGATTTTCAATAGACTTGAAAAGGGAAATAAATAAAATTTTATAAACATAATTTTGTAACAAATATTTGTAACAGAGGCTCGCGGATTCTTTTGGCCTTGACTCGTTAACCCCAGACAACTTTGTATGAGACCTAAAAATATAAATATTTTTTATTTATAGCACACTAATTGATGTCAATTTGTTGACAAAAATAAATAAATTGATGAAGGTATGATGTTTATTTATCAAATAATATTTCTTTACACAGTTTATTTATTTACAATTTATATAAGGCATAAAAAGGCATGAAGGATCATTGCAAAGATTTAAAAAAATACACATCTCTGACTAGTAAGAAACTACGCCACAGATAACTTATGGGTAAATTATCTATGGCGTACTTTCTTGCATTCAGATTTTAAAGTCAGTTGTCTGTGATCACCCTTACCCTTAAAACGTTTTCAAAACTAAGAAACTTTCAGATTATTAAACTTAGCACTTCAAAACAAGACTATAATTCCCGCCCGAAACAATTAAAACCCTCCTAGGATTGACAAAATTAACTAAATATTATATAAATGAATATGGTCATAAAACTTTCTGTACACGTTATACCTTAATTAGTTTGAAATACTTCAAAAGCTTTAATTAACACAAACTTTTATCGTTCCCAACTATACAGTTAACTTTAATTAATAAAGTTATTGAAAAGTTTATCCAGTTTTTATTATGAGCGCTATCTTTTAATTGGTTATTGTGATTAGAGTAATAAAATAATGAATACCTTAATATTATGAGGCGAACAAAATGTCCTCCGCGGAATATAAGGGTTTAAATCGTTAGATTTGATGTCACCGTACTTAAATCGCGCGAAAAATTGTAAGAAGAGATCCCATCACATCCCGCAAGGAACGATAGATATGATTACAAGTATGAGCGGAGACAATACTATTCAAATGTCACTGTCAACTAAGCAGTAACGTGACTAACCGTTGACGTGGACGGGCGAATCTAACGATTTAAATCATTGATCAAAAATAATGAAAGTAGCTCAATCTGTGGATTCCTAAAAGTTCCAGAATTCTTTTCACTTCACAGGTTAAGTACCAAAAAGTACTTATCTAACAATATAATACTCATTTTTTTTTAAAATATCTTTGGACATACCTAAATAATCATCGACAAAGCTATGAGCAGCCCTACTTTTTGGGGTTCTGTAGCCAAATGGCAAAAATGAACTCTTTTAATTCTGTCACGTCGTCTCTCCGTCTGTCCAGAAGTCACACACCTATTTTTTTTTTTTAATGCAATTCTTTGCTAGGTCCAGAGAAGTGAAAGGAGAATAAGGAAGAAATTACCCTAATTCTGGAAGTGTCAAACTTGTTAAAATAAACATCAAGAATTTTAGCATCAATGTGCAACCAGCAGGATATCATCAGTACCTAAATGATCGATCAGCAAAACAACTCCCAAAAAATGATCGACAAAATAAATCATCTAATCCATCGACTTATCCCCCGCATTGTATATTACAATCAAAATGTAGGTTTTATTCAAATTACGAATGTACGACAGACAGAGGACTGAACTGCCAGAGTTTTTGCAAGTTGCCAACTACTGCTGGAATTTTCATCAAATGCAAATGCATTGCGGAGGGATACTAAGTAAGGGTCGATGTCCAGTGGTAGATAAGTTTCACAACACTTGCATAGGGGGTTTCGTGTTACAGACTAGACTAGACTAGAGTAATAGTGTGGAATAATGAAAATGATGAGTATTTATTTTATAAGGATCCCCGTCAGAAAGTTGGTGTTTTATGCACAGCATTGTAAACCTAGTGTAAAAAGAGCAACTGTGCTGAAATTTTTATTCATAACACTTTCCCGGACGAAAAAATGCTTTAAATGACTAAATGACTATGCTGAAATGCTTTTTATTAGTGCTCTATAAATATACTAAAATATTCGGTTGGGTAGCTTGGAATGGATCCTTTAAAAGAAAGAAGAAAAGGCGCAAGAAATTAAAAAAAAGTTTATTTTTTATTTTTTATAAAATCATAATAATAATGTTTATGAAATTTTGTTTATTTTCTTCTCGGACGTGTATTGAAAAGCGTCATTTGTTACGCGTGACCATTTTTAATTAAACTCTCGGCTAGGGCTGCAATCCCGCCTTGAGTACAATAAGACATTTTGCACACTTGTATCAAAATGCACTATTACTTTATCGTAACATAGATCCTTTTGTCTGGTTCATAGAGTATCGTTTTACCAGATCACACATTTCTAATATTTGTACTATACACGTGCATAAGGGTGAAGCTAAAAGCCGGGATTGCTCGTTATAAACTGATTAGTTCCGAAATGGAATGCTTGAGCAAGTGTGCGTCACAGTAATCTATAGTTAGGTACCGTGATAATGAACTCTTGCTGTTACCTAGTCGTGTTGTATGTAGAATTGTAAAAATATTTAAATATCATTAAAAAAATCCGTTTTGGAAATCGCACATAAATGTTAATTTGTTATGCAAGATTTGCTGAGAATAAAAAAATGCACATCACTGTCTAGTGTAATAGTTGTCGGTGAATTATTGCACTTTCCCGCACTAGTGAGGAAATGCAAAGTACAAAAACAATGTTTATGTTCAAACCATTGTATTGTAAATCTAAAAGCGATGTAATAAGAGCCAGTTTGAAGCACGTGTATTGAAAATGCGAGTTTCTCCTTTACTTATTTTCTTTATTTTGTAAACATGTTTTTTGCAAATCGAATTATTAGCTGCTATCCTGCAGTGGTTACCAATCTTTTGAGAGATCCAAATGCCTCTGGAACTCATTCTTCTATTCAAATGACTGGGGACTCGGCCTTTTAATTCATTTCCATATGAAAGTGCTAAAACATGAAAGTATAAAGTAGACAAGCGTAAGTAGATGAATTAAACTTTTATGATGAAAAATTAATCGATGAGTAAAACTATGTTTGTTTTGTGTAGTAGTTAATAGAATGACTCCCAAAATTATCCTGAAAATGTTTATGTTTTTTGATTTCTCATAGCCAGTAAGTTAGGGTATACGAGTAGTACCTACTTAGATAACTGGTAACACAGCTCAACAGCTATTCATGGTCTGCAGATACATACTCAGCCAATGTATGTTCATGGTCCAATTGCTGGGACACAGGCCTCCACGCAGTGAGAGGAAGTGGGCTGAAATGCATCACGCGAGCCCAGTGCGGGTTGGTAAATGTCATACTGTCTTCAAATTTTTGGTTCTAGTATATGCCTGTTTCCTCACGATATTTTCTTTTACTGTTTTGAGAGCAGAGGTGATGAAATAATTCGCACAAAGTAAAGCGCCTCTCTGTGTTCGAACTTACGACGTACTACTCGGTAAGTCACGGCCGTTACCACTGGAACACCACTGCTGGATATATAGCTCGTCTTATTCATACTCAAGAATAAATTCATGTTCGGGAAATTGACTGTGTGATTCATTAGTCAGACACTATTGGCTGTAATTTGTCTAAATATATTTTATTTTATATTTAGGAAAAACTAGAAAATACTTAAAACTACCTACTAAGCAGTAGATAGATAATTTGTAATTTTCTTGGTGCCTTCTCTTCCGATGTGATTAGGCTAGGTTTTCTTTCACCAGGCTTCACTAGGTGTAGCTATTTTTCATCAGGTTTGATTCAATTTGGTGCCTTTAAATCCAGCTTGACTAGGCTGGACTGCTTCTCGTCAGGTTTGACTGGGCTTGGATCTCTCTGGACAAGATACAATGGGCTTGGTAGCTTCTCTTCAGATGTGATTAGACTAGGTTTTCTTTCATTAGACTTCACTGGACTTGGGGTGCTTTCTGAATCTCTAATTTATTTGTATGTCGTGGATTGATGGCTCCACGGTGCAACAGGCAGCGCCATCTATTATTTAGTTTTGTAGTTTAAAATAATATCGTTACCGGAAACGCAAGCGCGCCCTACCGCTTGGACACGATCGTCTTTAGAGGGGATGCAGCGGAGACTGGTGAGGGGACGGACTGTTGCGACAGTCGAGCTCCGGCAGTCTTGGCAGACGCTACGTACCAACGCACGTGTTTGTTTCTTGTTTGTGTAATAAAGTTATTTGAATTAAATTAACTTTCGTTCGACTACCCACGACAGTGCCCACATCTTATAAAAAACTATGTCGGATTGTGAAGAAGACCCCATGCTTCGCATCTCGGCCACTAATGATGCGACATGTATAAAATAGAGTAGATATAATTGAGATTAAAATGTGGATTATCATGTTTTTTTACGCTACAGTGTGGCAAACAAGCTGGCGACATAGCTGCTGGGAAGTAGTACTATATTTTTTTGCCATCAATAATTATAATACCAGAGTATTCTTGTCCAATTGCAGGGCAACGGCCACTTCCTTCCCATACAGAGAGGATACGAGCATTAATCACCACGCTTGCTCAAGACGGGTTAGTAATTTTAGACTTAAAATAAAATACTAACTTTTGTCCGCGTATTCGTCCGCGTGGAGGTCGGAAATTATCCCACGGAAACGTACTTACGTAACGCGCACGCCAGTAAAGCTCCCAGTCGGCATGATTTTACCGACATTCTCAACAATCATCGTCATATTTCATTTCATCATTTAAATGAATTATACATTTAATCCTTCCTCATGAATCACTCCGTCCATTGGTGAAAACCGTATAAAAAAAAATACGTTCGGTAGTTTTGTAGTTTATCGCGTTCAGACAGACAGACGTGCCGATCGATTCTGTAAAAATATCACCGTGAAACTTAGTTGAAGTGAGCTGTCAATAGTGTTAATCCCTAGCATCCTGCCGGTCAATTTGTGACAGTGACAGCTCACTTCACCTAAGTTTCACGTTGATCTTTTTTCAGGGTCGACCAACAGGTATGGGGACTTTGTTTTATAATTATGTAGTGATAAGTCCAGGTATCCCTAACCCCTAAATAAACCTAAACCTGCAAGTCTACAGCAGCATTAACAGTGCAAAGCTGCAGTAAACATCTACACACCAAGTCTCTTCTTCTTCTTTTCGTGTGGTTAGTGACTAACCTGGTGTCAGAGTTTTAAAGCCGCCTATAGGCCTCTGACTTGGCTTCACATGCCGTCAAGAAACATCTCTCATTCATGCTGGTTTCCGCACAATTTATTCCTTCACCGTTTTTGAAGCAAATGATAATTATACAATACACACTTGAATCCGAAAAGTCAGAGGTGCTTAGGTTCGAACTCGACACCTATGACTAGGCAGTCTGACGGTCACACCACTAGGCACTGTCACTGCCCCGCTGCTACACATCAAGTAGGTACCCTCAATAAAATTTTCAAGGACAAGACGCAGCTTAGGAAGGCTTACTCTCGTCCGCCCCTCACACCCTATAATTTAATATGCTTTAATACCTCAAGGGAGTATAATCAACAATTTACTGACGGGCTTCACGCCAAAATCAAATTTACCAACACAGCAGGCTCAACATTACATAATTCAATAGAAAATTGCTTCCACAGACATAATTCTGGGGAAACTTTTGGAAAACGGGATCATCATAATGATAAAATATTTACGCTTCTTACTTCAAGTTTTGCTGTGGTGTGACTTGGTAGGCAATTTATAAATGAGGGTCATGGCGTAACCACCAATAGGAATGCGACTCCTTCCCTCTTTTTCTATACATCTACATAATTATTAGTTTTTTTTTAAGACTTCCTATATATTTATTATGTAAAACTAATTTTATATATCCAGAAAGATGGGCATTTTATTTTTTTAAGGAGTTTTTGCTAGTTCAAAGAATTACTCAGAGCAATGGTGGCCCATTATATTATATTATTATATTATCATTTATTCTCTCTTCACAAAGTTGACTTAAAATTAATGGTACAAGAAAAGTCCCATTGGTATCTGCCGCGCCCGCGACTGGTCGTAAGTTCGAACCCAGACAGGCGCTTCACTTTGTGTAAATTATTTCATCGCCACTGCTCTCAAAACGGTGAAGGAAAACATCGTGAGGAAACCGGCATGACCTAGAACCAAAAATTAGAAGACATGTGACATCTAATACTGGTATTCAGCTGCATTCGGTTAGACTGGAAGCTGGCCCCAAAATAGCTGGGAAAAGGCTAGACAGATTGAAATTAGACCAAAACTACTAGGAGCACAACACTCTCAAGAAGATTGACGTATATAAGCACGTTCGTAAACAAAGATCAAGAGAAAGAATAATTTATTACAAGTACATATAAAACTTAATTAACTCCCGTGAAGTCTGAGATTATATGAAGGACTCAATAAGACTGGAGTACCATTGCTGAGCGATGCGCTGTGCGGTGAAGCGAAGCTAAGCTGGAAATAAATTGCGTAAATTTACGTAAATTGCGTAAACAATATTCTTTATTTACGCAAGTTACGTAAGTGTTCTTTATTTACGCAAGTTACGTAAGTGGCATGGTAAGTATTTTTTTATTTTTTTAACTTAGGTACTTGTAGCTGACCTCTGTGGCCCTGGCTATTTAACCGGCTTATCCTGTGGCTGCCTTAAGCTACTAACTTAAAGGTTCCAGCCAAGGCTTAGTACGAATTCAAAGTTAGACGACTGCTCGGGGCACTCCCTGTAGGGTACGAACCTCAGCTTAGGGCGTCCCTTGCAGGAGGTCAGCAAGATAAGACAGGCTGGATCATAAGAAGTAAAACCCTATAAGGTTCTTTAGGCGCGTGGCTTAAATTGAAAGTAACACCGCCATCTTGTTTTGTCAATACTATGTCTACGATAGTTTTACAAAATAATGTTTACCAACAACATCCTAGTAGCACTTTACTACTGACTACGTTTGCTGTTGACTACGTTTGCTGTTGACTACGTTTGCTGTTGACTACGTTTGCTGTTGACTACGTTTGCTGTTGACTACGTTTGCTGATGACTACGTTTGCTGATGACCAACCTTCAGTTGTGCCGTGGTATTAAAAATAGAAAAAGAGCTATGCAAGCCAGGTGGGTGCATGGGCGTTCAAGAAGGTGGACCTAAAAACATAAAGGATTTCTACTTTTTCTTCGAATCAAGCCACTAAGCCTGTTGCAGTCCACTTTCATCTCCTTGGTGGATATCAAGACCTGATAATGTTTCATTGACCTCGCACAGTATATTTTGACGTGAAAACGTTTTTTTCGCTCGGAGTACTACTGGTAGTAAGTTAAATATTTTTGACCGTCAAAAACATGTAAGATTTCAATCGCTAACAACAACAATACTTTTAATGCTAGAGTAACGGTTGAGCACGCAAAAGATAGGACATATTTATTTAAAAAATTAAGGCAGGATATAATTTGCCTATGATATCACATCGCGAAGGCAGGCGCATGCGCGCGGCCCTCTATTTTTCACTATATGTCGAAATTCCAATTAGTATAGTGCAACAACGTGTTCAGCTAGAACGGGGATTCTGGTGTCACTCCCAAGAGTTGACAAAGCACTACCAGGGCCAAAAGAGATATAACAAAAATATTTCGTAAAATAGGGGTAAAAATGCATCTGAAGTTGACAATAGCAAAATAATTTCATATATAGACTCATATCCGCCGTAAATTTGCTCAGAAAAAAAAAATCTAATCGCTAATAGATTGCATCATAAAAAATGCAATGAGCCTGAAGAATCTAGTGCCGAGCAAATACAATAGCAACAAAAGTATTAGAAAGCATAAGAAAATTTAAGATGTCGTCTCATATCGACCGTAAATCTACTCAGAACTGAAAAGTATCCAATCGATAAAAGCTTGCATCATTATGAATGCAATAAACATTAATTTTTGTAATTCATTGTAAATATTAAAAATGAAATCGTTAAAGAAATTTGTTATTATTTCACCACACGTTTTCACGAAACTGCAGCGCGGGCTCGAACTGCGCCTAACTATTTTTTTTTTATTGCGTAATGGAATATCGCTTGATGGAAAGCGTGACGTCTACAACGGCATGAGCGTTCCAAGAAAATGCACGATCACTCTTGCTTTGGTATAACCCGTCAGTCTTCAAAGCAACTGCAGGTGGAAAACACAGACGCTGGCAGAGAGTTCCACACTTTAGACGCGGAGAAGCGCTAAGCACGACTAGTCGGGATATCAACGAATACCTGCAAGGTAGCTAAAGCCTTGTACATTAGCAACAAGATCAAATCAGCCGATAATAAAATAAAGACGGTTTGGAAAATTATCAATGACGAAACAAACAGGAATAAAAGACATAATAATGATTTCACACTAGAAACTTCACGGGGTCTTATAAGCACTAACAAAGAAGTTGCTCAAGAATTTGTAAATTTCTTTACCAGTATGCCAATTAAAACTACTGAAACCTTACATTCCTCGCCCTCGCGTTCTATTGATTTATTAAGAGCAAACGTTTCATCCTGCCCGATTGAATTTAAATTCAAGCATATAAACCCCATAACATTAATAAAAGCTTTTAAGCAAATCAAGATCAAATTAACCGAAGATATATGGGGAATGTCAATCAAAGTGTGTACCTCCATTATTGAGACTATAGCGCCGTACTTAGCCTTAATATTTAATTTGTGTGTGGATCAAGGAGTCTTCCCTGATCTAATGAAATATAGTAAAGTAATACCACTTTTCAAATCCGGGGACACTAAAGACACCAATAATTATAGACCCGTATCCGTGTTGCCAGTTTTAAGCAAGGTGTTTGAAAAGGTAATGCTTAATCAAATGCTCAATCATTTTAACACCAATAAAATCTTACATGATCAACAGTATGGTTTCACCAAGGGACGTTGTACGACTGACGCCGGTGTCACCTTATTAAAACACATATTTACGGCGTGGGAAGAGGCCCAAGACGCCATAGGAATTTTTTGTGACCTCTCCAAAGCATTTGACTGCGTCGACCACGAAACCTTAATCTTAAAACTTGAGTATTACGGACTTGGAAAACTTGCGCTCAGTTTAGTAAAATCTTATTTAAATGATAGACAACAGCAAGTTCAAATAAATGGTGTCAATTCAATCGGTTTAAAAGTAAAAATGGGTGTACCTCAAGGATCAATATTGGGTCCTTTCCTCTTTTTAGTTTATATTAATGATCTACCCCATTTGTTAAAAACTCAACCACAAATGGTGTTATTTGCTGATGATACTTCCTTAATTTTTAAAATTAATAGACGTGCATCAAATCTTGACGACGTAAATAACGCCCTACAGCAGGTCCAAAATTGGTTCACTGCTAATAATTTAGTATTAAATGGGAAAAAAACTAAGTGCATAAGATTTTCGTTGCCTAATGTCAAAAGTAGTAATTGTGAGATAGTATTGAATCAAGAGAAACTAGAATTCGTCGATAAAACTGTTTTCCTAGGGATCACGCTTGACTCAAGGCTTCAATGGGGTCCTCATTTAACATCCCTTTCAGGACGATTAAGTTCAGCAGCATATGCTGTGAGAAAAATCCGTCAATTTACAGATGTAGGTACCGCGAGGCTAGTCTATTTTAGCTACTTTCATAGTATTATGTCGTACGGTATTCTACTATGGGGACGGGCTGCAGACATCGAGTCTATTTTTATTCTGCAGAAAAGAGCCATCAGAGCCATATATGGCCTCCGCAGGCGCGACTCTTTAAGGGAACTGTTTAAAGATATTAACATCATGACGGTACCTTGTCAATATATCTATGAAAACATTATGTACGTAAGGAAAAATCGACATCTTTTTAGTAAAAGAGGTGCAAGACACAATTATATTACTAGAAATAGGGACCAATTAGTTCAACCGGGTTTCAGGCTGGCTAAAGTGGACTCATCTTTCATGGGGTACTGTTTAAAGTGTTACAATAAAATACCTCCCCACATACTTCAACTGAATGAAACGAAATTTAAATCTTATATTAAACGCACACTATGCAGCCAAGCATATTATAAATTGGCAGATTATATTGCTGATAAAAATGCTTGGCCCAATGCTGGTCCTGCTCCACAAGGGCGCATAAACTAATTGATTAGCATTTGAAAGTACAGTTGGAGCTGCTGAAGATTTTAAAAACTATCTTTGCATTGTATAAATTCCATCTCTTAACATTGTATAATTGCATAGAACATGTGTGAGTACTATGTACCGACTATAAAGCTACCATTTAGGTGCAGGGTATGTCTTTCATTGACTTGAATGTGTCCTGGCGGCTGAGAGTATGTCATGCTCACTCTAATGTCTCGCTGACGGTGGCGCGTGTGTTGGATCATTTAGCTCCCTTCAAAATGGTTGAGCTGAATGGTGCTAATCCATGCGTCATGTTCGTGAACGGGCGCCGTCAGTAGGGACTGGTCATCTCTTAGCTACCACGGCTTATTTTAATTTAATTTTTTGGATTGTTTATTTTTTTTCTTTCTGTTACGGACGCTTTTCACGTTTTGCATCGTTCTCACATGTATAACTTCAACATGAATGATGTAACCAATAATTTTGTAACCATATATTATGATTTAAAAGAGTGTCCGTGGAGTTTCTTGCCCGTTCTTCTCCATAGGTACCTACTACGCTTTGGAATGGGCATCTAGCTTCATCTTTCTGACTGACCGACCCCCTTGAAAATTCAAAAGTGCCTGTAATTGGTTTATTTGAAATAAATGCTTTGAGTTTGAGTTTTGAGTTTGAGATAATGCCCTGCAGAGCGTAGTCTGCAGTATTTGTGGAACACCAGCCTTATAAGGATTAGTAAGCTCGCTCCAAGAACGATAAAGATATAATTAAGTGAGATGGATAAACTAATTTTGTCTGCTTCCGTTTTTTCGAGGACGGCGATATAAGACGTAAGAATGTGTGGACTACAAACCACTTTGTAGTACAATATTCCGTGTAGTTTGTGTCTGTGGATAGAGTACTCCTGGCTTGGGGGATTTTAAATAGTACCTATAAAACAAAGTCGCTTTTCGTGACTATCTATGTAATCGCCGAGATCTTTTAAACTACACAATGGAATTTGATACGGTTTTTCCCATAATTTAGAGAATTCATTCCGGAAGGATTTTGTATAATAATAAAATAGATTTAACTTAGGTATACTGCCATGCTAAGCCGAAGGGCGGTATCTCTGAGATACGCCCCCGTTAGTTTTTTTAAACCATTCAATAGCTATAATAATTTCGCATCTAATGGTATAAGCCACATACCGCTATCTAACTTAAAACATTTAAAAAAACCACTCAGAAGTGGCGACTATTCAAAACATCGACATTTCTGTGGTACCTATACTGCCCTGCTAAGCCGAAAGACAGAGAAAATTGACTTTTTGTAAATTGTGATTTAAGGAAACAAGGATACATCCTTGTTTCCTTAAATCACAATTTACAAAAAGTCAATTTTCTCTGTCTTTCGGCTACTATTACTACTCAAAACATCGACATTTTGTGATTTAAGGAAACAAGGATACATCCTTGTTTCCTTAAATCACAATTTACAAAAAGTCAATTTTCTCTGTCTTTCGGCTTAGCAGGGCAGTATAGGTACCACAGAAATGTCGATGTTTTGAATAGTCGCCACACCAGTAGATTACAGCCATGCGAAGCAGGAGCGTATACTTAGCTAAAATGTCTTGAATAAAAAACCGGCCAAGTGAGTGTCGGACCACGCACAATGAAAGGTTTCGTAGTTGGAATGAATTTATTCCAAGACGGACGATGAAGTGATCCTATAGGGGTTCCGTTTTTTTCTTTTGAGGTACCGAACCCTAAAAAGAAAATTATTAATATCATCTCAGTATTTCCTTATAATTAATGTAAAAACGACAAAATATCAGCAATAAACTACTAAGTTTTTCCAACAATATGTCCTCAAACTTCCTTGTTAATAACTCATCCAAAATTAATGGCCGCGTAGTCACGCTAGAGAGTTTATGTATCTCAAAAACAAACTTAACATTGTAGCTGAAAAATATGTTCTCCCATACATAGATATACCATACGGTAAATTTTCCAACTGCAAATACATGTTTGTTATCGTTAAAAAAAAAAACTACAATTTAACGATTTTCGATCTTTTTTCTTCACATTTGCTGTGAGACCTTCTTGCTAGATTTCATGATTCTAGGTCAGCAGGAAGCACCTTATAGGTTTAGATTTATTTGCAAATATCAAAATATTATATTGCAAAAATGGCCATATTCTTTTATTGCGTTGACTTAGAAGCTTGTACTCCGCCAATCAAGTTCATCAAACCTTTTTATTTAGGTTGGAATTATCAAATAGCTCCGCCCAGAGCGGGAGGGCGCGTGAGACTCTTTTTGTCTAAAACCCACCCGTGTTCCTTCAGTTGCCTGTGTGTAGCCAGGGGCCACGGTAACCCTTTCGGACGTTCCCACGACCCTCGGAGGCATCGGCCCTAGCGGACCCCGTCAGTCGGCTGACATCTCTTAGAGGCGCGCGTGGAACACAACCCGCCGTCGACCCGGGCCTGGTCCTTATCGGACGGCGAGCTATCCATTGCTCACCGACCGCACGCCCGCGCCTACGGTGGCCGGTTATCGGCCTGGGATTCACGACGCCCAGGGCGTCTCCTGCGGCGACTAGGGGCGCGAGGGCGCAAAATTTGGCTCTCCTTCACACGTTCCGCCTCCTCCTTGGCGAGCATTACTGCTTTGCAGAATGAAGTGACGGCTTCCTATGCCCTCTCGGCCGGACGTTGTCCAATCACACGAAAAACTTTCGGTCAAATCCGCGCCTTTGAATTTTTATAGTTTTAGAGGTACGTAGTCAATTCGCACGAAAATTCCACCTTCAGGAATACGTCGTAAGTTTCTGAGATTTTATGGAACAAACTCGTGAAAAAAGAGTTACGGAAGCCGTTTTAGTCACCATCTGCCTAGCCTTTTCCTAGCTATATCGGGGGCGACTTCCAGTCTAACCTGATGCAGCTGAATACCAAGGAGTATCGTGTATCCAGTTACTTGGTTGTGGAAGTCAGATAGGCAGTCACTAAATGTAAAATACTGGTATTCAGCTGAATCCGATTAGACTGGAAGCCGACCCCAACATAGTTGGAAAAAGACTAGGCTTGATTGATCTTTTCAGGTTTTCAGTTGTTTCCTAAGGAGGCTCTCGTTGGGCGGCTGGATCCAGGGCTTGATTCAGAAAGCGGTACTCCTAGACACGGCTCGCATTGTCAGGAGGCTCCTCTCTCTGAACCCCTGACCGCCGGTAGCTTGGACCCTGTTCCCGATACCAGTGGGCTACTATTTTTTATATTTTTAAATGTTTTAATATTTTTTTATATTCTAATATTTAAAAATGTAATTTATAAGTGTTTTAAATGAAATAAAGGAGGTAATAATTAAACGTATTTTTAACACGCTTTTAATAGCTTGACCTGTATCTATCTATCTTGAACGTAATTTTCACCAACTTCAAGCCGTCCAATTAACTTCAAACGGAGACAGTTTTTTTGGGCCGCCTGTGTGTAATGTTACCATTTTAAATATTATATTTTATATAAACATTTATAACTAAGTATTGTATTTATTCATTTTATTTTTGTCTTATCTTGTTATTTCACTATATGCTGCACCGGTTTGACGTCATCACGTCAACGCCGGCTGTCGCTGAAAACCAGCGTTGGGCCCTGTCTCGCATAGGGTCGCAGCATTAAGCTGAGCGATGGCCGTTTTGCGTGGATGTGACGCATATTTTCCCCCAAATTGTTTATTTTTGTGTTTTGTTTTGTTCTTTCTTTGCGTCATGTGTACCGCAAATAAACGTATTTTCTTTCTTTTTTTTCTTTGTACGGCTGTTAATCGTAATATGCCTAAAGAAAGTAACCGATTATTATTTAAAATGGTCGATTCTTTTAATAAAGTCTAACCGGAATCACAGCACACATATAGCAGTGATAGCCTAGTGGTGTGACCGTCAGACTGCCGATTCATTAGGTCTCGAGTTCGAACCCATGGCACGCACCTCTAACTTTTCGGATTCATGTGCGTATTGTAAAATTATCACTTGCTTAAAAAACGGTGAAGGAAAAATCGTGAGGAAACCGGCATACCTGAGAGATATTTCTCGACGGCATGTGAAGCCAAGTCAGAGGCCCATGGGCGGCTTTAAAACTCTGACACCAGGTTAGTCACTAACCACACGAAAAGAAGAAGATAGTATATTATAGGTTAAATAGTATTTTTTTTTTGTCAGCGTAGTTTAACTTCTGTGTGGATAAAAAGAAAAACACAACATTTTAGCCTCAGTAGTTTTGGAGATAAGTGGGGCGGAGGAATGGTCAATATCTTTAAAAGTATGTTTTTTTAAACATAAAAAAAAAAAAATCTCACAGCAAGCCCTTTCATTTGGTAGGCCACAGAGTACAGTTTGCAAAACTTTTTTGACGTGACAACGTCTTAAATTAGGTTGCGGCTCGGAGTCACTCATGAAAAAGTGTAACGCCCGCTCACGTCTGTTACGATGAGTCACCGCCGATAAAAAGACGTTGTCACGTAAAATCTTCGCCCGTAAAACCGACTTTACAGGCAACCATTTTTTTTTTTAATTTGCCCACTAATGTGACCCCGTATTCAAAATTGATTTATTTTCATTACACGTCCGTGTTTGGGTCACAGAAATTGATAATGTGTGCAAAATTTAAACTTAATCGTTCCATTAGATTCGGAGCAAATTGGCTGCGACAAACAGACACACGAGTGATTCTATAAGGGTTCCGTCTTTTCCTTTTGAGGTAAGGAACCCTAAAAATAAGATAAATTAACGAAAATAATGTGACTAGGCTAACTTTTTTATGGGGAAACGACTTCGTTTTACCTTGTGGGTAAAGGCTCATTCAGACCAGCGCGACGCGACTCGAACAATACAATTTCTGAGAAAACTTCACGGTATAACAATAACCGTTGTCGCGTCGCGCTGTCGCGTCGCGCTAGTCTGCACAAAGCTTAAGATTAAAGGAATGATTTAAGGACCGTGGTTTTTCCAATTCTTTTGCTGCTTACGTTAGTTTTTAGACTTTCGTAGTCAACAAGGAAACCTTATAGTTTCGCCATGTCCGTCTATCTGTCAGCTGCTTAGTTCAGTGACTGTTGTTAGTACTGGAAAGCTGTAATTTGGCAGAGTATACATATTAATCACACCGAGAAAGTGGTAAAATAAAAACATTTTTTTGGAGTACCTCCCCTATGTGTAAACTGCGGTTGTATTTTATTATATATACCTAATAGCGTGGAGTGTCGTTGAAAACGTTGTTTAAAATTATTGTGAGTTTGTGAAAACCATTTTTTATTCTGGGATCCGTTTGGGAAATATTATGATTTAAAGTGACAATTTTTGTAGTATGTACATAACTCAATTAAAAGGAAATCTATCACAGCTAAGTAGGCACTACAAGTAAACGAGTAATAATCGCCCAACTTATATTTGCAGTTGAAAAAACATGTTCTCCCATACATTCCTTATAGAACATGTTTTTCAACTACAATGTTAAGTTTGTTCTTGGGATAAATTCATCCCATCTACGGAACTCTTCATTGTGCGTGGTCTGATACGCACTAGGCCGGTGTTTATATTGTTTTGTACGATTACTATGTGGCAGTGATAGCCTAGTGGTGTAACCGTCAGACTGCCAAGTCATAGGTCTTGTGGTGGTGGTCTAGTCATACCTACCTCTGACTTTCCAGATTCATGTGCGTATTGTAAAATTATCACTTGCTTAAAAAACGGTAAAGGAAAAATCGTGAGGAAACCGGCATGCCTGAGAGATATTTCTCGATGGCATGTGAAGCCAAGTCAGAGGCCCATGGGCGGCTTTAAAACTCTGACTCCAGGTTAGTCACTAACCACACGAAAAAGAAGAAGAAGACCATTACTATATTAAGCTACTCCAATGTAACCCCCCCCCCCCCAAGCAACAAACAAGTGTTTTAGAATCAAAGACTACAGATATTATATGAGCTCATATAATTTGTTTGGATTATTTTATTTGACTGTAAGTCAATTTATTTTAATTTTTGTTTTCATTTATTGTTGACATAATCTACTCATTAAAATGATTTATTTTATGAGTTGATTGCAATTTGTGGTAATGTAAATTATTTTTGCATTTAAAGCACTATTACCTATATAGAATCAAGTTTTTCCAACTGAACAGACAGCTGTGCTGCTGGGGAGTTTGTTGCGCCACTTCTTCTTCCCAGCTTAAGCACTAGGAAGTGGTGAAGGGTGGGCGTTTTTGGGGGACTGTCTTATGTAATTTTGACGTTCGAAAAGTGCTGATTCTCAGCCTAGCTTGAATACATGACTTTTGAATTTTGAATTATAGATAGTACCATCCACGAAGACGCGCCCCAGTCCGCTCCGGTCCGATCTGTGCTTAATTAGAGCTTACAGTACAGTAATCGCGGATTGTACTGTTATTAAAGAAGGTTAAAGAAGAATTTCCCTAGGTTATCTATCATCTTCTGCCAAGCTTTTTCCCAACTATGTTAGGGTCGGCTTCCAGTCTAAACGTATGCAGCTGAATACTAGTATTTTAAATGGAGTGACGGCCTATCTGACCTCCACAGTCCAGTTAATGGGTAGCACGAAACCCATTGGCGATACTGGTTGTCATAGTTCTAGGCTTCTGACTACCCGTGACAACTGTCAAAGATCTACGAATGACAGCCGGGACCAACGGCTGAACATGCTTTCCGAGGCATAGAAGCTCTTGGTATCTAATAGATTGTCACACATCCACCGACCTTCGCAACCGTTGCTTAACGTTGAAAATCGACGCGTACGGCTGTTATTGTGAAGCCAATGTGTACAACAATAGCCATTTCTAACTAAATAAAACACGCCGATAAAGTTAACTTGAAACTAGTGTATTTAAAGGTTCCGTTCATGAAAATGTTAAGCATTTATTGAAAGTGGACAAAAATGAGTTTTTTTTGTACCCGAATAGTGGGCGTTTCGTGACGGTATCATCGTCTACAAAACGCCCACTATTCGGTTTTCACATTAAAAAACTAAAAGATATCGAAATAAATGATCCTTTTGACTATACAATAGTTGAGTTTCTAAACTACTTAAATTACCCGAAATATTTTTCTCTTTTCTTGACATTACAGAAGAGCTTAAATGGGACTCAAGGGTACAAAATTAGAACTATTTACGCGACATAATTTTCTAGTTTCAAAACGTTACAAAAATAACTTAAATAGGCTCAAGGGTACAAAATAGATAGGTACAAAAGGTCGGCTCTATACAAGAGGAGAAAACAGACCTAGGCACACATAGACGAGGAAGTACAGCAGCGATCTCAAACAAATGCCAGTCGAGAGTGCGCTTGCACTCGCTGTACGTGGACCGTGTCTACATATGTGTACGTGCGATTTCGCTGGTTCATAGAGTTGACCTTCTGTAGGTACCTATCTATTGTTAAAAGGCTTCAATAGTAATTGCGTCGTTTAAAGACGGTATCGCATTAGTAGATGGCTATTTGTGAAAAGGTTTTCATTTAATTGACGTTTACGACTCACTGTAAAAGATGAACAGATGATCCATTTAGTAATTTGTTTATTTAAGGGTTTTGTGTCATCGTAACGAACTTGAAAATTGAATAGACTCATCCATCTTGCAGAAAAGCTTTGGGAGTATGGACATTAAGGGCTATGCGGGCTGTTACAACTTGAACGTAACATGTAATATTACAAAAGACGACGTACTCGTATATTTAGTAACCTAATCCGCTTAACTGTTTTTAAATTGACACGTGCTTCACCTCTCAACGAGGCATCCTCAGAATGACGATTGAATTGTTGTGAACCAGAACACGACGTGTTGCCACGTCAAGCGCCGAGCGCAGTGTCGTCGTCTATTTTATTTTATAATGGATTTCCGCAAAATCACGCCTGAGTCAATTAACTATCGTAATATGTTATGTTTATCCAATAGGAATTTTTGGCCTTATGGGAGCCTTAATTACGGAACACTTATGCCTTAATTGAAGATAAGGTAACTGAACCTTGGGGACGTAAATTTGTAGAGATAGAGAATAATATCACTATTAAACTTTGTCCATTACAAAGTTTAGTTGAAAAAGGCTTTTAAGATAGTTAAGAACTACTATCTGAATAATTAAAGACGACTAAAACTCGAAACTGGAATATGTCGAATTTCTAAGTTTATCTTTGGCATCATTAACTAACGATATAATATGCGAAAGCTACCGACACATAATAAGGTTTTAAACAGTGACTATTCACACACTGAGCAGGTATCGTGAACATAATTATTTACTGAATCCCTCTCTGTATGAGAATAGGCCTGTGGCCCCATGCGAATAAATCCTGCATCGCGCAAGCAGAGTTTACCGACCAATATATTTACAACATCTCGACAACAATCGTCGGGCAGTAGTCCACCAGACACGGCAAATTCTCACTTTTGTATAGAGGATGAGTGAACTATACATCCTGTTCCTCCTATTCCTCCTACCTAGGCCTTTACCCTACAGGCAGTGGGACAGTTGAGGCACCGCGCCGCGCCACTGCCCACGGCTAAGCCATTCACGGAAACTTAGCTTCATTTTGTATGGAAATGTAGGCGGGATCATCCACTGCGACACAAGGTCACGCTACGTACGAGTACGTGGCTTTTTTTTTTGAGGGTGTGAAATTATCAAATAACTTCTCCCGCTCTGGGCGGAGCGGGAGGGCGTGTCAGACTTTTACTGACTAAAACCCACCCGTGTTCCTTCCGTGGCCTGTGTGCCGGGGTCGCGATATCCCTTTCGTACAAACTCGCAACCCCGGCAGGACGAGTACGTGGCTGGAAAACAAATGAAGTGCAAGTGCACATCCTACGTAGCAGTGAACGGTCGACTTTAGATCCATACTAATTTCCAAATTTATTTTAATAACATTTTAATTTATGCGAAAGTAATTCTGATAGTCTGTATGTTATCCTTTTCACGCCTAAACGTTGGAACGATGAAATTTGGCAAACGGATAGGACATAACATACTTTTTATCCTGGTAGTACATTCCAGTGGAATAATTTCCGACTTAAATATGGCCGAAACCGCGGGCAAAAGCTAATGCTGATGTAATTATCATATTTATAACAACACCGGTCGAGAAAGTTGTGTAAGGAAGGAAGATGCAAATAATATAAAACTTAACTATAAAAATGTTTTAGAACCCACTTTGTATGAACAGGAAGAATTTATCTTTTCAGCGTTAATGCAGCAATTAAAAGGAAGTAAAGAAAACTCTCATGAACTACGAGTTGCAGTTGCCTATAAAACATCTTAAATAGACTGTTGTTTTTCAAATTGTAAGCCAAGTTGGAAGTAATGCCTGAATAAGCACACTTACATTAAAAAGTTGCTTTGGCACTTAAAAAGGAAAACTAGAACAGTAAGTCAAGTCTTAGCAGTGTCTATAAGCAAGCTGGTCTAAAAAATATGTAGAATAATCAATCAATGATTTTCCGACTCCGGTCTGTGACAGGGAATGGGCCATTGCGGGTTGGTGAATGTCTTTGCATTGTAGGTTCAAGGACCATTTTAAGAGCGCAGAGCAAAAAGGCTTATAGACAACGAAACGTTGGTGGCTAGGCTTCACAGCCTAATCAGCGTAATGTTGCTTGGCTCTCGGTCTTCTACAGACTGTACTTCGGAGAGCTCCACGACCTGATCCCACCATCGCCCTTTTGTTACCGGACGACCAGGCGTACTGCAGGGTACCATCTGCGCTTAGTTGATATCCCATCAGCGTTTCCCCTCCACATTTATCATGTGCAAAGCCAAAGTGTAGAACTCTCTGGCAGCGTCTGTGTTCCCTTCCACATATAACCCGTCTGTCTTCAAAGCAAGAGTGATCATCTTCTGGGCAAAAAAGAGCTGTTAACGAAATATTTTAAGTTCCTCTCTGGGTTTGAAGCTACAACTTACAACTCTTAAGTCGCGGCCGTCTCCACTGGCCACCACTGTTTAGTTCATCATTTCAAAGTTTCAGTCACTTTTTGTTCCGTTTTATCAGAAGTGAACCTTCTGAGTTCACTCCAAGGTAGATCTTTCAACAAAACTTTTAGCAATGGAACGAAGCCAACTGTCTTGCAGTCTTTGAGGTATGTCAGTACCATTTGGAAGTTTGGTCCGGCTGGCTAAGGAATCGATCGCATTCTTTGATAGTTACCTAAGTAAGTCTTGAGTCTGAAATTTCATTAATTTATTGTTCGTACTTCACAGAATTTTGATCTTATTTATTTATTTACTTAAACTTTTCGCACTTAAAAAAGGAACATAGGCGGACTCAATGCCTTAAGCATTCTCTATCAGTCAACCAAGGGTGGTGAAGAAATTTAAGTAAATAAATAAATAATTAAGACGAATATTCTGTTTTCCGTTCCAATTCTGTTTTGTTGATAGGAGAAATTATTATTCTGTTTTATTGATATAAGAAATGACGTCATCATCTCTTTTCTTTAATATCAGGAGATATTATAGAAAAGAGATGATGACGTAATTTCTTCCAAAACACGTAACGCAAGCCGCAAGCGCATACTTGCGCAAGCCTTTGCACAATTAAATCGTTAGTTATGTGTGTGGCTATGTAGGTACCATAACTTGACAAGTGTCAAATTCCTGGGGTGGGCCCACGTTGACCGCGAGCATCACAGCAGGTTCATATAAATGTATAGGCATAAAGTGATTTGATGTGTATTATGTCATGTAATATAACATAGTGGATAATAATATTATAAAGATAAAAGATTTGTATTTTTGTATGTTTGTATTTTTTTTTGTAATGAATAAACTCAAAAACTGCTGGACCGATTTAAAAAAGTCTTTCATCAGTATAATGCTTTTATTATCACTGAGTAACATAGGCTATAATTTATAAAGAAACAACGCGGGCGTAGCCGCTGGCGGAAACTAGTGTTTAATAATTACATTCAGTAGCATCCGGTTAGACTGTAAGCCAACCAATACCTAAAAAGGTGAGCAGATGAAACAGAGAAAAAGATGGAAATCAGGCTATTTGACAAGCCTCAAGGGAAAAATGTTTTCACGGGAAGTACCAAACTTGTACTAAAATAGGCATGAAATTTCTAGAAGATCTTTTCCTTATATAAAATAAAACTTCCTTATCTATATAAATCCTGGTTTTGCGTTACAATTCCGTTCCTAGATAACAGTTTGTTGAAATTGGAAGCAATAACATTTTAAGTACAATCATTTTAACGGTCAAAGTTAAATGGGAATCCATTGTGGATGTAAATAACTTCTGAAAATAAAATTTGATATTGTTACGAGTTTTAATACAAACTTATATAAAAGACTCTGGCTTTAC